>JAYESD010000005.1:217032084-218232084 GCA_036927565.1 Tuctoria greenei | reverse complement strand
CTTCATCCCAGTTGATGGTGGACTCGGCTGTGTCACTCCATCAATTGTGTTAGAGTCAATGTTCACCTACAAAAAATGTGGTGTCATATTAACATAGAAAACAGTCACTTAAAACAAAAACAAAACAGTACATTTCTCACCTCTTCATCAAGGTCAATTGTCTTCGGATCTGCCCATTTTGGTTCGTCTTTCATTATCATCCAACAATGCATAAGTTGGAAAGCTGCAGCCTCATACTTTGCATATTCAGCTAGAGCTCGAGTTGCCTGCACCCAGTAGTGAACATAAGATATGGACAAACTATACAGGGTTGTGAAATGTTGAACACCAATTGTAAACTGTCTTACCGTGTCAACATCTGTGGTACCACTCCGTTTCTTCCTCACCTCCGCGCTGTAGTAGTCGCAGAACTTGGTTACATCTTGCCTAATGTGGTCCCAGCGACTTTGAAGAGATCGCACAGTCCGATCAGGGTATGCACCTCTTTCAGTCGTGTACCTCTGGTGCACTCGTGCCCACATGCTATCGAACCGTTGTCCCGTGTTTATAACAGCATCACAACTAACTTGGAGATATGAGTTAACAAGCAATATGTCCTCACAAGGGTGGAAGTTAGAGTTCTTCACCCGAGATGGCACAGCCTTGGCCTTGCCCTTTTTCTGTGCAGGAAGGTTAGAAGGGCCGCTGTTTGGTATAGGTTCATTGCCATGTTGGCCATACATAGGAACCTCTTCCATAGGGTGGGACTGGTAAAAAGCCCCCATGTATTCATGCACAGCAGGGTTGTAATTATAAGGGTTTGTAGGATCCATCCTATGAAAATTTTGGAACATAAGACTTTCATTAATAAGAGCAACTGCAGTACTTAGGACATACACACAAGGACACCTACAACAGCACTTAACTAGAAATTAAGGGAAGAAGGACATGCCTTACATTACACATTTTAAAACCACCTACCATGCCTTAGAAAACAGTACTTATAAGGACATACACACAAGGACTCCTAGAACATGCCCGACTGTTCCGAAGACGCGTTGGAGTCGAAGGAACTTTCAGAGAAAGTGTGTTCCCCCTGTCCAGGAGTTGGAGACCAATCAATTGGAACCAAGTCCTCCGGGGGGACCTTTGTGTCATCAGAGAAGGAGGGTGTCGGTGCCTCGTTGGCGACCTGTTCAGACTCTATAGCCATTATGTGGAGGTCATCAAGCACCTCTGCAAGAGTAGTCATGACATCCCGCACATCTCTTGGAAGGCCGTCGGGGTCATTACTTAAAATGTTCTCAATGGGACCTCTAACTTTGTGGTACGACGAGTCGACGACGTCGGTCAACGAAAGCAATGCTTTCCTAAGCTTCTCAGCTTCACTGGACATTGTAACTATTACCACAAAGGGAAAGCTAATTGGAAAATGGTAGTCCAGAGCAATAACAGTTTAACAAGAACTTGGAACTAATCTACAATATCATTTGGTCTATGAAACAAGAAGTAGAAGGTGCAAGGATGTAAATATACAATAAAATGTAAACACTCTAGGAAACAGAATAGTACAAACATTGTAAACACAACTGCTAGATCTCATGACCCAAGTAATTGATGTATATTTTGTAAAACTGTGAAAAGGTCAGGAAAAAAACATTCTTCACCCATAGCTACATCACAATCAAGTAACATGTTCAAGTAACAAGTAACAGAATAAGAAACATATTAACATACTAAGAATCATAGTAACATGACCAAGCATTTTCAGATTTTTCATATTTGCTCTGACTTATTAAGCACTGTCCGCAGACTGCAGTTGTGTTAAATGGGGACTTCAACATTCCTGGGAAATGGGGACTTCAACATTCCTCCACTTGTCCCAGTACTTCAACATTCCTCCACTCCCAGAACTTGAGATCTTCTTTGTATTTGAACAGGGGACTGCAACATTCCTGGGAACTCAACTCTTCTATACGACATTCTAACATACAATCTAAAAAGACCACATATCTAGTAAAGAAATATGCATCCACATATTAAATCATAGAACCATTTACAAATGAAGGGAGTGACACTTTATGTGTCGCTACTGAAATTTTAACCAAGATTGACGCTGAGATACTTATGCAGTTTCCCTAGAAACCCTAACCCATTTCACCGCCCTCCCCTCCCCTTCACCCTCCCGGCGGAGAGAAAAACCGAGAGGAAAAGGCGGCGCCACCGATGCGGCTTGGATCCGCCGACGGCAGGTGGTCCCCGGCGCTGCCACAGTCCGTCGCCGGTGTGCGCAGGTACACCGTACGGTGCTTGCGTCACTTGGCATGGGCTTGGAGGCCGGAAGCCGAGAGGGGAGCATCGTCACCCTAGCCGGACACTCAAACCCTAACCCTAACAGGAGAAGAAAATAGGGGACTGGAGTCGGAGATGGCCAGACCTGTTCCGAGATGACGCAGTGGAGTCGGAGATGGCCGGCGACGTCGACCGCACCTCCCGCTGTCGCTTTCTTCCTCGGGATCCAACCGGCGACAACCTCTTCGTCGGTGTCAATCCGCCAAGTCGCGCCGACCTCCGCACCCCTACGTCCGTCACCGCCCTCCGCCCCCGACTCCCGCGGCTCCCGTGCCCCGCCGTGATGCCGGCCGGAGGCTACCTCGCTGCAGACGACGAGAGTCGTCTTGCGAGAGAAGCGAACGAGAGAGGGCGAGAGCGAGAGTGTCGGCCGGGGGAAATGTTCCCGTGACTTCCCGATACTTCAGCGGTCGCGAAAGTGACTTCCTGATACTTCAGCGGTCGCGTATGGTTTCGCGTACAGCCGCTGCGGGACATTTGCTGGGACCCACCGCTACCGATGGCGTCGCGTATGCTTTCGCGTACACCGGTGCGGACGGTCTTATCCAGCGACCCATTACACGGTTAACCCTGAAGAAAAAAATTTGAGCATACACCAACAGCACAACCTATACAAAGCATCTGAAACACGGACAATTGTACACATAAAAAGTAGGAAATGAGCATTCGTAACCACGTAAGAGGACGCTGCAGGCTGACATCGCGAACGCATAATTATGTCACCGCATTTAAGTAGGCAAAGTACAACATTGTTCAGAGTAAGTACAACCGTCACTAAGTACACGCACACATACGGTGGTTATAAAACAACTGTACAAAATAAAGCACTTCCAAGGGGGGAATCCACCTAGTAGCCATAGCTGGTCCTCTTCATCATCCTCATGAACTCGTCAAAATTTATCTCGCTGTCACCTGTGAATGAAGCATTAATAATATAGTTAAAATCACATGATTCGTTTCAGTTGTGGAGGTACTACAGTCTACAGAAACGCGGTTCTCTCCAGTTGACACAATACAGAAAAGATGATGGATGATAACACACCGTCTCTATCCGCCTCTTGCACCATCTCTTGAATTTCTTGGAGAGTGAAATTTTCACCTAACTCTTTGGCAATTCGCTGAATATCAACATCTGAAATATAACCCTGCATGGATGACATGACATACTCAGAGCATCAAAGTAACATTCTCTTTGTCCAGAAGTGTTTTGTTTTTATTCAGTAAACTCCAAGCTTCAGACAACCAACAAGTATTTCACGCTCTGAACATCTATGGTCAAAAAAAAAGGACGACATTTGCAAAGCTGTTCAATTTTAAGAATCTGGAGGCTGGAGAATATAACACATCGTTGCTCGTTTATAGAGGCAAAAGTTCATTTAGTGATTGTCTAATATGAGGCTGCCCTATTGAAAACATAAATGCTGCAGGCAGACATTACTTTCTGTGCAATAACGTAACACAATGTGTTAAAAGGATCAATGGAGTGATGATTTCTTACATTTTTATCTTGGTCGATAATACGGAATGCTTTTGAAAGCTCCTCTTTAGAATCCCTCTCTCCAATTTTAGCAGTCATCATGTGCTCAAACTCCTCATAATCAATAGCCCCACTGCCATCTTTGTCTACATCAGCAATCATTTTGTTGATTTGCTGCATTACCCAGAAGACAAGTGAAATGTCAATTTGAGAAATCTCCTCAACTGATGTAAGCAGTGCTTATACGTGCTCAAGTGCAGAACTGAAAATTTAGAGGCTGTGGCCTTATTTTCATAATGAGCACATGTTATGAACATGATAAATTCATATCATAGATCTGTTAACATTTAAGGTGGCGTAAAATATAGTCACATGTGCTTGCAAAAGGGTCAACAGGAAGTACCAAACTGCACCCTCAATATATGACTCTTTGAGCAAGATTGCACTTCTTCTCAGCTAACACAATGCAATAGTAAACTTATGCCATTGCCATATAACTGCAGTTCACTTCCCTATGGATTGGAAGACACTCTAAAACAGATAACTTCTGCTATTACTGTAAAAAATAACTTCTGCTAAAGAGAGGAATATTTATACCTCTTCTGTCATCTCGAATCCCAAGGCTCTGTAAAAAAATCAATAACTTCAAGAGACAAGGCAGCAGTTTACATGCTAAATAAATGTAACAATGGCAGTAACAGGTTTACCTCATGGCAACATTTAGCTCTTTGGAATCAATGGTTCCTATGAGATGAGCATGTTTGAGTAAGATTTCAACATAAGGGAGCATTGTTGCAATACACTAACAGAAATAAGTGAATGTGTGAATAAAAGAAAATTATCAGTACCGGAGTTGTCCGTATCAAAGAGCTCAAATGCTTCCTTTATCTCCTGCCTCTTCTGCTGCGTCAAGCCATGCAGGCGAGTCCTAGGCCTCTCTCTCCTGGTCTGTGCCTTGGCGGAAGACTACAAACACCCACATATCACAAGCGGATAAGTCATCAGCGCAAAGGAACAGTGATACAAATGATTCTAATAAAATAAGAGACAAATGATTAATGCCCTGTGTTACTGCAGAACCTTCAACGTAAATGGTCCACATAACAAAGTTACAACAGCAATGCAGTATGACAGAGGCAGAAGAACCCCCCCCCCCCCCTCCCCTCCCCTCGAAACCCCAGACTCCTAACGCCCTATAGTACTACCAACCAAGATGGGTGCGGAATAGATCCAGCTAGGGTGTCCATTCACCGCGAAATCAGGAAATGTCCACCGAATCAGAGCCTCAATCGCGAATCCACCAGGCCCGGAAAGCCTAGAGAATTTACCTTCCTCTCAACCTCTTCAATTATTCAAATAGAGGAGGCGATCGAGGTCGGAACAATTACACGGAGGGAGGGACGACAAAACTTGGACCTCGGGTTAGGTTGGAAGAAATTGCGGGTTATGGGAACGGAATGAGATGGAAGAAGCGAGGTTCCGTACCATGGTCGCGAGATTCGAGCAGTGGAGACGAGCGGAGCACCTCTTCTGCGGTCGCCGGGGATCACGCGCAACTCGGCAATGGCGACGCAGACGCAGATAGAGAAGGCAACTCGACTCGAGCCGTGTCGCCGAGTGCTTCTGTCGCCACCATATTTCTGGGCCTTCACTGGACCAGTGGGCCTATCGGGCCTACTCGAGCCCGATTAAAACAACAAGGCCCATGCAACGCAACGGCGTCTGAAATTTTCAGTGCATGTTAAATTGTCATATCTGTCCATATTATGTCTGTCTTTGATATCGTTTTGACTGTTGTGCTTTACACAAAAATTTGAATAAAATTATATCATTTATATACTCCTTCCGTTTATTTTTATTTGTCACCGGTTAGTTCATTTTGAATCGGTGACAAATAAAAACAAACGGAAGAGTACGTTTTAGGTAAATTTATTCGATAACACAAGTCGCTATCTCACTCATATCTAGTTTTGTTCTGCTCCTCGTGCTGAAACACAGTAATGCAAACGAAACTAAAATTGAACATCATATCTAAGAGTTATAGCAATTTTTAGGTACATGAAAACTTTTTCTAAGATGACATCAGCAAGACAACGACATTTGCTCTCGCGCGCCTGCTTCGGCTCGGTTGATCTAAAATTACTGGAATATGAGGATCTATCTGAATAAGGCCGTGCGTTGTGATATTGCACGACGGTGGACGGGTCGCAGGTTAGCCGTGTGCTGAACATTTGGATCCTAACCTAACAAAACTAGAAAGACTTCCAAACAAACCAGCATCAAGAGTAAGCTAGCTCTCACGGTGAACCAGTTGCTACTACGTGAACGTGTTAGTAAGCTCCAGATTGAATAGTAAACATTGGACATTTCGGAATAATTCGCTGGCTCCAGACCTGCCACACAGTAAGATTAAGAAAGCTGGATGGATTATTTTGACGGCAAAACAATCATACGTGACTGGCATTACACAGTTTTTAGAAGTCAGTACAAAATACTATACCCCCCCCCCCCCCCCAGCAAGAACACTTCCAGCTCTTAATGATTTATTCGTAACCATGAAGTGGGACACCTTTTTTGATACAAACAGGAAGGCGGGAAATCAAGCAGGAGTCACTCGGGTCGCTGTGATGCCACGAGTTCTTCCATCTTTTGTCGCATTTTGTACTGCAGCATGGGTGGAGCACAATCCAAAGGAGTTTCCCCTGCCCAACAAGTTTGTGTTATGATTCAGCATAAATAATCACATATCAAGTTGAGTTCTGCATTTCTGCACCCGTAGAATAGAATTTTGACAAGTCCCCTAGAGCAATAGGTTTTCCACATTTTAGTAGTCCTTGCAGAATTTTTTTATTTCTTCGTGTCTACAAGCTAAAAACTATCAATATAGTGAATATGCTATTATTAACAAAACTCTGCTCAGATAACCTAGTAATTTTGTCCAGAAATGCCTAGGCATTGGCTTCTCTTCGACCATGATACTAAGAATTTCGATAGGTTCAATGGCCTCATTTTTTATCACTACTGTGACTACCACAGCTGTTGCATTACACTTTCTTATCTACACTCTTCTTTTGGCTCTTGTCCCACCCTACCCCAACTTGCTTGAGACAAAAGGCTTGGCTCCTGTTGTTGGTAGTAATATTGTAAGGACCTCAAATAATTCTGTCCTTTCGGTAACATTAGCTCGTAAATTTACTTTGCACTTAACATTTTGTGTACGAAGAGCACTCAACAGTATCATCAGAAATCCTACCTTGTCCATTTTTGCTTTGAACATTTGCTCCATGATCCATGAGAACAAGAGCAATATCGGTGTGGTTAAATAACGCAGCCTGCAATCATCCATAGATAGAAATAGATTAGATCTGGATTTGGTTTTTGTTCTGAGATGTATGTGCCAAACAGCAGACTCTGGCACAAATTGCTCATGCTGACATGCAAAAGGGCAATCATACGAAGGTTATATACAGAATCTGGTGGGATAAATACGAAAGCAACTAATCCATAGAAGACAGGTTAATTTGCATGTGACTCTTTTGATTTTTTATTATTATTGATGCAAATAAATATTATTTATCATCCTGATGCATCAGTATGTGATGAGGCCTTTGCATTCACTGTTTCAAGATTTTCATATCATGTATGATCAAACAATTCCATGCAAACACATAAGGATATTGTACAATGAGGCCCAGATATAATTCAACCACAACGGATCAATGAAAGGAGCACATACCAAATGTAGCAAAGTGAATCCTTGTTTGTCACAGTAGTTTGAATCCACTCCCTGCCCAATATTGAATGTAAGAATCAAACATGAAAAAATGGAACAAAAAGAAAGAGAAATTGTACCTGGTTAAGAAGTTTTTTCACATCATTGACATCCCCACTTTTAATTTTCTCTCTCAGTCCCTAAAAGAAGAAAATAAATGGACAAAAGTATTGCCATGCCAGTTGAACGATGAAATAGGATTGTTGAGCTCTTTTATGAAAATGGTTACCTCCCCACTAACTTCATTGTCAGATACACTCTTATTGCTGCTATCGTTGCTCATGAGGCCAAGATTAAAGAATGAGCTGCCAGAACAACAAATTGAGTATCACCAAGAGTCAGAGATCAAACGGTTTGGTCAAATATTACTCTGACTGAGCCTAACGCTGACATATAAATCTCCAAAGTTCATATGCACGAAAGCCATGGCAACCAGGTGGTGGCCACAATAAATGGTTTCAGATCATATCAAAAAAAAAGTTGGGAGATACCGTAAGCGTATACTGCAATGAGTCAATGACTAGTAGAGATTATGACAAAGAAGTTAAGCATTCTTCTAAGATGGCTGAAACTGAAGTACAGCAAACCTTGAGTTGCTGCTGGAAGTAGTTGAAGCCTTCTGCTGGCTGGAGGCAGGTTTCTTCGGTCTTTGGTTCGATTGTGCATTCGAGGAAACAACACTGATATTCTGCTGCATAGGATCATTAGGCAGATGCAAAATTGAACCGAAGTAACAATAATCAAAATGGGTAGTCATCGACCTTCACAGGAGCAGGTTCAGTTTTCGGTGCTTCGCATATGCACAAAGGCATCCCACATTTGCAGTCGATAGCTGGTGCGCTCTGAACTATTGAACCTATTATAGGCAAAGGACCCTCCTCTTTATCCAAATTCAGCCCTGAAAATGATTCAGTTGCACTAGAAATGTTCCCAGGTGACCCCACGTTGTCAGCACGTCCACGGCTGCACAAAGAAAAACCAGTAATTAAACAGCAAGCAGAGCTGACTGCTTCCAAACTAGCGTAAGTTCGAGCACACAATTAGATCCCACACTAGCTCATACGACGGATACCTTGAGGACTTGTTGAAGCAATCGAGGCATACTCTGACGTCAGTGTATATCTCATACTGCGGCAGAGCCTGGAACGAGTAGAAGTGGAAGTGTCAAACACCTTGGCTAGAGCAGGCGTAGCATAACTTCCACACAGAAAACGCGCAACATTTTCGGTACTTTACCATGTGATACGAAGAGTGCTCGTGGCAAAGCGTCCTTCCGCAGCTCCGGCAGTGATGCTGTCAAAGTCCAAAAAAAAAAGGTAATCGTGCTGATCTCGATTCCGCTAATACAATCGGCCGAGCTACGATGCGATTGTTAGCGATCTAACGGAGAAAAAATTACACGGGAACGGGTTATCAGACAGAATTGAGCAATAGAGCGAGGGAGGGGAGGGGGGTCCGTACGCGGCGGCGGAAGGCGGAGAAGGTGCAGTGGCAGACGTCGCAGTGGGAGGACTCCTGGAACGGCGGCGGCTTCTCCATGGCCTCGGCTCCCGCGGCGGCGGATCTGGTTCGGAGCTGCTCCTGCTCGCCTCGCCGATCTGAAGCGAAGGCGACGGGGAGAGGCGAAGGATAGAGAAGTGAGGAACGGTGAGACCGGAAGCAGAGAGGCAGAAGGTTGGTGGTGGGGTCGCGTGGTGATTCTGGACCGTTAACTACTCAGCGTACGGTCGCGATTGAGCCTCCCAGGTCCTCCTCTAACTCGTGCTCGAGGACAAGGTGTTCATCGAGACATCGACTTCGGCCCTCGGGTGCCAGAGGCTTCAAAGTTAGAATGTGGACTCGTTAGCAATGTGAAGACAACATCTTGATCGAGAACAAATCATCGGTCAACAATCTTTCCCATTTCAGAATATTATTACATCTCGTTCACCAAAAAGATAGGACCAAAAGTATTACTCTGTCGATTTACTTTTCCAGCCTTATTTTCCTTGGCTACTGGTTTCAGGCTTTCGGCCTTGCTTACTGAAGATTAGAGGGGAAAAACGGACTCATGAAAAACTTCATCTCTGGTTTACCATAACATTTGTGCATGCACTCTTGGCAATGATCCTTTGACGGTGGAGTATAAGACTATGAGAGTCCCATTTGGCAGCAGAATGACAATCATACAGCTCCTTTTCCTTCTATGAAGCTGGAATTTGGCATCTATTTCACCAGGTGATAGCCATCATCGTCTCACTTTAAGCAATGCATCAGCGACCCTGGCAGCATCCACACCATATCCAACATTATGTACCCGAACTATATTAGCACCATTCAAAATTCCAGCAGTTACAGCTGCAACAGTAGCAACATCTCTATCAACTGGGTTGGCACGATTACATATTTCACCTAGAAATCTTTTCCTTGAGGGTCCCAGTAATATTGGCACATGTGAAGCACCAATACTCATTTTACCCATCTCCTTTTTAATGGAATCCAGGCCCATAATCACTTCGTGGTTCTGTTCAGATTTCTTGGAGAACCCAATGCCAGGATCAAGAACTATTCTCCATAAAGGAATACCAGATAACTCTGCTTCTCTCACCCGTGCATACAGCTCAGAAGCAATTTCCTGGCAGATATCACCATACTGCAAATTATGTTCACTTTGCATGGTTGATGGATCTCCTCTCATGTGCATGGTAACATATGGAACTCGAAGTTCAGCTACAACTTTAAGAATTGCTGGGTCAAGCCGCCCACCGGATACATCGTTGATCATATGAGCTCCCCTTTTCACAGCTTCCATGGCCACTTCCGCATAGAATGTGTCTACTGAGATCAACTTGCCCTCCATCTCAGGAATTTTTGCAATCTCATCCAGAACAGGGACCAACCTCTCAAGCTCTTCATTTGGAGATAATCTCTTTGCAAAGGGCCGAGTGGATTGAGCACCAATATCAATGATATCTGCTCCTTCCGAGATTAATAACTTGGCCTGAGAAATGGCAGCTTCCACTTGTTGAAACTTACCTCCATCACTAAAGCTGTCTGGCGTCAAATTAAGGACACCCATGACAAGGGTTCTCTCACGCCAGTCCAGCAGACGATTCCCAACAGGCAATACTCTTTTAATGCCTTCTGTTCCAATTAAAGATTCACCCCCAAGTTTATTCCATAACTCGAAGAATCCACCACTGCACTTTGAGAGAGTGTGCCAACTTGTTTCAATACCATCATTAGCAGATGCACCTAGAAGGTCAACAAGAGGTGCTAAAACAAATGGCCGCTCATGGATGCGTCCATGGGGCACAATTAAATTCTCGCTATGGATCTTGCAGTTACCATATAGAAGTATGTCTAGATCGATAGGTCTTGGACCGTACCGTATTCCATCAGTACGTCCAATATTCTTCTCGATTTCCTTTAGCTTCTTAAGCAACTCGTGGGGTTCCAGCCTAGTTGTGCCCCGCACGGCAGAATTCAGGAACCGTGGCTGATCAGTCACATACGCAGGGGCAGTCTCATACAGGCAGGCATGCTTAGTGATGTTCACACCTGAGGTTTTCATCAACTGCAAGGCCCTGTCAAATGTACTAACTCTGTCCCCCACATTGCTTCCCATAGCAATCACTATCTCTTGATCAGAAGAACTGCCCCCAGGGGGAAACTGCGTAAATGAACGAGTGCTGCATGGAATAACATGCCTTGAACCTTTGTTCGGGTAACTCAGAGAATGCCTAAGATCAAATGCTGTTAAATAAAATTTGTGAGGGTCAGTTAAAGCTGTTCTTCATTGGAAGGCAGAGGACCCAAAAGGCAATAGTTGGAATAGTACCTGAACGTGCATGTGATGACACCAGTCCTCCATAGTAGCTCTTAGCAGCTGGATACATCTTCCTAAGTGACTCCTTAGCGTGGAGGAGCATTGTTGAGCATGGAGTGTTTGAACCACTTTATAACCTTGTTGGATATTTCACGCAAGCATCATCCCTTCTCATCTGGTAAGTAACAGATGTAGAACAACTATGAAACACTGGCAAGCCTGAGTAAAGATAATAATAATTATGGGCAAGCTGATGTTAATCATCTTGCATTGCATGTAAAGATGACAACCACACTAGTTTTTAAACTACAAGTAGATGCATGGAAGGAAAACAAACGCAATATAGTTTTTAAACGCATAATTAATTCGAAAAGCATTTTTACTATAATATCTAGTCATCCTTGAATATTATAGTAAATGCTGAGGAAATAACCAAGTTTGCAAATGAACAGTCTGATAGGTTCAACACTATTTTGCCGATACAATGCAAAAGACAACACTATGAAATGGAAAAAAAAAGAACAGTAGTCTATCACTGCAGCCGAACGTGAAATCGAAAAAAAAAATGTTTACCGGCGTCTGTGGGCGATGGGACATGGGGCCTGAGGAGCGGAGGGGCTGCGGCCCTTGTGTGCTGACGGAAGGCGGAGCCTGGGACCGGAGGGGCTGCGGTGCGCGGATGGTCACGGGAGGCGGCGCCTGCAAGCGGACGGGAGGCGGCGCCTTGGGCCGAAGGGACGGCGGCACCTGGGGGCGGAGGGGCGGCGGCGCTCGGAGGTGCGGACGGGAGCTGCGTTTCTCAAAATCGCGATGCCTGCTGTTTTTTTGCGCTCTCAAGTTGAGCCAGAATTACAAAAAACGCATTCACAATCTATCGGCCTAATCAGAACGAAAAACTGAGATACAGGTATACAAGCCTACAGATCAATAGAACAAGGCACCAACGCACGCCATTTCATACCCGAGGATTCGTTGATGCTCGGACGGTCATGGGCATTTAACGCCGGCGCCGGCCGCTCCCCCGTCGCGCGTGTACTCGTGCTTGCTGCCTCTCACTGGAAGTGGAACCCTGCGGGGCACGGAGGGAGGGACGTGCAGTCAGAGCCGCCGGTGCTGCACGTCTCCGTCCGCTCAGACGACCGGCGGGAGAACGGAGCGCGGCGCTGTTCAGTTGTTCGGCGGCGGGTGTGATGGGTCGGATTTGTCCCTTTTTTGTTGGACGAGGGCACGAGACCGGTAGGTGGAGCGAACGTGCAATCGCAGGAGACGTATTCGGGCCAATGCGTATTCCTGCCAGTTTCTCTTCTGAAACTCCAAAAATGACTGCTGCGATTCAAATTCCAACAACCGTCATGAGGCTGCCGGCACTGTTATTAACCGCCCGAGATAGAACAGCGGATTGCCGAAGCAACAACAAAAGAAAAGAAAAATAGTACTCCCTCCTTTCCATATTATTTGTCGTTTAGAACAAAAATTTTAGTTCATTTTAAACTAAAATTCTTGTCCTAAACGACAAATAATATGGGAAAGAGGAAGTATACACATTCGCAGCGGGCAGCTACTGCAAAGGGCATTCTCTGAAACTTGTCAGATGCGTGTGTAACGGAACCCTCCCGTTCAGAATCCGTAGTCCCCGGACTCGCCGCCGGACCGCCGCCGCGAGTGGTGGCTGACGTCGTGCGCCCTCGTCATCATGTTGGCCCTCTGCACGAGGCGGACCAGCGACTGCACCACCTCGGACATCGGCGGCCGGAACTCCGGCTCCAGCTGTTGTGTTCACACCAGCAGAACGAGCATCAGCAGCCAGCAACAAGCGATTGCGTTTCGGACGGAGAGCACTGCAATGCACTGGAGACAAGACAACGGTTCGAAGTCGCTACCTGCACGCAAAGGGCGATCGCGTCGGCGAAGCGGGAGAGGGATTTCGAAGGGTACAGCCCCTGCAGCGCCGGGTCGACCATCCCGTCCAGCGCGTCGATGTCGTGCAGCTGCGGCGTCGCCCACCGGACCAGCGACTGCTCCGCCCTCGGCCGTGACCTGCACAAAGAAAAGGTCTTCAGAGGACTGACAAATACGTATGCTGCTGCTTGCTGTTGGTTACTGCATCAGTTGCCTGAGAATGTAGTAATCTGAAAAGCAAAACGGTAGGTATTTCAGCGGAATGATCCATGAGTCCACCTGTCGAACGGTTTGCGACCAGTCAGGAGCTCTAGCATGACGACTCCGAAGCTGTACACGTCGCTCTTCAGGGAGTACTGGCCAGACATGGTCACCTCAGGCGCCCTGTATCCGGAGTTCTCATCCGATTCCTGAAATCGTAGATTGTGGTTGCATAAGTGTTTCCTGAGAGAAATATTGTTGTTTCCTGAAATATTGTTCTCATCTGATCCCTGATGAACAAGCACAAACCGTGCTATAAGTTCTTGGAAAATGATCTTACATATTCTACCTGAAACTCTTGGTTGGGAATAAGGTCTGCAAACCCAGAATCCGAGACGTGGGGGTTCAGTTCACTGTCCAGTAAAATGTTGGCTGACTTGAAATTTTTGTGGATGATAGACGGCGAACAAGTTTCGTGTAGGTATCTGGAAAAAAAGAATCATATAATTGGCATACTTTTTAATTTAGAATAAAAATTTCAATGGTTGACAATCCAGTTTTGCTTACTCTAATGCTCTTGCAGATCCCATAGCAATCTTGACACGGCTATTCCAAGATAATGGCTTGCTGTGTTCATCTTTCACATGAAGAAAGTCATGGAGTGAACCATTCCGGTAGAATTCATATGCTAGCAAGCACTGTCCATGCTCTGAGCAGTAACCAGCTAGCTCAGCAAGGTTTGCATGATTTAGACTTGAAACGTTTCCAACCAACTCAACGAACAAATCTGAAGGATATCTTGGAAATGCAGAAAAATTGATTTTCTTTACAGCCAAGACCTGAACGAGGAAAGGTGGTATTGCAGTAGGTGTTAGGATCATAATTTGCATATGCATCTTTCTGCACCTCTTTCTGTCCATGCTGAAATGAAGAGTATCACCTAAACATAATGGCCTAATGGGTGGGATTAATTAACATGTTCAAATTTTATATTTTCACTTAGTTACCGAATTTATGATTATACCAGGAAAAGAAGTGAACAAACTTGATTCAAAAATGGGTGATGTTACATGCATTATGTTTTGCACCTGGGAAGTAAAGGATAGCTAATAATCATGTAAATACCTTCTGATCACTTAATTTTGCTTTATAAACACGCCCAAATGATCCCTCACCAATAAGACTATCAGGACTGAAGCTGCCTGTTGCCACCTGCAAGTCTGCCACTGTGTATGCAGGTACTGTGATGGATGACAAACTTACTTTCCTTGTGATGGACTTGTTAGTGATATCATCTTCATCGAAGGACTTCAGCATGTCAATTTTCGTTGGAGGCTTCAAGCTCATTGAAACAGTCTTCTGCAATTCTTCCTTGCCAATTGTTGATATGATCTTGATAGATTTAATATATTTCATCTCTGAAAAGTACGGTTTTGAGACAGAAGGACCACACATTGTTTAGCCCATCAAAGTGCGATGTTAAGTTGAGAACAAGTAACCATGAGACTTACGTTTAAGTCCAGAAGCAGGAGGGAGAGGTTCACTCTGTTCAGGGTCTTGTCCACGCGAAATCCTCCAAGACTGCCTTTTGATCACAAGGAATGCAACAAGCGCACCAAAGACTAAGAAACATATTACAATTCCTGCTACTGCACCACCTCCTAGTTTGGAGCGTTTGCCATGATTTTTGGCTCGGCTATCATTACCATCAGTGCTACTTGGAACAGCAGGTCGACTAGTCAGTGGAGGTGTATACATTGATGGTGGAGATGGTGGAGGTGGCGGAGGTGGTGGAGGTGGGGGAGCAGGACCATTGCTAAACGAGTTTCCAGTTGTCCTGTAAAATAAGGAATAAATTTATGTACAACCCATATGCCTAAAACTGCAACCATAGTGACAGCAGTAAAAAATACTTACTGGATACTACTGATTCCCTGTAGTTTATCCGGTACCCAACCAGTGAATTGGTTGTTCTCCACATTTCTGCAAGGATTGTTAAATGTTCAATAGGAAGTCGACTTGTAATTAGACAAGGTGGTAAGTACGTCAACTTACAACTCAGTAAGAGGAAGATCACTAAGGACATCTATTGTGCCGTTAAATCTGTTATTCTGAAGATAACTGACAAAAAGATAGCACTGTAACCATGTACAACTTTTTTCTCATTAGTGAAATGAAGTAAAATAGGACATAAGAAGATGGGTACTCACAGTTTTTTCAGACTCGTCAAGGACTTGAAGCTTTGTGGAATGTCACCAGAAAAATTGTTGTATGATAGATCCCTGAAAATTGGACAATCAGTTGGAGTTTCTCCACGGGGATTGTCGAACAACAAATACGACACACTGACACGGCAAGCATAGGGGTTAGAAAGAATAAAATCACTCACATTAGTGTTAGATTTGTGAGATCACTAAACATATCATTGATGTTCGAGAGATGATTATTACCAAGATTTCTGCAACAAGGAGACCGACAAACATATTTCGTCAAATCTCATCAAAGTGCTCGAGCTAAGCAGCACAGGACAAAGCCCAAAAGGAAACTTACAAATGCCTAAGTGCAACCATCTGGGAGATGGAATATGGTACTGTTCCAGTAAAGTTATTTCCTGCAAGATTTCTGCACGACAAGTTTTATATGAGACCAAAATAGGTTGTTCTACATAATTAGGATATGGATAAGTTGCATGTCAAGCATGACTCACAAGCTCTCAAGATTGGGAGGAAGATTATAAGGAATGTCACTGCCTCCAAGATTATTGTTGCTCATATCGCTGCATGAATATATGTTACATTAGAACTAGAACATTGACAATCACATGTTGTTTACGAACATCAGCGAATTGCAATTTAGAGCATAAGAAATATCACTTACAGCTCATCGAGTGCAGTCAATTGATTCATGTTGTACCCCAAGGTCCCGTTAAGCTGCATTCCAGATAACTTTCTGTAGAGGAATTAATCAGAAGACGACATATTCAGATGAGTAGTACAAGTTGACTCGATTGAACAACACAACACTTCAGAAGGTCCATCTAGCTCACATTGTTTTCACCCTAGAACCCGAGCAGGTGACCCCAAGCCACGATTGACCACAGGGATCCCCATTTTGGGACACCCAGTTTGTCAGCTGGGGTGGCGAATTCATGGTTGTGTAGAAGACATTGAGAGCATTAACTGCATAGACAATAACAATATTTCAGAAACATTGGTTGATTAACGTTTCCGATACATTCCAAATTTTCCGTGTCCTTCACTGTTTATCTAAGAGAAACGGACAAACAGTTGCCAAAATCAAAGATGTCAACATGCAGCAAACTAAAGACATAGCATTTCCTGGGTCAACTTAACTGATACCACAAGAGGAATTTGCATGGTGTTCTTGACACAACAAATGTATCTGAAGTAACAAGTGACAGATGCCAAACCGGCCCTTCTACAATAGCAATGAACTGACCTCGAATAGGAGGGGAAACAGCCAAGAACACACCCTTCTCATCCCTTGGTGTTCAAACATCCAGACCAAGCATAAACGCGACACAGGGATGCATCGTACTAAAATGCTTCGAGAGGAGCATAACTCACCGTCGTTTGAGTCGGTGTTGGCATTAGCCCAAAATAAAGTTGCAGACAAGAACAGCACCAGCACACCAATGGCCGCCGCAGCCATGTCTGCGGAGTGCGGACTGCTGCTTCCTCTTCTCCTCGCCCTCCCCTTCGTGCGTCCCTTCACCGCTGCACCGTCCGTCTGCAGGCTCCAAGAAGCAAACCAACTTATTATATGCCAGGAGAAAAAGGGCAAAAAAAAAAAGGATCTGTCCTTTTTTTCTTCCACTCTTTTTGTATGCTAGTGGTGCTGCTTTTTTCTCTTTGGTGTCAGCGAGCTTAGAATGCAGGGAGTGGGAAAGGGTGCATTAAAGTGCACTTCACATACAGGGAAAGGTGTAAATATTTCATTGGCTGCTTTCTGTTGTTTCGTGTATTGGAGTAATGGGGAAAAGGCAAGAATTCGACGGTCGACGGTGACATTGTTAGAGCAGGAGACTTTGTTCTGAGATAGTTTATTTAGCATTGATTATGTCTAAAAAGATTATTTTTATAACTTATCGAAGTCAAATTAACTACTTTTTCTGTCTTCGAAAAGTTATCACGTTTTAATACAAAGTTTGTCATGTTTCGATTCATTTTTGAACTAGAAAGTTACAAATTTTTTAGGCCAGAAGGAGTACAATTTAATCAAAAGTGCGGCTGGATGGAGGCCGATCGTCGCCTCCTCGCGCGTGTTGCCATGGGGAAATCGACAGAATCCGATAAGAAGGAAGATAGGAAGTGCGCATGCACTGAAAATTATTGGCTAGTATTTTAGGACTAATATTGGGATTGAAGTATCAATTTACCAATTAGCATTTTGTTTTATGAAGAGCAATTGTTGGGACGGTTAATCTGGAGAGCAACTAGAACGCAATCAGATGTTTGTTGCAATTGTGCAATCAACCATCCTTAATTTTTGGATTTGTGTTCTACGGTCAATGCATCTTTTTACTTAACCTCATTCATCATACTCCGTCTGATGGAGGGGGTTAAATAAAAATATGCAACGACCGTAGAATGTAGATCCAACAATCGTGGATGTTTGATTGTACAATTGCATCAAAACTCTGATTGCATTGTAGTAATTGTCGTTAATTTGTTGGTCATAATTGTTCACTAGATTAATAAGCATAACACATTAATCAGATAACTAATGTATCTTTTAAAAATAATTACTAGTCCACAACAATAAAGTTTTTCGAACACGTTGCTGTAGGTTGCCAGATATGAAAGTCAACATTTACTAGCATATCATTCTTATGTTTTTTTTCTGATATTGCCAACACAACTTAACAAAATACTCCCTCCTTTCTCGAAAGTTTGTCGCTTTCTAGTTCAAAGTTGAACTAGAAAGCGACAAACTTTCGAGAAAGGAGGGAGTACTAGTTTGGGTTGTAGATAACAAACATACACCGTCGGATAAAAAAATATTGGTCAATCAATAGTCGAGAATATACTAGCCATTATTTTGAACCATAAAGTGATCAATGATTAGGATATTCTTTCCACAAAGTACGTCTGACAATTTTCCCATAAAAGGTTCTGCCACGTCTGATTTTGCTTTCTGCGGAAAACGATGAAATTACTGCGGTATTTCTAAGCATTATTTCATACTCTCTCTGTCCAAAAAAATTGTTGCTTTGTAGTTCATTTTGAACTACAAAACGACAAGCTTTTTGGGACAAGTATCAAAGAAGATGCGAACCACCACCAAATCCATCAGCGAGATAGGGCGCTACCGGCGACAGCCAAATCTCATCACAGTGGAAGTAAATAGCAAAGGGGAAAAGAAAGGGCGTTTCGGCTTCACTCCTCCAAAAGTGAGTGACCCTGCCATGATGAACCATGATTCAGAACTAGTACTACTGGTAGTATCTTTCACTTGGCTTTAGTTTTTTTCCCCTTTTTATGTTAACACCTCGTCACTTTGTACTCCGTATCTACTTAGGGGGGGATGATTGATTGTAGGTGGACGGCGTAGATGACCCCATCCCGCGCGTCATAGCAGGTGGCCAAACTCATCCAATCGGGGATGATCACTTCGCAACTGCGTGTCTGCGTCTTCCACCCATCAAAACCATCGTTTTCGCGAGCGCGTCAGCTTCGGCCGACACTGTCACTGGCCCGTCATTGGAATTGGAAGGCAATGAAGTGCCGCTCAACCATTCTATCGTTTCATTTCTGAAAAAAAAAACTAATTAACAGTGTCAAGATCAACGTGGCGGCTGTTTCATTTCTTCTACCCCTTTAATGACGGCATCAAATATAATGCCACTTGAAGATCTGTTTAGGTAGAGATGATGTGACCAATAACGAAGTTAGACCACCTACTCTGGGAGATCAGACGACAAGAACAGGGAAGGGAAAGGAAAACGGCCAGATTATGGTAGTCTTCTGAACCTAACAGAATCAAGAGCAGGTAATACGGTTGGCCAACCTCCGCAGTCCGAAGTCACGGTCAAGGGAACCTAGTAACAGGTGAAGGCCCATCGCTTTGAAAGTTCACACCACACAGCGTGTCAGCGTGCATGCATGCTTGTCGTAACAGAGAGGACCAGGCAGGGTTTCAGATCACGGGCTTTTGTCGGATGATGTGCTCCGCAGATGTCGTAACCGATTGTGCCTTCTTCAGCATTCTTGAGTTAGATCAGTTTTTTATCTTTGGATTAATAATTTAAGTTCAAAATTAAATTAAATAATTCTTTGTTTAACATTATAACATATATTCCATCCAGCATTTGAAATTTCCTGCATCCAACATCAAGAAAATGCAGCCTCGTCGGTCATCCCAGTCCCAGAGGACGTGACACGGCCTAATACAAACTATCGAGGCCCAACTTCCTTTGACGAGGCCTAATACATCAACGAATGGAAAGCCCATCTATATGCTCGAATCGTAAACAGGCCGGGCTGGGCCAGCGACAGAGAAACGGAAAGGGCTATTCATATCAGGTTGCTGCCGTGGTTGGGGAAGTTTGGACATCCTCGACGCCACGCAACACGATCTAGTGGACTGGTGCAACTACTGTACTGGGTAAAGGGTGTGGCCTGCTGCAGCGGTCGCGCCAAACAAGGTGACCCAACGCAACGCTAGCTCCGTTATAATTGAAGCACGCCAGAGCAACGCAAGAGTTCGCAGGCTCCGGAAACGACAGAGATCCCTCCAAAATCATTTCCCCGAAAAAAGAAGAATGAGAAGAAGGACAAATCATCCTGCACGCCGCGCGCACCGGAGCCGCAGTATTATATCGTCGTCGTACTCGTACCGTCACCTCGCTCGTCAAATGGCAAATCATGGTGCTCTTGACGATCGACTCGCAATCAGCGAACCAAGCTAACACGGGCCTGCTGCTGCTGCCCTTAATCATCTATCCACGAGCCCTTTTTCTAAAAAAAAATCATCCATCCACGAGCTGAGCGAGACCGAGACAGAGACACCATCATCCCGGTCCCGGGTTTCAGTGCTCCGTCGTCAGGTCAGTGGAACGCGAGTGGGGAAGTGCCAAGTGGTGCTGTCCGACAAAAAACGGCCGCCCGGTCAATTAAGCCGGCGTTCTCGCGGGAAAATCTCTGTGCAAGTGCAGGTGCGGCCGACCAGACACGGCCGCAGCGGTTCCTCCTGGTCCCGCGGATGTCGGTCGGGCACCACCGAGTGATCGGACCCCGATTGATTGATTGCCGAACCGATGTTGGATTCAAATTTGCTGCCGCTAGCCATTACAGTACTACCGCCTTTTCTTAACCTCACTCACATGCATCACCTCCGTGTCCTGCGAGCGATTATTCTCAGATGCGCGCTCGCTGATCCGTCCGTACCCTGGTCTACGAACCACCGCGACACGAGCTCCGGCTGTTTGCCCCCCTCGCCCTCGTCTTGTTTAGTAGGAAAAAGCGGCGGCATAAAGCTCGCTTTGTTTGTGGCCGTCAGCAGCAGAGCAGGTCAAAAAGTTCCCGCGCGGCCGCGCGAGCGCCATCGATGGGGGCACCAGTGATCCCCGGAGCTGCGCTGTCATCATCGTCGCCTAGACGCGATAGACGTCGCCCGGAGCACCACCGCATCAAGCACCATCATCTTCGCCGAGGCGACGCGGTAGCCGTCAGCGTGAACTGGAAATAACGGTTACCGCCAACCCGCCGGCAGAATTTCGCCGCGGTAACCTTCCAATCTCGTGCTACAATCTTACGGCCACGTGAACCGAGTACCGCGTGGCACGACATCGCCACGTGCGCTTCCGTTTCGGGGTCGAACGACGACGACGTGGCGGCGGAGCTACGTGACGTGACGTGACGTGACGTGACGAGCCGAACGTGCGTTCTTCCCTTGTTGCGAGGCTAAAGTCAAGTTAGATGAACCCGGTTGGCGGTTGCGCTAGCTAACTTAGGAGGCCGGCGGGCGGGACGTAGCATGTTGGTCAACCAACCGTCCCTTCCACTTCGCTGCCTTAGTGCGAAATCAAGGTAGGTAAGGGCGCTTACTTAGAATTCGGCCGCAATCAAGCTAATTGGCTAGCGCAGCCTCCAGTTGCTTCCGAGAAAATCCAAGCCGAAAGGAACACGGGATCGAGGAGGCGTTCAACGGTTGGGGTTTGGCCGTTTGGGCAGTTGCTTTGCTTCCTTCGAGAACACTGCGAAAACCGGAAGAGGGAAAGGGACAGGGTGCAGAACGGGCACAGACGGCTATACCAAACCTCCCTGGCCACGGTCCGTGGTCCATGCCTTGCCTTTGCCTGCAGCTCATGCTCATTCCATCGTATCGACTGGGTCCACCACAGCCCAAAGGCCCCCCACGACACGCTCGCTCACGGCATAGGGTCCACGTTTTCTGGAGACAGCCGAGAAGAGAACGCCCCCTTTAATCTGGCAGTAATAACCATGGAGGCGTAAGGCAGGGTGCCTTGTGTCGCATCGTTGCGTCACTTATCTGAACCAGATTCCTGTTACAGTTTCACTGACTCGTTACTGCTAAACCGGTAACAAGTACAGATGTCGACTCGGAGTGGCCGGCCCCGTGTGCCAGTGAACACGCCAACGCACCATCGGCGGAGCCCGCGCGGGCGGTCGACGTCGCTCGCGGCCCTTGCGTGGTTGCATCCGGTGCACCCGTCCAGCGGCGCGCATGGTGGGAACATATGCGACGCCATCCATCGCCCCTGGGCGGCAGGCGAATGTACTCCTTCCATCGGCCATTCCTGGCGTTCGTCATCGTCAACGCTTTCAAAACCCGTCGCCGTCCCCGCTTCTCCTCCTTCCACAGTTCGTTCACCTTCCCCTCCAAACCGAACCACAGCCTTGCCCCACCACCTCCCCTGCTTTGCTTTGCTTGCGTGGGTCTTATCCTCTCTCCCCTGCCTATCCCGCGCCGCCGACCTCAATCAGCTCGTCGTATAAGTACCGAGCGCGCGCGCTCTGCCCCGCTAATCACTCCAATTCCCCAACTCCAACACGACACGAGCCAGCGTTTTCCGCTAAACATATGCTGGCTCCGAGAGCGCTGCAACGATACCAACGCCACCACCGAGGAGGAGCCGGAGAGGACACCGCCGGTCTCCAAGGACGGCTGCGGTTGGCCGCGTGAAGGACGAGCAACAAGGAGTGATTCATCTTCTTTCTGAAGCAGAGAGAGAGAGAGAGACAGAGGAAGCGCGGTCGATGGCTGTGACCGCGACGACGGTTGCGGCGGCGACCACGATGCTGGCGGCGGTGGCGGCGGTCTTCCTCACCTTGGTGCTCTGCTTCTACGTCTTCCTCTGCGCCAAGCGGTACCGCGGCGGTACACCGGCGGACCGAGGCGTGGCGGCGTGGCTACGCTTCCTGCTATGGGGCGGCGGCGGAGCAGGGTTAGCAGCAGCATCAGACGGCGGCGCCGCGGCGTGGTGCTACGAGGGCGGCCTCGACGACAAGTCCATGGCGAAGCTGCCGTGCAGGGAGGTGGCCAGGGGGGAGGAGTCGCTCGACTGCGCCGTGTGCCTCGCGGAGCTCGCCGCGGGGGAGACGGCGCGCGTGCTGCCGCGGTGCGGGCACGGCTTCCACGTCGCCTGCGTCGACATGTGGCTCAGGTCGCACGCCACGTGCCCGCTCTGCCGCTGCCCCGCCGTCGACGACCCGCCCGTGCCGCCCGCCGTGCACGCGCCGGAGGCCGACCCGGACTCGCCCAACTTCCCCACCAACGTGCTCTTCTTCGGCTCCCACGACGAGGTGAGCACCGGCCGCGCGGCGCAGCACCAGCAGCAGCAGCAAGAAGAACGCGTGCTCGGCCGGCGGAGGCTGCTTGAGTGTGACGGCGCTTCGCCGCCCCCCGCAGCCGAGAGGGGCGACATCGAGATGGGCCTCGCCGCTGGCCGGTGAAGCCGTCGTCGCAGCCCGGTTGTTCTCGTGGCTGCAGCAGAACGCGTGGCTTCTCTTTCGTGCCGTTTTCCTATAGCTTGTGTGACATCGCCAGTTTTGTTTGCGTACTTCTGTGTTAGAGAGAGGTGAAAAGAAAGAAAAATGTACAGATTCTTATAGCTGTCTGATGTAAATGTCTCGTGTGGATACAACATGAACTGGGTTGAGAAAGGAAAACAAATTTGAAGTTTGGATTAATTGCCACATTTCTGTTGTTCTTACCGGCACTCGTCTTGCAAGCACTCTGTTCAGCAGTTTGTCAGATTTTATCCTCTGAAAATAGCAGTAGCCAGTAGTCAAAGTATATTCACCTGTCCCGTTGCGTCTACGTTGTTTTGACCACACGGACACAGTAGCCACGGTCAAATCCGCCGCCCATCTCTTTCTCACCCACACCACCACACACCGCGGCATTTGTCAAGATGCACGGGACACGCCAAACCAGCAGATTTGACAGCGGATACGCTGAGAAGAACGTCATCAGCTGAGACACTATACACATCCTGCTCCTCTCAAACTCCACAGGCGCCATGCCAACGCCATTACATTACCAACCGCCTGATTGCTGATGAGCCACACCTGATGCACTAACACCAGTTCCATTAAAAACATGATGCGCGAAAAATAAAAAACAAAGCGGCATCGTATAGTACTTATAATCGAGAGCCAGCAGAGTTTCCCACATAACTGCCGTTTCGTGGTATTCAAAAATCATAATTATGCGTGACGATTGTTCGTTTTCGAGTTCGCTGGCCAACGGGAACGAACTGAGTTGACTATGGGTGGGAGCTAGATGGTTGGAGTTAGCAGCAAGCATGGCCGGGCCTGCAGGCAGTTGGCCAAACAAGCAACAACAGCAGCAGCAGCAACACCAGCGAATGGGAGATGGTCCCTCGCTGATGAGCTCATCGGCGTTCGTCCTATCATGTTTGAAAAAAAAAAACTAAACTGAAAACGAAATCGTTCATGACGCCACGCAATGGTAGAAGAAAAATTGGGTTTGCTCAACCGAAACCGGCCACAACGGATAGGCATCCACCCCGACGTGTCGTGCTCAGAGCTCGCCGACTCGCCGTCAGCGTCATTTCCGGACGGAGACCGAAAGAAGGTTCGCCGTCAGGGAGGGGGGCAGGAAACGATATCACGTCCACAAGAGTACATATCCTTCCTGCTCTTCGTCATGTTGCGATGGTTTTGAAGAACGGCCAATGATGACGTGTCGTCGCCCTTGCTTTTTTACTGATATTATTGTAAACACACACCTAGCTTGCTTGATGAGCTTTCTTCTATTCTAGCTCGATGATTCATCGCCGACTGATGAACCCTATCGACAGATATCCCTGTCTTGACCAGTGGCTAAGCTCGTCGTTTCGTAGTATGAACGCTACGCTACGCTAGCTAGCTAGCTGCCCTCTCAAAAGATTCTAACAATAAGGATGAGGCGACGGCCAAAAAATCATCTTGAGATTCCGGGCATGCTAGCTGCACGACATAATAATATCTTCCAGAACACTCGCCGATGATTTTTTTGCGATGATGTGATGATAACCCTTATCCAAAGCCGGAAGCTGCGTCGCTTTCCCCCGAGTTGGATATTCTTGCACGCTCGGGCCGGGAGCCAAGCTGCGACAGTGGAAACGTTGTTTAAATCCGACAAAGATGATCGAGCTGAGGAATAGTCAAACCACACGGCATGTTGATCAGAAACGTACCCCAATCGTTTCGTGTGGGTCTGCACGTGTAAAGTTTTTTTAATTATTAACGACCGTATCATATCGGAAATGGATGTTCGTGCATTAGGAATGCTTTGTGACGTCGGTTTAGGCAGTTGGCGAGAAGGTTGGTTGATGGACCAGTACTGCTTTACTGGTCGCGCTGAGACCTCTGAAACCGAATTTTGTGGTACAGGTCTGAAGTAGTATTTGACATGAATTGAACTCTCAGGCCGTAGCAGTTCTCCACCAGTTGGGTTTGGGTTCGATTCCACTAAAGGTTCGTTTGGAGACAGTGCATCGAATCAAACACTTCAAAAGCGCGCGCAGCTCACGCGAGTCTGTCTTTGTTTTTCCACAACTTTTTTACCCTGAAAATCATGTATTGGCCGTGTGCAGAGCCGCAAACAACAATCACAGGGACATTGACAGTGGCCTTCAGCCCCGAAATGGGAAACACGGCGCCGACGCCGCTTTCCACCGGTCGGCAGCCTTTATTTCCTGGAACGGGCGTTGGGCTTTCTGGGCCGAGACCCTTGACGAGGCCCATATACTCGGAATGCTGTTGTCGGACCAGGAGCAGTAGTGGCGCTAACAGGTATGTACGCTGGGTAAATCGGAGCATATCTCAACAGAAGAAAATGTCTTGCATAGCTTGGGTTTAGGAGATCACTTTGAAAACTCTCTCAATTGCACCGTGAGCGAGTAAGATCCATATCCGCGAAACGTGACAGCTAGCAGCTGTTCACTTTGCCACCATTTTTCAGTTCTCAATGAGGTCGCGTGATTCTCCCTGTAGCCAATGTGATCCTTCTCTCTGTCCAGATGATTAATGTTTACATTGAAGAACAATTAGAATGCAATCGGCAGTCTGGTGTAATCGTGCAAAAAAAAAAATTTAAACCACACGGTCTATCACTGTATTTTTATACTTAAACTCCCCTGCTTAACAGTAGTGTTTACACTGCATTTATATTATCAGATAAAAAAAAAAAATATAAAATGCAGTAACTATTTAATATGTGATTCAAATTTTTTTTGCACGACTGCAACAAAGTGACGTTGAATTCTAGTTATTCGCTTTATATTGTGGCCTGAATAGAAGAGAATCTACGAGCAGGGGACCAGGGGTTACGCAACAGCCAGCTCTTGCCCCCACACAAGACGATCCCCGAGCGCCGACCGCGCGACTACCGCCAGACGGATCACCCCACCGTCCGTGGGCGCCGTCGTTGGCTGCGTCCTCTTCACCTCACCGTCCGCATCAACTCGCCCGCTTCACCTCACCGCCGCCGCCATGCGCCGCTTCGCCGCAGACAGGGCGCGTCGCGCGGTGGCCGCGTCCCTGCGCGCCGCCTCCAGACCGGCCGCACCGTCTCCCGCTCCCGCTCCGGCGACGCGTCCGTGCTCCCCGGCTCCGGTCGCGGCTGCCATGGCGAGGGCCATGTCCACAGCGTTCGCCGGCTTGCCGGCAGTGTCGCTCGATACCATCAACCCCAAGGTGCGGCATCCGTCCCCCGCCCCCTATAGCTCTTCCATTCGTTCTCTCAGCTCGGGGCGTGGCCCACTGAGCGATCAGCGCGAGGTCGAAGAGTTGTTCGTGTCCCTGCTTCGGTTGCTCTGCTACTAGCTAAACTTCTGAATACAGAGTTTGTGATTTGAAGTGCGCGCTGCATCATCCTACTTAACGCGTTTTGTCTGTTCCTCCAGGTCTTGAAATGTGTATACGCTGTTCGAGGAGAGATTGTCACACATGCTCAGGTGCGTCAACTCGTTTACTCCAGCAGTCAGATCAGATTGGGAACGCGTGAAATTTACAACACTTCACATTTAGTATTTCCTTTCGCGTGTCATGAGTAATGTGGAGGATGTTAATTACCACTGCATCTCTTTCATGGTGGGTGATTTTTTTTATCGGAATATGGTGGGTGAATTAGAGAATTAGTTCTCCAGGGTGGAGCCTGACTTCTTCTGTGTATTCGTTTTCTATAATTCATCCCTGTGTGAAGAGTTTCAGTTTTAACTGTCCTTATATTTCTATAATTCATTAGAAGCTTGATTGTATTTTTTGTCTTCCACAGAATTTACAACGTGAACTACAAAAAAGTCCAGAATCACTTCCTTTTGACGAGGTTTGAATTTTGATCCCATCAACTATTTCTCTACACTTTTCCATTCTTAGTTGATTTAGTTGCGTCAGTCTATTTTAATTGCAGATACTTTACTGCAACATTGGGAATCCCCAATCCCTTGGTCAGCAACCAGTTACATTTTTCCGAGAGGTGAGTTTGTATGCAACACATTTTTAGCTATGCACTGATTAATGGTTGTTCCATGCTTGCTTACTAGCTTATATTGCTTTTTTCAGGTTCTTTCTCTATGTGATCACCCTGCCCTCTTGGATAAAAGTGAAACTCATGCTTTGTACAGGTGAGGTAACTTATAACTAAATTGGTTATTTGACTTACCTATGTTCAAGGTAGCGTGTACCGGTCTTTTCAAACAAGTTTTTAGACAATGTGTGAGCAGTACAATAACTGCTTTGGACAACCACTCATGTTGTCTGCTTTTGCTTCGTGTTTAAAAGTTATTGCTTCATTCTTTCAGAGACCGTTACTTTTATGCATACAGGAGTTGTGAGATACAAGTATTCAATCTCTAGTGCTCTTTCTAAGTTCTGAAAGTTCTTCTGATTTGTGTGGCTCGTAAGCACTTGGATATTATGTTCAATTTAAACCAATGGAAACTAATAGTTGTATAATTTCTACCTAAGGTGCAGACTACTAGTAATCTGCATAATCACAAACATGTAATTTCAAAATATCTTCTCTGCCAAATATTCTGACAATTAGGTTTTAAGTAGTAGGGTAACTACTCATCTTCTCGTCACATATATATGTTTTCATACAGTTCAGATGCTGTAGAAAGAGCATGGCAAATTCTAGACAAGATCCCAGGAAGAGCTACAGGTGCATATAGCCATAGTCAGGTACATATATACATACATGACAGTTGGGTTTCCCTGCTGTTCTTTTGTTGAAAAGAAAGATACATATATACTCTTGGATGAATGCTGTTATGACTGGACGATCTTTATCATTCATGTAGCTGCACTATTTCAGGGTATAAAGGGTTTGCGTGATGAAATTGCTGCTGGCATTGCTGCACGTGACGGTTTCCATGCTAGTGGAGACAACATCTTCCTAACAGACGGAGCAAGCCCAGCTGTATGTACTGTAGACCATCTTTGATCAATGTGCAAAGTAATTATTCATTCATGTTAATTAAGGAGATCTGCTCACATATATTTATGCTGGTTATCACGACTAGTCTGATGTGAATTATTTTTTCAATTAGGTGCACATGATGATGCAGCTATTGATAGGGTCGGAGAAGGATGGCATCCTTTGCCCAATTCCACAGTACCCATTGTACTCTGCATCAATTGATCTTCATGGCGGCTCCCTTGTATGGCTTTCAAGTCCTGTACCACTCTTTGTTGCTTGTTGGATTACATCGAATCTACTACTTACAATTGCAGGCAATAGTATGAGTTAATCTATTTGGCGATGAGCATTGATTTTTACATATAAATGTCGGTGTTATATATTAATAACATGTCAAACTACAATGAAGTAAGTGTGTCTGATGATTTGATCTGTAGAACAAATTTGATTTCAGGTTCCTTATTTCCTTGATGAAGAAACGGGGTGGGGACTAGAGATTGATGAGCTAAAAAAGCAACTGGAGGAGGCTCGATCTAAGGGTATCATTGTCAGAGCACTTGTTGTCATAAATCCAGGAAACCCAACTGGACAGGTTATTATTTATCCATCTATTATACACAAAAATATTGCATAGTTTATCATTAGGCGTATTTCTATAGATAAGGTATATATGATGTTCCTATGTGAGATGAACGATTTTACTTTCCAAAACATGTTACACAGATGATTTGTGATGAAGACTTCTTAACATTGTTCTACCTTGAGTTGTGCAGGTTCTTGCTGAGGAAAATCAAAAGAAAATTGTGGAATTCTGTAAGAATGAAGGCCTTGTTCTTCTAGCAGACGAGGTGAGTCCAGAAAATATATTAAAGGCTTAAATTTTGACTATGTCGATATGCACATTTGCAGAAGCTATTAACACACTTCAACTTGGTAGGTCTTCTAAGCCCATTTATTGATAATCTTCCTCCTAGGTTTATCAAGAAAATATATATGTTGAAGATAAGCAATTCCACTCATTCAAAAAGATTGCACGGTCATTGGGATATACTGATGATGATCTTCCATTGGCATCATTCCAATCGGTTTCAAAAGGTACTAAAACTCAGGTGGTTATATGCTTGTAGTTCTTTTCCTTTTAGATTTGTTAGGCTTACGGTAAAACTTAATATGTGCTGATAGGTTACTATGGAGAATGTGGAAAACGAGGTGGTTACATGGAGGTAACTGGATTCAGTCCTGAAGTGAGGGAACAAATTTACAAGGTGGCATCAGTAAATCTGTGTTCCAACATCTCAGGCCAAATTCTTGCTAGCCTTGTAATGAATCCGCCAAAGGTCAGTGTGCACTTACATATTGTGATGCATGATAATAATGTTGCTAAGCTAAGGTTCTTACTCCCCTCATAGGCTGGGGGTGAATCCTTTGAATCATTCATGGTAGAGAGGGATGGTATCCTTGCGTCACTGGCTCGACGTGCAAAGGTTTGTTTTATTCCTGCTTCTAAGGTTGGTTATGCTATACGCAGACAAGGCTAAAAGTTCAGCTTAAATATGCTGTACATTTTCCTTTTCGTTTGTGCCTGATGTGAATATATCCATAATACTACAACTGTAGCCATAGAAAAGAATATATACCGGTTCACAATTTCTGATTGAGTAGTCACTTTGCAAACTAGGCATTTGGAACAGTTTACCGGAAATATTTCTTTTGAATGTGGGGCACCTTCTTGTTGTTACATATCTTCATTTCTCACAGGCTTTGGAAGAAGCCTTCAACAGTTTAGAAGGTATAACGTGCAACAAGGCTGAGGGTGCAATGTATCTGTTCCCTCGCCTTCACTTACCACAGAAGGCTATCGGAGCTGCTCAAGCAGCTGGCACTGCCCCAGATGCATACTATGCTAAGCGCCTTCTAGAAGCCACTGGAATCGTCGTGGTTCCTGGCTCCGGTTTTGGGCAGGTTGGTTATCTTTTCGCCTTGCTAAAGATTAAACACGGTTCACGATGGTTGGAAAACATTATCGAGTTTGGGCTGACATGTTTTCTATTGGAATTTAAATTTTTCTTATGTGAAGCTTCCTGGAACTTGGCACTTCAGATGCACGATCCTGCCACAGGAGGACAAAATACCAGCGATCATATCTAGGTTCAAGGAGTTCCACGAGAAGTTCATGGATGAATACCGCGATTGAGTGTCCACTTGTACTGTAAGTGTAAAGTGCTGACACTCGACACCATTGTACATCGTTCTCTTGTTAAAGTCATAATGCCATTTTTCTGTAAAATTAAATAAGGCCATCCATTGGCGCCCATCCATCTTGTGGATGCTACAACTCGTACCAAAATTTGTTACGGGAAAATTGTATAAACCATACAGGATCTTGATTCTTGAGGATTGCAAAGACATGCTTCTGCTTGCCTTGCAAGAAATTTATTAGGCAGTTAGCCCAGATGTACAAAAGTACCTGAATTTTGAGATCAAGTGAAATGTTCCAGCATAACTCTGAAATATTGGATTTTATTTCGGAGTCTTACTGTTCCGATGACAAGTTTTGTAGTGGCAGCTTGAGCTGATTCCCAGCCCCTCTACTGTTTTGCTCCTAAAGCATAGTACATTATTCTTCTTTTTTTTACAGTATTTTTTCTAAATTTACACATTCAGTATACTGTACAATATATCAATGCGGACAGTCTAAAAGTTTGGCATGCCCGCCCCATCTAAGGCTGTCTCCAACAGAAGAGGTATATGGATCACTATCTTCGTTTTGCCTCTTCTCAACTGCTTTTTCATCTCTCCAACAGAAGATCCATCTTCGATACACATTTTTCCTCTCGTCCTCCACAACCCGCAAAGATGGCTGCGCTCGTCGCGGATGCATCTCTTCTTTTCCACTAGATGCGAACCGCGCTCCCTCTTTCTCCACGCGAGTGCCGCCGCGGCAGCACCTCCCTCCTCGCGCGCCGCCGCTGCTGCTCCTCCTCGCGCGCCGTCGCCGCTGCTACCCCTTCCTCGCGCGCCGCTCCACTCCTCGTCTAGCGCGCATCTGCTGCTCCCCTCCACCGACGCAGCGGGTGGCGTCCGTGGCCGCCGCGGCGCCCACCGGAGGTGGGCTGTGGGCAGGGCGGCGATGCCGTCTCCTCCCGCCGCGCGCCTCCTCTCGTCTCCATGGCGTCCTGTCGCTGGCCGGAGAACGAGCGAGACGAGTGGATCTAGATGGCTATGGCTTTGCATTGGCTGTTGGAGATGTGAATTTTTTTCCTTCCACAAAGGTACTGTAGCACAACGTAAAAAGCCCGATAGAGCACTATTTTTACATCTCATTGTTGGAGACAGTCTAAGAAAATCGTACAACCAGTTATCCAAAGAAGAAGATGAGATCTCGCGTGTCCAATTGACATAACAGACACGGTAAAAACTCTACTAGTGCAAAAAGATAACATGCACGATGAATTCTGTGAACTATCGCAATTCAGCATCGCCAATTCGCATCAAATCATCTAGAGCATCAAATGTACCAATCAACGAGCACTGAGTTGAGAGATCAGTCGTGTTGTCTCATGGTGCTTGTGTGGAAGAAGTTCTTGGCAATATGTACAACAGCATCACTGAACAGGACTACCGCAGCAACTAATGTTTGCTGAGGGTAGGCCGACTGGAAAAGCCTCTCACTGAGAGGCTGTAACCACCAAAGGTGTAAGCACGCTTTGAGCGAGCTTTGTTTGCACTTGCTGCTAAAGCAGCTAATCCACATCTCAACGGCGCAAAAGCAAAGCTAGAACCCAAGAGGGAAAAGAAAAGCCAACCAGCAAGCACGCACGCACGCACACTAGGGGCTCGCACGGCTGCAGATTCACCGCAACGCAAAAGCTAGCTGTGGTATGCGATGTAGTAGTTCAGCACTGGAAGCTTGCTGTCGAACAAGAGGAGAGACGAGGAGGGGAGTGATGAGCCGTCCACAATGTGAGAAGCGGTGCTCAAAGTTTGATACGACACGCTTGTGATTTCATTTCACACGAAACGATCTTAAATCAAAGAGGAAATGATGAACGCGAACGGATGATAAATCACTACATACACTAGGACATGAAGGGAGCCAAGCAATCTAACAAGAAACCGAAATGCTTTTAAGCTCCATGGAATTAATGGAACGGAAGCAAGCGTCCACACTCTAATCAAACAGCGGCCTCCATTCTCGGTTCGAAGGAGACGGCGGCCACGAAGTCCGTGACCTCGCCATCGCTGCTGCCGGTTGCGCACCGCGGGAGCTCCTCCCAGCGGTTGGTCTTGACGTCGCACATGAAGCATCCGCTGGCGCCGGCCTCGGCGCCGGAGCTGCTGCTGCTGACGCAGACCATGACGCGGTCGCCGTGGCCGACGCAGTTGACGTCGGCCTTGGCGCCGTAGAAAGGGTGCGACATGGCGGGCGGCATCGCGGCCACCTGCCGCCACGCGCCGCCGCCGTCGGCGGCGAACTCCCACACCCGCAGGCTCGACGCGCCGAGGAACTCGGAGAGGACCACCGCGTAGGCGGCGGCGCCGCACGCCACGACGTCGATGGAGTACTCGTGGTACACGGGCAGGATCCGCGGCAGCTCCGCGAACGCGCGGCGCGCCAGGTCGCAGGCCACGACCGTGCCCGAGTGGCTCAGGAAGTAGGCCACCACCTCGCCGCCGCGGCGGCTCGCCACGGCGCATGCGTACTGTCTCGACGCGCTCCGCTGCATGTTGGTGGTCACGACGTCGCCGGACTTGCTCAGGAAGTAGACCGGGTCGTCATCGCCGAGACCGTCGGTGGTCGCCGCCGCGCGCTCATCCGGTTTCCGGCTCAGCGCCACCGGTTCGTCGTCCCAGACGTTCCTGGACGAGTCGAACGTCATTATCGACAGGTCCGGGAGGTCGCCGAGGATGAGGACCACGCGGTAGCAGGGAGAGCCGTACATGGCGACGGCCTGCAGCGAGCCGGTCGCCGCGCGCGGCGGCGGGAGCGCGCGGGACGCGCCCGTGAGCGGGTTGGTCACGGTGAGCTGCCCCGAGCACGGGTCGCGGTACAGCACGAGGCCGCCCGCGGCGGCCACCGGCACGGGCCGGGGCCCCGGCGCGCCGCGCCACCGCGCCCACGCACGCTCGGCCGAGTCGAAGACGACCGCGGCGGCGGGGCGGCGCGCCGGCACAAGCAGCTGCGGCCGCTCCTCGTCCTCGTCGTGGCCCGTGCTGTGGTCGGAGTCCGAGAGCATGAGGAACCACGGGTCCCGAGCGGGGACGCGCGCGCAGGCGGCGCGGAACGTGTTGGACTCCGCGGCGGCGCGCCACCGGCGGGAGACGCCGCGGAGGCGGAAGAAGCTGGCCGGCGGGAGGCGCGCGAGGACGCGTTCGAGCATGTCGTCGTGGAGCTCGCCCAGACCAGCCGCCTCGCACTTACGCCTCTTGCCGCCGCCGCCACTTGTTTCAACGGCGGCCGACATGGTCCACACTGAAGCTGGGTGGCAGAGTGTGTCGAGAAGAGGCAGCACCAGTAGACTAGTGGCGTGAGGTCGATTGGTTTACACTACCGGTGGAGGCAGGGCAGTAGTAGCGAGAGAAGAACGAAGCTTCGCGGGGGTGCCGGCAGTGGTGGTGGTGGTGGAGTCTCTTTATGTTGGCGTTGACATGCGGAGCAGGGAAAGGGAAAGATGGCGGCCACTTTGGGCGGTGGCAAGACGAAGTGGGCGCGCCGGGCACTGGCGGGTTGGATGGTCGGAGTGTTTGGGCGATGGAGATGGAGGCAGCAAGCGTGCGCGTGGCCTGCCTTTATAGAGGAGCCCGTGTGTGTGCGTTCGTAGGGAGGGGCAGGCAGGAAGCGGGAAGCGCGCGGAGACGAGCCAGCGGCACGAGCCCACTACTACTACGTACATTACAGGTCGCCGGTGCGCGATATCGGTGAGATGTACCAGTGCTCTCCGTCAATTCGCCATCGGCGGGTCGTGCTCCTGCACGTATCCCGTACACGTGCTGGTTCTCACTCAGCTCGAGAGCACGGAGTATCTCCAAGAACCGTGATGTTCGGTCCGAGAGGGCTTGACTTTGACCCCCGCCAGAACGCACGGTCATGGGTCATGCACGACCTGGAAACACGTAGACGTAGCACATGTGCGGCGCGTCACCGTTCCTGTCGCTCCGGGACCCGGTGCGTGGTCGCTTTTGCTTTTAGCCGCATGCAACGGAGACGGTGGTGCTCGCTCGGTGGAGTACTAGTGAACATGTGCTACTGTACAGTGTATAGAATAATCGCCCGTGCCGAATCGGAACCCATACGTGCCAACGGCCAGAACACGAGCATATGCGGGCTCCGCTGCCATGTCAAAAGCCATCGACCGAGCGGCGCGGCGCCGGAACCCCCGTCCCATGGCTGACCTTGGTGAAAGCAACGTTGTTGGTCCGGGTGGACCACCCACCGAGCTGCGAACAAAAGCAACGACGCCTACTAGTCCACACACAGATCAAGCTGCGCCGCTCCTCTCCTCCTCGTAGGGGGAATCTCCTCCCTTTTTCTCTCTCTCTTCGCTAAGGCTATCCAACCTCGCGTCGCGTCGGCCTGTGGGGGTGTGGTGGTCTCGACATGGCCGCTTTTGCTTTTACGCAAGTCAAATGGGGACGGATGGGGCCCCGGAACGAGAAGAGAATACGAGGCGGGCCTTCTTCCCGGTCCAAGTTTTTCTTCCCCCCATCGTCTTGCATTTTCTTCTTCTTCCTCACTCTACTCTCTGGCGTGAGGAAGAAAAAAGATTCAAGACCATGGGGGACGATGGGCCATTGTATAGAGTTACGAAGATTCAAGACGTAGAGACTTCTGAATCTTTGTAACTCTATACAAGCAGCAACCTCTACGTCTCTACTCTCCTCGAATCGTACTGTATCGACTCACCGACGAATATCTCGCTGGCGTCGAGTCCGTACCTCTGCCCTCGCGACGAGGCCCAAAGCTCAGGTCCGCCTGGCGCTGGCACTGGCAGAGAGTGATGAGAGGGTCTGTGCCTGTGCGTGGGCCCGCCCGCGCGTATGGTTCGGATTCAGAGGCGCCACTGATGCATGCAGCAGACTGTCGACGCCTGCGACTTTGACTGTGCATTCGCGCGCAGCGACTCGTCAGGGCTCCTCTGAACCTCTGATGAGGCCGATGCGGCCAGAGTCGACTAAAGTTTTCAACGCCTCCATCATTATTATGCTTGCCTTGGACGGACCTGCCTCTGCCTTGCCCCTCGTCTGCCTCAGACAGAGACAGGGCAGCGACGACGACACTGCACCCGTACGTACGTACGTGAGCTAGTAGTAGATATATCTCGTCGAATCTGTTGGTATGACACTACGACGACGGATTCCAGTAGATACAGTAGATTATCCCGATGAATTTCATAGGTCGCGAACAGGACCTGCCATTGCTTCTTGTGCCGAAGTACAGTTAGAGTCGATGGGCGCACCAATGGATCGTGCAAAACCAGTGAAGACGACGCGCGTAAGGAAACAAGGAAGAAGCGAGGACGGATCCATCCAAAACTTGGTGGAAACCAAGAAAGATGCTGCGGCGCCCCTCTGTTTCGTTTATTTACACCCCCGACGTATAGTACGCACCAGCGCTGCCACGCTACTCACATCAACTCGATTCGAATCGCCAAAGCAGCTAGAGGATCATCAGAGGAGACGTGACCCATGCATGGCCGCCTTGGCTGCGAGAGAGAGATCAGAGATGTGGTGGGACATGCCATTGCCGTCAGTCTCGAGGCCAGCAAACATTGGCAGAGAGGCAGGGGTCGGTCGTCTCGTCGCAGCGCCACGTCGTACTTGACGGACGCACGCATAGATTTGCTCCTGGACTGGACCGGCGAGCAGGCAGAGATCCAGACCTGCGTCGGCCGTGCGGCTGGCTGCTGACTAAAGACACGGGCGGACGTGACCGGACGAGACGGCGGTCGTCGTCGCAGCTGCCGAGGCGTCCCTGACCTGACCTGCCCTGCCGTGATTGTGCTTGTCAGCTTGTGCATGGGCACGGCCGGGCCTGGCCTGGCCTCTCTCTTTAATCTGGTTGACCTGTACGCAGCTGCGGCTACCATCATCGGCCTGCCCCGGAGCATCTGCCGCCGGTCCCCCCATGCACCCCCAGATGGCATCGAGTTCCACGACTTTCACTGTTGCGCTTGTCCGGTTCCTCCGGCCAGCACTGTACTAGTACTAAAACCATCAGGTTTGTTTGTACTGTAGTACTCCCTCCTTCCCAAATTAATTGTTGTTAGGACAAGTTTTCTAGTTCAAAATTGAATTAAAAGGTTTGTCATAACGACAAATAATTTGGGAAGGAGAGAATAAATTTTACGAAGTTTTGTGTTGGTAAATACCATCGCGCGCTCAAGAATCAAGATGGTAGTAAGATCGTCGTTAACAACGGTCAAGCGAGCACACGTACACGGTGCCCAACATATTCAGTTTGGAGGCAGGCAGTCTGCTCTAATCATTCGGGCATGGAAATCCGGTTTATCCTCATGATCATCGTAACCTCGCGTTAAAATGCTGTCATGCATGAAGTACTGCCCGCGTGGGCTTAGCTCGTCATCATAAAGTTTACACGATGTAAATCCCAAAAGCAGAGAGTATCTCACTATATGTATGCGTGTACACAAACTTCGCATCTGATTGCATCGGCCGTACGTACATGTATACATACATACGCGCGTGCGTACGTGGGTGTGCAAGGGAACGGCATACGGTACGCAAACAGCCGGCGTCGCACGTGAGACAAGGACGGAATCCAGCTTCGTTTCCTCCTTGGTACTCGCAAAAGCCAGGTAGATAAAGCAGCTAGCTGGGAGGAGGTAGCTAAACATGTGTGTCCGCCTTGGATACAGCTAAAGAGACGACGACGGTTCAGATTGACACAGCCTTATTAACCTCTCTGCAGAACACCGTCTCAACTGGGCACACTCATCACACGCACACACCACAACGACACAGTTACCTGCTGCCATTAGTAGTAGTACTACCACCATTCTACCCAAGGCCAACCGCATGACGGCAGGCATGCATGAGCCAAGGCGACATGCTCATGCACACACATGTTTAGGACTTTAACGCCGGGGTGGGTTGTGGCCGATCGAGCCCAATAATAGCATCTTACCATGCATGCGCGTTTTTGTATGTACGTATGCATCTAAACAGCTTTGTCCTCCTGATGAACAATGCAGTGCAGTACACCCGCCTATCGCCTTTGAGAAAGCTGTTGCGGTTTCCACAGCCTAATTGCGCTTTTGCCATCTACGCAAACCGTGATTATTACGGAGGAAGAGCATGCAGTTTTGTCATATAAGCGAGGAACAATCATGGCGCCTGCGTACCCCGACCGGCCGGGGTATAGAAAGCACTTTGGTAATTTCTCGGTAGCTTAGGCGCGTGTAGTAGTAGCTTGTAGTGTACAACTAGCCGCCCTTGCCGCCGGCAAGACGAACAGCGCCGTACCGTCGCGTAAAGCTCACGACATCGTTGAGCGAGCAAGTACACACCGTGCTCGAGCTCTCTCAAAGCTGGGTGGGTCTGGTGGACGACTGGACGGATCAATGGAGGCGCGCGCCGATGCTTGCATTGCATTGCGTGGAACGGTGCTCGTCCGCTCGCCGGCGCGGGTCGCTCTGCCACCTGACACTGTTGATGACGAGCTAGTACTAGTAAGTACTGTAATAAAGAAACGCAAAGCTTGCGACGAGCGACTGTGAAAGGATGCGAGGAGAAGGAGAAGAAGCACGGCATGTCGTCGTCCCCTGCGCTGCGACTTTAGCGGATACACATGCACGGCCGGGGAGCTAGGCGAGCTCGTCGCCCCTGGCTTTTGCCTTTCTCCTTCCCCGAGGAGGCCGGCCTGGCCGCCTGGGGCCTGCGCCTGTTTTGGTCAGCCTTGCACGCACAGATGTGTACTAGACTACTAGTACAAGTGGAGGCATAGCTGGCTCTGCGTGGGCGGAGTGGAGGTGTAGCTTAGCCTTGCTTTTAATTAGCAGCAAACCTCCCTTTGGCCAATGGAATCCACAGGATGGTTCCTCCGATGACGCATCTAGCTCAAACGTTATTTTTTTGACGCAAATGCTATTAGCTCAAACGTTATGTGCTTATTGTTACCAACTGTTTAGGATTTAAAATATTAGTTTGAATTTAATTTCATAAGAGCGTGGATTCGTATACTCTGACTCTAGTGAATTCGTTTTTGAATGAAACTTCGGCGGAAGAGTGTCCCAACTGAAATTTGTCAAATTTCTCATTCAACGATGGTACTTCGTCACACAGAGCAACCTGTTGGGCCTAGACCTAAAAAAATGAGCAGGCTGTTGGGCCATTTTATAGCTCTACAGTACGTACTTTGCCAAGGGACGGACGTATGCTTTACTGCTCACTTGTAAACATACATGGGATGAGATCCATCCACTCAATGCCTCCGAAGTCACGTGTTGCACAAAAATATTTATGCGACGCGAGACACACCACATTATCTATTTTTTGAGAAAAAAACATTGATTGATTTTTTTACAAAGGGAACTGTCATGTCACCATTTTTATAGAAAGGATCCACAAGTGGTTGGTCAGCCTCAATTTAAGATCATTTGTGGTTGGTCAGCCTCAATTTAAGATCATTTGTGGTTGGCTTCAACATAAAATTTATTTGCAATTACAAAACATTACACACCACTTAGTAAACTAGCATAACCGTCAGAGTGACGGCAAGATATTTGTAATTTTTGCAACAATAAAATCAATTGCAGACAACCCGTTTTAAATCTCATGATACTTGAATAAACAAGAACGATACAAATGTCCAACGCACGCGATCTGTTACACGTGCACATCGTGCCAGCTCACGCCTAGGCCATGCGCGCTGGTCGCGAGGCAAACCCGGTTGAAGTTGCAGCGCCGCATGCGGGACATACGTGCATGCACCCGAGCCACCCTGCGCGGCCGACAGCGAGCTAGACCTAATATTTGGTCCGAAGATGACTTGTATCGTCGGATGGCTTTGGGGGCGTCCAAGCAGTCTATGCAGTTTGCACCCCTGAGTTCTTAATTGGGTCAGCTTTCAACAAAGAATTGAATAGAATATGTAGATTGTGATACAAGCATGTACAACTTACCTAATACAATTCATCCGGTTGAGACCGCTCCACCACGTGCTCGTGGAGATGGCATGATCCGTAACACCTCCCAACCAGAAGAAAATGTACTTCGCCGTCGTAACTTCTTTTATGGTGTTCCGGTGTCGACGAGTAGTGATGTTCAAAGTATCGGTATGGTTGTCGATAGGAGAACTTCATGACGGAAAAATTCTGATATTAAAGAGGACTTGCTCATCAATGAAGCCGCTATAGCTAGCAAAGCTAGTTTGTCTATGCGCATTGTGAAGTATTACGGAGATGACATCTTGATTTTATAGGCAACACGGAAGTAACGCCTTCGTTATATTCACCCCGGTCCATAAATTGATCAGTATTTACAACATGAAAAAATACCCGTATGACAACACACTACGTGGAGTCCCTAATTTAAAATATTCGTGAGTTAAGTGGTGTGCATATAAAAACTTTTCTAAGTATGAGTTGGCAAAAGGTTGCATCCCAAACTGCCTAAAGCGTTAGGTAAGGTGAATGTGTCCATATCTTCTACTAGATTGCTGAGTCACTTACTCATCATACCCACTAGATGTTGCGTGGCTTGGACGTGTAAAGTAGCTAATGTTCGATTGGGACGATAACTCCAATGGTGGTTGTGGTCTTTTTTTCACTAGTTCGCCGCAAATTTTGTCGTAATTGTAACACATTTTGTCGTTGACTTAGCAAATTTTGTTTTATGTCTAGCAAACTATTAAGAGTTTGTTAAAAACTTTTATTGAGGTTTGTTGAGGGCGCAAGCTCCTTTGTCAGCTCAAACTAGTGCACACTTGACACATTTTATAGCGGGTGTCTGGTGATCGGGATGGTCGGCGTTTCATTTCATGTACGGACTAGACATCCTTCCACCAGGCTCGACGCCTTTTTGACGACCAGATCTAAAGCACGCGGTCGAGAATCTATCTGACGAGTTACGTAGGATTGCCTTCTGGACCCAATGGAGGCCCAGAGCCATTTGAGACTGGTATTTTGTTTCAGTCCATGCAAAAGATTAGAACCTCCTCATGGGGCCTCCATGAGAAGTTTGGGCTGAATAAGCATGCCACAAGCCCACTGAGGTGGTTACACTAGCCCACATGCCAATTTTTTTCTGTTTCAATAATGTCTATCATTTCGCCACGGCTGCTGGTGGGCGATTGGAAGGAACTTGATGACCAGCCAGACAGGTGGCGAACTCGCGAGATTCTCAACTCATCAAGTTGTCCACCGGCAGGTTGGCATAACTAGAGTCGATCAGTATTTTACTATCTTGAGCAGCATGGAAATGGTGACATGTGTCAATGATGATGACAAGCGCGCAGTTGGGGATGACGATGGCAACCGCGGCAATGCGAGTGCTAATATGTGGCAAGAAACTCCGAACTATGAAGCACAAATCCAAACATATTGACTTTGACAATGGCTACACGGCCATCATGTGAAGAATATTATCCATATTTATGACATCCACAATGTAACATTTACGAATAAACATAACTGGACGTTAACATAAACATTTCAAAAATCTATTAAGTATGATAATTCTTAGAAATTTCGATAGTCTTAAAATCCGTTTTTTCCTCCTTTCTTTGTTTGGCTTCCTCCACCACAATGCAGCAACAACAAGCAAACTCAGCAGGCAAGCAAAGTAGCGGGCCGCAACAATCAAAGCAGCGGCAGGCAGCAAGCAACCAACCGCAGATCGACAGCAGTAGGCAGCGGCGGCAAGGAAGAACTGGGACTGGGAGCAGCCACTTTTAGGCAGCGCGGAACAGCAGACGGCGGGGAAGCTGCGCAACACACAATTTGTTTATATGGTTGAGATATCATAGATCGTGTCCACTTGTCTCTCTTTTAACAATGCTTCCACTTGCCTCTAATATATCGTTTTAAGAGTTGAATTGAACTGGCAATGATCTGTTGTTCCATGTTCATGGATGAGCAGTCCACAGAAAGCTGGACAACATGTGTGGGTCAGGTACGGATCTATATGTATACAATTGCCCAGCAGCCGTAAAACCTGCCTCACAGATCACAGCCTTTCGCCAATCGCCATGGTCGCCTCCTCGCAGCAGATGCTTTCGCTGCTGCTCCTCCTCCTCGTGGCCTCGTCGCCCGCCGTTCTGGCGGCCACCGGCGGCGACGAGGGTCTGACGCACATCCACCTCTACGTCCACGAGACGTTCGCCGGCGCGAACGCCACGGCCGCGCCCGTGGCGCAGTCCCCGCTCGGCGCCAACTCCTCGTTCGGGAGCGTGGGCGTGGTCGACGACGAGCTGCGCGTGGGCCGGGACCGCTCGTCCCAGCTCGTCGGCCGGTTCCAGGGCATAATCGTCGGCACGAGCCTGGAGGTGGCTGCGGGGTACCTGACGTCCATCACGTTCGTGTTCACCGCCGGCGAGTACGGCGGCAGCACGCTTTCCTTGCTGGGCCCGGTGCTCGGGTTCAACGGCACCATCGAGCGCGCCCTGGTGGGCGGCACCGGCAAGTTCAGGTTTGCGCGCGGCTACTCGCTCACTAAGATTCTTGGGAACCCGACGCCGGAGACGGGCGTCTTCGAGGTCGATCTGTTCGTGCTCAAGCACAGCGGAAAGCACTAGTGCTTCGTGTTGCCACCGCTGCGGCGACGAAGGATCGAGTTATTAGGCTGTGGTGCACTGGAGGTTGCAAGAACCTGGCACCTGTCCTGGCACCACATGAGTGTGAACACCGTTTTCTCCTCCCCTGTTTCCTACTCTGTTCTTGCTTGCGGCGGTCTCAAGTGTTGTAACATCTGTTCCCCCCTCCTTAGTCCTAATCTTACATGTATTCTCATCTCGTGCTTATAAGTAAATGCCGGCTAACACCGGCCCGTCTGCAAAAAAAGTAAATTCATGGCCTCCAGCACTTCTCCCTTCACTGGTCCGTACCGTCGTGTAAATCTCACGACATCGTTGAGTGAGCAAGTACACCGTGCTCTCTCTCATGTCAAAGCTGGTCTGTGTAACACCCATATTTTATGTACAAAAATTTGCTTAAACCTTTGATTATTGTAGCATGTATTTTTGGGTGAATTTTTGATGTTCAAACGAGTAGCAAACGTTCAAATTTGAATTTGAATTCAAATCAAAAGAAAAGAAATGAAAAAGAAAAAGAAAAGGAATTAAACCCCTCCCTGGGCCGAATTTCCCTCCCCTGGCCCATTTCCCCTCCTCTCTCCCGCGGCCCAGCCAGCCTCTCCCCTCTCTCCCTCTCTCTGTCGGGCGGGGCCCGCATGTCGGCGCCATCCCTTACCTCCCTCCCCTCTCTTTCCCGCGCCGCGCGTGCAACCGCCACCCCCCGCGCCCACGATCCCCTCGCCTCGGAACCACTCATCCCGTTCGAAATTCGGCCGAGCTACACAACTGCCCCCACCCTCTACGCTTAAAAGGACTGGCGCCCCCCATTTTCCCTCTCTCCCCGAGCCTCCCGGAACCCTAGCCCCTTCATCGCCGGTGAGCAACCTCTGCGCCCGCGTTCCCGTCGCTACAGCCCTCCTGCCCTCTATTTTATTGGCCTAACTTGATCACCGCTCCACCAGGACGTCGCCGGACACGCTTGTTCAGAGAAACCGTCACTGCATCGGCAACTTCGTCGAACTCCGGCGAGCTCACCCGCCTCCGACCGTCGCCGACGCTCTCCACTCTTCCCCAAGTCCAATCAAGCCCTCCGGTGAGCTCCCTCGATCTCCCCCTTCATTTCCATGCGCTTAAATCCGTGAATTGTGCACTATTTCGTGTTATCGGGTTAGCTCCGGCGACCTCGCCGCCGTGCGCCGCCGTGCGACGCCGCGCAGGGCGCTGGCGCCGGCCGGGGGTCGACGTGGCCTCCTGTGAGCCGTCAGTTAACCCCCGACGGCTGAGATTAGAACACCATAACGGTTTGGCATAATAAAATCTGGGCCCTTCATCTTGGATCCAATAACCCACATTTGAATCTTTTTTCCCGCCGCCAGATTCACACCCAGGCCCCTGCAAACTTAGTTGCTACCTCATGTGCTTCTTGATAATTCGAATCTAGCCCCCAGAATTCACAGACTAGCCCCTGGATCCCTAGAAATTGGTTTTAATCATTTAAATAAGCATTCTAACCCCTGTAATTTTGTAGAATCATGTATTCAGACCCTGTACAGTATAGAAAACTATTTAATTAGTCCCTGGACTTTTATTTATTTGCTGAATAGGGTTTTTAAGTGTATTAGAGGTGTAGAAAATAGATAAAAATGGTAATTAAGTGTAGAAATGTTATGAAAAATTGTTATAAACTATTTTATGCTGTGGTTAAATTGTAGTGTTCAGATAAAATATATTTGGTCCATGGAACATTTATTATAAATGTTTTAAAATACATTTTTGCTATAGAAAATTCAATAAAAATGGTTTTAGGCTATAATTAAATTCCAAAATTGTAGGAAAAATATAAAATGCATATTTTGGCCATGTTAATTAATAAATACTTCGTAGAGACGCATTAGTATAGGATTTTATGTGTATGTGTGTGTTGTGATGCATTGTTTTGCGTGTCCTTTACTTATTTAGCTTTATTCTATTCTTGCCATGCTTGGGCATATGTCTAGAGTCGTATTACGACCCTAATCTTAACCTCCAAGACCAGGACTTCGACAACACTCAAGTCTTCAACGAAGGCAAGTTCCCTTGACCATTTTGCTCCAGTTCTAGGGATTTAGATAGATGCATGCTAATTAAATTGATGTCCTACTTCATGTTTACATGCCCTGTTCCATATAATTCCTTGTTACCTGAAATGGGTTGGGAAGTAGATAGGTCATAGTTATGCTTAGCCATGCTTAAATATTGGGGTTGGGACTTTATACAATTGTGCTACATTAAACTTTATGGCTACTTGAACTTGTGGTGATTACATTATTGTAGTGGATAGGAATCTGGTGGTTGGTTAGTATTGGTATGGTGCAGTTTGCACGAGACCCGAGATTGGGGTTTGTTACCACCGGATTCTAAGGACCAGTTTATGGAGGAAGCCACTAAGCTTTATAGTACCACCACGAGACTGAGATGGGGCAGCATGGTCAATTAATTAGGTTTCTCCCGATGAAATGCTAGTGGTCGGATGGTGCGGGGAATGATGCGGGTGATCTGCTCTGGGATCCGCAAGGCTCAAGAGGGGGCTCTAGGGCGGAGGGTTACTCCGAGAATCCCCAGTGGTGGAAACCTTAGAGGGCTAGCACTAGTCGGGAGTACCTTTGTAAAGACCATGTAGTGATCTCCGGGCCACACACCTACGGAAGTGTGAAATGTGGTTGATCACCACGGGCTACATGGAGGTTTACTCAAGTCCACCTGGCAACAGGGGATGGAATCACTGCTTGTGGGGAAAGGGTACACTCTCTGCAGAGATTTGGTAAAACTGTCATGACAACCGTGCTCACGGACAAGAGCGGCTTGGGGCCAATTCATAATTAGTCTATGGTTGGGAAATGGTGGTTAATTATGATTCAAGTACATTCATTATCATTAATTATGAGTTGATTCCTTCTTGAATTATGATGTTGGTAATTGAAAGCTAAGGTTAGGTTTTAAGCATAGTGCTAAGACATAATTGGCCTTCCCTTTTGCTTTAGCCATTCATGTCATCTCTTCCCGCACTAGCTGAGTACTCTATGTACTCAAACGTTTAATTCTCCTTTAGAATATAAAGAGGAAGAAGCGGCAACGGAAGACTTCTACGTCAATCCGGAGGACTCTGTCTAGGCTGGCGACCTCACGCGCAACGGCTGCCTGTGGAGTTGGAGCTGCTCTCATCTATTAGTCTTCTGCTGTAGTTTGGACTTGATGAACTTTGTAGTTGATGTAAATATTTGTGATGTGTATTTGTAGACCTTCGGGTCGTACTGTAAGACTATTTATGTATTCGAACATGGCAATGTATGATATTTCACTTTCGTCGACGCATGTACGATTCAACTGATCCTGGCGTACATGTGATTAGCGTCTATTCATCTTTATGATGACCGAGCGTGACAAAGTGGTATCAGAGCCGTGTTGCCCGTAGGACGCAAGCCTAGTTAGAAATAGCCGAAAATTAAGGACTATACTATTTTCTTATGAAATAGTATTTCCAAAATTTTGTGCTCTCTATCTCAAACCTTGTGCTTCTTATCTCGTTGTGCTACTTGCTTTATTCTAATTTAATTTATGGATTATTAATCTCACTCTCTTCTTTTCAAATGTTTGTAGATGGCGCGAACCAAGCAGACGACTCGTAAGTCGACTGGGGGTCGTGTTCCACGCCACGCCCTAGCCAGTCGCTCCGCACCCTACACCCCCAGGAGGGAGACGACGCTGTTCTCCACTGGGAGTGCTGCTTCGAGGATGCGTGTCCGTCTTCGCTCTCTTCTTCGAGCTGCGGGGTACCGTGAGTACCGTGTTCGTCTGGTCTACCACACCACTAGGGTCTTTGCACCCTATACTGGTGGACTAGAGTGGAGTTCTCAGCTGGCCGTCTACTACGACTCGGAGCTGCTGCACTCTCACTTCTCTCCGGCCTGGTGGAGCTCCCAGCGTGCGGCTGAGGAGGACGCCACGTGGGAGGCGACTACCTACTGGAGCCACGCCCACATGTTCCTTCTTGGGTGCACGGAGCACGCGTACACCCCTCAGCGCCCTAGTGGCACGGCCGCCTTCACTGGACGTGACGTCGAGGGGCACTTGACTCACCCTCAGTGTGAGAGGCTGGTGGACGACGTTGTGGAGTTGTCTTCGCGACTTCAGCGTTGTCAGCAGGAGCTTCAGGACAGCAGGGACCTGGTTGACCGCTACGAGCGACTTCGCCGACGCTACGCGAGGATCACTGCAGCTGATCCTAACTCTCCTCAGTACGCTTCGGACGTGGAGCCTTGGGACCCGAACTCTCCAGATCGTCGCATGAACTCCCCCCAGGAATCAAGAGAGGACTCAGAAGAAGAAGACCCGGAGATGGAGGTTGAGGAGGACTCCGATGAGTAGGAGTGGACTTGCTTTCCCGTGGGACGACTCAGGACACCTATCCTTAGTATGTAGGAGCGTGTAGCTGCGCCCTCTTTAGTCTTGAGTTGTGTTATTTGTATTGTTATGCTAGTAGTTTGCTTTATGTTGTGTGTGTTGTGTGCGACATGAGTTGTGGAATGCTTCAGCATCCTGTCCACATCCATGTCATCTGTTTATAGGCTTGTTAGTGAGTCGTGCGAGTTGTGGAATGCATTAGCATCTTGTCCACATCCGCACTAGTTGGTTAATGAATTTGCTTGCTTTCTATGTGTCTCCCTTGATGCATGTAGTTGGGACCGTTTTCCATAGCGTACCCTTCTATATCTTACCTATCGTTCTAAAATTTCAATTCTTCCCTACACAGATGTCAGGAAGAGGTAGAGGTAGAGGTCGTGAAAGGGGTGATGTGCCCCAAGATGAAGGACTTGGAGGTGTGCCTGAATGGAATGGTAGGGGTTCCCGCGGGGCCCCAGCCGCGCAACAAATGCAGCAGATGATGGCCATCCAAACCCAGCTGCTTAACAACCTTACACAGATTGTCACCAACCTGCAACAAGCCCCACCCCCACCACCACCAAATTACAACCTTCTGCCACCACCACCTTTTCCACCTAGGTCCTTCCTTAGGGACTTCCTGAACACTCATCCACCCACTTTTGTCACCGTCACCGAACCCATGGATGTCGATGATTGGCTTCGTACCGTTGAAAGCAAGCTGAGGCTCATCCACTGTGAAGGAAGGGAGAAAGTGCTACTAGCCTCCCATCAACTCCAAGGACCGGCAGCCGACTGGTGGACTGCCTTTACTGAAGCTCACCGGGACCCAGAAAACATTACCTGGGAAGAATTCAGGACCAACTTCCGCAAACACTTTGTGCCAGAAGGAGAAATACAAGCAAGACGTGAAGAGTTCCTGATGTTAAAGCAAGGTCGTATGACTGTGAGGGCCTATTTGAATGCATTCACCCAGTTGTCCCGCTATGCTCCAACCGATGTGGACACTGACTCCAAGAAACAATTCCGCTTCAAGAATGGGTTGGACAAGGAGTTAAAGTTCGCCATGTCTTCCAGCGACTACGGCGACTTTCAGAAGCTGGTTGACAAAGCTTTTGAAGTGGAGAGGACTAAGAAGGAACTAGATGATGAAGAAAGAAAAAGGAAGTTGACTATGGCACATGCCTCTAGCAGCAATGTGCGCCCCCGTCTTAACCCTCCGCCTGCAAACCAAATGACTCGTCCCATGAACTACTCGGGACAGAGGTTTCCAAACTCCAACTACAGGCCACCCACTCCCTACAACCACCAAATGCGCCAGCAGCAGCAGCAACAGCAGCAGCCACCACGCCAGCCAATGCAACCCCCACGTCAGCAGATGCAGCCACCCCGCCCTTCAGCTCCAGCTAACCGTCCAAGTGGCCAACCCCCAAGAAACCAATCAGTAGGCAGCAAGGGCCCAAATAATGCTGCAGGAGTACAATGTTACAAGTGCGGAGAATGGGGACACTATGCCAGCAGTTGTCCAAAGAAGCAACAAAACCCAACTGGCCGTGTCAACCATGTGACTCTGGAACAAGCACAGGAAGCGCCTGATGTGGTGATCGGTATGTTTTCTGTTAACTCCCACCCCGCCACCATATTGTTTGATTCGGGTGCAACACATTCATTTATATCCAAGGATTTCATAAAGAAGCATGACATGGTAGTTACATTCTTGAATGGGTCGTTATTGATAAACTCTCCTGGAGGAGAGATGGTGGCAAGGCATCTATGCCGAAAAGTGAGTATAAACATAAGAGGGGTAGTCTTTTGGGCCAACCTAATAGTGTTGGACTCACAAGGATTAGATAACATCCTGGGAATGGACTGGTTGACGAAGAATCAAGGAGTAATTCATTGTGCAACTAGAACAGTCTGCTTAACACACCCGGATGGCACTACAGTGGAGTTCAAGCCAGATCAGACACAAGAGGCAGTAGTGCAACTCAACCATCTTGAGAGTACCAAAGACATCAGGGTTGTGAAGGAATTTCCGGATGTATTCCCAGATGACTTACCAGGTATGCCCCCTGATCGAGAGATTGAATTTATCATTGAACTAGTACCTGGAACGGCCCCAATATATAAGAGGCCATATAGAATGGATGCTAAACAACTAGTTGAACTAAAGGATCATATTGAGGAGTTATTGGCTAAAGGATATATTCGCCCTAGCTCATCGCCTTGGGGAGCACCAGTTATATTTGTACCTAAGAAGGATGGAACGCAAAGGTTGTGTGTGGACTACCGTGCTTTAAATGAGGTAACAATCAAGAATAAATATCCACTAACAAGGATTGAAGATTTGTTTGATCAGTTGAGAGGAGCATGTGTGTTTTTCAAGATTGATCTTTGTTCAGGCTACCATCAACTGAAGATTAGACCGTCGGATATTCCCAAGACGACATTTGTCTCCCGATATGGATTATATGAGTATACAGTTATGTCATTTGGATTGACCAATGCTCTGGCATATTTTATGTATCTTATGAACAAGGTATTCATGGAGTACTTGGACAAGTTCGTAGTGGTATTCATCGATGACATACTTATCTACTCCAAGACTGAAGAAGAGCATGAGGAGCAGGATGGCCCTACAGAAGCTTCGCCAACATCAATTGTATGCCAAACTTAGTAAGTGTGAGTTTTGGCTAAAGGAGGTATCATTTTTGGGACATGTCATATCCGAAGGAGGTATAACAGTGGATCCAGACAAAGTGGCCGATGTTCTTAAGTGGGAAACACCTGAGAGTGTACATGATATAAGAAGATTCTTAGGTATGGCTGGTTACTACCGTCGATTCATCGAGGGATTTTCAAAGATCTCTCGACCACTAACCAAGATGCTTGAGAAAGGAGTTGCTTTCAAATGGACCCCCGAATGTGAAGTAAGCTTTGCCGAATTGAAGAAGAGGTTGACCAGTGCACCTGTATTGGTGATGTCTGATATGCAGAAGGAGTTTGTGGTCTATTGTGATGCATCTGGGCATGGTTTAGGATGTGTCTTGATGCAAGGAGGACATGTTGTGGCCTATGCTTCAAGACAGCTTCGGAAGCATGAGATGAACTATCCAACACATGATTTAGAATTGGCAGCTGTTGTTCATGCTTTGAAGATATGGAGACACTATTTGATGGGAAAAAGAACTGAGATATACACAGATCACAAGAGCTTGAAATACATATTCACACATCCGGATCTTAATCTCAGACAACGTCGTTGGTTGGAATTAATAAATGATTTTGATGTGGGAATCAACTACCATCCAGACAAGGCTAATGTGGTCGCTGATGCTCTAAGTAGGAAGGGACAAAGCAATAACTTGTCAGTACAAGCTTTTCAACCCCAACTATGTGAAGAGTTTGCAAGGTTAAATCTATGTCTAGTGTCTAGCACTGAAGCAGTTGCTATGGAAGTGGACTCAACCCTTGAGCGTGATATACGAGAAGGGCAAAAGAATGATCAGAAGGTCAAGGAGATCAAACAGTTGATGAAGAAAGGGAAAGCTCCGAACTTTAGAGAGGATGAACAAGGAACCCTATGGCTTGGAAAGAGGATTTGTGTTCCAGATATCAAGGAGATTAAGGAGTTGATACTAAGAGAAGCTCATGACTCATCTTACTCTATTCATCCCGGAAGCACAAAGATGTATCAAGACCTTAAAGATCGATATTGGTGGCATGGAATGGAACGGGATGTAGCAGAATATGTGGCCATATGTGATACATGTCAATTGATTAAGGCGGAACATTAAAGACCAGCAGGGTTATTGCAACCAATCAAAGTGCCAGAATGGAAATGGGAAGAAATTAGTATGGATTTCATTGTGGGACTACCAAGAACACAGTCTGGATATGATTCTATATGGGTTATTGTGGACCGTCTAACTAAAGTGGCTCACTTTATTCCTGTGAAAGAGACCTACAATGGTCCCAAGTTGGCGGAACTGTACATCTCTAGGATTGTATGCTTACATGGAGTTCCTAAGAAGATCATTTCAGACAGAGGCACCCAATTCACCTCAAGATTCTGGCAGAAGTTGCATGAATCAATGGATACCCGTCTGAATTTTAGTTCGGCGTATCATCCTCAAACTGATGGTCAAACTGAACGCACCAACCAAATATTGGAAGACATGTTAAGAGCGTGTGCTCTAAAGAATAGCAAAAGTTGGGACAAGAATCTGCCGTATGTCGAATTCTCTTACAACAACAGTTATCAAGCCAGTTTGAAGATGTCTCCTTTTGAAGCATTGTATGGGTGAAAATGTAGAACACCGTTGTTTTGGAATCAAACTGGGGAAAGTCAAGTCTTTGGGCCTGACGTATTACAAGAGGCTGAAAGACAAGTACAAGAAATTCGGAAGAATCTAAAGGCAGCTCAAACAAGACAGAAGAGTTATGCGGATACTCGAAGACGTGATCTCACATTTGAAGTTGGTGACTATGTGTACTTGAAGGTGTCACCTATGAGAGGATTGAAAAGATTCAAAGTAAGAGGCAAGTTGTCACCCCGTTACATTGGTCCGTTCAAGATACTGGAACGATGTGGTGAAGTGGCTTATCAGCTTGAGCTTCCGCCACACCTGGCAGATGTGCACAGTGTGTTCCATGTGTCGCAGCTTAAGAAGTGCCTAAGGGTGCCTGAAGAGCAATTGCTAATGGAAGCAGTGGATGTACAAGAAGATTTGTCTTATGTGGGGCAGCCTGTCAAGATACTTGAGACACTGGAAAATATCACAAGAAACAAAGTCATTCGCATGTGTAAAGTGCAATGGAAGCATCATTCAGAGGCAGAAGCAACATGGGAAAGAGAAGAAACTCTCAAGGCGGATTTCCCTCAACTATTCTCTTAGAATGTCCGAATCTCGAGGGCAAGATTCCTTTTAAGGGGGGTAGAGTTGTAACACCCATATTTTATGTACAAAAATTTGCTCAAACCCTTGATCATTGTAGCATGCATTTTTGGGTGAATTTTTGATGTTCAAACGAGTAGCAAACGTTCAAATTTGAATTTGAATTCAAATCAAAAGAAAAGAAATGAAACAGAAAAAGAAAAAGAATTAAACCCCTCCCTGGTCCGAATTTCCCTCTCCTGGCACATTTCCCCTCCTCTCTCCCGCGGCCCAGCCAGCCTCTCCCCTCTCTCCCTCTCTCTGCCAGGCGAGGCCCGCATGTCGGCGCCATCCCTTACCTCCCTCCCCTCTCTTTCCCGCGCCGCGCGTGCAACCGCCACCCCCCGCGCCCACGATCCCCTCGCCTCGGAACCACTCATCCCGTTCGAAATTCGGCCGAGCTACACAACCGCCCCCACCCTCCGCGCTTAAAAGGACTGGCGCCCCCCATTTTCCCTCTCTCCCCAAGCCTCCCGGAACCCTAGCCCCTTCATCGCCGGTGAGCAACCTCTGCGCCCGCGTTCCCGTCGCTACAGCCCTCCTGCCCTCTATTTTATTGGCCTAACTTGATCACCGCTCCACCAGGACGTCGCCGGACACGCTTGTTCGGAGAAACCGTCACTGCATCGGCAACTTCGTCGAACTCCGACGAGCTCACCCGCCTCCGACCGTCGCCGACGCTCTCCACTCTTCCCCAAGTCCAATCAAGCCCTCCGGTGAGCTCCCTCGATCTCCCCCTTCATTTCCATGCGCTTAAATCCGTGAATTCTGCACTATTTCGTGTTATCGGGTTAGCTCCGGCGACCTCGCCGCCGTGCGCCGCCATGCGACGCCGCGCAGGGCGCTGGCGCCGGCCGGGGGTCGACGTGGCCTCCTGTGAGCCGTCGGGGAGATTAGAACACCATAACGGTTCGGCATAATAAAATCTGGGCCCTTCATCTTGGATCCAACGGCCCACATTTGAATCTCTTTTCCCGCCGCCAGATTCACACCCAGGCCCCTGCAAACTTAGTTGCTACCCCCTGTGCTTCTCGGTAATTCGAATCTAGCCCCCAGAATTCACAAACTAGCCCCTAGATCCCTAGAAATTGGTTTTAATCATTTAAATAAGCATTCTAACCCCTGTAATTTTGTAGAATCATGTATTCAGACCCTGTACAGTATAAAAAACTATTTAATTAGTCCCTGGACTTTTATTTATTTGCTGAATAGGGTTTTTAAGTGTATTTGAGGTGTAGAAAATAGATAAAAATGGTAATTAAGTGTAGAAATGTTATGAAAAATTGTTATAAACTATTTTATGCTATGGTTAAATTGTAGTGTTCAGATAAAATATATTTGTTCCATGGAACATTTATTATAAATGTTTTAAAATACATTTTTGCTATAGAAAATTCAATAAAAATGGTTTTAGGCTATAATTAAATTCCAAAATTGTAGGAAAAATATAAAATGCATATTTTGGCCATGTTAATTAATAAATACTTCGTAGAGACGCATTAGTATAGGATTTTATGCGTATGTGTGTGTTGTGATGCATTGTTTTGCGTGTCCTTTACTTATTTAGCTTTATTCTATTCTTGCCATGCTTGGGCATATGTCTAGAGTCGTATTACGACCATAATCTTAACCTCCAAGATCAGGACTTCGACAACACTCAAGTCTTCAATGAAGGCAAGTGCCCTTGACCATTTTGCTCCAGTTCTAGGGATTTAGATAGATGCATGCTAATTAAATTGATGTCCTACTTCATGTTTACATGCCCTGTTCCATATAATTCCTTGTTACCTGAAATGGGTTGGGAAGTAGATAGGTCATAGTTATGCTTAGCCATGCTTAAATATTGGGGTTGTGACTTTATACAATTGTGCTACATTAAACTTTATGGCTACTTGAACTTGTGGTGATTACACTATTGTAGTGGATAGGAATCTGGTGGTTGGTTAGTATTGGTATGGTGCAGTTTGCACGAGACTCGGGATTGGGGTTTGTTACAACCGGATTCTAAGGACCGGTTTATGGAGGAAGCCACTAAGCTTTATAGTACTACCACGAGACTGAGATGGGGCAGCATGGTCAATTAATTAGGTTTCTCCCGATGAAATGCTAGTGGTCGGATGGTGCGGGGAATGATGCGGGTGATCTGCTCTGGGATCCGCAAGGCTCAAGAGGGGGCTATGGGGCGGAGGGTTACTCCGAGAATCCCCAGTGGTGGAAACCTTAGAGGGCTAGCACTAGTCGGGAGTACCTTTGTAAAGATCATGTAGTGATCTCCGGGCCACACACCTACGGAAGTGTGAAATGTGGTTGATCACCACGGGCTACATGGAGGTTTACTCAAGTCCACCTGGCAATAGGGGATGGAATCACTGCTTGTGGGGAAAGGGTACACTCTCTGCAGAGATTTGGTAAAACTGTCATGACAGCCGTGCTCACGGACAAGAGCGGCTTGGGGCCAGTTCATAATTAGTCTATGGTTGGGAAATAGTGGTTAATTATGATTCAAGTACATTCATTATCATTACTTATGAGTTGATTCCTTCTTGAATTATGATGTTGGTAATTGAAAGCTAAGGTTAGGTTTTAAGCATAGTGCTAAGCCATAATTGGCCTTCCCTTTTGCTTTAGCCATTCATGTCATCTCTTCCCGCACTTGCTGACTACTCTATGTACTCAAGCGTTTAATTCTCCTTTAGAATATGAAGAGGAAGAAGCGACACCGGAAGACTTCTACGTCAATCCGGAGGACTTGGTCTAGGCTGGCGACCTCACGCGCAACGGCTGCCTGTGGAGTTGGAGCTACTCTCATCTATTAGTCTTCTGCTGTAGTTTGGACTTGATGAACTTTGTAGTTGATGTAAATATTTGTGGTGTGTATTTGTAGACCTTCGGGTCGTACTGTAAGACTATTTATATATTCGAACATGGCAATGTATGATATTTCACTTTCGTCGACGCATGTACGATTCAACTGATCCTGGTGTACATATGATTAGCGTCTGTTCATCTTTATGATGACCGGGCGTGACAGTCTGGTGGACGACTGGATGGATCAATGACGCCAATGCTTGCATTGCATTTGCATGGAACGGTGCTCATCCGCTCGCCGGCTGGCCGCTCTGCTGTCCGACACTGTTGACGATGAGCTACTGGTAAGACTGAAAAGCAAAGCTTGCGGCGAGCTAGTGTGAAAGAACGCGAGGAGAAGTAGAAGAAGCACAGCACAGCATGTCGCCGTCCTGCGCGGCGACTTTAGCTGATACACATGCACGGCCAGGACCCGGCCACCCGGGAGGCGAGCTCGTCGCCCCTGGCTTTTGCATTTCTCCTTCCCCGAGGAGGATGGCCTTTGAGACCTGTTTTGGTCAACCTTGCACGCACAGATGTGTACAAGTAGAGGCACAGCTGGCTCTGCGTGGGTGGAGGTGTAGCTTAGCCTTGCTTAATTAGCAGCAAACCTCCCTTTCGCAATCCACAAGATGGTTCTTCCGATGACGCATCTGGCTCAAACGTTATGTGCTTATGGTTATTACCTGTTTAGGATTTACTCCCTTCCGTCTATTTTATTTGTCGTCCAGACATGATAGCCAATACAAAATTGAACTGTTTTTTTGTCTGGACGACAATTATAGTGAAACAGAGAGAGTAAAATATTAGTTCGAATTGAATTTCATAAATGCGTTTAATCTTATCCTAGTGATTTTTTTTTGAATGAAACTACAGTGGAAGAGTGTCCCAACTGAAATTTCTCATTTAACGATAGTACTCCCAACAGTTTTACAAATCCTGTGAATTCCGTCAATGGTCGGAGCGAATTTCACTGAACTCGCAAGTCACCTGCGAAAAACGATTCGTCCATCCTATACAGAGCAACATGTTGGGCTTGGACCCTCAAGAAGAAAAGATAGCACACTGTTCGGGCACTATATGGCTGGACACTACTTTGCCAAGGGACGGCTGATGTGTTTGCAGTGAACTTATATACTTATATGGGCTGAGATTCACTCAAAGCTTTCTGACATGCACAAAACATACAATTTTTAGTGAGAGAAAGCCGCTGTGTCACCTTTTTTATTGAAATGATCCATATTTGTTTGGCTAAAAAATTAATATTATTCTTGATTGGTTTCACATATAGAATTTATTTACATATACAAAGCATTATACACTGGTAAATTAGCATAATCATCATGGTCACAACTGGATTATTGTAATTTACCGAAGGATGAATGTTCTATCTTCCTAACTAACACTTTTGACGGAATCATTGCAGAGAGTTATTGTTGAATCTCATGAGTTGTGGATAAAAAGAAGAATAGTATAAATGTCCAATGGCGCTTTTGTATACTTCAAATATTCACCAACAAAAATGGAAATCAAATACATATAATACACATAGTATTTCAACTCAAAAAATTGCAATGAATCTACAACATCTGGTATATTATGTGGACTCAGTATACAATGCATAAACACGTTGACTCATGAGTCATGACCTCAAATGTATAACATACAATTCACTCTTTGATTAATTTCTTATACAAAATATTGTAGACGCTTCCCGATGATGCTTGCATACATTGGCCCGTGCATATGGAATTAGAGGATCTAGTATCTTCTCATCGTCATCAGAAGATTCTTCGGAGTTCTTAATAAGGCTAACTTATGTAAAAGTTGAATCAAACTTGTAAATTGTGATACGAGCATTACAACTTACCTTATAACTCATCCGGTTGGAATCACACCATTTCGTGCTTCTGAAGATGCCAGCTCTGTAACTCCTCCCAACCAGAAGAAAATGTACTTCAACATCATAACTCTTTATGGTGTTCCAGTGTCGATGATGAATAGTTAATATCTCCAAAGTATTGATATTGTAGTCGACAAGGGAACTCCATAACATAAATATTTTGATATTGAAGAGGACTTGCTCATTAAGAAAGAGATAACTTCTTGTTATAGCTAGCAAATATAAATTGCCTATGCGTATTGTGAAGTACTACAAAGACGAAACCTTTTAATTTATAGGCAACACAAAAGTATCATCTTGACAATACTCATCTTGGTCCATAAATTGATCAGTATTTAGAACACGCAAAAAATATCTGCATGATAAGACACTACACGGAGTCGCTAATTTCAAATATTGTAAGTTAAGTGGTTTGCACATACTAATTTTACCAAGGTTCAGTTTGCAAAAGGTAGCACCTCAACTGGCTAAAGTGTTAGGTGAGGTGAATGCGTCCATATCTTCTGTTGGATTGTTGAGTCACTTACTTGCGGACGTGCCCGACGTTGCGTGTTGTGGACGCGTAAAGTAGCTAATGTTCGATTGGGACCATATAAATCTAATGTTGGTTGTGATTTTTTTTTTCACCTGTTCACTGAAAATTTTGGTGTAAGTGTAACATATTTTATCTTAGTCCCAACAATTTTTGTCTTATCTCTAACAAATTTTGTTTTATACCTAGCAAACTGTTAAGAATTTGTTGAAAACTTGAAATCTTTTAATAAGGTTTGCCTAAGCTAAAACTGGTGCATGTACTTCATGCAGCACCAAACGTCCATCTTATTTTTTTTTTTTCATTTCTGCCACGCTCGAAAGCATTAGGATCGTTGCAATGTGGCCGTGGGTTTTGGTTTTGGCTAGCAAGGCAGCCGTGCAACGAGGTAGTGGCCGAGCTAGCGGAGCGCATGCAAAGCGGTTGTCGCCGAGATTGGCTGGTGTCTAGTGATTGGTGTGGTCGGGGTTTCATCTCATGTAGCGACGGCATCCTCCCACCAGGCTCAGATCTGAAGCACGCGAAAGTTATGCAGATTTGCCATCTGGGCCAAGTGGAGGCCCAGTTATTTGAGGCTGGTATTTGTTCCGGCCTGTGCAAAGGATCATGGCCTCCATGAGGAAGTTTGGGCTGAATAAGCATGTCACGGAGGCAGTTACAGTAACTAACATGTCATTTTTTTTTTGTTTGAACAGTTTCTATCATCTCGCCACGGCCAATTCATTTGTTGCACAAGTGTGTGCGTCACAACAAGATTTGCATCTTACTTATTGCTGCGTTGTTTTGTTACGTGTTGTCAATCATTTTTCACAAATCATTATACAGCACAGGCGACGCAGAACAACAGGTGGTAGGAAGCTACGTACGACAACACGCAGTGGTTGCAAGCAACGACTGCTTCCTTCCTTGTCGCTCTCTAGCTTGCCTCCTCCAGCAGCAAGCGGAGCAACAAGTAGAGGAACGCGTGAGGGGGATTGGAAGAACGGGAGGAGCAAGTTGACTCTTACAACACAGCAACACATCCAGTCGTCCAAATAAAAAGCTCACTACCCACTTATCTATTCTCCCAATCAAACATATGAATAGTCAAACGAAGAAGTTTCCACGAGATTTACGCGTCTACGAAGAAGTCAAGTTTTAGCCAATCCTCTTGTATATCTTTCCACGAAGTTAAATTTTTAAAATTGTTGAGATATTATAGATGGTGTCCTTTTGTATCTATTGCCTCTTTTAACAATGCTTCTACTTGTCTCTAACATATCGTTTTAATAGTTGAGTTGAACTGGCAATGTTTTGTCGTTCCATTATTTGCAAGGATGGGCAGTCAACAGAAAGCTGGAATCCATTCCCATGTGTGAGTTAGGTAGGTACGGATCTATATGTACGTAATTGTCCAGCAGCCGTAAAGAAGCCTGCCTTACGGATCATAGCTTTTCGCCAATCATCATGCTCACCTCCTCGCAGCAGATGCTTCCGATCCTCCTCTTCCTCCTCCTCGTGGCCTCGTCGCCCGCCGTTCTGGCGGCCAGCGGCGGCGACGACGAGGGCCTAACACACATCCACCTCTACGTCCACGAGACGTTCGCCGGCGCGAACGCCACGGCCGCGGCCGTGGCGCAGTCCCCGCTCGGCGCCAACTCATCGTTCGGGAGCGTGGGCGTGGTCGACGACGAGCTGCGCGTGGGCCAGAACCGCTCGTCGCAGCTCCTCGGCCGGTTCCAGGCCCTAATCGTTGGCACGAGCCTGGATGGGGGGTTCCTGACGTCAATCACGTTCGTGTTCACAGCCGGCGAGTACAGCGGCAGCACGCTTTCCGTGCAGGGCCCGCTGCTCGGGTTCAACGGCACCATCGAGCGCGCCGTCGTGGGCGGTACCGACAAGTTCAGGTTAGCGCGCGGTTACTCGCTCACTAGGATTCTTGGAAACCCGACGCCGGAGACGAGCCTCTTTGAAGTCGATCTGTTCGTGCTCATGCACAGCGGGAAATCAAAGTACTAGTGCTGTGTGTTGCCACGGCTGATGCGGCGATGAAGGATCAAGTTAGGCTGTGGTGCACTGCAGGTTTTTCAAGAACCTGGCAACAGTCCTGGCTAATGTAACACCACGTCACCACCTTCTCCTCCCCCATTTCCTACTCTGTTTTCTCTAGCGATCTCAGGTGTTGTAACATGTCTACTATTGTGTCGCCTTTTTCTAAATAATAATTGTTAATGTCTGCATTTGTATTCATTTATAATAAAATAATTATAACTTATTTGAAGAGAAGGTCGGAACTTTTTACTCATCATTAAAAAAAAGTATTGTAACATATGTTTCCCCACAATGCAGTTACTGCAGCTGACATGTGAGATCCATGCTCTCTGAGCCCACATGTCAGTTGCAGTAACTGCACCGCAGAATTTAGTTCCATCGTAGACTGAGCAAGTACACCTGCTCTCTCTCAAAGTCTCAATTCAAGTTGGTCTAGCGAACTGGACGGTTCAATCGCGCTGATGCTTGTATTGCATGGAATCGTACTGTTGATGATGAGCAACTAAGGCTCTGTTTGGCACAGCTTCTACTGCAGCTTCTTCATAAAAATAAGCTGAGAGTGTGCCAAACAAGAAGCTTCTGTAACAGCTTATTAGTTCAGCTACTTCTCATAATGAACTAAAAGCAGGACATAAGCAGAAGCTGTCTTTCACCAGCTTTTCAAACAAGTTGTTTTTGTAACAAGTTCCATTTATGTCAAACATGACCTAATAAAGGAAAACAAAGCTTGCGACGAGCGACTGTGAAAGGACGCGGGAAGAAGGAGAAGAAGCACAATACAGAAGCACAACACATCATGTCCTCATGTGCTGCAAGATACAGATCCACGGACGGACGTGTCTATATCCTATGCAGTAACAACACTGTAGTTACTACAGCTGACATGTGAACATATGAGTTATCGAGCTCACATGTCAGCTACAGTTACTACAGTGAAATTAGGGTAGAGGATATTTATCCCGTCTTTGCAGTGAGCTCGTCACTCCCGGGTTTTGCCTTTCTCCTTTCCCAAGGAGGCCGCCCTGGGGTCTGGGCCTGTTCTGGTCAGCCTTGCACAGACAGACGTGTACTACTTCCTCCATCCGAGACGAATTCTATTTCTAGCTTTAGTCAAACACATATTTGACCAATGATTTATATAGATTATATTATTTTAATAATATATAAATTGTATATTATAAAAAAACTTTTCATAATAAAACTAAAATACAATTTTTTGATTATTAAATTTAATCAAAGTTACATAAATTATTGATCAAAATTAGATTTGATCAAAGTCAGAAATAGAGTTCATCTTGAATGAAGAGAGTACTGGATGCATAGCTTAATAGCCTAATGCCAGAGCGAAATAGATGGGTGTCACGCCCGGTCATCGCAAGGATGAGCAGACGCTAATCACATATACGCCAGGATCAGTTGAATCGTACATGCGTCGACGAAAGTGAAATATCATTACAATGCCATGTTCGAATACATAAATAGTCTTACAGTACGACCCGAAGGTCTACAAATACACTCCACAAATATTTACATCAACAACTAGATTAACAAAGACCAAACTACAGCAGAAGACTAGTAGGTGAGGGTAGCTTCATCTCCACAGGCAGCCGTTGCGCGTGAGGTCGCCAACCTAGACCAAGTCCTCCGGATTGACGTAGAAATCCTCCGGTGCCGCTTCTTCTTCATTATATTCTAAAGGAGAATTAAACGCTTGAGTACATAGAGTACTCAGCAAGTGCGGGAAGAGATGACATGAATGGCTAAAGCAAGGGAAAGGCCAAATATGGCTTAGCACTATGCTTAGAACCTATCCTTAGCTTCCAATTATCAATATCATAAATTAATTTATAATCAACACATGATTAAGGATAATGAAAGTGCTTGAATCATAATGAACCATCATTTCCCAACCAAAGACTAATTATGAACTGGCCCCAAGCCGCTCTTGTCCGTGAGCACGGCTGTCATGACAGTTTTACCAAATCTCTGCAGAGAGTGTACCCTTTCCCCACAAGCAGTGATTTCATCCCCTGTTGCCAGGTGGACTAAGTGAACCTCCCTGATTGCCCGTGGTAGCTAACCACATTACACACTTCCTTTGGTGTGAGGCCAGGAGATCACAACATGGTCTTTACAAAGGTACTCCCGATTAGTGCTAGCCCTCTAAGGTTTCCACCACTGAGGATTCTCGGAGTAACCCTCCGCCCCAGAGCCCCCTCTTGAGCCTTGCGGTTCCAAGAGCAGATCACCCGCCTCATTCCCCGCACCATCCAACCACTAGCAGTTCATCGGGAGAAACCTAATTAATTGACCAAGCTGCCCCATCTCAGTCTCGTGGTGGTACTATAAAGCTTAGTGGCTTCCTCCATAAACCGGTCCTTAGAATCCGGTGGTAACAAACCCCAATCCCGGGTCTCGTGCAAAATGCACCATACCAAAACTAGCCAACCACCAGATTCCTATCCACTAACATTATGTTTATTCATCACCAAATTAAAGTAACCATAAAGTTGAGCATAGAACATGTGTATGATATCCCAATCCCAACATCTAAGCATGGCTAAGCATAATTAAAGTCTATCTACTTCCCACCCCATTTCAGGTAACAAGGAATTATATGGAACAGGGCATGTAAACATGAAGTAGGACATCAATTTAATTAGCATGCAACTAGCTAAATCCCTAAAATAGGTACAAGATGGTCAAGGGCACTTGCCTTCGTTGAAGACTTGGGTGTTGTCGAAGTATTGGTCTTGGAGGTTAAGATTAGGGTCGTAGTACGACTCTAGACATATACCCAAGCATGGCAAGAATAGAATAAAGCTAAATAAGTAAAGGCACGCAAAACAATACATCACACATACACATAAGCACAAAATCCTACACTAATGCGTCCCTACGAGGTATTTATCATTTATCATGGCCAAAGTATGCATTTTAGATTTATCCTACAATTTTGGGATTTTATTATAGCCTAAAACCATTTTTATTGAATTTTCTATAGCAAAAATGTATTTTAAAACCTTTATAATAAATATTCCAGGGACCAAATATATTTTATCTAAACACTACAATTAATTCACAGCATAAAATAGATTATAACAATTTTTCATAACATTCCTACACTTAATTACCATTTTTATCTAGTTTCTACACCTCAAAATACCATTAAAAACCCTATTCAGCAATTAAATAAAAGTCCAGGGGCTAAATAAATAGTTTTCTACACTGTACAGAGTCTAAATACATTATTCTACAAAATTACAGGGGTTAGAATGCTTAATTAAATGTTTAAAACCAATTTTTAGGGTTCCAGGGGCTAGTCTGCGAATTCTGGGGGCTAGACTCAAATTACAGAGAAGCTCCGGGGGTAGCAACGAAGTTTCCAGGGGCCTAGGTGCAATTCCGGCGGCGGGAAAAGGGAATTCAACGTGGGCCGTCGATTTTAAAATGGACGCACGAGATTTTATTAAGCGAACCAGTACGATCTTCTAATCGTGGCCGTTCGGTCGAAACCGACGGCAGGGAAGCGGCCACGTCGCCCCTGACCGGCGCACGCGCGCGGCGCGGCGGCGCCCGACGGCTTTCGGCGGCGACCTCGCCGGAAATCACCCAAACGGCGATTCCTACGCCAATTCTATGCGCCAAGGACATGAACCGAGAGAGGGGGAGTAGGGGAACTCACCTAGGAGGTTCTCGGGGCGCGAAATCGATCGGAAGACGGTCGGCGACGAGGAATGGCGGCGGAGCTCGACGGTGAATGGTGAACTCGACGGAGCGAAGGAGATTACCCAATCTAGGCTGTCCGGCGTGCTTCTAGCGGTGCAGTGAACATGTTAGACCAAAAATCATGGAGAGAGGAGGGTGGAAACGTCGAGAACGTTGAGAACGGCGGCCACTTACCGACGGTTAGGCGCTAGGGTTAGAGAGGCTCGGGGGGAGAGGGAAAATGGGGGGCGACGGGTCCTTTATGGCGCGGAGAGGGAATGGTTTGAGGGGTGCGTGCGAAAACCACCGGAGGAGAGTGGATTCGGGGGGGGGGGGGGAACGTGGGCGCGGGGTCGTCGTGGCGCGGCGGTTGCGCGGGAATGAAGGGAAACAGTTGCTCCCTGGGAGTGATGACAAGCGGGCCCGGGTGGCAGCGGGAGAGAGGAGGGAAAAGGAGGGGCGCCGACAGGCGGGGTCCACGGCGCAGAGAGAGAGGGGGGGGAGGTTCGGCTGGGCCGGCAGGAGAGGGAAGGGGAGATGGGCCAGGGGGAAAAATCGGCCCAACAGGGGGGTTTTAATTCTTTTCTTTTTCTTTTTCATTTCTTTTCTTTCGATATGAATTCAAATTCAAATTTTTAAACGGATGCTACTCGTTTGAACATCAAAATTCACCCAAAAATGCGTACAACAATGATCAAGGGTTTGAGCAAATTTTTGTACATACAATATGGGTGTTACAACTCTACCCCCCTTAAAAGGAATCTCGCCCTCGAGATTCGGACGTTCTAAGAGAATAGATGAGGAAAATCCGCCTTGAGAGTTTCTTCTCTTTCCCTTGTTGCTTCTGCCTCTGAATGATGCTTCCACTGCACTTTACACATGCGAATGACTTTGTTTCTTGTGAACTTTTCCAGTGTTTCAAGTATCTTGATAGGCTGCTCCACATAAGACAAGTCTTCCTGTACATCCACGGCTTCCATAGGCAATTGCTCTTCAGGCACTCTTAAGCACTTCTTAAGCTGTGACACATGGAACACATTGTGCACGTCCGACAAGTGTGGCGGAAGCTCAAGTTGATATGCCACTTCACCTCGCCTTTCGAGTATCTTGAACGGACCGATATAGCGTGGTGACAACTTGCCTCTTACTTTAAATCTTCTTAACCCTCTCATAGGTGATACCTTCAGGTATACATAATCACCAACTTCAAATGTGAGATCACGTCTTCGAGTATCCGCATAACTCTTCTGTCTTGTCTGGGCTGCCTTTAGATTCTTCCGAATTTCTTGTACTTGTCTTTCAGCCTCTTGTAACACGTCAGGCCCAAAAACTTGACTTTCCCCAGTTTGATTCCAAAACAACGGTGTCCTACATTTTCGCCCATACAATGCTTCAAAAGGAGACATCTTCAAACTGGCTTGATAACTGTTGTTGTAAGAAAATTCGGCATATGGCAGATTCTTGTCCCAACTCTTGCTATTCTTCAAAGCACATGCTCTCAACATGTCTTCTAATATCTGGTTGGTGCGTTCTGTCTGACCATCAGTTTGAGGATGATACGCCGAACTAAAATTTAGACGGGTATCCATTGATTCATGCAACTTCTGCCAGAATCTTGAGGTGAATTGAGTGCCTCTGTCTGAGATGATCTTCTTAGGAACTCCATGTAAGCATACAATCCTGGAGATGTACAGTTCCGCCAACTTGGGGCCGTTGTAGGTCTCTTTCACAGAAATAAAGTGAGCCACTTTAGTTAGACGGTCCACAATAACCCATATAGAATCATATCCAGTCTGTGTTCTTGGTAGTCCCACAATGAAGTCCATACTAATTTCTTCCCACTTCCATTCTGGCACTTTGATTGGTTGCAATAACCCTGCTGGTCTTTGATGTTCCGCCTTAATCAATTGACATGTATCACATATGGCCACATATTCGGCTACATCCCGTTTCATTCCATGCCACCAATATCGATCTTTAAGGTCTTGATACATCTTTGTGCTTCCGGGATGAATGGAGTATGACGAGTCATGAGCTTCTCTTAATATCAACTCTTTAATCTCCTTGACATCTGGAACACAAATCCGCTTTCCAAGCCATAAGGTTCCTTGTTCATCCTCTCTAAAGTTCGGAGCTTTCCCTTTCTTCATCAATTGCTTGATCTCCTTGACCTTCTCATCATTCTTTTGCCCTTCTCGTATATCATGTTCAAGTGTTGAGTCCACTTCCATAGCAACTGCTTCAGTGCTAGACACTAGACATAGATTTAACCTTGCAAACTCTTCACATAGTTGGGGTTGAAGAGCTTGTACTGACAAGTTATTGCTTTGTCCCTTCCTGCTTAGAGCGTCAGCGACCACATTAGCCTTGCCTGGATGATAGTTGATTCCCACATCAAAGTCATTTATTAACTCCAACCAACGACGTTGCCTGAGGTTAAGATCCGGCTGTGTGAATATGTATTTCAAGCTCTTGTGATCTGTGTATATCTCAGTCCTTTTTCCCATCAAGTAGTGTCTCCATATCTTCAAAGCATGGACAACAGCTGCCAATTCCAAATCATGTGTGGGATAGTTCCTCTCATGTTTCCGAAGCTGTCTTGAAGCATAGGCCACAACATGTCCTCCTTGCATTAAGACACATCCTAAACCATGACCAGAAGCATCACAATAGACCACAAACTCCTTCTGCATATCAGGCATCACCAATACCGGTGCACTGGTCAACCTCTTCTTCAATTCGGCGAAGCTTACTTCACATTCGGGGGTCCACTTGAAAGCAACTCCTTTCTCAAGTAGCTTGGTTAGTGGTCGAGAGATCTTTGAGAATCCCTCGATGAATCGACGGTAGTAACCAGCCATACCTAAGAATCTTCTTATATCATGTACACTCTCAGGTGTTTCCCACTTAAGAACATCTGCCACTTTGCCTGGGTCTACTGCTATACCTCCTTCGGATATGACATGTCCCAAAAACGATACCTCCTTTAGCCAAAACTCACACTTACTAAGTTTGGCATACAGTTGATGTTGGCGAAGCTTCTGCAGAGCCATCCTGAGGTGCTCCTCATGCTCTTCTTCAGTCTTGGAGTAGATAAGTATGTCATCGATGAATACCACTACAAACTTGTCCAAGTACTCCATGAATACCTTGTTCATAAGATACATAAAATATGCCGGAGCATTGGTCAATCCAAACGACATAACTGTATACTCATATAATCCATACCGAGAGACAAATGCCGTCTTGGGAATATCCGACGGTCTAATCTTCAGTTGATGGTAGCCCGAACGGAGATCAATCTTGGAAAACACACATGCTCCTCTCAACTGATCAAACAAATCTTCAATCCTTGGTAGTGGGTATTTATTCTTGATTGTTACCTCATTTAAGGCACGATAATCCACACACAATCTTTGAGTTCCATCCTTCTTAGGTACAAATATGACCGGTGCTCCCCAAGGCGATGAGCTAGGGCGAATATATCCTTTTGCCAATAACTCCTCAATATGATCCTTTAGTTCAGCTAATTGTTTAGCATCCATTCTATATGGCCTCTTATATATTGGGGCCGTTCCAGGTACTAATTCAATGATAAATTCAATCTCTCGATCAGGGGGCATACCTGGCAAGTCATCTGGGAATACATCCGGAAATTCTTTCACAACCCTGATGTCTTTGGTACTCTCAAGATGATTGAGTTGTACTACTGCCTCTTGTGTCTGATCTGGTTTGAATTCCACTGTAGTGCCATCTGGGTGTGTTAAGCAGACTGTTCTAGTTGCACAATGAATTACTCCTTGATTCTTCGTCAACCAGTCCATTCCCAGAATGATATCTAATCCTTGTGAGTCCAACACTATTAGGTTGGCCCAAAAGACTACCCCCCTTATGTTTATACTCACTTTTCGGCATAGATGCTGTCGGTACCCTAAAAACCATACACCCCCTGAGGTTACAAAGATCTCAAGGGAAGGACATCAACTCAAATTGAAGACCCTTGGGGGCCCACTCGCCAGACGTGACCGGACCCGCTTCTCCAACATGGTTAACCTCTAGGTTGCCACGTGTACTGTCAGCCCAGAGCTATTACCCGCAAGGGTGAAGCTCCGGGCCAAGTACTGAAACGGCACCTCCGGAGGTAGCCCCCGACCGAGAGAAGCTCCGGACATGACACGTGCCAGGTCACCCCGGAGCTTCCCGCTTCTCCCAAGCAAGCTCCGGAGCTGCCACGTGTCCATACGTCGGAGCTAAACCGCTTCAAATCCCCGGGAGACGTTGTAACGGCTCCGGATCTCCAAAGGACAGCTGCAGACTTCAAGACCCGATTAATTATCATTAATTCCACATTAATGACACTTAATCGGATGATATTAACACCTGTAACGGCACTGTCGGAGCCGTTACAGGGTTATTAACAACAATTAATCTCGTGTATCAATACTAATAACCGCCAGGGCCACATGTCGGGCCAGGCTGACTTGTAACGGTTGGTCCTTGTACTATAAAAGGACAAACCGACGATACACAGAGAGAACTCTCGGACACTCTGAGGCTCACAAGTTAATACAACACACATACACACCCCCGTGGAGTAGGGTATTACGCTCAGGCGGCCCGAACCACGTAAACCACCGTGTCCGTGTCACTTGTGTCCAAATCGCATTTCACTTTCTTAGATCTCCGCGCGCCCAGACCGAACCACAAACTCCTTCAAACACTTCTCATAGTGTTAGGGGATCTGCCGACTCCAACAGTCGACAGTTGGCGCGCCAGGTAGGGGCGCCTGAGATCTTCAAGAATGGTGAATTCAGCAGCTGGATCATCCAACGGGCAACCTGCTGCTCAGACTGTCGGAGGCAATCCCTCCAACATGCAACCACCGGCAGGAGCCTCAGTTCCAGCGGGAGTCACACTCCCACCACCACCATCTTCTCCGGCAAGACATGCCGAAAGACATGATGGTGCACCGGCGTCACATTCTGCGCCGGCAAGCCGTGACAACCCAGAACACGCGCTCCATGCAGCGCGTGCTCTCCTTCAGCGACCACCACCTCCGGATGCATCTCAAGGTGCCATGGAGCAATGGAGAGCTGATATTGAGCATTTGGTCGCAGCAGCGGCCGAACGCCTCAACAATCAGGGTCCACCTCCTTCAGGGCGGGCCCCGTCGCAGCGACGAACGTTGTCTGGAAGACTTGGTCCACATGTCTCCAACAACCGAAGAAGAGCTGCGTCACAGCAAGTGACGTCGTTGCCCTCTGGGGCACGACGTGCCCATACTGCATCTCGGCTTTCGACACACGACCTCCGAGCGGAGCTTGATCGCCGATACCGCCAACAGGATGGCCGTGTCCACATCGAGCGAGCTCGAGAAAGACGAGATGCTCAAGATCTTTCTACTCTGGAAGGAGTAGGAGGAGGCTGTTCCGCCCTAGCCATGCACCTGCGTATGGTTAGATGGCCATAGAAGTTCCGGCCACACTTGCCGGAAAAATTCGACGGGACTGTCAATCCCGTAGAATTTTTACAGATATACTCCACTGCGATCCTAGCAGCTGGAGGAAATGAGGCTGTAATGGCCAATTACTTTCCAGTGGCCTTAACTGGGACCGCTAGGTCCTGGTTTATGAGCCTTCCGCCCAACTCTATCGACAGTTGGGAGGAGCTATGCCGCCAGTTCACCGCCAATTTCGGGAGTTCATACACCCGTCCGAGCACCGAACTGGACCTTTTTGCGGTCGTGCAAAAAGGAGGAGAATCTTTGCGGTCATTCATCCAGAGATTCTCTCAGGTACGTAACACAATCCCTTCTATCTCAAGCGCTTCTGTCATTGTAGCATTCAGACAGGGTGTACGAGACAAGAAGATGTTGGAGAAACTGGCGATCAAAGAGATCACCAGTGTCACGGAGCTCTTCAGCCTGGCTGACAAATGTGCCAGAGCTGCGGAGGGCCGTGAAATGCACTCCAAACCAGCCTTGGAGGATCATAAAAAATCCTCCAAAGAAGAAGTCACTACCTCCGGGAGTGGCAAGAAGAAAAAGAAGACCAACGGCAAGAAGAAGCCGTCGGCCGGCACATCCAACGTTGCAACCACTGCAACTCCTGGTGGCCGGGGGCCACGCCCCGAGAAGCGACCTCGACCGTCTTCCGAAGACGGTGGCAAATCCAAGATGTGGTGCCCCATTCACAAAACGGGCAGCCACAGACTGGAGGATTGCCGGGAGGTCCAAAACCTTGCCGAGCGCTACCACAAGCGCCGGGAAGGGTCTCCCTTCCGTCAGAGGGAGGGAAAACAAAAGGTCGATGAAGCTCCGGCTGAAGAGGAGTTAGGGTTTCAAGACCCCAAAAAGGTCTTGAAAGCCGTCTACACCTCCGTCGACGATGATTCCGACGTCTCCGACAACGAACGTCGAAAAACCATGAACACCATCTTTGGTGGATCATGGGACATCACCTCTCGTCGCGTCATTAAGACCATGCGACGGGATATGGCTGCTGTAGCTCCTACAGCTAGACCGGAGCCACATCGAAAGTGGATGGACACACCCATCACTTTCGATGCTTCGGATTGTCCTCAAAGCATGGTCGGAGCTGGCCAGCTGCCCTTGATGGTATCCCCCACCATCAACAACATCCAGCTCCATCATGTCCTGGTAGATGGAGGTTCGGGGCTTAATCTCATCAGCTTCGAAGCTTTCACTAAGCTTCAGCTTCGACCTTCAGACCTCCAGCCCTCTCGACCTTTCTCCGGAGTAGGTCCGGGAGCCATAACCCCACTCGGAGCTATCACTCTCCCTGTTACCTTCGGGACCCGGGAGAAGTATCGCACCGAAAAGTTGGTCTTCGACGTCGCTCAGATCAACTTACCATTCAACGCCATTTTGGGTAGACCTGCCTTGTACAAATTCATGGCAGCTGCTCATTATGGATACCTGGTGTTGAAGATGCCGACATCAGTAGGCGTTCTCCGGATCCGTGGAGATCGCACTGCCGGAGTAACTGCTCTGGAAGAACTCCATGCACTCAACACAGCGCAAGAGGAGGATTCCAGACAGAAGCAAGCTCCACAACCTCCGAGCATTCGTCAACGAGGCTCGACCTCTGCACCCCGTGTGCAGCCAAGCGGCGACACCGACATTCCCGTCAAAGTCGTCCAAATTGGTTCCGATGTCACTCAAACTACCCGCATATCGGGTGGCTTGAACGACAAATAGGAACTCGCGCTCATCACTTTCCTCCGGGCTAATGTTGACGTGTTTGCCTGGCAACCGTCACAAATGCCTGGGATCCCCAGGGAAGTGATTGAGCACAATCTGAAGATTTACCCCGACGCTCGGCCTGTACACCAGAAACCTCGGAAGCAATCTGTAGAGCGACAGAACTTCATCCGACAAGAAGTGAAGAAGTTGCTCGAAGCCGGATTCATCCGAGAAGTCTACCATCCAAAATGGCTGGCAAACCCAGTCGTTGTGCCTAAGGCCGGCGGGAAACTTCGGATGTGCATCGACTACACCACACTGAATAAGGCATGTCCAAAAGATCCATTCCCACTACCTAGAATAGACCAGATAGTGGATTCCACCTCTGGGTGTGAGTTGCTGTGTTTTCTAGACGCATATTCGGGATATCATCAAATCCGGATGTCTAGGGAAGATGAAGAACATACTTCATTCATCACAGTGGATGGATTGTATTGTTACACAGCCATGCCTTTTGGTCTCAAGAATGCAGCTTCAACTTTTGTACGAGCAATGTACAAAACTTTCGAAGAACTCATCAGAGACATAGTGGAGGTGTACGTTGATGACATTGTGGTCAAAGTCAAAAACAAGGAGTCCCTCTTGGATACCTTGCAGGCTGTCTTCGACAAGCTGCGGGCCACCCGCACGAAGCTAAACCCAGACAAGTGCGTCTTCGGGGTTAGTTCCGGAAAGCTTCTTGGTTTCCTGGTAAGTCACCGGGGTATAGAGGCTAATCCGGCGAAGATAAAAGCCATCGAAGACATGCGGCCACCAACCCGCATCAAAGACGTCCAAAAATTAACTGGATGTCTAGCAGCCCTCAGTCGATTCATTTCAAGACTGGCGGAAAGGGCACTTCCCTTCTTCAAGTTACTGAGGAAGTCCGGACCATTCCAATGGTCTGAAGAGGCAGAGAAGGCATTCCAGGAGCTGAAACAGTTCCTCACCACTCTACCAGTCTTGGTAGCTCCGAACCCTGGTGAGCCTTTATTGCTTTATATTTCAGCAGCTGACGAAGTCGTCAGTATGGTTCTGGTTGCGGAGAGACCGGAACTGCCCAATACTCAGGAATCCAGATCCCTTCGGGAGGATCCGGAAGTTCCCGAAAGCAGGTCTGGGTCCCAGCTCCCAGACTTGAATCCTCAAGAAGTCACTTCAGAGGACCCAGATCCTTCCGATAGGATCCAGGTCATTCCTGAAGAAGCTCCGAGTTCCTCCACCCAGAACCCGGAGGTCCTCGAATATAGTTTGGACCCCTCCGACAGGGTCCGGATCAATGGAGAGGAAGCTCCGGACCCCTCCGGGAGGGTCCGTACCATTCAACGCCCAGTATACTTCATCAGTGAAGTGTTACATGATGCCAAGACTCGATACCTAGAGGTACATAAGATGCTCTACGCAGTTCTTATTGCCTCAAGGAAGCTTCGACACTATTTCCAAGCTCACAAAGTCTCGGTGGTAACCTCATATCCACTTCGAGCGATTCTGCATAATCCCAATTCAACTGGGAATATTGCAAAGTGGGCAGCGGAACTGGCTGAATTCGACCTCGAATTCATTCCAAGACAAGCAATCAAGAGTCAAGCGTTGGCAGATTTCGTGGCAGAATGGACTCCCTCTCCATCAAGCTCTGGGGGCCCCAGCGAGCAGAAGAAGGAACCACAAGTTCCGGCCTTCACTAAGCCTCACTGGACCCTTTACTTCGACGGCTCCATGCAAAAGCAGGGAGCCGGAGCTGGAATCCTTCTCCTCGCACCAACCGGGGAGAAGGTAAGATACATGGTGCACCTTGATTTCAAGGCAACCAACAACATGGCGGAGTACGAAGCACTCATATATGGATTAAAGGTGGCACTATCCTTTGGTGTCAAGCAGTTGCTGGTCAAAGGAGATTCACAACTTGTTATCAAACAGGTGAAGGGTGAATGCTCCTGCAATAATCTCCAGCTGGCTGCTTATCTCCTTGAAGTCCAGAGGCTTCAAAAGGACTTCGAAGTCCTAGACCTTCATCATGTTCAGCGTGCCCACAACGTTGAAGCTGACGAACTCTCGACCAAGGCGTCAACCGGAGCTCCGGCTCCAGACGGAACCTTTGTCCGGAGGATGTCAAAACCCACAGTTCAGCCTGCCGAGCTGAACGAAGGGGGCGAGATCAGCATCCCGAAGCTGACGGTCCCGATGGCCCTGTTACCATGGCAGCCATCAAGGGTCGTAGGTGCTGCCGGAAGCTCCGAGCAACCCAGCACGCAAGACTCAAATGCTCAAGTCAGTTCCGATGCATGGATCTCGGAGATCCGGAACTACTTGAAAGACAACATCCTTCCTGACGATGATGTATCCGCTGACCGGGTAGTCAGATTGGCTAAAAGATACACGTTGGTAGAAGGGGATCTCTACCGGCGCGGTGCCAACGGCATCCTAATGCGGTGCATCACAAGGGAAGAAGGCTGCGAGCTCCTCGCAGAAATCCATGGAGGCGAGTGTGGGAACCACGCGTCTTCCCGCACGCTGGTCGGAAAAGCCTTTCGGCACGGCTTCTACTGGCCAACAGCGCTCCAGGATGCTACTGAGCTAGTGAAGAAATGCAAAGCATGCCAATTTCATGCAAAGCAAATTCATACACCTGCTCAGCCCTTACAAATGATACCTCCTACGTGGCCTTTCGCCGTGTGGGGGATGGACATCTTGGGACCCTTCCCAAGAGCCGTCGGAGGTTACAAGTTCCTGTATGTCGCCATCGACAAGTTCACCAAGTGGCCGGAAGCTACTCCTGTTGTGACGATCAACAAACAATCTGCAATCAATTTTCTACAATCTATCGTGAGCAGATTCGGAGTCCCAAATAAGATCATCACTGATAATGGGACTCAGTTCACAAGCTCCTCATTTCAAGGATATTGCGAAGACCTCGGCATACAAGTTTGCTACGCCTCCGTAGCTCATCCTGCCAGCAATGGGCAAGCCGAGAGAGCAAACGCGGAAATCCTTAAAGGACTAAAAACGCGCACTTATGAGCGTTTGAAAAAGCACGGAGCTAATTGGATCGAGGAGCTTCCGCCCACTCTATGGGCTAACAGGACTTCTCCAAGTCGGGCAACCGGAGAAACACCCTTCTTCCTGGTGTACGGAGCAGAAGCGATCCTTCCTCCGGAGATCACCCTGGGTTCCCTCCGAGTCCGGACCTTCGACGAAGCCGCGCAGGACCAGCTCCGGCGTGAAGACCTAGACCTCCTCGAGGAGGGAAGGTGCCAAGCAGCTGTTCGGAATGCCCGATACCGTCAAGCTCTTCGGCGCTATCATCAGCGGCATGTACATAACCGACAGCTCGAGGAAGGCGATCTGGTGCTACGGAGAATACTATCCAGAGAAGGGCAAAACAAACTCTCCCCCGGCTGGGAAGGACCCTTCCGAGTGATCAAAGTATCCCGTCCCGGAAGCGTTCGCTTGGCTACCGAGGATGGGACACCTCTCCCAAATCCTTGGAACATCGAGCACCTCCGTAAGTTCTACACTTAATTCCACGGAGGTGAGTCTTAAGTAACTTGAAATGTATGTTATAGAGTCATTGTACAGAGTCGGGTAGTTCCTCCGGGAGAGCAGCCGGACCTTTCCCGAAAGGTTTGAAGAGCTCATGCAACACTTGATACAGTCTCCGGACTAGAAGTGTGGCTAACTACCCAGGGTCAAACGAGAAACCAAACACACTTAGCCTGGTTCCGTACCCTAAGAGTGTACTCGTTTCCCATGTACCCCGGACCTATAATGAAAGACATCTTCATGTGAAATAGACTCCACGTGCATTCATTTTTGCATAGGCTCGACATTTTTATTTTTCTCTTTCTTGTCTATAACAGAAACGTGCAATTCTTAAGAAGTTCTAGTTTAACCGATTTATGTACGATTTGAGTTGAATTGTCGGATTTTTTAGATTTAAATGTCGTCTGTGGCCAACTCGCCTGAAAGCCGCCAAGCCATTCTAGGGCCGGAGTGCGCTATCGACTTAGCCTGGTCAAGCACCCTAAGTACGCCACTCTACCTACACCCCGGCAGGCCAAAGTAAGGTGGGTCCATGGACAATTAGATCTAAAAGAAAAGACAATTCACCCAATCATACTAAAAATCGTGTTCAACTTGAAATTCTCTTGAGAACCGTAAGCCGCAACGAAGTTATAGATAAGGAACGAATTTTACTGTTTTTCTTGGCCTAAGTGTGCAGGAAGAATAAACCCAACATTGATGGAGAAAAATTGGAGTTAACCAAGCTCCGACTCCCACCGGCGTTAACTTGAAGATGGTGAGAAGACTCTATCACTAGAGTCTGTTGCCAGCAAGCCAGGCGTGGCAAGGGTCATTGCCGGAGCTACTAAGCTCCGACACCTTGAAGTATTAACTATCGACACTCAACGTGTTGGTAGAGGCTATTGCCGGAGCTACTAAGCTCCGACAATGGGCAATGCCGGAGCTTCTAAGCTCCGATGACTTCAAGGGACCTTCACTATCGAAGACTTCGGACCTAAACTACACGAGTTCGAAGCAAATTTGTCTTCAACAAAACTCAACATCCTTTTGGTACATGTCCACAATCACATTGTGCACATCTACCAGGGGGCCAAGTGAAGACAAAGATGTTGAAGACAAAAAATGAAATTCACGAAAAATTGGGGATTTCATTTCATTTGAAGACCGGAGATTACATCTGGGGACAAAGGATTACAAAATTGAGGAAGAAGAGAAGATACAAATAAAGGCTAAGAAAGATAGTCCTAGACCCTATGGAAGAACTCAGCGACCTTCTGGGCGACCTCCGACACGCTGGCTCGGGTAGCTTCGCTTTCTCCTTCAACTGGGCCTTCAAGCACCGGGTCCAGAGGGAATCGGGGGTTCCGGCTAGTGTAGCACGTCAACACATATTCTGTGACGTTCCTAGCCAGGGATTGCCCCTCGACCTCCAACTGGTCCGCGATGACGTCGCCCACCTTGGAGAGCTTGCTGCCCGCAGCGCCCAACGCTTGCAGCGCAAGGTCCGGCTCCGGCTCCGGATCATCCGGAAGCACGGGGCTGAAACCCATCGGCGCTAGCGCGTCGTCGGCCTTGCTCAGGAACTCCCAAATTTGCAGGGAGTCCGTCTTCCTCAGGCCCTTCATCTCTTCCAAGGACCTCCGGGCCGCCGCCAGCTCCGAATTCTCGCGGGAGAGGCGCTCAACTTCTTTGGCGTTTTGCTGAATCTTCGCAGCAACCCGCTTTTCGAGTCTTCCGAGCTCCTCCTCCCGGAGGTGGATCTTGTTCCGGCGGTCGACCAGGTCTTTCTCCCTAGCCTCTATTTTCTTCTCCCGGGCGATGAGGGCACACTCATACTCGTAGAGTTCCTGCCCTCGCACCCAGGTCTTCTCCTCCTCTTCGAGGCAGCGCTCTTCCAATTTTTTAGCGCGCTCCTCGAGGCCCTTGTCCGCCAGAGCTGTCTTCTCGGCGAGCTCTTCTTCACGTCGCAAGACGTCATCCCGTAGCTCCAGGAGTTTTTGCTCCTCATCCTCGAGCCGCTTTTCCCTTCCCTCAAGCGCTTCTCGGCGCTTGATGAGTGCGGTACTGATGGCTTCGAGTTGATCGTACCGGGCGTTGGCCGCATCATTGGCAGCTTTAGCTTGGTCGTGGTACTCCCGGGATTGGGCGTCGAGGTTGTGAGTCATGCTCTCCCTCTCGTCCAGCATCTCACCCCAGAGCTCCAATCGGATCTTCTCCCGCTTGATCCATTCCTTGTCCGCAGCGATCCTCGACTGCGCCAGCTTGGTTTCGAATTGGAGTCTATTACGCCACCTCCTCAGGGTTTGGCGCTCCTCTTCAAGAACCTTGCTGTCGTGGAAGAAGGCTAGTTGGACTTGGCGCAGACTGGAGCAAGCGTTGTCGATGGACATCGACAGCGAGATGGGCTCCGGACCTTCTGGGGTCTCCTCCGCTGGTTCCAGCGGGTCTTCATTTACAAAAATTGGGTCCCACTCTGCGAGAGCGGAACCCCGAGCTTCCAAGGCACTAGGGCCCTCCTCCGGGATGGCCTCAGTCGCCACTGAAGAAGGTCCCGCCACCAAATCTTCATTCGCCCCCTCAGGCTGGGGGCCGGCGACTTCGTTCAGGCACTCTGGCTCCGCCACGGGTACCATCGACGTCGTCGCCTCCAATGGCTCCGGCCGGGACGCTTCTTCTGAGGGGAGCTCAAGCTCCCCTGCCTCCACCACCACCGGCTCTGCAGCCGGCGCTCCAATAACTACCGGCCTTGCGACCGGAGCTTCAGAAGTAACCGGCTCAATTGCCGGAACCACTTCAACTTCCGGCTCGCACGCCGGGGCTTCAGCTGCCTCCGGCTCGACCGCCGAAGCTCCAGCATTTTCCGGCTCTGAAGCCGGGACCGCTACTTCCTCCGGCTCGACAGCCGGAGCATCTACTTCTGCAGCACCAGGGCCCGGAGCTTCAACCTCCGGAGCGGGTGCCGCTGGCGCATCTTCAATCCCGTGGTCCGGCGCTACCACGGGAACTTCTGGAGATGAGTCGAGGTCCATGACCACGACAGCCGGCGCCGGAGCTGTCGCAGCCTCCGCCTGGGGCGGCACCAGGGCTGGAGCAGAAGCCCTCGCAGCCTCAGACACTGTGGCTGAGGGCGGAGCTTCACTCCCCTTCTTGGGAACGCTGCAGATGAAGAATGAAGAAATTGAGCAAACAGATGCTATAATTAAAAGTTAATTGAGGTAAGCAAGAAAAATTACCTTGGGAGGCTCACGCACCAGCTTGCGCGAAACCTCTTTCCCGGACGTTCCGGGCTGGCCACGGTCGGCGTAGGAGCTCCGGGAGGACTCCCAGGACTTGCCGTAGCCGCGGGCGTTTCCCGGGTCGGAGCTCTCCTTGACCGGGAGGAACTCCTAGACCTGGAGGCCCTCACCGCTTCTCGAATCGGAGTCGCCTGTCCGGAGCTGGCACCTCCGGAGGGACCCATCACGGGGACAGCCGTACTCCGGGAGGATCCCACCGCCGGAACAGTAGCGCTCCGAAAAGACCCCACCACGGGGACAGACGCTACAGCAGCGGAGGACCCTCCTTCCTGAGGACGGGGAACTGGCGGGGAAGTAGCAAGCCCGACGGACCTCCCGTCAGCATGACGCAACTTCCTCTTCCGGCTCTCTGGCTCCTCCGCCAGCTCCTTGCCCTTGCCGGTGACCTCAGCTCTTGGCTGAGAGACAGGGGTGGAGCCGCCTTCCGACAACCCGGGGATCGCCAACGAGGCGGTCGATCTTCTCTCAACGACGCCAAGGTCGTCAAGCGCGGGCATCTTCCGCCGGAGCTCCCTGCAGAACTCAACTTCCTCGTTCAGGGGGAGGAAAGCCGGTGGCGGAGTCAAGTACGCTCCGTCTACATCGATGCCGTGCTGGAATTTCTTGAGGTGAAACTCCAAGGACTTCCCCATCATGCTGGACTTCAACCCGGTTTCAACCCGGTCTTCGTCCATCACGCTGTTGAGGGCCCAGGCGAGCTTCTCCCTCCTCTTCAGCGGTGCCCACCTGTTGAACAGGAAGTTGCAGAACACCGCCTGGGGAGTCAATCCTCCCTCCACACATTGGCGGATCCTGGACAAGACGGGGTCGAAAGCTGCCGCCAGCACCGGAACTTCGCTCCACACCGACGTGTCAATGCCGGGCAGACCGTCTGGCAACTCCAACCGCTCGTGCTCCTCCACCCGGACAACTACCCAATCTTTCTTCCAGTCATCCCACTTCCCGGAAGGGAACGACCGGAGGTACTTGAACGGGCACTTCTTGCGCTTCACAAAGTAGTAGAAGCCAAGGTACTCGTCACTTCGGCCGGTGGTTTGGACGGTGAAGAAAGTGCGGAAGAGCTCGATGCAGGGAGGAATGCCCACCCACATCTCGCAGAAATGGACAAAGATGGACACAAGGAGAAGGGAGTGAGGGCCAAGGTGGTATAGCTGCAGACCATAGAAGTCCAGCAGCATCAAAAAGAAGGAAGAAAATGGTGGGATCAACCCCACCATGGCATACGATGAAAAGTATACCATTTCGCCGGAGCGCTCCTTTTTAAAGGGAAGCTCTCCTCCGGTGCGGATTGAACGGTTGAAGAAGTCCGACGACCACCCCATGAGGGTCCGGACCTTCTTCAGATCGCTCTCCGTCTTCAAACGACTCTCACGCAGACCCAACTCCATCGCAGCACAGCTAGGCGAGAGAAGAAAAGCAAAGCACGAGTTGGGAGTTTGAGCGCAAGAACAGATGGAAAGCGTAAAGAACTCCCGACGGTGCGCTTTCCTTCTTAAGTAAGCCCTCGCAACGCTTGGATGGAAACTGCAGGGGAGTTAAGCATACTACTCAAGAATTCGACCCAGCCGATGACAAGAGGGCCCGGGACCACCCTGACGATCAAGTCGAGGCTCTTACCCAGGCGAACAGTTGTCATCACGAGGCGGGAAACCCAAAGGCGGCGGACTGACAAGGCGCGCGGAACCGATACGGTTTTCGTATCGGGAACCGACGACCTTCAATTGCGAGAGATCCGCACGTCAAAGATCTTATCTGCCGCCTGAGGTGCGCCACGCGTCGGGACTCAACCATAAAGCCCCGCCAAAGGCACCTCCGAAGACTCTTGAAGACCCAGTTCAAGAGTCACAAGTATGGACCCACCTCCGACGGAACGACTTCATCCCGTTGGCCTTCCCCGGAGGTAGGTCCAGGGGGCCACTGTCGGTACCCTAAAAACCATACACCCCCTGAGGTTACAAAGATCTCAAGGGAAGGACATCAACTCAAATTGAAGACCCTTGGGGGCCCACTCGCCAGACGTGACCGGACCCGCTTCTCCAACATGGTTAACCTCTAGGTTGCCACGTGTACTGTCAGCCCAGAGCTATTACCCGCAAGGGTGAAGCTCCGGGCCAAGTACTGAAACGGCACCTCCGGAGGTAGCCCCCGACCGAGAGAAGCTCCGGACATGACACGTGCCAGGTCACCCCGGAGCTTCCCGCTTCTCCCAAGCAAGCTCCGGAGCTGCCACGTGTCCATACGTCGGAGCTAAACCGCTTCAAATCCCCGGGAGACGTTGTAACGGCTCCGGATCTCCAAAGGACAGCTGCAGACTTCAAGACCCGATTAATTATCATTAATTCCACATTAATGACACTTAATCGGATGATATTAACACCTGTAACGGCACTGTCGGAGCCGTTACAGGGTTATTAACAACAATTAATCTCGTGTATCAATACTAATAACCGCCAGGGCCACATGTCGGGCCAGGCTGACTTGTAACGGTTGGTCCTTGTACTATAAAAGGACAAACCGACGATACACAGAGAGAACTCTCGGACCCTCTGAGGCTCACAAGTTAATACAACACACATACACACCCCCGTGGAGTAGGGTATTACGCTCAGGCGGCCCGAACCACGTAAACCACCGTGTCCGTGTCACTTGTGTCCAAATCGCATTTCACTTTCTTAGATCTCCGCGCGCCCAGACCGAACCACAAACTCCTTCAAACACTTCTCATAGTGTTAGGGGATCTGCCGACTCCAACAGTCGACAGATGCCTTGCCACCATCTCTCCTCCAGGAGAGTTTATCAATAACGGACCATTCAAGAATGTAACTACCATGTCATGCTTCTTTATGAAATCCTTGGATATAAATGAATGTGTAGCACCCGAATCAAACAATATGGTGGCGGGGTGGGAGTTAACAGAAAACATACCGATCACCACATCAGGCGCTTCCTGTGCTTGCTCCAGAGTCACATGGTTGACACGGCCAGATGGGTTCTGTTGCTTCTTTGGACAACTGCTGGCATAGTGTCCCCATTCTCCGCACTTGTAGCATTGTACTCCCGCAGCATTATTTGGGCCCTTGTTGCCTCCTGATTGGTTTCTTGGGGGTTGGCCACTTGGACGGTTAGCTGGAGCTGAAGGGCGGGGTGGCTGCATCTGCTGACGTGGGGGTTGCATTGGCTGGCGTGGTGGCTGCTGCTGTTGCTGCTGCTGCTGGCGCATTTGGTGGTTGTAGGGAGTGGGTGGCCTGTAGTTGGGGTTGGGAAACCTCTGCCCCGAGTAGTTCATGGGACGAGTCATTTGGTTTGCAGGCGGAGGGTTAAGACGGGGGCGCACATTGCTGCTAGAGGCATGTGCCATAGTCAACTTCCTTTTTCTTTCTTCATCATCTAGTTCCTTCTTAGTCCTCTCCACTTCAAAGGCTTTGTCAACCAGCTTCTGGAAGTCGCTGTAGTCGCTGGAAGACATGACAAACTTTAACTCCTTGTCCAACCCATTCTTGAAGCGGAATTGCTTTTTGGAGTCAGTGTCCACGTCGGTTGGAGCATAGCGGGACAACTGAGTGAATGCATTCAGATAGGCCCTCACAGTCATACGGCCTTGCTTTAGCATCAGGAACTCTTCACGCCTGGCTTGTATCTCTCCTTCAGGTACGAAGTGATTACGGAAGTTGGCTCGGAATTCTTCCCATGTAATATTTTCTGGGTCCTGGTGGGCTTCGGTGAAGGCGGTCCACCAGTCAGCTGCTGGCCCTTGGAGTTGATGGGAGGCCAACAATACCTTCTCTCTTCCTTCGCAGTGAATGATCCTCAGTTTGCTTTCAACAGTTCGGAGCCAGTCCTCGGCTTCCATCGGTTCAGTGACGGTGGCAAAAGTGGGTGGGTGAGTGTTGAGGAAGTCCCTTAGGAAGGACCTAGGCGGGAAAGGTGGTGGTGGCGGAAGGTTGTAGTGAGGGGGTGGTGGTGGTGGGGCTTGCTGCAGGTTGGTGACAATTTGGGTGAGGTTGTTAAGTAACTGAGTCTGAAGAGCCATCATCTGTTGCATTTGTTGAGAGGCTGGGGCTCCTCGAGCACCCCTTGCATTCCATCCAGGCACACCTCCAAGTCCTTCATCTTGGGGCACAGCACCCCTTCCACGACCTCTACCTCTACCTCTTCCAGACATCTGTGTAGGGAAGAATTGAAATTTTAGAACAATAGATAAGATAAGAAGGATATACTAGGGTAACACGGTCCCAACTATATGCATCAAGGGTAATAGATATAAAGCAAGTTCATTAATAAACTAGTGTGGAGGTGGACAAGATGCCTAAGCATTCCACCACTCACACGACACATAAACAAGTCTAAAGACATGGATGTGGACAGGATGCCGAAGCATTCCACAACTCATGTCGCACCCAACACACACAACATAAAGCAAATTACTAGCATAACAACATAAACGACACAACTCAAGACTAGGAAGGGCGTAGCTACACGCTCCTACAAACTAAGGATAACTGTCCTGAGTCGTCCAGCGGGGAAACGAGTCCACTCCTACTCGTCGGAGTCCTCCTCAACCTCCATCTCCGGGTCTTCTTCTTCTGAGTCTTCTATTGAGTTCTCGGGGGAGTTCATGCGACGGTCTGGAGAGTTCGGGTCCCAAGGCTCCACGTCCGAAGCATACTGAGAAGAGTTAGGATCAGCTGCAGTGATCCTCGCGTAGCGTCGACGAAGTCGCTCGTAGCGGTCGACCAAGTCCCTGCTGTCCTGCAGCTCCTGCTGACAACGCTGGAGTCGGGAAGACAACTCCACAACGTCGTCCACCAGCCTCTCGCACTGGGGGTGAGTCAAGGGCCCCTCGACGTCACGTCCAGTGAAGGCGGCCGTGCCACTAGGGCGCTGAGGGGTGTACGCGTGCTCCGTGCACCCAAGAAGGAACCTGTGGGCGTGGCTCCAGTAGGTAGTCGCCTCCCACGTGGCGTCCTCCTCAGCCGCACGCTGGGAGCTCCTCCAGGCCGGAGAGAAGTGAGAGTGTAGCAGCTCCGAGTCGTAGTAGACGGCCAGCTGAGAACTCCACTCTAGCTCACCAGTATAGGGTGCAAAGACCCTAGTAGAGTGGTAGACCAGACGAACACGGTACTCACGGTACCCCGCAGCTCGAAGAAGAGAGCGAAGACGGACACGCATCCTCGAAGCAGCACTCCCAGTGGAGAACAACGTCGTCTCCCTCCTGGGGGCGTAGGGTGCGGAGCGACTGGCTAGGGCGTGGCGTGGAACACGGCCCCCAGTCGACTTACGAGCCGTCTGCTTGGTTCGCGCCATCTACAAACATTTGAAAAGAAGAGAGTGAGATTAATAATCCATAAATTAAATTAGAATAAAGCAAATAGCATAGCAAGATAAGAAACACAAGGTTTGAGATAGAGAGCACAAAATTTTGGAAATACTATTTCATAAGAAAATAGTATAGTCCTTAATTTTCGACCATTTCTAACTAGGCTTACGTCCTACGGGCAACACGGCTCTGATACCACTTTGTCACGCCCGGTCATCGCAAGGATGAGCAGACGCTAATCACATGTACGCCAGGATCAGTTGAATCGTACATGCGTCGACGAAAGTGAAATATCATTACAATGCCATGTTCGAATACATAAATAGTCTTACAGTACGACCCGAAGGTCTACAAATACACTCCACAAATATTTACATCAACAACTAGATTAACAAAGACCAAACTACAGCAGAAGACTAGTAGGTGAGGGTAGCTTCATCTCCACAGGCAGCCGTTGCGCGTGAGGTCGCCAGCCTAGACCAAGTCCTCCGGATTGACGTAGAAATCCTCCGGTGCCGCTTCTTCTTCATTATATTCTAAAGGAGAATTAAACGCTTGAGTACATAGAGTACTCAGCAAGTGCGGGAAGAGATGACATGAATGGCTAAAGCAAGGGAAAGGCCAAATATGGCTTAGCACTATGCTTATAACCTATCCTTAGCTTCCAATTATCAATAACATAAATTAATTTATAATCAACACATGATTAAGGATAATGAAAGTGCTTGAATCATAATGAACCATCATTTCCCAACTAAAGACTAATTATGAACTGGCCCCAAGCCGCTCTTGTCCGTGAGCACGGCTGTCATGACAGTTTTACCAAATCTCTGCAGAGAGTGTACCCTTTCCCCACAAGCAGTGATTTCATCCCCTGTTGCCAGGTGGACTAAGTGAACCTCCCTGATTGCCCGTGGTAGCTAACCACATTACACACTTCCTTTGGTGTGAGGCCAGGAGATCACAACATGGTCTTTACAAAGGTACTCCCGATTAGTGCTAGCCCTCTAAGGTTTCCACCACTGAGGATTCTCGGAGTAACCCTCCGCCCCAGAGCCCCCTCTTGAGCCTTGCGGTTCCAAGAGCAGATCACCCGCCTCATTCCCCGCAGCATCCAACCACTAGCAGTTCATCGGGAGAAACCTAATTAATTGACCAAGCTGCCCCATCTCAGTCTCGTGGTGGTACTATAAAGCTTAGTGGCTTCCTCCATAAACCGGTCCTTAGAATCCGGTGGTAACAAACCCCAACCCCGGGTCTCGTGCAAAATGCACCATACCAAAACTAGCCAACCACCAGATTCCTATCCACTAACATTATGTTTATTCATCACCAAATTAAAGTAACCATAAAGTTGAGCATAGAACATGTGTATGATATCCCAATCCCAACATCTAAGCATGGCTAAGCATAATTAAAGCCTATCTACTTTCCACCCCATTTCAGGTAACAAGGAATTATATGGAATAGGGCATGTAAACATGAAGTAGGACATCAATTTAATTAGCATGCAACTAGCTAAATCCCTAAAATAGGTACAAGATGGTCAAGGGCACTTGCATTCGTTGAAGACTTGGGTGTTGTCGAAGTCTTGGTCTTGGAGGTTAAGATTAGGGTCGTAGTACGACTCTAGACATATACCCAAGCATGGCAAGAATAGAATAAAGCTAAATAAGTAAAGGCACGGAAAACAATACATCACACATACACATAAGCACAAAATCCTACACTAATGCGTCCCTACGAGGTATTTATCATTTATCATGGTCAAAGTATGCATTTTAGATTTATCCTACAATTTTGGGATTTTATTATAGCCTAAAACCATTTTTATTGAATTTTCTATAGCAAAAATGTATTTTAAAACCTTTATAATAAATATTCCAGGGACCAAATATATTTTATCTGAACACTACAATTAATTCACACCATAAAATAGATTATAACAATTTTTCATAACATTCCTACACTTAATTACCATTTTTATCTAGTTTCTACACCTCAAAATACCATTAAAAACCCTATTCAGCAATTAAATAAAAGTCCAGGGGCTAAATAAATAGTTTTCTATACTGTACAGAGTCTAAATACATCATTCTACAAAATTACAGGGGTTAGAATGCTTAATTAAATGTTTAAAACCAATTTTTAGGGTTCCAGGGGCTAGTCTGCGAATTCTGGGGGCTAGACTCAAATTACAGAGAAGCTCCGGGGGTAGCAACGAAGTTTCCAGGGGCCTAGGTGCAATTCCGGCGGCGGGAAAAGGGAATTCAACGTGGGCCGTCGATTTTAAAATGGACGCACGAGATTTTATTAAGCGAACCGGTACGATCTTCTAATCGTGGCCGTTCGGTCGAAACCGACGGCAGGGAAGCGGCCACGTCGCCCCTGACCGGCGCACGCGCGCGGCGCGGCGGCGCCCGACGGCTGTCGGCGGCGACCTCGCCGGAAATCACCCAAACGGCGATTCCTACGCCAATTCTATGCGCCAAGGACATGAACCGAGAGAGGGGGAGTAGGGGAACTCACCTAGGAGGTTCTCGGGGCGCGAAATCGATCGGAAGACGGTCGGCGACGAGGAATGGCGGCGGAGCTCGACGGTGAACGGTGAACTCGACGGAGCGAAGGAGATTACCCAATCTAGGCTGTCCGGCGTGCTTCTAGCGGTGCAGTGAACATGTTAGACCAAAAATCATGGAGAGAGGAGGGTGGAAACGTCGGGAACGTTGAGAACGGCGGCCACTCACCGACGGTTAGGCGCTAGGGTTAGAGAGGCTCGGGGGGAGAGGGAAAATGGGGGGCGACGGGTCCTTTATGGCGCGGAGAGGGAATGGTTTGAGGGGCGCGTGCGAAAACCGCCGGAGGAGAGTGGATTCGGGGGGGGGGGGGGGAAACGTGGGCGCGGGGTCGTCGTGGCGCGGCGGTTGCGCGGGAATGAAGGGAGACAGTTGCTCCCTGGGAGTGATGACAAGCGGGCCCGGGTGGCAGCGGGAGAGAGGAGGGAAAAGGAGGGGCGCCGACAGGCGGGGTCCACGGCGCAGAGAGAGAGAGGGAGGGGGGGAGGTTCGGCTGGGCCGGCGGGAGAGGGAAGGGGAGATGGGCCAGGGGGAAAAATCGGCCCAACAGGGGGTTTTAATTCTTTTCTTTTTCTTTTTCATTTCTTTTCTTTTGATATGAATTCAAATTCAAATTTTTAAACGGATGTTACTCGTTTGAACATCAAAATTCACCCAAAAATGCGTACAACAATGATCAAGGGTTTGAGCAAATTTTTGTACATACAATATGGGTGTTACAATGGGCACCTTGCAAATTTTAACCTGGGTATAATGCCCAGCACTTATCGCAAGTAGCCAACTTGTCGTAGAAGGTCTTGACATCTTGTGTTTGGTTCATGCACCCACCCACATATATTCCAATGCAGAACATTTGCATCCTGGCAAATCAATGCCGACTTGCCCACTCACACCAACTCCACTTGCAGTATAATACTTGCTACCACTCTAGTGATATTACATATAACACCTGTAACCAATTAGCTCACCATAGAACAAGCCAAAGTGCAGTAGTGCAGTACACACATGCAAGTACAAACATGACTTTATAAACCATAAGCAGAAGCTGCAATGCAACGACCACCCCTGTATTTGCCATCTCCATTGTTGTCTCCCCCTGTAACTCAAAATTAGCCTGAAAAGCTTGCTCGTCTGTCATGTGCGGCGGGGCCATTCTAAGCGGTCTCTACTCGCCAGTGCGGGGGACGGTCTCTGCTGGCGACCTATGGGTCGATAGCGCCAGCAGCAAGAATGTGAAGAACTGGAAGGGGAAGAGTTCTTGGGAGTTTGATGCAGATGACGTAGATGACTTCGAAGCTGATTTTGAAGAATTTCAGGATGGGGATAGCGAGGAAGAGTTGGATTTTGTTGATGAGGACCCAGGTCGATTAGTTGAACTGAATACATCTCTGCTTTCTTTCTGTTTTTATTTCTTATCGAGTTATATTACTGATTATGTTACATGCTCTTGCTTTTGTCCCTTGGTGCACACTTCCAGTGGGCTTTGTTACTTGGTTATATCATCGTCTGATACTGTTGCATCAGGTTACCAATGCAACACGAGATCCAGCATATATTAATTAACTGTAGTTACGGGTTCAAACTTTTAGGGAAATCAAAACATGATTGCTCTAATTCCTTAACCTCGATTTTCCCATCGCCATTCTGCAGAACTCCTGACGAAAAGCTCAAAAATTGTCAGCAGGAAGAAGCGGAAGATCACGACGACCCAGTATCGCGGGATCCGGCGGCGCCCTTCGGGCAAATGGGCAGCTGAAATCAGAGACCCACGCAAGGGCATCCGAGTCTGGCTTGGCACGTTCGGCACCGCCGAGGAAGCCGCGAGAGCTTATGACGTCGAAGCTCGACGCATCCGTGGCAAGAAAGCCAAGGTGAACTTCCCAGCTGGCACCATCGTCCCAGCAACAACCAAGAGACGCCGCCACCCAGGGCATACGGCGGCAAAGAACCCGAGCAATTCCTCGGATCATGTCAGCTCAGGAGGCAGTCGTCGTAGTACTATTGATCTCACCGCTGTCAAGTTTGAACTATCAGAATGGGTGGTCGTACCCTTGCCGATTTCCGAGGCAGGGCTTGACGCGTTTGATCTGAGTCAGCTTGATGGATCAAGGCTGTGCCTTGAAAGTGCTGGAAAAGACGCGGCTGAAGAAATTCACCGTGGTGAGGAGGCCGGTGAGGTAGTAGATACAGTTTCTGGTGGCAGTGGTGACGTGAAGCTTGATGATGGTTTCATGTACTCCCTCCTTTCTCAAAAGATTGTCACCTTTATTTCAAAAAAATGAACTAAAGGTGACAATCTTTTGAGAAAGGAGGGAGTACTATGAAGCCTACTCGAAGTACATGCAGTTACCTTGTCCTGAAGGTAGTAACTCATCATACGAGAATATCAACGTTCTGTTTGCCGCTGAAGCCATTCAGGGTGGTGTGAACGTCGGAGATCTCTGGAGTTTTGATGATATGCCAATGGACCATACTGTTTACTGAGACATGGACATGGGTGCATGGAGAAAACCCAACCTGTGAGCACCTTTGCTTTGTCCTTCATACGCAATGCAGATGTCAACAGGAACTCAGTTACATTCTCGTTCTGCATTTGGCATTGGTTTCTTGTGGGGGTTTGGTGCGTGTGGAGTGGAGAGGGAAGAACCAGGATCTACTTGCTACAGATGATTGCGGGCACACCTTTCTGTTGATCTTCTACAGATGTTTTTTTTTTTGTTGCTATTCAAATCCCATTCATGTCGTCCTGGTCTAAATTTGTAAGGTGAAAAACATGTTGAATCATTATTTCTTTCCCACTGATTGTTCTGTAATCACTACTCTTGTTCTGTACAGAGAGTTGTCGCTTATAAATTCATTTAAACTTTTGCATAGAAAATAATTTAATCTCGACCTTTTCAACTTTCACCCGGGTGATGCAATGTCCCGGCTATCAAAGTGTGCTCCGAGAACATGACTTTATACTTGCTATAATTTGTTTTATTGTAAAATATTTAAGCATAACATATAATTTTACATATTTTTGAACTAATTTTTTGAATAACACGGACGGTGAAAGATCCTACAAAAATCAATGATGTGGAGAGTACTATATTAGTACTCCATCACAAATTACTTGTTAAAAATAAATTAGAGAATGATAAATAATTTGGGATGGAGGAGTAGTTCTTTTTGCGTGCAACCTGCCGACCTAGTTGTTTACGTTCAATTTGTTCCTTGTTTGGTGGGACCGAGGAAACGCCGTAGGAACGACAAACGAATCTTTGCTAGGTTGGATGCCACGAACTCCTGATCCTTTTAGCGGTTGCGTTGAGACCGATCCATCAGCCACGCGAACGTCTGAACGTTACGGCACGAGTCAAATGCGTGTGTGTGCCAGGCAGGCGACGGGATGGTGGAGATTCCTGTTCAGCACCCAGGTGCGGCTGCACGAGGACGTCAATCCGTCAGCGCCGCTTGAAGCTGAAAACCAGCTCGCCGCGGCGGCAAGCCGGTCAACGGCCGCGCAGAAGCTACTCGTTTACTCCCTCCGGTACAAATTATTTGTCGTCGGGACAGCTCCGGCTAGCGTTTTTTTAGTTGTTTTGATTGTCGGAAACGACAACTAATGTGAAATCGGAGGGAGTATTACCGTCTGCCTTCCGCGCTCCAGCGAGCGCGCAACACCTCCGCTAGAGTTGCTGTCGAAGAACTGAAAATAATCTTCACGGGCACAAATCCAGCCAGAAACTCTAACAGATGTTCTGTCTTCTTTTTATATGAACGAGTCCACAGTAGCACACGGCAATGACATAAACATTCCACTATTTACAAGTATCCACTGATACCAGCAGCGAACCTGCGAAACAATCCAACAAAAGCTGTACATTTTCCAGACTATTTTTTTTTTGGAAGGGATATTCCTGGTGTATCTTGTTTATGTACAATGACTGCATGCTACCAGCCGCGCATCCAGCGTATCGTGTCTAGATGAGCTAGTGGACCATTTTGGTGAACAGATCGTCTAGAGCTGTGTACAGGGGCTGGGCAGCTCGGGCCTCCACCATCCCAAACAGGATATCCGTTGAGGTTAAATACTGGTCACCGTAGAAACGTAGATTGGTTTCTCTTCTGGTTGTGACGACATTCCCTTCCAGGGAAACTCCAACAAAGGCACCTGTTAGTTTTCACAAGTTAGTCGTACAGAGGGACACTATCAAGTATCACGATACCGCTAGGAGGTACTGAGCTTATGCTATGGGGACGTCGATTAAGATTATGTAATTTTTGTGTTTGGGTTTCTTTATTTCATGAAATGCAACCATATTTGTGAATTATTACAGGTTGAAAATAGAAAGATGAGCTCCATTCTGTAGAAAAAACATTGGCACTTTCTAATGGACAATATATCAAAATTGCATTCCCAGCTTGTTTTTTCTCACTTTCATAGTTTCTATGTTAAGCATAGCACTATCAAGAGGCAATGTTCAAATTATTACCTTTGCTACAGCTGTAAGTGTAGCATATTCCAGAACCTTTTTCACTGGTCCGAACATCTGCTTCAAAGGCTCTGCCAATTGGCCCTGCTGCAGCACTTAATCCTGCCCCAAAAGAAAAATGAAAAAGACTGCTGAATACCTTAACAGCTTTATCGTCTCGAAGCACAATGATAAAATCTGTCAGTTCTCCTCCCATCTGAAAGGTACACAGAGAGGACACATCAAATTCAAATGGAGGTTAAGGATCCTAATAACAAACTGCAGTTAAGTTTCCAATTCATTACAGTGTGCCAATACCAATATCGCGGAAGTCTTGGCAACTCACCTTAGTAAAGTCTTGGCAACACATTTATGGAGGTTTTTCAGAATGGTTATGCTGATTTTCATTTTACAAATTAGGATCTAACTGCATTTTATGAACATTTCTGCATGCCTATAGCAAAGCAAGAGAATGAGAATGTGAACTTTTCTTATCATTAATTGACTGTTTATTAGCACTTATGCTCTTCCGTACAACCGAGGAATGCAATCAGCACCATATTTGAAATGTGGATGTTCCTTTATTTTCTGGTGAGCAGAGATCATTTGTCTAATAGGCTAATGTACCATGGATGCTGCCGCCTGCCAGTACACAAAATAAGATGAAATCGAGTGGACATTAAATACCTGTGCTCCCCATCCCAATCCAACAGATAAAATTGCTGAGGGGGCGGACCATGATCCATCTTCTCTGCGAGCAACTACAAGGCCCGTGCCAATTTTGTATGTAAGAACTGCACCTGCCTTGGCGACTGTTAGAACAGCAAGCCCCTTTGCCCCCTTGAGAATGGATGGAGGAATGGACTTCTCCGGGTTTAATCGAGCAACCTAACAAATTCCAATACAGAAACATTTCTCAGTTCTGGATGATAACATACATCTCATTTGAGGGGTAAAGATATCATACGTACCTGACAATATTTCTTCATCGTGTTTGTCGCCTTGTATATCTCATACTCCATCGATACACCAACAGGCAAGTTCAACCAGCTTCTAGTGCTTGTCCAATCCATGACATCATGTTTTGCTTGCTGCATGGAATTACTATTGTAGTAGACCAATAAGCCCTGGAGTGGTTCGAGTTTTTCATAGCAACCATCACAGACTCTTTGAGGATCACGAAGTCTGAATTTCATGGGCATCAAGCATCTTCCCTTGGAACAATCCTTGCAGAATATGCTTCCACAGAACCGACAATGATGCCTTCCACGAGTCAATGCTGTGAATGGAGAATGGCACTGCATGCAAACATTAGTAGAGCTATCTGGCAACCATTCTGGTGGATCGGTTAGCAGCAGTTCCCTGTATCTCCTGTACATTAATTCATTTGTTTCATTTTTCTCATTTAGCGGTGGTGCACTTGGGAAACAGACTGATGGATGGACATCAACAACGCCATTCTTGTCAGATTCTAGGAATGATACATCTGTGCTAAAGCTTGGCTGCTGCACCATATCATCCTCGCTCTTTTTTGCACCAGAGATGATTGAAACCAGGCCACCTAGAACAGTCTTCAAATTGACTTTTGGACCTGCTTGCGTTGAAGCAAACGGATCTTCCCTTGAGTATGGACCTGCTCGGGTCGAAGTAAACGGATCTTCCCTTGAGGAATACTCTGGAAAGTCTGGATCAAATGATGGCTCATAAAGATAATCCTGAGTTGGATAGTTGTTTCCCGTGAATCTGTTGGATAAGGCAGGTCCCTGGTTGTGGCTGCTTTGGATTGTGGCCATGGAAGAGTACATCATTTCATTTGGAGTTCCCATGGGATCATCTAGGGGTAATGGCATAACAAAATGACCACCTACAAGTGATAGCATGTAACTGGTCAAAAACAGATGCAATCATGCAAGGAAGAGAGTAAGGGGATTAGCAATGAAACATCCCTCATAAGTCAAGAATTCTCTATTAGATGATCACATCATGCAACTCGTTTTGCTACTCAAATGCTTTTCTTGTGTGTAGTTCGCGAACAATCATTTTAGACGTAACCTGCGCTACTTTTCAGAGAATCATGGACAACAATATGAAGTACGCTATTGTGAACTAATATTCAAGTCCTATCCCATTATTGAACACTACCAATTGGAACCAAGTCCATGCACCGTTAAAGCTGAAGCCATCCAGCTGAAACTAAGCCACAAGTTCAACACGAGCACGCCAAAACGAATACGCTCGCGATAACTTCACAAATAGGTGCGGATTCCAGCGTGCTCGCCGATCGCGCGTGGTACGAGATCGCCACGGACACATTTGGGGAACCCTAGATGTGGGGCCAGCAGATGAACCGATTATCCTGCGAAACAACCGAATCAACGGAACAGAGAACGATTCGCGCGCATACAAGACTAGTCAATCCAACCAGTACCTACACAGTCCGATTGAGCTAGCTACTACTCTCCTCACCCGTGAAAAATATGTACGAGGAAAAAGGAACAGCGAGGCTTACGCGTACTGGGATCGGATCGGAGGGAACGCGCGGGTGACGAGGCGGTTGTCTCTTCGCGGGACCTGAGGAGGAGGAAGCAGCTCCCGGCGGCGGCGCCGAGGTCGGGATCGGGTCTGTCGATTGGTTTCTTCCGGCGGCAAACGGCAGCGGGGACGAGAATGCGTTCTGGAGGCAAGGCTTGGATTTCCGGTGCCAGTTAATTGGGGATAAAGTTATCGCCTTATCGGGCTTGGGTTTTGCCACCCGGGTCAGGACGGATCCGCCGAGATGGCCATTAGCTTAGCCTCAGACATGTGGGGCCCGTGTCCCGCGATACAAGAGATTTTATGGGCCGCTACTACACTGGGCCGATACCCGGTTACGTTATTTGGGCTCGTCTGAGCGGGCTTTCTTTCCACCAATACGTTCTTGCCGCAAAGAAGAAGAAGAGGGTCATCTGGAATGAACAATACCCATTTTCAGCGAGAACAGCAGAATCTGAAAAAAAAAATACAACAGAGTCGGCTTTCTCAGCACAGTTTACTCGGAAACAACATGGCTAAGCTTATTCCTCAGATGCAATGATCGCTTGATGGTTCACGCATACGATTTTTATTTGCAAGTACAGAGCATTATACACAAGTAAACTAGCATAATCGTCACGGTGATTGCTAGATCGTTGTAATTTCTGTAAGGATGAATGTACCGTCTTCTCAAGCTACACCTGAGACAGAATCATTGCAGACAATCACCGTTGAATCTTGCGAGGTGTGAATAAAAACAATAACAATACAAATGCCCAACAACACTTCCCCTTACTTGAAGCATTCATCCACAAAAAAGGGAAATAATATCCTATATATTACCTATAGTATTTCAATCGAAGAGGTCAGAACGAATCTACAACTTGGTGTACTATGTGGACCCTGCATACAAGGCATAAACACGTACTCCTTCCGTCCCCATAAACTTGTCGCTTTGTAGTTCAAAAATGAACTACAAAGCGACAAGTTTATGGAGATAGAGGGAGTACTCGTGAGTCATGATGGCCCTCCCACACTTAGATGAGCAAGACGGCTGGTCGTAGTTGTTGTAGATGTCGGCAGGCCGACCGGATCTAGCAAATTGGGTGTTGTGACGTGGCGCGTCATGTTCTTCCTTGATTTTCCTCTTGGCTGGAGATGTTCGTGTGTGTACTCTTTGTTGATGGTGTTCCGTCTTGTGCGAGATCTGATTGGCGGCACGCTCGCGGTATGCTCCCCTTGCCCACCGTGCCAGCTCACGCCAAAGGTTGGTGGCCTTCTTGGCCGAGACAGCGCCCAAGCACCCGCCCCAGCTCCAAAGCCGTCCTGCCCCACCGCTCCCGAGCCTGACCTCTGATTTCTTGCGGTGGCGACGGCTAGGTCAGATGGATTTGGGGTGACCGAACAGTCTATGATATACTTCATCTTTCCCATATTAATTGTCGTTTAGGACAAAGATTTTAGTCCATTTTTAACTAAAATTCTTGTAAACGACAAATAATATGGGAAGGAGGGAGTATACAACCTAAGTTCTTAATTCGGTCAGTTTTCAAAAGAATTGAATCGAACATACGAATTGCGATATAAACATGTATATCTTACCTAACACAGTTTTTCCGGATGGGACCGCTCGATCAGGTGCTTCTGCAGATGGCTAGCTCCATAACACCTCCCAACAAGAAGAAGATGTACTTCAACATCGTAATATTTTTTATGATGTTCCAGTGTCGACGATGAATAGTAGTGATCTTCAAAATATCGACATGGTTGCCAATAAAGAAACTCCATCATAGAAAAATTCTGATATTGAAGATGGATTGCTCATTAATGAAAGAGCCAACTCTTCACTATAGCTAGCAAAGCTAATTTCCCTATGCGCGTTGTGAAGTACTACCGAGCCGAAACCTTGGTTTTATAGGCAACGCGGGAGTACCATCTGGTCCATAAATTAACAGATTTTGTCTTATACATAACAAATTTTGTTTTATGTCAAGCACACTGTTAGGAGTTTGATAAAACCTTTTATTGAGGTTTGGTGAGTGTCCATGCTCCCTATGTTAAAACTAGTGCATGTACTTCATACGGTGGTGAACGTCCATCGAGTTTATTTCGCTACCGCCAAGCCGAAAGCATTAGGATCGTTGCGGTGTCACGAGCCGATCATTTTGTGCTCGTTTTTTTTTTTGGACTTGGAAAGTAGCTTGCAGTTCTATTATTGCATTGAGAAGGTGATAACTTTTTTGAGCAGTGTGGAAGTACCACTTGCATCAATATTCACCATGGTCCCTAAATTTAGTGGTATTTGCATCATGCAAAAATATCCTTATCGCAACGCACTACACGAGTCACTGCAAATTTTGCCGTGAACGTAACAGATTATGTCTTACACCTAACAAATTTTGTTTTATGTCAAACTATTGGAGTGTATAAGTGAATTGTCTACCCTTCCCCATCAGCTTAAGCTTTTAGGTGTAACCGGTCAGCGCATAGTAGCTTAACATGATATCAGAACCAGAGGTCTCGAGTTCGAATCCTGGTGGACGCAAGTCCACTCCTATTTTCCACGTTAGAGGCCCAAGAGAGCCTCACATGAGGGGGAATGTTGGAGTGTATAAGTGAATTGCCTACCCTTCTCCATCAGCTTAAGTTTTTGGGTGCAACCGGTCAGCGCATAGTAGCTTAACACAAACAAATCATTAAGAGTTTGTTAAAACCTTTTTGTTGAGGTTTGTTGAGTGTGCATGCTCTGTAAGCTAAAACTAGTGCATGTACTTATGTAGTGGTGAATGTCCATCGAGTTTGTTTCACTACCGCCATGCCGAAAGCCGTCGGGCGATCATCTTGTGCTCGTTTCTTGGACGTGGAAAGTAGCTAGCGGTTCTTTTATCGCACATTTGCACTAAAAAGGTGGTAGAATGGAATGTTTTGTTTAAAAAAGAGCGGAATGGTTTTTTGCAGACGAAAATCTCCTATACAAGTGTCTTCCTCAATCAACTTGTTACTCTTTAGTTTAAAAATAAACTAGAAAGTGATAAATATTTTAGGATAGAGAGATCATGTTAGAATTGTCCTTTGAGCCAAGCGGAGGCTCAGTTATATGTGGTAGGTATTTGTTCCGTCCCGTGAAAAGGACCGGGGCCTCATGAGGACTTTGGGCTGATACGCATACCACCGAGGCAGTAGTGAACGTGTCAAAATAAAAAAGGAAGTTCCTAATTTTCAATCGTTTAAAATTATTTTTTTTTTGCAATGTACATCTTGAGTCCCCATTGAACAACTTACATTTTATCCTGTATACAACAACATTTTTTCTATTACCTGCTCAAGATTGTCAGCACCTCACCTGAGGTGGCCGTGTTTCAGCTCGACCTGCAGAATGCGATGAGGTAATGCACCACATAAAACAGGACACGCATAAAACAAGACATGCATGTGAGTTCTTGAAATCCTACAGAAGAATAATCCATTCCAATGGCACACGAAAAAAAAAAAACTGTGTATGCGTATAGCACCTCAATCAGCCAGCAAACATTAAAATTCATTCTCAGCATTGCAGCACTGAGTAATGGCAAACGTCTTATGAGAATGTTAAGTCCAGATGCATTTTGGTCCTGGTATTACATTCGAAGCACCATACTGTTAGCTTGAAAAATGAAATCAGCAATACACACAAGGATGTGTGAATTTACATTAACAAGTTAAGAGTTGGCTTTCTCAACACTCAGGATGCCAAATAAGTTTACTCGTAACAACATGGGCCAAGCTTAGTTCTCATATGCAGTTTAACAGCATGAGAGCTAGCAACCACCTTAATGCAGTAATTGGGCTACCAAATCAACGTGTGCCGGTGTGCGATGAGTTATTTATCCATCTCCCATATTGTGTCACCGTCCTGTCATGCAGCAAGAAACAAGAGTGAGCTGGTTGCAATTTGCAAAAAATGCACAAGGACTGGAGATTTTTCAGATAATAGGAAGACAATAAAGTAGTATCTTCTGTCATGTAGTACGAGACACACCTTTGATCTTTGTTCCGTCCCGTGAAAAGGATCAGGGCCTCATGAGGACTTTGGGCTGAATACACATACCACCGATGCAGTAGTGAACGTGTGAAAATAAAAAAGGAAGTTCCTAATTTTCAACCGTTTAAAATTAATATTTTTTCGATGTACGTCTCGAGTTTAGATTGACAACTTACATTTTATCCTGTATACAACTACATTTTTTTTCTATTACCCGCTCAAGATCGTCAGCACCTCACCTGAGGTGGCCGTGTTTCAGCTCGACCTGCAGAATGCGATGAGGTAATGCACCGCATAAAACAAGACAGGCATTGAAATCCTACAGAAGAATAATCCATTCCAATGGCACACGAAAAAACTGTGTATGCATATAGCACCTCAACCAGCCAGCAATCATTAAAATTCATTCTCAGCATTGCAGCAGTGAGTAATGGCAAACGTCTTATGAGAATGTTAAGTCTGGATGCATTTTGGTCCTGGTATTACATTCGAAGCACCATACTGTTAGCTTGAAAAATGAAATCAGCAATACACACAAGGATGTGTGAATTTACATTAATAACAAGTTAAGAGTTGGCTTTCTCAACACTCAGGATGCCAAAGAAGTTTACTCGGAAACAACACGGCTAAGCTTAGTTCTCATATGCAGTTTAAGTTTAACAGCATGAGAGCTAGTAACCACCATAATGCTAAAATTGGGCTACCAAATCAACGGGTGCGATGAGTCATTTATCCATCTCCCAGATTATGCCACCGTCCTCTGTCATGCAGCAACAAACAAGAGTGAGATGATTGCAATTTGCAAAAAATGCACAAGGACTGGAGAGTTTTCAGATAATAGGAAAACAATAGAGTAGTATCTTCTGTCATGTAGCATGAGATGCACCTTTGATCTTTTTGTTTATCCACACCTCAAGCAACATTCCTGCACCGACTCCAGCAGCGCAAACGGCACCATAGAAGGCCAGTGCAGAAGGTAAAGATCGTCGAGGCAGAAAATAACACTCAGGGACTTGTCTGATCTTCTTTGGAAGACGCTTCTTCACGACTGGTTGGCTTGCTTCGGTAGTCACTGCACCCCCAACTGTCTTCCAGTCCACGCTCTTCAGCATATCCTTCGAGTCATCGCTAGCCATTTTGAAGCTATCGATTCATAAATTCCAATCAGGATTGGCAAAATAAAGGGCATCACCGTGGGCCTCAAGTTTGAACCTCAAAGCATCAAATATTTATTATAAAAAATAGTAGAAACACAGAACATACTACTTACTACTAGCCAGTTGCTTTTAGTTAATTAGCACATTTGCTACCTTGGCTCCAGGTAAGCAGTGGATCTATACAAATAAATAATTCAAGGCCAAATATCTTCAGTAACACTGCAGGTTCCTCTTTTCTGAAGCAGAGTAGATGAAGTAAGTGATGAAACAATTCACCAGACACCAGTATATTATTAATATTGCCAAGCCTAACAAGCTACATAATAGCTCATAAACGCATAATATAACCGGACTCCAGTATATGATTCTTAGTTTGATGGAACATTCACAACCAACAGTTTAAATGACTGATTGACCCAGTCCTATCTAGTTTCTCTACACAGATCAACAATTAGCACGCAATCTCACAGTCATGACATATCCAACATACAAAAGCCGGATCTATACAGCGCTAGAGCAAGCATGCCTACGGATCAATCCGCAGCCATGGGATGAAGCTACGGCCAAGCCACAGACATCCTGCGTTACCTGGAGATGAGAGCGAATCCTGACCTGAGCGATGTGAACGGCGGCGGCTTTGGTAGGCAGTGGAATGGCGCTTGGCGGAAGATGAGGACAACGGCCGGGACCGAGCGGGTGACGGGCGGCGAGTAGGGGATCGCCGTGAGCTGGAGAGGCCGACGGAACAGACTGACAACGGCGACGGGCGAACCGCCGGTGCTTGATGGGGGTTGCGGCTGGAGGAATTGGTCCGAAGTGCGAACGGACCGGACGCTTCACTTGGGCCGAGAGAATGCCCATTTTAAATTTTTGGATTTGCCCTATTTTTCAAGAAAAAAGCAGAACAATATAGAATTCATTAAAATATTTTTCTACTTACGAATTGAAGCAATGTAAACCGTGATATTGCTGATTAACCATTTTTTCATATAAATCACATGGCTTACAAGTGTTCCCACGTGGATTCACATCGACATATAATTTTAGACCAGTATTCACTAATCTTATTATTTGATTTTTTGTACAAATGCAGTCATGCCTCATGCGTAGATCAAACAAATTTACATATTTACATATACGTAATGAGAATTTGAAAAGTACTGAAACAAAAACGAAGAACAGGCCCTCGCCCATTGAAATTTGAAAAAGCCCAGACAAAGGCCCTAAACCCGCGGAAGATCCCGAGCTAGGGTTTTTATCCCAAACGTGCCGGCCCATATAAATTCTCGCATCCCTAGCCCCCTCACGCCCTCTCGCGCCGCCACCTCCCGCACCGTGCCGCCCTCTTCCTGCTCCGGCTCTGCTCTCGCGCACGGCACACGCGCCGTAAACCCCAGCCTTCGGCGGCGACGATGGCGGCGGCAGCGGCAGGCGCCCCTCGGGCGCTGTCCCAGGAGGAGCAGGACGTGCAAATGATGCTAGCCGCGGACGTCCACCTGGGCACCAAGAACTGCGATTTCCAGATGGAGCGCTACGTCTACAAGCGCCGCTCTGACGGTACGAGATGAATCCCCCCCTGACACCGTTCAAACCGTAATATCTAGCGCCCATAGTATTGCAGCTTGGATACATTATACTGTATCAGTTTGTGATATCCTCTATTTAGTCTTTGTTCGGATGTCGGGACATGGCTATATGTATAAAGTTGTATTGGCGTATTGGGAAACGTTGACATTTTTTTTCATTGCGGGGCCGCTTAGGTTGATTAAGCTGTTCGTAGATTGGTCTTGTTGAATCCTATGACCTATGATGACTTTCTCATCATCTGTGCCCTTTAAATGATTGTTGCCGTTGTAGTAGTTGCAAGACTTCTCTAGCATGAAAATTTGGATGCCGAGTGCCCTGTAACATATACACGTGTGGTTCAATAAAACATTGCCCTTCAAATATAATCCCATTGCAATGACCAATTCATTGGCATTTGTCGACATATCTGTTAGTCATTTTTTATTGGATACATTGGAATCGAGCCAATGCCAACAAAGTTTACTTGAGTGAGCAATTCCCTTTGTCATTTGACCAATATGAACTGCAAGTTAATAATGGCCTTTCTATACAATCCCACAGGTATTTACATCATTAACCTTGGAAAGACATGGGAGAAGCTTCAGCTAGCCGCGAGGGTAATTGTTGCAATTGAGAACCCACAGGACATCATTGTTCAGTCTGCTAGGCCATATGGGCAGAGGGCCGTCCTCAAGTTTGCACAATACACTGGTGCTCATGCCATTGCTGGCAGGCACACTCCTGGTACATTCACCAACCAGTTGCAAACTTCGTTCAGTGAGCCACGCCTTCTTATTCTGACCGACCCCAGGACTGATCATCAGGTAAACTTTATTTTTCTAAACTAGTGATGTAATTTGTTTTTATCAGTTGAGGTTACCAAACTTCTTATGGAATTGTTTTCAGCCCATTAAGGAGTCTGCTCTTGGAAACATTCCCACCATTGCCTTCTGTGACACTGATTCACCTATGCGCTATGTCGATATTGGCATTCCTGCAAATAACAAGGGGAAGCAAAGCATTGGTTGTTTGTTCTGGTTGCTTGCTAGGATGGTCCTGCAGATGCGTGGTACAATTCTCCCAGGACACAAGTGGGATGTCATGGTAAGTTTACTTATTCAAAACTATCATCCTTCCTGCCTCATTTAAGTTAAGTATTATCTCCGTTGACATCTAATCCTGCTTTTTTTGTTACTTGCAGGTTGATCTATTCTTCTACAGGGACCCAGAGGAAGCAAAGGAGCTGGAGGAAGAAGCCCTTGCCGCGCCGGAGTATGGTGTAGTTGCAGAATATACTGCCCCTGCAGGTGATAACTGGGGTGGTGAGTGGGGAGCTGGTGATGCTGCACCTGTACCTGCCCCAACTGGGGTGGAATGGACTGCTGCTTCAGGTCTTGCTCTTCTTTCATAGTGATTTTTTTTAATTTCCTGCCAAAGAGGATTTTATTTGGCTTGTGTATTTCCTATATATTGTACTTTGTCTAGCATGTTCTATTCTTTGTGTGACCAAGTCGGTTGTTACTGGGTCTAAGGTTGCTCCTGAGATGTTTATGGGATAGCTTGAGGATCAGTTTGACAGTTTGTAATTATCTGTATGAATCTTTATGTATGCCGGCTTCATTCACAAATTTCCATTATTTTGTCTGCTTGGTTGTACACAGTTCGATAGCACGGAATACTCCAGGTCACTAATATCTTCCTTTTTTAATCGCAGTTCCTCCAGCTGATGGTGTGTGGGATGCGGCGACTGCCCCTCCTGCTGCAGCCCCTGGATGGGAAGAAGGTGCTGCCCCAGTCGCAGCCACTCCTAACTGGGAGTAGAAGAGTATGCCCGGAGGGCTGATGCATTGAAGCCCGAGTTACTTGTACTTGGAATTTGTTGGTAGACGCTGCTGAGTAGCTTGATTTTTAAAAGTACGAGTTATGTTAGATGCATGTCAATTGTGTCCTTGACTCTTCTGGGACAGAGCAACCCGGCCCTTTTTGTTACCTCATGGATAACGTTGATTTCAAGCACAATTTGAGAACAATTGTAGTATTCAGCAATGCGGGCCATTCTGCTTCGTCTCATCTTTTTACCCCCTTCTCTTGCAAGATCTGCCTTTTTTCTGACAAATTATTCGCTTCACGTTGCTCACATAATTTTCGGTTCTTATGTTTTGTGACAGTTCTGGGAACTTTTGGTTTGATTTGCTATTCGTTCTAGGTCATTTCAAAACTGATAGTCACTGAATACTCTCTTTTTTGAAAGTTTATCATTTTCTAATAAAAATTGAATAAGAAGGCGATAAACTTACCAGTATTCTTGGCTGCTACAGTCTGTATTTTCCGTCATGACCTGCAACGGTTACAGTATGCCGACGTGCACCACTGGAAATATGTTTTTTCTGTGCTTTATCGGTTTACGAACGATGATGTCCGACGCTCACGCCGGCCGGAAGCGGGCCAGCGCCGTGATGCGTCCTCGTCGCAAGGCGTCTCGCGCCGCTCAAACTGCCGGTCCTGCAAGAGCGTAGCGGGCGCGTCGCAGCACGTTACAACTATTTCTGTGCCTTATTTTCTCGAGCGATCAATGGCTCACCATGACCGACCGCGCGCCGAGCGCCAGCGCCTTGAACATGTATGTCCGTGCCTTGCCGGACCTCCACCAGCACCGGCCGCCGGCACGGCCTCGCCAACCGCCTTAAACCACCTGCAACTGCAACATTGACAACATGGCTGACACCTCCGCACTCGCAGTAAACGTGGCGCACATGGCTCCCCCGTCGCGCTTGTCAGGAGTTAAATGTGGCGTTGGTTCATGACCGAGCGAGGAGGAGTGGCGGAGCTGATTATTTTTTGTTAATGAGTTCATTTAAAAATATATGTATGAATCAAGTATATATTAACTGAATTTAATGGATATAAACTTGTAGTGATAAGTTAATCATGCTTGCTTTACAAAAGTTTATTAGGTTTACTTGAACCTAATAGTTATACTGCAGCTCTGCCACTAGCAAGGAGGAACACGGCCGGCATCCGGGTGGCTGAAGTACCAGTATATAGGGTATGTTTGGATTGTTACCAATGTCTATCTTATCAAATTTTGGTAGTTGACCATGAAGTAAGTGTGTATTTGGATTGAAGCTAAAATTTGGTAAGTCCAATTCACTTATGTGATGTGCTAGTTCATTTTTCTTACCAATATTTTTGGGTGGCCAATTCCTCCACCAATATTTGGTAAGCCAATGTGTTGGTAAGAAAAACGTTGACAACAATCCAAACAAGCTCATATTTTTTTTTTACCTCTTCGATGGTGGCCGGCGTGTAGTCCAGCTGCCGCGCGCCCCGTGGATGGACACGATCACGCCGCCGGCCGCCCGGCCTCCACCGCTAGCTCTCCTCTGGTTGTCCAATCATCAGAACGCCCGTAACAGAGTCAGAGCTTGTTGACGATTGATACCACCAGACCAGCAGTACTAACAAAGATTAACGCGTGATCACGGCGGCGTCAACGCCAACGTTACGGCAGTTGATTACCGTCCTCGGCGGTGACGATGCGTCGATGCCCTTGAGCAGGATCGTTATGGACTTGAGCCACTCCACGTCCTGCATGCAAAAAATTCAGCAATTAATTTATTGATCACCAGCAAGACTTCTGAACACTGATGCGATTCAGTCTCGCAGTTACTCATCAGTGTGGGCTCTTGCTCTTGCCAAGTACTACTACTTACGTACTACTGATGCAATTCAAGGTCGGTGTCCTCCTCGTGGCAGGAGGAGGACGGTAGGTCGCCGTCCGTCCCTATGCCAGCATGTTGTATTAAGAGCTAGCAGCACGCTGTTCCCGGAGCATGGGGTTCATAACACCTGATGCAAACTCGTCCTCGCTTCCCCATGAGCTAGGGCCATGACTGTTCCTCATGCTGATGCCGTACTGTGGGTGCCGGAGAACATGCTATGGGATTCAAGATCGAGAGATGGATTCAAGGAACTTATGGGCTGCTGTTTCTGTACCTTTCATGACAACGACGGATCCAGCGTCGGGCTTGCGAAACGTTCCAGCTTGGAGCCCCCTTCCTGACGATCACGACGAGAAGAAAACGCTTCAGTTTTCAGAGGGGAGGAAAATGGTCTGAAGCAAGGTTCCTCTTCACTCACAGCGTTTCATGTTACAGAGCAGTAGAGTAGTAGACACTTTGTTTCCATCCATTTAGACATTTTTTTTGAACAAAACCATTTAGACATTTTAACAACAGATTTCCGATAGTAGGTTGTACAGTACGTAACACTGAAGATGGAAATTTGAACTCCACGAAAAGTGCATATTAAAGGCGTCTCTACTGAATTCAAGATAAGGACCCCCGTGTATTGGGCGAACTGCGGATAGAGGTGAAAAGATTATTGTTCAATCCTCTTTATTGTGCACATTGGAAAGCATTCAAGATTAGCAATAACATCTAGCATGGCCATCCACGGATGGTTCCACAAAAATCAAGAAGGCAGAACTAGACACCGAGTAAAGAGAAAATGGAGAGAAAAAAAAAGGAAGAAATATCCACACTATTCAGAGCAGGAGACTGAAAGCGAAAACATCATACAGGTTTTAATTGAAGGAGGACCCATGACCGGCACCATACCTCTCGGGATTTATGGGAGGAAGAACGGCAATCAATGATGCCAGGTGGAGTGATGGGCAAGATGATTTGTGAGCCTATCGAGAAGAATGGTGTTGCAACTTACAACATGCAAAGGGATATTTTCAGCTGTATAGCCAGAATATTTACTTGACTGAATTCTTGTGAAATTGTATGATAATATAATTATTTCGTATTCCTGCATTTTCTTCTGAACGAAGCCCTGTGCCAGTATTTCAATTGCATAGGATAGGACTTTAAGACGTGTGTCCTTCGCACAAACGGATATTGTCAAATCTGATGCATTTAAAACACTGCAGTCCTTTTCAATTCAGTACTACGTCCTCCGCTCAGTTACGGGGCCAATGATTGACAAATTATCAGCCCGGCCCGTCCTGGGACTGCAGAGTGCAGGGCTGTGTGTCCTGGTACTGAAGATCGCCATAACATTTACAGGAAAGGGAAAATGGGACCTTGGAAATTCAGGTTAGTAGACTAGAACGCAATCAGACATCATGTGCAATCGTGCAGAAATTAATTGTGAACCACACAATTTTAATTCAACAGTTACTGTATTTTGTACTTAAATCCTCACACCAGATAATAGAGTTCTTGTTGAACAATCTCAACAATGGGAGGGTTTAAGTGCACCAGAAATATTGGAGGATTTTTTATCAGTACATGCTCGTACGTACTACATATGCTGCACCATGTTTCTTTTTTTTTATGAAAAGCCTGCACCATATTTCTTCAACCTTTCTTCTTCCTCAGCAACATTTCCACGTGGTTAAGGACTCAAATCGTTTGCAATAACTGCACTGCAGTTACTGTAGCTGACAAGTAGGACCGGGGCGTGGAGCTCACCTGTCAGCTGCAGAGAATTTCAGTCCTGTGGTTAAGTTCAAGTCGTCTCATGACGCGATTCCCATGCAAAGTTATCGCAACAGTTCATCGAGTCGAGCGACGCATCTTTCAAACAATGTCTGCGTACGACTGAACTGTAACTGTCTCCATCGATCCCCTTGATTCTTACCATGTGCGACGCTAAGCCTCACCCACACGTTTATCAGTTACTACTACTTTGGATCGATATCACGAGGAGATCATTAGTCCAACAACCCAATGACGACGATACGGCTAGCCGCTCAAAAATATCGTCTCCGTCGATCGACAAAGCTTCTGCGTTCGCACTGACCACTACTACAAAATGGTTCATCGCAGGCGGTTCTAAACATATTATCGCATACGGTTTTAAAAACCGCCTGTAACGAAGAGCCTGTAAAAATGATCGATTAACACAGGCGGTTGCATAATCCGCCTGTGAAACTACATTTTCACAGACGGTTTTTAATAAAAAACCGCCTGTGAAAATGCATTTTCACAGGCGGTCGATAATAAAAAACCGTCTGTGAAAATAGATTTTCACAGACGGTTTTTAATTAAAAACCGCCTGTGAAAATGGCTAGTGAAACAAAAAAAATTCACATGTGCCGCCGGGAGTCAGAAGAGGCCGCGCCGCCTGGAGGTCGCCGCGTTGCCGGGAGCTGGAAGAGCGCTGCCAAGTGACGAAGGAGGTCGCACCGCCAAGAGCCGTGCCGCCCGAAGCCCGACGAGGCCGTGCCGCTTGGAGCCGGAGGAGCCGCGCCGTCGAGAGCCCGAGGTAGACCGCGCCGGATCTGTGCCCGCGCCCACGCCGGCAGGGCGCCGCTCGCCGGGAGGCGCGCCGGAGCCGCGCCGCCGGGAGCCTGAGGTAGACTGTGCCAGATCTGTGTCCGTGCTCACGTCGGCAGGGCTCGCGCTCGTCGGGAGGCCGCGCTAGAGCCGTCGAGGTCCGGAGCAACCGAAGTCGCGCCTTAATCGCGCCTTGAGAGAGGCCGCCGGCAGCCGCGCCGCCGGGAGCCCGAGGTGGACTGTGCCAGATCCGCGCCCGTGCTCGCGTCGGCAGGGCTCGCACTCGTCGGGAGGCCGCGCCGGAGCCGCCGAGGTCTGGAGCAACCGAAGTCGCGCCTTAGTCGCGCCTTGAGAGAGGCCGCTGGCAGCCGCGCCTTGGGAGATGCCGCCGGAAGCCGTACCTTGGGAGGCTGACGGAGGATCACAGACTGAACCGTGGCTGCTGCTGTTATAGACACATCTATCGTGCGGCTTCTAAACTGAGTCGTTGGATCGATAAGCAGCGGACAGCGGAGATACGAAGTCCAAGAGTGATCCGTGGGATGAAGCAGCGGACCAATGAGGAGCCATCATTATCACAGGCGGTTTTTATGTTACAGACCGCCTGTGAAAATCATTATATTTTCACAGACGGTTGTTTGTTACGGACCGCCTGTGATAATGACTATTATCACAGGCGGTTTTTGTTACGGGCCGCCTGTGAAAATCAATATATTTTCACAGGCGGTTGTTTGTTACGGACCACCTGTGATATTCTATTATCACAGACGGTTATTAACTCATCTCACATCACAGGCGGCACTTTTAATGGACCGTCTGTAAAAAAAATATAGAAGCGCCTGTAAAAATGTTTTTTGTAGTAGTGGACGCAACGACGTGAAGAAGATCCCAACCATATACATTCATGCCTGCCGTGGCGCGCATCAATGGCGAGACTGCATAGCATACTATGGCATCGCAGGAGCAGGCATGTGAGCTGCCGGCCGGGGTTTTGGTTACGAGCTAGCTAGAGAGGCAAGCTTCGTGCTTGCAGTTACTATGGCGCGCGGGCATCGCTGTACCCTTCTCTCTCTCTCTCTCGGAAAGGGGCGCAGCGTCGTGCTCCCAGTACGCAGTACGCGCCCTCTTAGACCATCCGCACCAATGTACTGGAAACCATACTGTAAAGCATACTGGAAAGCATACTGGAAAATTTTTGTGAGAGGGCATACTGGAAGTATAGAGTATATATAGTATGGTTTAGAGGATAGAGTATGGTTTAGAGTATATTGGTGCGGATGGTCTTATTGCTCTTGTCGCGCCCGCTTCGAGTCATGGCGTGCGTACTTGGCCAGGCCTGACCCGGAGAAGAGAGGATTGGTGCACACTGACTGAATGAATGCTAGCTGCTGGAAAACATGCATGCTTCAGTCTAGTAGGCCTCCGTCCTCAAGAGTCAAGACCTCAACTGATCAACGACGATTCAGACGCAGTGGTACTGCTGCTCATTGATCTGTGCTTGACCGCCCCCATGTGGCACACTAACACTGCTACGAGCCTGCAACATTGCACTGCTAGTAGAGATACAGAGGTAGCAGTTACTACCAACTTAAAAGACACTATGTGTGCTACTATCGTTTTTCATGGAATTTATTTTAGCCTGCACGGTCCCTTCGATTCAATTATGGTGCTAGTAGTATTATACCTAAGGACTAGCATGAAGAGAAACCTGCCATGATCCAGCAGCTTCTCTCTTATGAACTGTGTGACTTGCTCCTTGTGAAGCTGGTAATTGTTTTCCCCGGTTTTGACATGGCTGATGCTGCTGTGAAACTGGACTGAAATATACGAAGTTTGTACATGTATATATGGAGATTTTGTGCCACTGCCTCCTGGATGGAGCTGAACCGTTTAAGTTTCTCCTAGCTCATTAACATATGGAGAAGAAATTTCCTTGTAAAGGTCTCTGGAAACATCTATATATACTACGGCTCGCTGCATTTGCAAATTAATGGAACTCAAGCAAGCAAAAACATGCATGGCTGCGCTGTGCACGTGAAACTACTCCGTGCGTCCGCGAGCCCGGACCAAGGACAGTTGCAACTTCTGATGCGATATGGAGCTTTTGAGAAAAAAAAACTTCTGATGTGATACTCCCTCCGTTCTGAAATAATTGTCGTTTCAGACAACCAAATGAACTAGAAATGAACTAATGAAAGTTGTCCTAACGACAATTAAAACGAAACGGAGGGAGTACTATCTTACTGGCTTTCGAGTCACAAAGGATGCCCGCTACGGATCAAAATCCTCTGCAGTACTTAGCAGAGACTCGGCTACTGCACACGTAGTAAACCCTGCCCGCTACATTTTACGGCCTCGTCCGCTTTCCTCCTTGTGGACGCGCTCGTAGTGGCGGCGCGCGGGTCACTGACCCGAGGTGACGAAACGAAGCCGCGCTGGGATAACGACGCGAACGCGACCCGCCTCCGCCTCATGCCCCAACGCGCCGCCGACAGCATACACGCGCCTCACGCCGGCAAGCCGGCCGGCAGCGCGCGCTGCATGCGAGTTCATCAGGCGCAGCGGTTTCAGTTACTCGTAGACAGTTAAACGACCAAGGGGGAAGGGGCTCGCGCTTTCTCACAGCTGGTGACTAACGCATCCAGGCGTAACAGGTGTTTGAATCCTACTTTCGTAAATTCTGGAAACAAGTTTTTTTGGTAGAAATAGAAACCAACTTTTTTTTTGCCGTGTGGATCCTTATTTGTTAAGATATAGAATCCCAAAACTGGCATTAGATGGGCCGACATAGATTTTCTCAGTGTCTTAGAAGCTGAAAGACTGATTTTTACAATCTGGGCAAAATCTGACCTGTTTGAAGACCCTGCAGTTTCCTGACAGCTAGTTTCTTAAAAATCTGAAGGGATACTAACATGCCCTTAGTGATATTAAGTGTGAACGTCGTGTAGCTTTCAGGGTTACAGAACATTTATAAATTGTAGTGGACCAGTCCCCCCCCCCCCCCCCCCCCCCTCTTTAAATTTAGAACAATTTCTTTTCAGGTCCCACCGCTGGATGTGGCAAATACTGTATAGTCTCACACTCTCACTTGCCAACAAGTCAATCTCACCCCAAATCTGTTCCCTATCTTTTATGTAAGGCCAGAGCCGTGCCAAAATTCTTGGCATCAAATTTCCAGATTAACGCGGTCCCCACCACCCTCCATCTTTCTTCTAACGTAAACAAAACAAAACCTCTCTCTCTTTCATACGCATGCAAGATGAATCTACATGACAGTCTCAACTAGTCTCACCAACTAACCAAAACCAAAAATTCACTCTGCCAGTACAAACAAACCCTCTAGCTTTAAAAACTTAGATTATTCTACTAATTAATTGCATGGGCCTTGTCCTCTCCCTCCCACGATCCCATCTTCACTAACCATCCATCCAAGTCTGAACTTCTCAAATATTTTGAAATATTTGATTTTTTACCAAACCTCTCGAATCAGATGGGCTAAAATGCAGACAAATAATAGTTTAAAAAAGGTCCAAAAAATCTCCCATTTTTCTCCTCCTCCTCCTATAACCCCCCGACCCCGACCCCTGCCTCCAGTTGTCCTCCCCTCTTCCACTCCTCGCGTCGAGCACTTGGCACTGCCAATGGCGGCTCCGGCACCTCCGATGCGCACGAGCTGCCGCCTTTCCTCGTGAGATCGACCCGCCTCTGCCGCCTGCTCCGTCTTCCAACTCGTTCCTCCAGCCCCGACCCATCGCCCGTTCGCGCCCTCAGATCGTGCCTTCTCCCCGGTTCCCGGCCCTCCGCCGTTCTCGGACGCCCCCCTGGCCGTAACGCGCGCGCCGGTGCCTGCCCGTGCGCGGGATCCGGCCGACCGGGAGCGGGCGAGCGGGCACTGACTCCAGGGGCGGGCGGGCAATGGCGGCCGTCGTGGCGGGCCCGCTCTGCACGTGGCTCGTCGCCGCCTGCCTGTCCGCGGCGTGCGGCGCCGACGGGCACGGGCCGAAGCGTTGCCGCGGCGGCGCTGGAGGTGGCGGCGGCAGCGTGATGTTCGGCCAGCGCCGCCGCCCGCGGCGGCGCGGCGGCGCGGCGCGTCCTGGTGAGATGACGACAACACGCACTACTCGCCCCATTCCGTTGGTTTAATGTCCTTTTGTTCGTTTTGTTGGATCATCGAGTGACCCTACGCGCGAATCCGAGTGTAATTTCAGAGCATCGGTTGTATCGCCCGGGGTAAATGTGCTAGTACTTTTTATCCTGTATGGGCGTCACGTTGTGCGTGCGCTATATGCGTGATGCAAGTGGTGAATTATTCCCCGGATCGTGCTAAGGATCTTGGTATGGTGAGTGACCAGTAGTTTAGCTGCGCGGGATGTTGGCATCACTATCAGATTCCCCTGCTTCTGTTTGGGATGCATTCGCTTGTGGTTACTGGTGAAGTGGTGGCCTCAACATCGTTTTCATTCTGGTTGGCTGGCTCTGCCTGCTTTCATTTGCTAGTTGCACATGTTTTGGCTTCAATAGAGTGGACTTGTGCTACATAATATCAGACTCCAGCATGCTTAGAGTTTTTTTTTTTTTTTTGTAAAATATTTTTGATCAATCTGCAACTCTGCGACCAACTAGGGGTCTTATGTGGTTTAACTTTTAATGCCATATCTTGAATAAGCAATTAAACTTCTCTAGTTTATTAGGCACCACCAATTTTGTCCTATCTCACAAACACCTCTGATGACCTCATGTGCATGTGTGTAGAGAGTGCTATTTGTTTACCTCTTCAGCTTTCTGTTTGTTTTTCATTTCTTTTCTTATTTGAGCAGACAAGGATCTCAACAAAAAAATTATGCTTCACAGGAATGGCCATGGCTGTCGCATTGCAAGTTGAAAGAGGTGTTATCGAAAAGAAGAAACCTGATATTAAACAAAGGAGGGTGGTGGTCACTGGCATGGGTGTGGTGACCCCATTGGGCCATGACCCCGACGTGTTTTACAACAACCTTCTGGATGGTGTTAGTGGAATAAGTGAGATCGAGCGATTTGACTGTTCCAACTTCCCCACGGTAATATATAAAACCCATGAATTTCTTCAATTTGGGGGAGTTGTGCCTCTGCTAGTTTTACGATTTGTTGGAATATTTTCATGCAATGAGTAATACTTGGACTTTAATACAGAGGATTGCAGGAGAGATAAAATCCTTTTCTACAGATGGCTGGGTTGCACCTAAGCTTGCTAAGCGGATGGACAAGTTTATGCTGTATTTGATAACTGCTGGAAAGAAGGCATTAGAAAATGGTGGACTCACAGAAGAAATTATGAATGAATTGGACAAAACCAGATGTGGGGTTCTTGTTGGTTCTGCCATGGGAGGCATGAAGGTTTGCATTCACATATTCAGTTACTTATATCTCATTGAACTTTAAGTGCTGCCATCTACTACTTCCCCATGTTTCACACAAGTCTTGATGCAATGTCAAGCAGGTTTTTAATGATGCGATTGAAGCACTGAGGGTCTCTTACAAGAAAATGAATCCGTTTTGTGTTCCTTTTGCAACTACAAATATGGGCTCTGCAATCCTTGGAATGGATCTGGTGAGATAGATCTCTCGTTTTATTGTTTTATGATTTTGTATGTGGGTATCAGCGACCATGGTTCTCAACAGCTCATACTTTCTGTGATGTACAGGGATGGATGGGGCCAAACTATTCTATTTCCACTGCTTGTGCTACCAGTAACTTTTGTATCCTCAATGCAGCAAACCATATCAGAAGAGGGGAAGCTGTAAGCAACTTAATCTTTACATGCTCTCTTGTTCTATAAGTAACATCTTGTTTTTATCTTATCTGCAATTTTTCAGGATGTTATGCTCTGTGGTGGTTCTGATGCACCACTTATCCCAATTGGTATGTGGATCCAGTTCTTGGTTCTTTCAACTCCAGTTTCCTGTAGCTCTTGGTCTTTGCAGTTTTCAAGTGTTTTAACCATTGCATGTAGGATTGGGAGGTTTTGTTGCTTGCAGAGCTCTTTCGCAGAGAAACAGTGACCCAACAAAAGCTTCCCGGCCCTGGGATGTGGTTAGTGTATCTTGCTGTGCGAAAACTCATTTTATCATCACATGCCAAGTGATTTGTTTCATACACATTATCCCTATTGATTTGTTTCATATGATCAATTTGTTGACAAATTTACTGGTTGGCTAATGATTATCATCATTTAGTACATCCTGATGTACCAGCACCTTGTTGATGAGTTGTGCTAGATTATGATGATTTACCTTTCATGTTGCAGGACCGTGATGGTTTTGTTATGGGGGAAGGGGCTGGTGTTCTTGTATTGGAAGAACTTGAACACGCTAAGGTTTGCACATGCAATTTCCTTTGGTCATTCGTAGATCATGTTGTTTGTTTTATCGTTGGGTGGCTTGCTAGTTTGTTTGAATATTATGGCTTTCTGATATATGTGCACGCTCTCCAGGAAAGAGGTGCAAAAATATATGCTGAGTTTCTTGGTGGAAGTTTCACATGTGATGCGTACCACATGACCGAGCCACATCCTGAAGGTGAATTGCATTCGTAAATTTGTTGTGTCATTCTCCTTTTTCCCTACTTAACTCTTATGGGACCCTCCAATGCCAACATTTTCATTGATTCAATTTCAGGAAGAGGAATTACTCTCTGTATTGAAAAGGCACTAGAAGATGCAGGGGTAGCAAGGGAGGAAATCAACTATGTGAATGCCCATGCAACATCAACACAGTCGGGTGACTTGAAGGAGTACGAGGCTATCGTGCGGTGTTTTGGCCAGAACCCTCAAGTATGAAACACGATACTAGCAATGCTATAGTAATATTATGAATTAAACCTTCTAAATATCTTTTCCTTTATATATGTGCAGCTAAGGGTGAACTCAACGAAATCAATGACTGGTCATCTGATAGGAGCAGCTGGTGGAATAGAAGCAGTTGCTTCGATACAGGTAAATAAGTCTTATTTCTTTCCATTTTCTGTATATACTTGTATTACTCTATTATTAGTTATGCAAATTTTATTTCATGAAGTGTACATGTGGTGTTGAATTCTCCATGTTCATTTCTTTTTCTATATTTATCCAGAATGGTGATTTATTGTAAAATAAAAGATTTATAAATGCAAATTTAGCATGCCATCTGTTATGACTTCATTTTAGAAAAAGTTTAAACATATATGGTCAGTTTCTTAAAAAGCTGAATCAGGTGAACAGATCTACTGCACTCCTGCAGGACCACTTTGTAGATTACCATACATAGAGAACATATGGACTGGTTAGTTTGGAGTTTGTTTTATTATATTGGAACTAGGGAAGGTTGTAAAAAATAAAATGCCAAACAACAACAGTAATCGAAAGAAATGATGATTTAGAGTGTTATGAAGGGTGTCTCAGGTTCCATATAATAGGCACATCACATAATACTCTTTTTGCAACTTTGGGACTCTCGGACTCTCATATTTCTTTGCCCATGAAATCTTTAAAATGTATCTATTTGCATGCTTATTGAAAATTACTCCCTCCTTTCTCAAAAGATTGTCACCTTCTAGTTCAAAAATGAACTAGAAGGTGACAAACTTTTGAGAAAGGAGGGAGTAATTTTTTAGGAGTTCCTAATACTGATCTATTTCAAAGGTTCAGTTATTGCAAGCTTGAAACGCCTCTTAGAAATTCGGCTGTGATATTTTTAGCATACTAGTGTACTGTTTTGATACCAGAGCATGTGGTCATCCTGGAATAGCATTAGCTGTTTCCTTTCTTGATTCTTTGTGGAGTGGTGAACTTTTATAAACTGCAATGCCTCACCTATGTTGAGCTGTTTGTCTTAATTATACATAGCCCCTGCATCGCTGCAGTGTACACTAAATTTCTTGATGTGAAAGGACTGTAACAAACAAACAAATATCTAACCTACCAAATATACTCTAACAGTAGCGAATCTTCATTGACCATTACTCCTGCTTGTTGGATGTTTTGACACGAACCATCATGAATTACATCATGCCAGAGCGTGGGTTTTGTTAAGATTTTACATACTGTGCTTATCACCACTCCTCTGTGTCCTTGCAGGCTATAAGAACTGGTTGGGTCCATCCAAATCTGAATTTGGAAAATCCCGAGAAATCTGTGGTAAGCTCTTTTTATACCGATGCAGTATTTAATGTCGTTCTTGCCTTCTTTCTGCTCCAACCAAAAACTCGAGCTAATATGAATATTTTTTTATGTCAATCTCGATTCAGGATCTGGGCGTCTTGGTAGGATCGAAGAAGGAGAGATGTGAAGTAAATGTGGCGCTATCGAACTCGTTTGGCTTTGGTGGCCACAACTCATCGATCCTGTTTGCGCCTTTCAAGTGACCCTGATGGATGAACTCCCAGTTTTTTTCGAAAAAAGAAGATGAACTGCCAGCTTTTTCAACAGCTTCATGGAACTGAAACTGTATACAGAAGACCGGTGGCCGGACTCTGCAACTTTCTCCGTGCCACATATTACATGGAGGTCGAGGCCGAGGAATATCCGTGCAGTGCGTAGTCGATCCCTGCAAGGTTAAATATGTATCACAACGGCAAATATACGGTACCCATTTCCTAGATTTGGCAATCCCGTAGTTGATCCCAGCCGAGGTGCTGGAGCTGAATGTTGTATTTTGTGTTCTACTAGTATAAACCATTTGTTATTAGCCGTGGATCGGTGGTTTCCAATGTAAGCTGAGCCATTGGGTTTCTCATTTTCGTTCCTCTCCTGTAGACTCCTATAGTTCCTACCCATGCATTCCTTCTGAGCGCTCGTTTAACTTTGGTTTATGTGCTGAAAACAGACTTGGTTTTATTGTGTGTTGTTTAACAATGTCTCCCTTGTTTGAAAAAAAAAAGAATTATCTTCCCAAAGTTGATGCATCACTGAAAGGCTTTATTCTGAATCTTTTATCTAGGAATCATGTTATTTTCCAGATTGGAGAATCTTTTCTACTGAAATCGGTGCATTGTTCTTGAACGTTTGGTTCAGTAGTCCCCTTTTTTAGGAAGTTGGGAGGGCAGGACCGTGCCTAAATTTTATTACATCAAAAAGCTTAATTACAATGCAATGTACGTAAATGCGGAAAATGTTCAAATATATGGTCGAGATATAATATTGCCGCGGTGGGTGAGCATCGTCCATGCTCCTGACCCTCTGAACACCGGTTTGCCTGTCAGCCAGCTCCGCGTCTCCACCTGTTCCACTGGCATGCTACTCAGGTCGTCGTCGCACGATTGGGCGGCAGCGCTCGGCCTTGATGCCCGTGCCACCGCACGCCATTCAGTCTGAACCGAAGCTGGCGGCGCAGCGATGCTCGAATACTACACTGACAACTTTGATACCATAAGCGCGGCGCCCCGGGGAGGTCGTCTGACTTCGCGGACGGTGACCTCGTCTGACGGCCCTGGTCCGGTCTGACAGAACCCAGTACAACTAGAAGAGAGAGAGTATGAGATGAACTGCAAATCGATAAAAGGAAGCGATTGGGCCGTTCGGCGTTTTGGGCCACTGGGAATGGTTTCAATTGTGGAACATGCTGTTTCCTGTAAATTCCACGGGTCCGTAGGCTAAAAGCATGGGCACCGTTTGGACCGTGACATTGGGCTCCGAATCGAGGAGTTGAATTGGACCAATTCCATTTCGGGTGTTTGGTTATCCACCTCGGTAGGAAACGAACTGGAGGCCCGTTTCAGCCAGGAATCGGAGACAACTACAGTACCCAGCATCGTTGTCAAATCGGAGTGGTCGAGCTCCCAATTGGCTCATCCATTCACCGAAGCCGTAAGGAAAACTAAAAAAAGGCCGCCGTGAACACAGCTCTCCTGCGACGAGATCCCGCCGCCGGTGTGCCTCCCGTCCCAACTCCGGCTGCCATCGTTACCTCCTTCCTCAACTCCGGCCGCCGCTGGCAGACAAATAAAGAAGAAATTGGCATTGGGGAGCAATGCAATTCTCTCTCTTTGATTTGGCGTTGGAGCCCGATACAAATCTGCAAAGCCGGTTCGGAGATGAGTGTTGTGGTGATGATCATGGGAACCACTCCCCATCATCCCATCCTTCAATCTCTCCAATAACGTCCATGCTGCAAAAGTGTTTCACGTATATGTAGTCAGTGGCCAAATTAATCAAGGAGCTTATAATAAATGGTGAACGAAGTACTCCCTCCGTTTCGTTTTAATCGTCGTTTGGACAACCTTCGTTAGTTCATTTCTAGTTCATTTTGATTGTCTGAAACGACAATTATTTCAGAACGGAGGGAGTAGTAATAAGATAAGTGACACGACAGTAGGGTAAAACTGTTAATGGAAGCTACCACTGATAAAACTAATCATACCATACACATTGCGATGATGATAGAATGACCGGAATCAGGATCTTCTTTCAGTCTTACCACGGGAAGGAGATATCATGGCCGCCGTTGTCCCGGTGATCCCCTTCATAGCAACCTCTGTAGTCGCCGTCGTCGACATGCAACGTCTCCAGGATGCCTGGCTTGGACACCGCCGCGACCTCACGCTCGACGCCGACGCCGACGCCGTCGCCGTCGCAGAGCCACTGCCACTCCGGCCAGCCTGCCACCGCCGCCGCCGCCACCACGTCCTCCGCCACGCCAGCTTCGGCCCCAGTTGTCTGGGTCGCCCCTGCGCTCTCGCCGACGCCGCTCTCCATGCTCTCGAGGATCCTGGTCGTCCACCGCGCCGACGCGGCGGCCACGTTCGCGGCTGCCGCCTCGCTCAACTCCATGCGCTGCCTCTCGCCGCCGCCGCCGCCGCCGCCGGTTGAGTACAACGAATCGCCGTCGCCGCCAACCACCTGGCTCGTCAACTCCGCTGGTGCATCTGCCGACGATGACGACGCGTATCCATGCCCCCTCGCTATCGCGGTCACCGGAGATGAGTACGCGGAGTAATAAGACGAGGAGGCATGACGACGCGACGACGATTGGATCAAAGGAACACCGAACGGGTCGTCACTGTTCTTGCAATGATCAAGAGAGTTACCGAAGTCTTGGAAAAAGCTAAGGTTCAGTCCCAGCGGCTGCCCCGGCAGGCTGCAAGCCAGCAACTCTTCCAGCTGGCCACCACCAATGGCAGCGGCAGCAGACGCTTCTTCTTCTTCTTCTTCTTCAAGCGGTGTGAGATGATAAGAAAACATGGATGATGACGACGAGTTGTAGTTACCAGCAGGGACACCGGAAATCAAATTTGCAAGTGGGGAGTTGCACAAGTGGTGATTATTTGAGGAGGAGAAGGAGGAGGCATAGTTCATAGCCACAGGCGGCGGCACTCCTTGAAAAGCTTCTTGGCTTTGCTCTTGAAATAATAACACCTGCGCAGCAGCTGGCTGCTGCAACCGTGGCTGTTGCCGCTGCTCCAGCAGCTGATACTCGGATTGTTGTTGCCTCATGTTATTGGCTCTGTGGATCCGTAGCGCGGTGACGATCTCACGCCGCGCCTCCGCCATGTTGAGCAGCCTCTCCTGGTACGGCCTGCTCGTGTGCACCCTCCTCCTCGTCTGCTTCTTCATACGTGGCTTCGATGCTACCGGTGTTTGCTCACCGTGCCCTTGCCGTGGCTGCTGATCTTGTGATGTCGTCGAGCTGCTCATGGTGTGGAGGTGTAGCTGGGCTTTAGATTTTGATGCAGATGATGAGGAGCTCAGCTGGTTTACAAGAGGCTCCCCCGATGCAAGCCCCAGATGAGAGGCGTGGATGTTCTTGCTCGATGGCGTTGAACTTAGAAGTGGAGAAAGGAGATGGAGTTGTTGCAACTGGTCTGGAGCGGCTAGCTTGTCATCTTGGACTCTCACACTGTCAGGTCCTTCTAGCTTCGGCCTATGACCAAGCGGTGCTCATGTATACAGGGGCGGGGGGCCTAGGAAGTGTGTAAAGTGTAATTTGTTGAAGATGGCATGCATATGCTGTTATCCGTTAGGCATGGTCATATGACAGGTAGTTACGTTCTTAGATACTGCAGATGCGTGCACAATTTGCCCTTCAACGAGACGATGAACGGGTGATGTCACAAACTGTGTGCCATGCTGGTAGGGGGCAGTCACTTCCATCCCTGCTGGTTATGGCAGTGCACGTAGGAGGCTATAGCCATTGTTATTAGTCTTGCATTGTGCAGACCTACGATACATTGACTGCATACATCTGGAACTGAGCATAGCAAAGACAAGGATACCTGTCCCAAGTGTTGTTGCTAATGCCCAATAATGGTACAGTGTTCCTTCCCAACCAGTTTAAAGTCCGAGTAAAAGCACGAGTAGTTGAGGGGAGACTTCAGCTCTAGCCGGATTATAACAAGTGATCATTTCAAAAGCGATGACGTCTACATCAAAGTTTGAGGTTTTTACAAAAGCAAATTAATACGTCAAAGTTTGAGGTTTTTATAACAAGAGCGATGACTTCTACATCAGTATAGGGTCGTCACCCCTGTAGTCAACAAGTGACGCAAAGGCAACAAAACAAGGCATTGACAAGAACAAGACTGAAATATATACTCTCTCCGTCCCTATAAACTTGTCGCTTTATAGTTCATTACTCAGTATCAGTCTGGTGACGAAGGACGAGCACACCGGGCACAACTTTGACAGCTCCTCTCTTGACCCTTCGCTTCAATGCAGAAGCCAAATGGAGACAGAAGCGCAACCTGATTGGTTTGAATGGACGGCGGCAAGTTGCAGCATGATGTATCGATAAAACCTATTGAAAGCCCTAGCCTTGTCCTACATGCACTGGGTTGGGGCTCAGTCTATGCCCTAAATGGCTAAATGGATCAGAGAGGAAAAGGACTTCACACCAGCCACTGCAGCACTCCCATCCATACTTTAAAGAAGATATAGAGCTTTAGCATGGTTGAATGCATATGTCATCCCATGGTGTTTTTATGGAATACTCATGAATGTTACATGCTATATTCAAACGAGACAATGAAGATTTGGGTGAAAACGAACTGCAAGAGCATGCAAAACAATCAGCCAGAAGCATCTTGGCCAGCCGTCAGCACTGTGAAGTCATTCAACATTCTGTTTATCTTATAAGTCGGAAACTGAGGGTTTAGGGTACCCTAAACCCCGAAACTGAGCATTCATAGCATGCTTGCATCCAAAATCGCACATTTAACATGTGCTTTCCAGGTTCAAGGACTAACAAATGATGGCGCATCACTTCAAATGAAGTTTTAAAGATAATAAAAATTGGACAGAGTAGCAGGCATGTCCAGTAGATTATCAGTAAACCAAGTACATGATCTTGAGCTCTAATTGCATGGAACACTCCATGGATCTGTCGAAACATAGGCATATCAATGATATTATATGGTCCAGCCATTAGGAACTTTGCAAGCTCATAAGGCGAGGTTGAGTACAGAAGACTCTACAGAGTAAGTTTGAGAGCAAGCAGAGGTACCCATAAAAACAGATATAGACATGTAGTCGAATTTTGACTGTCCCTTGCACAAGTCCTTTTCCATGCTTTAGATGGAAAAAATACCTTTGTGATATATGTGAAGAAAAAATGGAGAGGAAGATACAAATATATCACAAAACAATGAAAAAATACAGTACTTCTGGGCCAGCTGAAACAATATTGCAAAAAGGTCTAAGTGCAATTCTACACAGGAGAAAAGAATATCAAGAAAAAGAATAATAAAACACAACAATTGAAACGCTCAACTTGCAGCTTATAAGAATTGCCATAGATACATAATATATATTTATAAATCACAAGCTAGCAGTGTCTGCGTACCATCCGTGAAAATATGATACTTGTACCTAGTCCTGGAAGATATTTTATACACTCCAACTCCGGTGCCTTTTGTGGATCACCTGAGCCTGGCATCGCCTCCCTTGCTTCGGAATGTTGAGAGGGAGAAGAAAGACCGTGGTGCTGCATTTTGGTCAGAAACACGATACTTTTAGATAAGCTTAAAGTTCTCAGGACAAGTAATGACCAACATCTTTATGATATATGTGTTAAATGAGCAACTTAACATAAGCCCATACTGAGTTATATACCTTTAAGAGAACTTCCAGTGAGTTGATCCTCCCTCAGTCTGAAATTTGGAGGGGGGTTTGGGATGGAGCTGCGTAGAGATTGTTCTGCATTTTGAAATCTTAATCAAGCTTTTGTGGTAGATTGTATAAAGCAATTTTGTAGAAAGAGCTAAAATTGTACAGTACTTGGAAAGCCCTTTCTTAATTAAAATTGTACAATAGTCATATACTCATATGCATAGACATTTGTTACAATTCAGAATGCAGGAACAAATGCACGTATGAGTGTCATTCCAATAACCAGCAAACCCTTCCCCAACTGTGTATCATGATCAAAGAAAGTGACTATGATTTGACGGAGTTTGGTAGGGTTCAAACTTCAAAGTTTACAAAGGTTTTATGCCTTCTTTGTCATTGCCTGGTGGATCTTCAAGTCATATTGTCAGTTTCACCAAAAGCATACTATAGTGTTCTTTTTGTTTTGGTGTAGTGATTGCATAGGGCATTCTTAGGAAAAAATTGCATTTTTCATGATATTAAAGTGCAAGATTAATTCAAACAACTGCATGAACAAAGGATTTACAACTGGTTGCACTGAACAAATTGCAGTATGAATAAGATATTCAGGTCAAGAGATAGAACTGTTTCCCACAGGGGGTATGTAACATTAACTGAGAACAATCCTATCTTTGGTGTAACTAAGCAAGTACAACTTGTAGTTAAATGCTTGGAATCCACATGTACCTATTGTTTTCTCACAGACAATATGGTAACAGGATTTTGAGAGACTAGTATTAATCTAAAGTCAGAAGTTTGACAGGAAAGAGTTTTTCTTAAAAAATACCTTGTTCTGCAAAACCCTCATTCTCAACAAAACCATCATGTGAAGCAAGATAACCCATTCGAGACTTTCTATAATCATCAGATGATCCTACCATCAGATCTCGGCCATCCTCCATGTCATCATCACATTCCGAGGCAGTGGAAGCAGATATCCAATCATTTACTAAACCATCACCACCTCTATTCTTCCTGCCAAATTTCCACAGTTTCTTCAACCCTTTGGAAACATCTTTACGTGTCTGTTGAGATGCATTGGCAGCAACAAAAGGCATTTGTGCACTGCCCCACTTTTTCCGCATTCGGGAAACATCTGCATCCGTTATTTCATCTAATGAATGAGAATTCCAAGGTGACGGACTTCCAGATGGTGAATCAGCAAAAGCATCACCATCAGAGTTATCGTTCGCATAAGGGAACAGCTGTGGAAGGCGTGAGCTCCATGGTGCTGGATGATCACCGGTTGAATCATCCATATTTCCTGCAAAAGCACCAAACTTGGCATTACCTAGATCGGATGCTTCATTTGGGAAATTAACATCGCCGTTTTCTGATCCTGGGCCATCTGAATTTCCGAAATCATGGCTTCCTATTGGGTTCTCACTCTCAGAATCAGCAGGGAAATCACTTTCCCTAAGATTTTCTTCAACACTTTCATATTCTTCCTCTTCTTTGGCATCATCAGGAGAATCCTCCTGCTGATCTTCAAAATCACCGCTATCACCATTTCGGTAGGCATTCACCATCATGGCTCCCTGAAATCCAGCTATACTGACAGCTGGGTGTGTCCCACTGCCTTTCTTAAGAAAAGCCTTTGGTGGACCTGTTTTACTTGTGTTATAACCAACAGTTCTCTCTGATTGATTCTTGTAAATTTTTGAGGGAGCCCAATTGTAAACATCCTCATTCACGGATGAGCTGTCCTTTAATTCATCAGGAATGAGGCTCTTCCTCATAGATTGTGACTTCCTTGATTGATCTTCTTTCAAGATACTCTTTGACTCTTCAATAATGCTCTTACTGCGGGCAAAACTTTTTTGCTGCCCCCTTGCAGTAGCTCTGCTAAGTCCAGGTGCAGGCCTATTTTCCTTTCTGAAGTCGGCGAAATTGGGTACAGACTGTGCAAGAGGATTTTCTGATGGATTCCTGCGGTTCGCATAACCAGAGCTTACAGTCCTTGATGAACGCTTATGGACAGGAATATCGGATGCCTTTTTGGTAGAAACATTTTTACGTGAAAATTGTTTCCTGGAATCAGCACTCCTGGAAGAAGCATCGCCAGATAGATAGTCACTGTTCAGTTCCTCTTCTACCAAGAATGAGTCTGCTCCCTGGAGAAGGCAAAGAAAATTAATCACAGTCAAGCAAAATGCACATTGAGAATGATTTCAGCACTCTGCGGTGTTGCGTATAACTATCAGCTTCCAAGATAAGCATAAGCATATGCAATAAATGAATGATTTTATGCATATACGTAATTTTAAGATACCTAATTTATGAATACAACATTCAAAAAAAGTGTTCCAGTAAAGCGGAAATGCCAGTGTAATGCACTCAGAGTATATGTTTGGCAATGTATACCAGAAAATTCGAAGCCTTTTTTAAACTGCTTCAAGATAACTATGTATTCGCATCAAAATGGCAATTTTTAGAAAAAACAATACCTGATCCTTATTTTTTCTAGTCAATTGCAAAGGAAGAACCTTCTGAGAATGAGAAACATAAGCTGAGTCTGAGGCATCCAGAGACTGAGAGAATTTAGCTTGCAGCTCAGCCTTGCTTCTTTCTAGGCTTTCATGCATTGCTTTCAACATAGCCTCCTTCTCCCCTCTCTGTAGTTTCCAGTCTTCCTTTAGTTTTGCGTCCCTTTTTTGCATATATTGATCATAGAACTTCCCTCTTGACTCTTCCAAACTAAGAATGCCAAAATTTTGTGCACTGTCATACCCTTGATTGTTCACCATCTTCAGAAGCTCATTGGCATCAAAATCATTGGTTGTTATACTCTCTTTCACAATTTGCTTCGTATAGATTTTCTCTGAAAGAACTGGTACAGGCCTTGCCCAACTTCTCACAGGTGTGCTATCAACCTGGACATCAGTAGACTTGCCTCTCCGAGAGGAAGTTGACTTATGTGCAGCATATAGTTTCTCCAACTCATTGGCCTTCATTTGCAGCTCACCATGACGATCTTGATTCCCTTTTGCTGGCCTCATCACCCTAGCCTGCAAATTCAATTCCTGATCTGCATTTGATGATTGCCTGCTCAAATTTGCCCCTTGGCATCCAGAACAATCAGAATCGGAGCCACTTATAACCTTTCTCCCCATATTGTCTGCTTTATTTGGTAGGCGATTCCGCTGCATGCTAACATCATGGCCTTCATTTTCTGTAGAGGCAATTTCATCCCTACCACTACCAGATGTGCCTCTTAAATTAATACGGGAACTGGATGAGACTTTTGATTTAGGCTTAAGACCGCCAGATTTATTTTCAAATGTCCGTGTGGGCCGATCCCTCTTTTCAATCACATCTGCTTCAGTTTGAATAACATTTGTATGGGGGCGAGGACCCCTAGTATCATTCGGTCCTATCTGTTCGCTTGAATCTACCACTTCATGAACAACAGCTGTAACTTCCTTATCTACCATATGGATATGCTCCTCTGGCGAAGAGATGGTTAAAATATCCTTATGTTTCATCGACACGTCCTCAACTAGCTTTGGAGATGTCTTTAGTCGGTTTCGAGTGGAAAAGTTTGGAGCAGCATGATCTGAAACCTTAGTGCCGCGTCCATGAATAACTCCCTGTTCTTTTCTAAGGGATGACTCACTCTCAAAGTTGGTGTTTACAACCATGTCATCTTCTGCATGAGATTTTGTCTGTTTATGAGGACTAGGAGCATCATTCGAAACTGACGGCGAGCATGTATTTGTGGGGATTGAACTCATTGACATCCCATCCTTTTGACATGGCCAAGAATGTGATGTGACTGAATCTGCCAACTCACTAGAGTCCTTATCAGCTCTTAACTTTGAGTTACCCTCCAAATCAGTAGAGGTTGGGGTCCCAATAATAGTTCCATCCTCCTTTTTCTCGTTTAAGCTGCAACTGTCATTGTTGCTAAGATCAATACTCATATCACTGACGCTACTCCACCTCCTGGCCAACTTCTCCATGGATGCACCAGAAGGAACCCTGCGGTGCTCACCTTTCCCCGGAACTACCTTACTAGCACCTGCCAAGTTGCTGTTCCCAGAACTTGGAGTCTGCTCCTTTTTCTGACTCTCAAACATGTTTATCCTGTCCTTCACACTCAACCGCCTGACAAGACCCCCTATAGAAGGTGCAGGAGACGTGTCTGTTTCCGTTTCTTGTTTATCTACTGTCTGTTGCATAGTTGGCTTAGGTTGCTGTTCTGTGACAGGTTCAGATGCAGCATGTACTGAACCTTGGCTCTTGCTTAGTCTGTGGACCTGAGGGTCACTCCCACCAACTATAGATTTGTCACTGGATCCACCAAAATCAACTTGTGGCTCATCTATAGACATGTCTGAACTGGAAGAACCACGGACATTCCCATCATCAAGTCCCTTCCAGTGTGATGAAACTGCTGGTGGTGCATTTTGAGGACTGATGTCAGGATGCCGCTGGCAAAGTGACATGAATTTGGTACATGCTTCACTGGACATAACAAAATTAAGTTATTATAAAGATAAATGTCTAAACATCATTGATCAGAATACATGATAAAAGAACAATCAAGCAAAAGACATGAAGTACGAATAATTCCAGTGCTGCCATCACAAATCGTAAGTGGAACAACACCGGGGGGGGGGGGGGGGGGGGGGGGGGGGGGGGCACAAATTTCACTGCAAAAAGAAACTTTATAAATATCCTTTTCCCATGCAAACTTGATCACCCATTCTAAAGTTCATATACTCACGTTACCCTCACCTAGCATGTCATTTTCTTGAATTTAGCACTGTTTGAAAATTGATCAAGCACAATTATTCATGTAATGTAATTGCGTTGCATAAAAAAAAATACTAAAAGTTTTTTTTTCTTATGCGGCATGCAGTTATTGTTGTCCCAAATGAGAATTTACCCTCTAGAAATCGCCAAGACTTGCGCTAAATCTGCAAATATTGGCACATTCCATCAACTCTTGGTGGAGCCAAACAGTTTGGTGGCTAAAAGGCAGATGATCACAACTTATAGAATTCACTTCCTGCCTATCTCACTAGAGTACACCATGATCACCAGCAACAATCTTAACTAATAGCCATCACTCTCTACCAAATTATGAGATTATCTAGTTTGAGAATTACCTCAGCCGATTGGAACCAAAATGGTTTGCAAAAAGAAGCAGCTCCGAGACATTGTTAGGATTGAAACCTGCAGAGGATGCTCGGGAACAAGCTGTGGCTAGATCTTGTTTAAGAGCACTCAGACGAACATCAATCGCCCTAAGCAGTTCTTTCCTGACAAGAGTTATATCCATAAACTAGTTAATTAAGAAATAACTATGATATTTTGATTGAGGTAATCCCTCTAAGATTTATAAGTACATCAATTAATAATATATAAGATATTTCTACGAATCACTTTGCATGAAATGAATACAATTCATAAATTACTAGGCATCACAACACAGTAAAGAGACAAAAGATGCAAAAGCATGGCTAACTTCTTGTTGAAATTAAAGCAAGTTTCTTGATATGCCCAACCCATAGCCAATATTAGCTCAGCCATCCTCCCATGCGATACAGGTTTACACACACATAAGAAGGCGTACACTTTATCCTCACTTCGAGCAAAAGGGTTAATTCGCAGGTAATACACTCAAGCAAAGAGCCAAATATGTTACTTCTGCTCACTGAAATGTTAAAACACCCACTGTTCAAGTAAACCACCTCCAAAACACAGTACAAGGAACTTCATAACCACTAAACCTATTTTTGACATTATAGCTATGATGGACATGCACCAACAACTAAGACAAATACACAAAAAGTATAAAAGTATACAACTAGAAAAATATATTAATATATTTGTTAGAGTTGGCAATAGCACTTAACGTGGAGGAATTATAGAAACACAGGAGTGCACAAACCATACACATATGTAAAATGTTCTGCGCATGATGTTCAACTGATTGGGTGGGTCATGTACTCATGTTCAACTCAGAAGTTATATTAATCTGAAACGGAAAAGTAAATGAATAGCAACAGACATTAGAGTCGAGCTTACTTTGTAATATCTGCAGCTGCTGCTGAGGCTGTAACTTCAGCTGACAGAACGCACGATCAGAGATTACACAAATTACATTCAGAAGCAGCAAGTACAAAGTCATAATAATGACACATTAATAGAACTCTCACAAAATATTACAAATACCAGCAGCAATTAATTATTGTATTAATTTCTTTCATAAATTAATGGCTTTCATGGTTTGTGACATCAAATTCATTCTCATTAATCAAGAGTGTTTAAAATTACGTGGAGATAAATTATCCAAGTAGGAACCCGTATGAATACAATCAAAATTCTCCTTCTGTTCTTACAATTAATTGACCCTCAAGTCACTCAAGTGAACATGGTCTAAATTTCCTACAATAGAAAACTGTAGATAAACCTTATGAGGAATGAGCATAGATATATTCATAATTCATCTAACAATATCCAATCCCCGGTTCATACCAAATGGGCATTCCAAAAAGGCAAAAATAAAACAACATCATGCTACATACCAGGTCCACCCGAGGTAGCATCTCCAGCGCCCTGGACAAGGTAAACAGCATTTAGGAATCTGCTACATCAAGTAACAAACAGCCAAAACACGCTTCAGCTACGGCACAACTGCTTGGCACTTACTCCCTGTGCGTAAATCTTCCTGGCCCCCTCCAGCTGCGTCATCTCCAAATCGAAGGTGTTCGCCATCTCTAGCACCTCCGGCGTGCTCACGAACCTCACGAACCTGTAGGCACATGCGGGTTCAAACTCCAACCAGACACCCGAAATCACCGGATACCCGGATACATCGAGTCATCAACGGACCTCTCAAGGGTACCCTTGCTGAACCACGCGGCGCGCCGCTCCAGCTGCAACCGGATGGCCGGCGGTGGCGGCTGTGCCGCTGCCTGCTCCTCCGCGGCCCGCAGGTGCGCCACGAATGGCTTCACCGACCCCGACGCGATCTTCTCCGTTCGCCCATTGCCGGACACCACCAGCTCGCATCTGCGCAGGGACCAAAACGCGCCGCATTTAGCGTATAGGAACCGCACCAACCGATCAAAAAGGTGAAATTTTCCTCCCTAGCCCCGTGCGGCCTCACCGCTGACGCCGTGGGGAGAGCTGGAAGAGCGCGTAGTCGAGCGGGGCGTCGGCCTCCATGGTACCGCCCATCACTGCCGCCGCCGCCGCCGAGCTCGGATCTAGCGGATCCCGGACACGAACTCCTCCCCCGGATGCAACACCCACAAGAAACGCCGGAAGGCCGCGATAGGGTGCCAATGCAGCTCCCTCCCCGACAAGATCGCGGCTTGAGGTGACGGCGGCGTCCGCCCGCCCGTTCTGCGGCGGCCCGGATCTCGCCGGCGCGCTGCCAAATCCAACTAACCTGCGTGCGTGCTTGCGACGGGAGAGCGGAGCGGGGTGGAAGAAGAGAGGACTAGAGAGAGCTGCGTGTTTGGTGGTGATGGTGGACTGACTTCTCACTGGTGTAGTGGTGTGGTGGCCTGGGGCTGCTGATGCTAAGGAATGGAGAAGCTGCTAAGTGCTAAAACAAGAAAGATTTGGGGGTATTTGGGAGAGATCAGTGCATATAATTTCGAGTTTCGGTTAAGCCTGGATGTGATTATGGGAGCTTCCTTTTTTATATTGTAAATTAAGGCCATGTAATTTTTTAGATTTTATTCTCGATTTGGCGTGTGTGCACTTTAAAGTTTCCAGGATAACAAAGCCTTTGAGTGACTATGGCGTTAGCGTTACCCCTTTGCCCCCATAGGATATAGAGGATTTTTTTTCAAAATTTAAAGGCGGGATTTTTTTGTTTTAGAAGTGTTTCTAGCTGTATAAATTTAATTATTGAAAAATGTCGCTAATTGTAAAGTGAACAATAAACATGCTAAATCTAAGCTCGCTTCATATGGCATGATGCATCCACAATGAAGTGTCTCGTTCAGTTAATAATGTTACATCTACTACCTTTGCTTGTGGGCTTTTAGGTTACATAATAATAAATCACGGGATTTGCATCATTTATTTGATGCCTTTGATTGCTTTTGTTGAGCCTAGGGTACTCAACACTGAAAATTGTACAGTGCTTATAACTGGTATAAAATATAAATAGATACTGAAGAGGAGGTCTTTCCAGCTTCTGTGTATCTTCTGTTGCTTGTCCTTTGCTATTTTTGCCTGAAAAAAATAACCAGAAATCTAGGTCTTGCTATTGGCCAACTGTTGTAGACAACACAATTAGACAAAGGAAAAAAATGAGAATTTTTTCGGAAGGACAAAACTGAGAATTCCATGTTCAGAATGAGAGAGGGAGAGCAACGGATATCACAATTGTGACATTCGAGCAATGTTCAAAATCATATGATTATATGAGTATAGATTATAAAAAGGGAAAACCAAGACAGAGTAATAGTAGTACAGGCTGAAGAACGATGGGAGGTTGTTGGCACATTAAGCTCACAGATTACCCGACGCACCCCCTTTCCATTCCCCTGATGTCATTAGATTCTAGTTCAAGATTTCGAACAAACTCCGATTCAGCCATTACTTAGTTTTCTAAATGTTTTGATTGATGTGTTGGCACTTCTTTCTCCAATCCATTTTCTTTACTATTTGGAGTTCTCACAGACATTCAGTTCAAATATTTTCTTCTGCATTTCATTAAATTTCAGCTCTCAACGTAAAATAAGACTTTTACAAGTGATGTGATTAGTAGATTGGTTTAGCTACATATGGCTGTATCATTATGACACCATAATGCTTTCTGTAAATAACCTGATGCATACAAACTTTAGGACTGCACCGCCAGCTGCAAAGTACATGCTTAATTTGAGTGGCAATGCAATTATGTGTCCATGAGATTGCAATGTTTCACCTCCTCCCAGCTTTTTCATAAAGTATAGGTCAACAATAGGATTGGGGTTGATCACCTGCCTAGTGCCCTTTTAGAATTGCTGACGTTGATGAGTCATGAGTTCTTCAGTTTCTTTCCCAAAACTTAGATAATCTGTATATCCAGAAATAATCAGAATTAGTTGGACCCCCCTGACTCCTGAGACTGGCCCAAAGATCTGTTCTCGCAAATTCCTTTTAAACTGAGTGGCAGGGATTGCATCGTTCAAAAAGTACCAAGAGTAAAAAACACGTGTCCTCAGTACTGAATTTTGTAACCATGTGGTAGCCGAATATTTTTACCATTCTTCCTCGATTAAAATAGTGACCACTGTTCTTCACAAGGTTCAGTATTCTCAAGGAAAACAGCACATACTCCGGCCATTTAAAATGGAGTGCCGCTTCTCTCAACATGACACTGGCTGAAGATTCCAAGCAACTAGTAGTAGATTACTCCTAAAATACACAGCCCCCAGTACCCCACAGCCAACAGTTAAAAGGTCAACAGGACAAGAAACAGATGTACTACTTTGAACACGCAGTGTTGCTAATTACGCATTAAGAAGGGCAACGACATTCTTTAGTACAGTTCAACAGTGTGCTTGCATTCATCCCCCTGCCAAGTCAGTCTGGCCTTCTGATTGGCAGCTTGCAAATTGTTCTAATCTTCCACCCCTGTTTTCTTAACCTCTCGCATAATACTGATGCTGCTGCTCCTACTGTGCAGCTCAGTTATTTGACCTTTTTGCACTTAAAAAATCACTGCATGTGTATTTACAACTAGGTGCCTCAAAGTCTGATGTATTTGGACATACAGACCTGTGATTCACATGCCACTAGCATTTTGCACCTATAATTCCTTTGTTTCATAGGAAAAAAAAACTTGAAAAGTTGATTAGCTAGCCGACGCTTGGCCAAGATGGAGGGTGACTAACCAAAGTGTTCGCCTTTCGGCAATTCTTAATCAACGGAAAGAAATTGGCGGTGCCCTGGTTCAGTAGGAAGTGTCTTGCTTTCTACTCCTGCAAAGCATGTTTTGAAGAGAGAATAAATTACGCGTCCATACCATATGCCTGGTCCCCTCCACCTGAGGTTTCGATTTGATGGATTTAATCGTTGTTAAGGGGCGAGGTTTGATTGATTAATTCGGCTGCGGGCATTTTGCTCCGGCCCATTTACAGGGACGGGATTCGTTAACTGTCTGTCTGTCACCCAAGCGTAGTATGGTGCCTTCTCGCTCAGAAGAGACGTTTGCGTCTTGTTCATAAAAAAGATGAAAGCTTCTCCTTCTTCATCAGAGAATGCAGACAAAGCTAGCAACAGCAACAGCACCCACTGCTCTTTTGGCATCTTCGCATGATAGAGACGCGCCTGAACTAAGCACCAGGTTATCAAGTAGTAGTGGCTCATAACAATATAAGCCACTGATCAATCAAAGCGAGAAGCTGGCATCATATCAGATCGTAGTATCAGGCATCACCATCTCTTTGGACCAGTCAGGGACGGGCAGAGTGCGTGCGCCGGTGAGCCGTGACGAGACCCGGCGTCTGTTTTCAATCACCTCGTCTGACGAGGACCGGTCACCGAACGGGTCGAAATTTAACGGCTTTTCTGTATAAATCTGATTTGCCGGTGTATATAAAACGTTTGCTAGGCTAAGTACGTTTGCTGGTTTGAAATCATTAGATTAGAGTCGATCGGGAAATGGTGGTGGTACGGATAAAGCCGTTAAATTCGACCCTTAAAGCTGCTTCCGTAGTGGAGGATGATACCGTTGCGTTGAGCTTTTGGTTGGGTGTGATAAAATAAAGGTAAGGATTCGGCGTGTGATTGAAACGTCGTACGATGCCCAGTTTATGTTCATGTTTCCGCTTACAACGGTAGGGTTTCATAAGCATAACCGAAGATGAGAAGATTATCTACTTCAACTAGGCTAGCTCCAGCAACTTCAGTCCACCGATACTGACCAGCACAAACGGGTCTTTCGAAAAAAAAAAAACTGAGCAGCTTAAGCTCACGACTGAACTGGTTTGCAGGAAAATTAACTTGTCAGCAACAAGAATTTTACTAAGACGACCGTCACCGGACAACGAGAAATCATGGGGCATTGGAGGCGTCCGAGGCACGCTGGCAGAATCTGCAGGGCGATAGATCGATGCAGACGCCAAACCCACAGCGGCGCATGTGCGCAGGTCCACGCCCCCCCCGTGCCCACCGCAGCAAGCAGCCGCGGCCCGCGATGAAGGAAAAGCTGCTGGCCCCGAAGCACCCGGCTGGGTCGGCCGGCCGCAGATCGGCGCCTGTCGGTCACATGCGCCGTGTCTTCTTGTCCGCGGCGCGTGCGCTGGAAAGTCGCCTCGCCTCGCCCGGAGACGCGTGCGGCACACGAGTTCGAGGTAAGCCGACGCCGCGCCGGGCCGGCCTCTGCGGCGTCACGGCGTGCGCCTGCCTGTGAGTGCGGCGCTGTCGGTGGCGCGCGGTCGCGTCGTTAGAACTCAAGGTGCTGCGTGCTCGTCCAAAGGCTTAGCAAAGGCGCAAACTTTTTCCGGCAAAGTTCGTTCGTCGCGGCACGAAACGACGTTGATGCATGCTTCAAGATATTAACATAGTACGTTGCCAACGAATACATGGGAAACAATGAACGGGACGTATGCAAAAGAACAAGACACTCATCGTTTCTGCTCAAGATCCGCCATCTTCCTTCGCTTATCAATTTCTTTCCTCCCAAGCCAGACCAAGAACCTCGTGAGATCCACCTCGCCGCATCTCCGGTGCAGCCTCTCGACGGGGTCTTCTGGCGGCCTCGGGGCATCGTCCAACAGCGCGTCCACGTTGATGTCTTCTTCCTTGCGCGGGGGCGGCTCGTTCTCGTTGTCATCTTGCTCTTCTGCGTTCTTCGGCGAGGTCGTCGTCAGGAGCGCCGACAGCTGGTCGAGGTGTTGCATGACTCTGTGTTTTACGGTCTTCATGTGCTTCGTCTCCGTGCCGCTGCCGCCGTTTATTCCGTTGCTGCTCGTCGCTATGTCGTAATGGAGCTTGTAGCCTTGACTGCGGTAGTAGTGCTGGTACCCGTGCTGCGGTATCGCGTCCGGGATATCGTCCTTGCCGATGGCGACGGCCGTCTCGTAGCACCAGCACGCGGCGACGTGGTTGATGGTGTAGCCGCCGCCGCCGAGGAGGAGCAGGGGCAGGCCGTACCCGCGGAGGACGCGGACGCAGTTGGCGTGTCCGCGCACCGAGAGGCCCAGCCCCGCGATCCGGTCGCCGGCGAGCGAGTCGGCGCCGCACTGCAGCACGACGGCGTCCGGGCGGAACACCTCCACGACCCTCGCCACGATCGGCTCGAACAGCATGCGGTACCGCGCGTCGCCGGTGCCGGCCTCCAGCGGCACGTTCAGCGTGCGGTACAGCCCGGCGCCCGCGCCGACGTCGTCGACGGCCCCCGTGCCCGGGAAGAAGAAGGAGTCCCTTCCGCGGTACTGGTGGAACGACACCGTCATCACCCGGCTCTCCTCGAGGAAGGCGGCCTCCACGCCGTCGCCGTGGTGCGCGTCCACGTCGACGTACAGCACGCGCCCGAACCGGCCGCCGTCCAGCAGCGCGCGGATGGCGACCACGATGTCGTTCACGTAGCAGAAGCCGCTGGCGCTGTCCCTGGACGCGTGGTGCATGCCGCCCGACCAGTTGATGGCGATGTCGTACCTGCCGCTGGCGAGGGCGCGCGCGGCGGCGAGTGACCCGCCCGCGTACCGCTGGCAGTAGTCCCAGAGGTCCTCGATGACGGGGTTGTCGGTGACCGTCGAGCAGCCGGGGTGGTTGATAGGTCCGATCTTGTGTTTCTTGGCCCTCCTCTTGAGTTCGACGTCGCCGTCCGGCGTGAGTTCGCGAAGCAAGGCGAGGTATTCCTCGTCGTGGGCGACGGTGAGGTCTTCTGCTGTAGCCGGCGACACGCGGAGGAGGTCCATGTAGTTGGTCAGGCCGTAGGCTTTGATTAGGGCGTGCGCCATGGTCACGCGGTGAGGCACCATGCAGTGGTCGTCGCCGTAGTCCACGTAGGAGATGCGCGGATCGTAGTAGTAGCACACACGTTTGTCCATGTTGCGGCGGGCGAGTGCGGCGGACGACGGCGAGTGTATCTTCTCTCTATCTTCGCTGCGTGTAGCGCAACTGGTTCCTGCGGATTGACTCCTGGTTCGGAAGCGCCGCTGTGCTCCTGCACTCCAGCTTTATAGCAGGCGTCGAACCGCGGCCCTTTGGATTCGGACAGGGACTCCGATTCGACCTGGAGTCTGATTCGGCGTGGTTAGAACAGAAGGTGCTGCTCGTCCAAGGCTCAGCAAAGGTCGTTCGTCGCGACTCGAAACGACCGAGAGAGCAATGACGGGCAGGAGGGATGCACTCGTCACCGTCACGCGAATTCGCTTGAGAGAGACGGCGAGAGAATTAGGCGAGAAGCAAACCGGACGGTTCCCTGGGAAGTATCAGCATCAGCTTCAGCCATGGACAATGGACCACGTCCCGATCCTTCGTATATAGTACTCCCTCATTCCCATATTAATTGTCGTTTAAGACAAAAATTTTAGTTCATTTTAAACTAAAATCCTTATCCTAAACGACAAATAATATAAGAAGAAGATAATACTGTATAATCTCCCCAAACACGCTGCGCCAACCAAGGGCGATCCGACATGGACAGGTGCGGCTGGATCGCCCTGCCGCATCGTATCTCAGTCGGTTGCCAAAGTCCCGGTCGCCCGTGTACATGGATGCTCAAACGGAACAGAATTGACCTGACCCAGGCACGACAATGGAACAGTAGAAACGTCGTTGTTGACGATAAATAAGAGTCGCAGGTTACCGACCACCTGGCGACTTGCCAAGTCATCGTGCCATGGATCGCATGCTGAAATCTTCGTTGGTGCTGGTGCTTCACATAATGATTGCTGCCCAGCTAGGATTCTCTTTGAGCAAAAATTGGGAGAAAACAAGATACTGACACGAGATACGCTCAACACATACGGACACGAACCACGAGGCAAGCACCTCATCTCTCAGCCGAAGGTAGCGAGCGTACCAGGCTAGACCACCGCTGTCCTTTGGAGAGTCAAAGGCGCTGTGGTTGGGCCAGTAGCTTTTCGGCATGCTGCCGATCGGGCCAGCTGAGATCCAAAGGCACGCCACCCTGGTCTAGCTTGCTCCCAACGCTTCAATGCATGCCCTGTTCCTTCCAGCCCATCTGCAAGTGAAGGCCCGGATCTGAATCTAATTGAATTATACTGAACCTTGTATTGTGAGAGGCCTGCTTGCCCCGCACAGGATGGCCAGGTCAAGGGCAGCCTGCCTGTACAAGCTTCAGATGCAATCTTCTAGAGCGTGCAACATACGGAGTTGCTAAGATGATATGTCTGCTGAACTGCCTGCCAGTTCTTTATACTTGAAACAAATGGGATGACATAACAGGAGACTTTACAGAATGCACAAAATCTTCTGAATTGTTTCTAGCAGGATACAAACATTGATTCTTTAATCATAATCTACTCTACGCTAAGGAATGGTGCCTCAGTAACTGAAATTTCCTATGGCTGAATAATTTACAGGCTGCCAACTTATTCAGAGGCACTTGACGGTGGTCATTCACTGCTTACTGCTTCAACGGTCAACCATGTCAAATCTTGCAGAAAATATGGTATCATCGTTGCAGCTAAACCTGCATTACAATTGTAGTAAGTTGGTGCATTGTGGAACATAATCAAAAGCACATATAACTGTCTGCTCAAATATAACAAAAGGCTCAAGTGTCATCGCAAGTTGCCATTCAAAATTGTACTCCCTCCGTCCCAAAAAGCTTGTCGCTTTGTAGTTCAAAAATGAACTACAAAGCGACAAATTTTTTGGGATGGAGGGAGTGGAGTATCTATCAACGAGCATTTCATTCATCAAAGGGAGTAGGGAGATTTCTTCTCTTTCTAGAATAACATCAAGTCCCTCATGATTCATTAAGGCTCACGGCCATACAAAAGATGGTGAGTCACAAGCCCCCGCCCCCGAAATCTAGCAGAAATGCTCATGATCAGATCAAGCCCTTGTTTACAGAAGTGGACAGTCCAGGTGGACGGCCAAAGATGAATTCCTGTCAGCATATAAATTTTTATTCTGAAGGGTGATAAACCTTTATTTCAATCTTCTCAAGTACCAAAAATTATAACAGGGACCTTCCATTTTCTAAGATGAACAACAAAAACTGATGGACCCACAATTAACCCAGATAATACAGTAAAGGGGAAAATAGGCATATTTAAAACTTATAATCATAACAAAAAAAATTGGAAGCATGGTCTAGTACCTTCATTAAGAGCTTCTATGGAATGAATTCTCGTGCATGCTAGAAATCGAAGCATCCTGCATTTCGTTTTAAAAAATGAAACCAGCCACAACAAAGAGGCAAAACATTATGTATGGATGATATCGGGAGTGACTTACTTGAATCATTGAGCTGAAGCTTTGAAGCCCATTGTTAATTGCAGAAGGTACAGGGGTATTCGACCCAATGAAATTTGCTGCATTACATTGGCTGTCTTCATCTGCAGACTTGGCAGTCCTTCTCCATCGCTTCAGCAAATATTTTTGAGGTAACTCTTTGATATTTCTAAAGTCGAGCACTTTCAACATGTGACAACATGGGATACCCATAAATTCGAACTTCCTACAAGTGCATACACAGGAGCAATCACTTGAATCGAATCTAACAAAGTGTTCATTGGGTTTCTCAGATGGAGCAACCTTGTACTCAGAGGTTGTCCCAGCCTCCCCACAACTGAAAAGCACACAGTCCATGAATTGCTCAAACTCTTTACGGAAGATCTCAAACACAACTGGTGTATATGTATGAGCAGTTTGCTTTAACATCTTGGCTGGGGGTATTCTTGGATAGCTCTGGCTAGCTTGGAAGTCAGCTTGGAGTTCAGCATAGCGATGTTCATCTAATGTTCTTTCATAATGCTTGAAGAAAGACATCAGATCCAATTGAGGACTCAAGAATTTCTTCAAAACACTACTGAAACTCTCGGCTTGAAGTGCAGTTATGATGTCAGCACAAAATATATGTCTATTATATGCCAAGGCCCATCTTTCCCTCTCATCAAACACTTTAGAAAGCCATTCATTATGCCTAAGATCATACTTTTCCAACATACTTCTCCATGCAAACAAGAATTCATCCTCGTCCTCAAAGCCAAAGGCACATTTGCTAAAATCCTTGGCGAATGTCTTTGAACCTTGGAATACATGATTGAGGTGCTTAAGAGAATTCTGGTACACATGCCAAGCACAAATTCGTTGAGTGGTATTTGGCCAGGCTGCTGCCATTGCACTACTCAGCGGAATAGATTGATCTACTAAAGCTACAGCAGGCTGTTTCCCATGCATAGCAATCTTAAAACTCTCAAAAAGCCACTTATATGACTCATACGATTCATCATAAAGCAACGCTGCACCAAATATAATAGTTTGTTTATGATGATTCACACCAAGGAATAAAGCAAGTGGTCTGCCATATCCATTTATTTTGTATGTTGTATCTAAGGAGAGCACATCACTGAAGTAGTTGAAGTCATCTCTAGACTTTGGGTCTGCCCAAAAGAAGTTAGTCAGCTTGTCATCCTCGTCAATCTGCATAGTGTATAAGAAAGAAGGGTTATCCATTTGCATTGTCTGCAAATATTTCAAAATCGATCCACCATCGCCAAGCTGCATATCCTTCATGCGCTTTGAACGGAGATAATTCTTGTAATCCGCTGGAAGGAGCGAGATATTTCGAAGAAAACCAACTTGTCTCACAACAACATCACCAGTTGCTTTTGTTGTTGGTGTGACTACAGAATCATCAGATAGTTCTGCATCCCCAGACTGAAGTTCTGTCAATATCCTCTGTGACCTTAACATATGCATCGTTGAAGGAGGGGCAAGCTGATGATTGTGGTCTGCTTTAAAATCAGTTACTCTGTATTTGCACTCTGGCGTGACTTTGATAATCAACCTTGCTGGGCAACCGATCCGTGTATCTAACCTGGGCTTCTTTGCTTCCAATGATTTCTTATCTCTATTATAACCTTCTCTCGAGCACACAAAAGTTCTTACTTTTGTGATATTTTCAGAAGATTTATGTGATGTACTTTTTCGAACACTGAAGCCAACATGGCCGGCATATTTGTTGTAGAACTCGTATGCCTTTTCCTCACTCTCAAACTCCATACCTACCTCTGGAACCAGCTTTGCAAGCGCAACCTCATTTATGGGTGGCTCAGCTTCTATCATTCTTCTCATTTTCCCCTGGAGAATAAATCATAACACTTTGTTGGAATTCCAGACGTGCAACGTGGGGAAAAACGGGATAACTGTGAGGTACACTTTATTTATCTGGAATACCAGGTTATTTATAGCCCAATACAGATAATATCTCTTCTTATTTAAACTGCTATAAATAGAAGTATATCTCTAGGATTCCTTAATCTACTAGAGATGAAAACAGACTCCAATTCTATCTATACCAAAATTGATCTGTTCTGTTCTGATCAGAACAGATCGACTCCTACAAACAAACCTGATCGGATATGACTGGATCAGACCAGATAACCGATCTGATCTCATCCCATCCTGGTCGCGCACCCGCCAGGCCCGAGTTGGACTGGGCTTGGGTCTGCCGCACCAGTATGGTGGCATGGCACAAGTGGGAGAGATCACCCAACACACTTTGAGTAAAAGTACAGAGAAATATTTAGTTGAAACAGAAAATGGCCAACAAAACCACAATCTTGCCAATAATGAAAAAAGAAGGAAGTCTGAACGCGATTGATCATGTTTTGTTACTAGTAACATGTGTCATATCCATGTTGCCTATTGAGAACTTTTTTGTATCATCACATGTTGCAACCTACAAAGACCATGTTACCGGGCCTATATCGTGACCATTGCTGTTGCCTGTTATCTACCCTTGTACTCTTGTAAGCTTCCTTTTCTCAGCAATTGTCTTCCACAATCATGAAAATATTATCTGAATTACGTTTATCAATATTTTGGCTGTTCCCTCTTTGACCAGCATTATATTTACAATCTCCAAGACATTATTCACTAGAAACCAGACAGATAAACATTTGTTCCATAACCTTTTGGTCTATTACTTTTCCTTCCCCTCTTTTTCTTTTTTCTTCTTTTACTTTCCATTTTTTTGTTGGTCTTGTGGATTCCATCTCTAGCCTACCCCAACTTGTATTGTATGGGACTAAAAGGTTTTGTTGTTTTTATTATTGTTGCTTGATGAATGAATTCCAATTGAGCATATGAGTATTGAAGACTAGCATAAATGTGGCACCGAGAATACTGTTGGGAAGAGAATTCCACAGCTGCAAATTGGGAAGCAAAAGCCTCATACCTTCCTGTAAGCGATGCCACATGCATTGCAAAGAGTTCTTGGGCCATCAGGGCCACGTCGCATATGTGGTGTTGCATTCCCTGATATCCCACACCTCAGGCACCTGATTGAATGACAGTAAGGATGAAAATTGGAAATACAAATATACAATGGCTTGGCTAAAACCATTTCTGAAATATGAGAAGCACAAAAACTGGAGCAAGCACTCTGTCACTGGTCCACTGCAAGCAACCACGGCGCTGAGGCGAGACCTTCCCCAACGCACCAAAGGAGACTAAACACGAGTGACTTGCAACAAGCACAGGACGCGCGCGGAAGGTCTTGAAGCGTTGACGTACCGCACATGGCCTTCGAGGGCGTCGGCGGCGTTGTCGCGGTGGAGCTCCTGCCCCACCGGCGGCGCGGCGAACGCCTGCAGCTCGCCTCCGCCCACATCCGGGGCCATCAGCATGTGCATCATTGCATCACCGCCCTGCAAATGCCACAACCGCATCGGGAACAACCTTCCAAAAACTCAAAAAATCGCAAAAAAATGGGGACCTCAAGCGGGATTCCTACCAGATGAGTGACGGGAGAGGCACCCAGAGCGAAATCTCGAGCGGTTTTCGCGAATTTTTCCGGGTATTCTGGATTGGAGCTAGGGTTTGGCGCGCGGAGACGCAAGCGGGCGAAGGGGGGTAGGAGGGGACGGGTCGGTGGGATCCTGTGCGGCGGCGGGGTAGGTGGCGACCGTGCGGCTACGGCCATCGCCCGACACGTGTACATCGGCGGCCTCGGAAGGCCCGATGCTTGTTCCATGTGTACCACTAACATGTGGGGTAAGATGGACCCACCAGTCAGAAGACAAAAAAGGGAATCGCTCGATTCAATTGAATTACCGGTGTCCAGCGAACGTGGACTTAGCGTGAACCCGAGCCGGCATCCAATACATTGGCCGTCATAGTTCGTCGGAGCCCAAGGGTTGGGAAGAAGACGATCGCGGTTGCCCTGAGAAAAATGGGCTGCCTCTGCTCAAGCGCGATCGCTACCGTATGTTCAGTTCTCATCGTGCCAGAAGCACCTCAACGCCGTCGGCGGCCAGGCGTTCCCCAGCAGCATTTAGAGCTGCGTGTCTGCAGGCTGCAGCTTCATGCCCGTTCATGGCGTCCTTGTGGTGCGTAGCAGATGAACTTGTACGGTTTCGTAGGCGTGGGACGACATGTATGCTGACGAGCTTGTATGGTGCCTGCTCATCCGGTACCATGACTAAATGCTGCTCGCGACTGGCATCGCTTCAGTCTATCCGTCTATGGTCTTGGCTAGCTTACGTACGTACGCCAGCCCGACGGGGTCGGGGGGCTCATGCATGGTGGCGCGGTCGTAGATGTTGGCATGCACCGACGATCTCTGTCTCACGAGTTAACTCTGTGTGCGGTTAGAGTCGCCGTCATTAACAAAGAACTGGATGATGACAGAGCACGGTCAGGGAGGTCGCGATGATGTCACTGGGATTTGCCGTGCACGTGTGTCCGGTGGTCCAGCCGGCCGGCCGACCGCGGATGTGCAGCAGGGCACAAGACATGATGGCCGGCATGCATCGTGACAGGACGTACGAACGTGCCGCGCTGTTACGCTTGCTGTTCCCACCGACCCGAGTTGGATGATGCTTGCTAATGGACCAGGGCCCAGCCCAAACCACAATCCAGTCCTATATTTTTTTGTCATGGGTCCTATCCTATCCGATCCGTTTCTGACTTAATAAACCCAATCCAGTCCAGCCCTTATAAGAAATAAATCCAACCCTATCCTGGTCCTTTTCGAAAAATTGGGCCGGCCCCGTGGATTCAGTCCGTGTACTTTCTTTGTCTTGTGAGTTGAACCGCTGGTACTGAGTTCTGACCGTGGAGGTTACAAACTGAAAAAAGTACTCCCTTCGTTCTCGTAAACTTGTCGTTTTGTAGTTTATTTTTGAACTATAAAGCGACAAGTTTATGGGGACGGAGAGAGTATAAAATAAGAACTAAATACTGGAAAAAATCTACAAAAAGAAAAATGGCTTACAAATATGAAGATTGATTAAATTTTAGTAAACATATTATGACAATCACTGGCATGATTAATATAGAAAATTAATTTCGAAAAAAATATAAAAAAACCGATTACAAAATAAGATGATTACATAGTTAATCTAGCTAGCTTATTACTAGTACCAATAATTACAGAACCAGAAAAACTGATAGCCACCAGTACAAATAAACAAAAAGAGTTGTCTTGACATTGCTTTATTATACACTGGTGAGAGCATCAGAGGCCAACCTTCAAAGCAACGCATAACAGGGCTATTTACAACGTCGTCTTGAATACAGCCACTAATTACAACAGCGTCATGAATACAACCCCTGCAAACAAGAAACACGACTTGCCTTGCATTATCTGTCATTAAGGTGACAAATCAGTAAATAACAAGGCCAAGTTCTAAAATGGTTCTAAAATCCACTTAGGCTTACTTGTTCAGCTCAGCAGTAGCTGCTTCTCGTTAATCTCCATGAGGGGAGCTGGCTGGAGATATTGTACAAAAGCCATAGTGATCGCTCCAAAACAAAGAACAGATTGATTACAGGTACAATCATAAAACCAAAACAAACTGAACAGATTGATACGCAGCCTGTATGGCTGTTTTAAAAACGATGAACTTTTCAGTTGGCACAATGTTCTTGACTTTTGTTGTTTTAACTAATTATGTTGGACCTTTTTAATATAAAAGGGAATTCAGTTTAACGCAACTTTGTGGTTATGTTGATCAGCAAAAGTCAAGCACAAACTTGTGAACAGTTAATACAATTCCGGCAGCCGGGACGACCAGGGCATAGAATGGGGATCTAACACTAAGTCGATGCAGCTGATCAAATCATCACCGCAAAGAAAGGAACGAAGCAATTTCATCATCTACAATAAAAGCAAAATCGAGGAAATTAAATTCCGCAAAATCACTCTCTTCTCCACTGCAAGTACAAGGGAAGGGAAGGGAAGGGAAGGGAAGGGAAGGGAAGCAATCGAGTCCAAAGGACAACGCGCAGCAAATATAAAATCGCATGGACGGAGAGAAGTGGATCATAAATCCAATAAGATATTATGGTGAACAGAGCAAGCAAGCTAGGTGGGGGAAGGTGTAGGGATGCTTGCAAACCAGGAAAAGAAGGGATCTCTTCTCCTCCTGTGAACAGTCAGCACCTCTGCTTGTGATCCTGCTCTGCTGCTCTCTGGGAGGTTCGAGGAGGATGGTTGATTTGTACTACCCTGGAGTTGCTCCATGGCAGTGCACCCTGCTGCTCGAGCTATGTCCTGCAAAATTACAAACACCTTTAAAGATTCACAGATCAAGAATAAAGATTGAACAAAACTTGTTAGGCTATGCATATTCAACAATCCCCAATGAGTTCTAACAAACTCATGGCAGTTTGCCATAAATAAAACAAAACTTGTTAGGCTTAAGACAAAAATCTCTTCCATTTGCCTACACCAACAGATGAGAAAACAACAAAACAACCATTGGCCGCAATCGAATATTAGTAGCTTTACACGTCATGTCCAGGTAAGTTGGTGACATACCGATCCAGCTTCGAGATAAGGATGTGTTCACATCATTAATCTTTTCAGATAGTTTGGTATACTATTTTTCCCAACTCGCTTGGTATACTTTGTAAATGGACACCACTTAATATATGAATATTTGAAAGTAACCCCTTCACGTAGGCGTTATCGTACTGGTATTTTGCATATTGTAAATGTCAAACGATTCAGGGACTAGGATGATTATAAAAAACAATATTTCTGTTTCGCCTATAAAAAGTGAAGGTTTCGCCTCCTCAAGACTCAAGAATGTGTGTAGTTGAATTGGCTTGTCTAGCTCACGGAGCGTTGTGCTATTCGAATGAGCGAGTTCTCTTCAATTTCAAAATTCTATTTCTATTATGGAGTTTCAGTATCGACGACCATACAATTATTTCGAAGGTCCTTGTTCATCGTCAACACCGGAACACCATAATAAAAATACAATTTTGAAGTACATTCTCATCCGCTTAATAGGTTTTGGAGGTTCATGCATCTCAATACATGTGAGAGGGTGTGATTCAAACTTGATGCATAGAGGTAAGTTGTACATGATATTGTCATAGATTTATAGGTTCATTTTATTCTTTTGATGTTCGAGTTGTAGTTCACGCAAAGCTAGCCATGTTTGGAAGTCACCGTGCCACTAAAACCCAAGTAGTCCCCATATTTAGCAAGAGCATATGGAAGAGGTATAGTAATTCTCAAATTGCATGTGTACATACAACAATTTGTGTATCCTCTTGATGTTTGTGTAGCTATACAAAGGTGCAAACAAAAACAGATCACTAGAGAACAAAAAAAAGACTATAAAATCAACAACAAAAGGACCCCTTTAGCTCTATATAAACCCCTTCCATGTGAGCTGTATACTCCGTACAAACTCATCACTCTCTTCTCTCTCTCGAGCAGACAGTGCAACCAGAAGTATTAGCCCTCGCACAATGGCGTCCCCAACAAAGTTCCTCCGATCGTCATTTCTCAGCATTAGTACCTCCGACAATGATGCCTCCACCTCCTCCCCCGCCCCCACAACAAGAAACATTGAAGGAGCGTTCATGACAAGATTCCGCTGCAACCCGGAGTATGGAGTTGGCCTCCTCGTTGCCATGGCGGAGCCTGCATCATCATATCTCCAGGTTGTCAACAAGCCCATCCACACCGACATCCACAACATCATGACCGTGGCGGCCAACATCTCTGCTGCAGTGGTGTTTGTAGCAGCGTCAACAAGTCATGCAGACTCTGCTGATACCGTTTGGTTGGTAGAAGATTCTACATATACATGTAAGTAAGGGATCATATTATATTAATTATCACTAACAATCACTCTCTCATAACTACCGTTCATGGAACATTCTGATCTGCAATGCTTTTTCTTTTGAGCTAGCAAGGACAAGATGTTTTACACACGGGGGTGTAGGTTTGATTTCTTCGTGGAGGCATTGTACAACCGGAGGTGTATGACGCTCACTGGCATGCCAGCGGGTAACCACATCAACGCATCAATAAGGGAGTTGCTAGTATCGGCAAAAGAGGAGGAGAGAATCAGAAAGACCTTCTTCACCTTGTGAGAAGGGACTAAGTTTCCCTAACAATGTAGTCGGCAACGGGCTGATATGTTATGGGTAGTCGTGAGGGTTACATTATACTGGTGTATCAGTATTCTCACTTTTTGAACATTTGTTAGTATTATCATATTAGGGTGATTTATTTTGAAAGGAACATCTGTCTTGGACTCCTTTACAACCTTGATTCTCATTGTTTGAATGAGTAACATCGTCAATTAATTCCTCCGACCTCCATCATCAGAGTGCTAAAACTTAAACTGTATTTCTCCTCTACCTTCTCCATCATCATCTAATTAACCCAAAATAACACTGTACAATTTACCACCAGAAATTTGCCCACAAAATTTGTTCATGCATTTCTAGAATATCACGACTCTCTTCCATTTATACCACCGATATATTGCCAGTTGAGTCATCTACATAACCATATCAACTGAAGGTAAAATAATCTAAACTGAAAAATCATTCTCAAATTATGAATTCCAACACCCACCATAAATGTAGAAAAATTGTTCTTATGCATCCAAACACTGTGTACGTAGATATGAAAGATCATCGCAAGCTCTCAGCAGGCGTCATATATAGCATTTTTTTCAACTGACATCACATGCACAATACACTCACCTTCTTTTATCAATTCTTTTACGTGTCAGTACGTCATTTGCCAACACTGGCGAAGCCAGGTGTAGTTTACCTGATCCACATGTGCACCATGGTACAAAATTGAAATAGGAAATATTTAGTTAAGTTTGGCTGAAAATTACACATAGATCAAATGAGGGCACCAGGTTATTTGCTCCGCTAGCTTCGCCTCTGAGCCAAGAAATTTCTGGCAGTTTGCTAGTTATAAAACAAAACTTGTTAGATCTAAGACAAAATGTGCTCATGCATATTCATCAAGTCTCAAGCAGTTCTAACAAACATTTGGCAGTTTGCCAGAAATAAAACAAAATATGTTAAGCTTAAGATAAAATTTGTTCCATTTGCACCAATAATTAATAGGTTACGGATGAGGAAACACCAAAACTATCGTTAGTTCCAAATTAGTGTTAGTAGCTTTACACGTTTTATATATTGACGTCAGTGACTTACCGATCTAGCTTGGAGATGGAGACGTGTTTTATTACCTGCACACTAAACAAACTTCAAAAAGTTCTAACAAACTCTTGGCAGTTTGCCAACCATAAAAACAAAATCTGTTAGGCCTAAGACAAAATTTGATTCATTTGCTCTAAAAATTACAACTAGAAAAAGAAGCATGAACACCAACAAACATCTAGTTGTTCTAATAAATCTTTAGTAGTTTGTTGGCCATAAAACAAAACTTGTTAGGCCTAAGACAAAAAATGTCCATTCATATTCATCAAGTTTCAAGGAGTTCTAACAAACCATTGACAGGTTGCTAGAAATAAAAGAAAACATGTTAGGTCGAAGACAAACTAGTTCTATTTGCATTAATAATTTACAGCCAACTGATGAGAAAACACCAAAACTATCATTAATTCCAATCAAATGTTAGTAGTTTTACACATCTTGTCGAGGTAAGTAATTGACATACCTGGGCATAGGGATGTTTTTACATTATTAATTGGGATGTTTTTACATCATTAATCTTTTCAGCTAGTATGATATGCTATCTTTTTCTCGATTTGCTTGGTATACTTCGTAAACATACAATCTTAATTTATACATATTTGAAACTAACCCCTTCACATAAAAGTTATCATACTGCTATTTTTACGTCTTGAAATGGAGATCGATTTAGGGACTAGGATGAATATAAAGAAGATGGTACTTCTGTAACGCCTATAAAAGTGAAGGTTTCGGCACCTCGAGAATCATAATGTGCATAGTTAAATTGACTTGTCTAGCTTGTGAAGTGTTGTGCTATTCAAATGAGTGAGTTCTGTTCAATATCAAAATTTCAGTCCTATTATGGAGTTTCAAAGTCAGCAACCAGACAAATACTTTGAAAGTCTTTGTCAATCATCGACAACGGAACACCATAATAAAATGCATTTTAAAGTACACTCTCATTCATTTGATCGGTGTTGGAGTTTCATGTGTCTCAATACATGCGAGGGGTATGGTTCCAACTGGATGCATAAAGGTAAGTTGTACATGCTCTTGTTGTAGATTTTTAGGTTTCATTTGATTTTTTATGTTCGAGTTGTGGTTCACTAAAGATATCCATGTTTACAAGGCACCATGTCATGCTAGAAAACAAGTAGCCTCCATATTTAGCAAGCGGTTATGGAAAAGATATTGTAATTCTCATATTACATGTGTACATTAAGTGCTAGCCTAAGAACTCACACGCAGGATGTAGCAATTTATGTATCCTCTTGATGTTTGTGTAGCTATACAAAAGTGCAAACAAAATGGATAAACACACTATAGAGAAAAGGCACTAAGGACCCCCTCCTTCAACCCCTTCAGCTTTATATAAACCCCCTCCATGTGAGGTGTATACTCCACACATATCACTTAATTTCTTCTCCCTCTTGAGCAAACAATGCAACCACGAGTATCAACCCCCGGGCAGTGGCATCCCCAATGATGTTCCTTTGGTCATCGTTTACCCGCATCAGCGCCTTCGACAATGGTGCCTCCATCTGCTTCTCTGCCCTTGTGACAAGGCGTGTCGAGGGGGGGAATCGTTCAAGACAGGGGTTCGCTACAACTCAAAGGTTTGAGTTGGTCTCCTTTTTGCCATGGCAGATCCTGCGTCATCGTACCTTCAGATTGTCAACAAGCCCATCTGCACTGGCATCATGACCGTGGCAGTTGACCTTTGCTGCAATGGTGTTTGCAGTAGCGTCAACAAGTCATGCAGTCGTTGCTCCTACTACTTGGTCGGCAGAAGATTCTAATGTACATGTAATGCTAGATCATATCATATTGATTATCACTACCAATAAACGTTCTGATGAGCTACAATGCTTCTTTTTTTGAGCTGGCAGGGGCATGATGTTTCACACATGGAGGTGCAGGTTTTGTTTCTTTATGGAGGGGTTGTATGACCAACGGTATATGTAGTTCACCGACATTGTTGACGGGTAACCAGATCAACTTTACCATGAGGGAGTTGTTAGTATCAGCGGAAGAGGAGAGATTCATGAAGAGCTTCTTACCATGTGAGAAGAGACTAAGTTTCCCTAATAATGCCATCAGCAATGGGCTGATCCGTGCACGCAACGCATCCAAGGCCATGAGCAGCCGTGAGAGTTAATAGAGTAGTGTATCAATATTCTCACTTTTTGAACATTTGTCAATATTCTCACATAGGGCAGTTTATTCCCAAAGAAACATATGTTCTAGACTTCATAGCGATCCTGGTTCTCATTGTTAAAACCCAAATTGTATTTCTCCTCTACCTTCTTCATCATCATCTAACCCAAAACAACAATATACAATTTACCACTAGTGCACGCGTCATTAGGATCATATGCTAAATTGTTCACAAATTTTTTTCACAGATGTCTGTACCCTGCAGGCCGGGTACTCCCGCGTACAAGCAAGAGAAGCTCTGGACCCGGCCTCCTCGCTGAGGCGTGTCCCAGGGCTGCCACGCGTCTTTCGGTTCCGGACCCTTGCTCCCACCGAGAAAGGCTCCGGGGCTGCCACGCGTCTTCTGGCTCCAGACCTTTGTTCCCACCGAGGAGGGTTCCGGGGCTGCCACGCGTTTTTCGGCTTCAGACCCTTGCTCCTACCGAGGAGGGCTCCGATGCTGCCAAGCATCCTTTGGCTCCGGACCCTGCGCTCCCTTAGAGGCAGGCTCCAACGCTGCCACCGAACCTGCGACCCACTAAGGGTGATATGTCTCAAGAGTACAGGAAGAAGTGCTTCACGCATTCAAGACTCGCGTGTTCTCTAGACGCTACAACGACCGGTCGGGATGACAGCAGCGGTGCAGCAGCGTAGCGCCGCACAACTGATCGGGTAGACTGTAGCAGATGGACAAGACGCGACATCCTCCACCATTATCACATGCTACGCTCTGACCATTGACGAACGATCAGAGGTAGCAGGTAGCCATTACACCTTAGATCTTGTATAACCATAAGATCATCCCGAACCCATCTGTCGAGACCCAAGTCCTACTTGTAAGGTGACTGACCTTACTACAAAAAGATCGGGTAGCCACCGACTCTAGACACATTCACCCAAACTCCTACAAGATCCAATCTTAGATTCACACAAGCCACTCAAGCACTAACAAGCAATACAACTCTCACCGTGAAGTGAAGTAGAGTGTTACGCTCCGACAACTCGAACCACGTTAAACTACCGTCTCACCATACCTCATACGCGCAACCTCACCGAAGACTAAGCTCCCGTCTTAGAAAAGAACTTCTGCGGGCTGCTCTCAAAGCAAATCGTTCGAAAGAAGTGTCGTTCGCATACTTCTACAACGGACATTTTCAAAATTTCACAATTTCCATCCATTTATCCCACCAACAGATTGTTAGTGAGTCATCTACAGAACCATAGCAAATGAAGGTAAAATGGTGTTAACTGCAAGTGTTTTAATGGAGTGATGTTCAGGCACGTTTAAAGCATCGTATTACTACACGAAAGTCTAACTTAGACTATCCGCACTTGTATCCTCTATATCATACTCTATTATCTATACTTCATCTATATTTCTTGTGTTCACTCTGCACACCTATTCTATACTTTCAATATATCATATACCTACAATCCATTATGTTTTAAAGTACACCACTGTGAATGATCTTACACCCTTGCATGTATGCACACATACACTATCCAGGCGCGAAAATACTCCCGGAAAGATACCAGCTGGTCCAGCCGAACAGCAACACCAATCAGTCACAGCTAAGCTACATATACAGACGCAAGGACCATAAGGCTAAAAGTAAAATTCAGTCGAGATTCAAAAACAAAAAGTCCCAGATTGTGAAGTCCAACTCCCTGAAATCAGTAGTACATCAGCTGCTGTTGTGACGTGCCAATGTTCGGGAAACTACCTTCATACATTTCTTGGTTTGCACCAGCACCTATCCCCACATGGGGCGCTTGCTTGAGCTGCTGCGCTTGAGCATGCAGCCATGCCTGAGCTGAAGCCATCCTGCTAAATGCCATAGCCCGTCCGTACGCCATAATATTGGAATCAGTGAGGCTGGAAGCAACAGGAGGTGGCAAAGGTGTGGAGGGAGCGCCAGGGGGCGTTGGCTTGTTGCCCCACGAACACTGCAAACAAGAGAAAGTTTAGCATTACAGATACATCCAGCAAAGCAATTGGAAGACACTAATTAAAAAAAAAACTAGAAAAGAATGCAGGTGGGAAAGGACAGAGAAATGGTAAAAGGACAGGCGGGCACTCGCCTTGATTGGTTTGCCGCCTACAGTACAGCCATTACCCAGCTGAATTGCAAAGGCAGCTTCTGTATGGTTGCTGTATCTGACAAAACCAAATCCTTTGCCATACTGGACACGGACCTCCTCAATGACTCCAGCACCAAGTGAATAGAATAGAAGATGAAGTATATTTTGAGTAACCTGAGATACATGGTGTCAAAGTACCAAACAAATCAACAATCAAGATCAGCAGGATTCACTAAACCATGTCCAAGTGTTGTCACGTGCAAAGTGCTGCAGAAATTGTCTAGTATGTAGCATCTAGTTGGCCACATATATCAAAATGTAAGGCATGCATCCAGAGGTGCTCAAATGTATATTACCTCATGACCAAGGTTTCCAACATAAACAGTTTTGTACAGTGGATTATTCTGCGGGGCATCTTCATTTGCGCTTTCTTTCTCATCTTCTGGACAAGACAATAAGGCCTTAAGAGAATCTTTGAGATACAATACCACAATAGTACAAACATGCAATGGTGCACGAATATACCTGACAAGTTGCTAGTCAAATAAGGTACGCTTTTGGAATCCGAAGTTTGCCTGTTTTCACTACTGGTGGCACCTTTCGTTGCCCAGTTGCAGCGAATCTGCCGGGTTCCAAGCCATCGACCTACAAATGCAATTTTACATTTTTGTCATCACCAGCTTTCCACTGACATCATTTTCTAAAAGAGTTCAAACTGTGCACAGAAATAAATATAATAGCATTCACATTCCACAGCTAAAGCACAAGTCTTAATGAATAAATGTAGGAGGGTGCACACAACATACCATTTAGGTCATTTATGGCATTCTGTGCATCCTGCAAAAAAACAATAAAATAAGTAAATTTGCAGCAGGCAAATAACTAATTTAAATGCTAGTGTGTGAGGCTCGGAGCATTTGCACACCTGTTGATCCCTGAAGGAAACAAATCCATAACCTCTCGATCTTCCAGTCTTTTGATCCCACATAACTCGAGCATCACTGGACAACAAGAAAAAACGAAGTTGAAAATTCAAATGAACCTTATTCATGTCCTAAACATATTCTATTTTATTAATTTACATTTAAGATATCTGCATTGCGTCACTTTTCCCATTACATAAAAGGTATCCATTAAACAAAATGAAATTTCAAATCAGACAGAGACACCGGTAACAACAAACACACCACAGCCTATTGATGAATGCTAAGCAACTGAAGCTCTGTGGAAAGGAGAACATTTACTGTTGAAAAACTGGTAACACAAATAGGAAATACTTACGAGCAGCTGGCAAATTCTGAGAAGCATGCAAACAATGCAGAATCTGTAACCTCTGGACTAAGGTCACCAACAAAAATGTGGAAATGGTCTGCAAGAGAAGTAAGAATGACCATATTTGACCTAAATCTATATCAACCAATGCTAGAACAGTTTAAAACAAAACATATCATCAACCTGTTGTATCCTCCCTCTGTCCACTAGCATATGCCCAATTAACTCTGATGGGCTGTCCAAAGCTGAAAAAATATTTTTCAATAAACATATAGTTTTGTGACATTAAAGGAGCATAACTACATTTCAATAAACATATAAAACAACATGTGCTATTTTTCTCTCTTACATTTGCCTCCCATTAAGTGTCAAAATTGCTAGTGCAGCTGATCTGCGTTCATAGTAGTCAACAAAACCATAAGATGACTGCAACAAAAGTGTATGAAAAAAGTCAATCATGCACTGCTTCCAAAGTTGACTGTGTCAAATCAATCTTATATTTGTCCAAAACAATAACCAGGCGAAATGTAAAAACAGATAACAAGCCATACCTTTTCTTTTCTTATAAGCTTGCATCCTTCAACCAAACCAACACTCTGAAAAAGCTCTCGGAGAAGAGTGTCTGATACTTGAACATGAACATTGCCGACATATCTACAATTAAGAGAACACTGTGACCACGCTTGCATATAATTTAGCTCTTAGATAGGAAACTGGTGCAATAAAAACAAACTACAAATTGTACTGATTTCAGGGAACATAATATCAACCTTGATCTTCGGAAGAACTATTGCGTATAGTGAGTGTAAGCATATGCGAGTGTAAGCATATGCATGATGCTTCTTTCATCGAACATTCAGTGAGCAAGGCGATTGAAAACTGATTATGTAGCATTCATGTTCAATTGTATTTCAGGCTATAGTTTGTCGTGATTGTGTATAACCAGGCATAATTGAGAAATGACCAAAATGGATTTCGGGCCTCGGTTGCTCGATAGTACCATGAAGATCATACAATGGCTAGACGGAAGATTATCTTAAGGCATAGACAAGCAGTGGAATGAACTTATAGCCGAATGGCAGGAAAAAAACTAATTTCTCCCAAAGAAAATGATCTAATTGGACTTTAATGCATGTAAAGAAATGAATATCCTAATGGGACTCACACACTGCGGCATGTACTCGTATCAAAACCAGGAGGCAGATTTCCAGCAACGATCGGTTCTATCTGCAAAAATAGACAAGTAAAAACACAGAAAGAAAAAAATCTAAGAAAATAGAAGTGACTGAATTAATCAGGACAATTCTAACATCTTTAAGTCCCCGACGGAAGACTCAACTGCTTACTTCAAACAACCGAGCTATCTAGAACACTCTAACCACAAACAAAACAGAGTGCGTAACGGCACAGTCCACCTGTTTCGAAGCACGATTCGAACGGAAGGGGATCGCCTGTGCTACACGTCAGTGATCAAGTCACGCGTACAGTAAAGTCAGGGGATCCATGTCCGATTCGAACAAGTCACCTACGGAACCGTAAGAAGCACAATTCTATAGCCAGGTTAAGAAGCCGATCAAAGTAACTTTCCATCGAGCCATGCAGGGCAAAGCTAGTGTCGCACCCGAAAAAAAAAAGGATCAGCTGCTAGGCTGTTCTATTACGAGATCGTGTAGGAAGAGGGCGGCGAACGAACCTGCTGGGGCAGCACGGCGGCGAGGAGGGGGTGGTGCGCCGGCAGCGCGGGAGGCACGGGGTACGTGGACTGCAGCGCGGCCGCCTGCTGCATCAGCGCCGCGGCCTGCTTCTGCTGCTGCTGCGGCAGCGGCGGCGGCAGCATCGCGTACTCGCCTTCCGTGTGTCCCTCCTCGTCGAGAAGGCTAGGTTTTTGGCGGCGGGACCGCGGGAGGCAAGGAGGGGAACGGGGGCGGAGTGGAGTGTGCGAGGAGGAAGACGACGGGCACGGGAGGGGACGGAACGGACGAGAGGTCAGCCGAAGCGTCAACGGAATCCCACCGAATGCTGGGGCCCGGTTTGGGTTTGGGAACGGGATGTTTTTCTCCTCCGCCGCTTTCTTCGATGTGTCGCCTGCTGTTTCTCCCTCTCTTTTATATCTCTCTTATTTTAGGCTCTGTTTGGAACTTCTATAGCTAATAGTTAGCTGCTAAAAATTAACTATAGAGGTTCCAAACAGTCCAGCTAATAACACAGCTAATTATTAGCTAATCCCCCAACTAACAATAATCTCATTAGCTGCTCCAACCCAGCTAATGTTAGCTAATTGTTGACTAAAGTCTATTTTATCCTTGCCCTCTCTCATCCCTCCCTCTTCTTGAGGGTACTGCAGTCAATTAGTGTATAAAAACAAAATTAGCTCTAGAGGTTCCAAACAAGCACCAAATAATAATTAGCTAGCTAATAATTAGTTGGTACAAGTCAGCTAATAGATTATTAGCTAACTAACAAACACAAATTTCTGCAAAATAAAAACAGCTCGTTTACGAAGGCCCATGAGCTTCGACATGCATCGACGCCGTAAAAACAACTCGTTTACCCTAACCCTAGCCGCTGCCGGCGTCGACACCGTCACCATGTCAAACGCCGGGGCTCCAAGATGCTCCAGTTCATCAACTACCGCATGTGCGTGATGATCCAGGACGGTCGGCAGCTCGTGGGCAAGTTCATGGCCTTGAACCGCCACATGAACCTCGTCCTCGGCGACTGCAAAGATATCCACCGCCTCCCGCCCTCCAAGTCCTCCAAGACCTCCGGCGACCGCGAGGACCGCCGCACACTCGGCCCCACCTGCTCCGCAGCGACGAGGTCGTGTCCATGACCATCGAGGGCTCGCCGCCACCGAACGAGTCCCGCGCCAAGGTCGTCGCGGAGGCGGTGGGAGCGTTCGCCGGCCCAGGAGTCGGGCGTGCCGCCGGGGAAGCGAGCTGCGGGGAGGGGAGGCGGGCGCAACGGCGCGAAATGGGAGAGGCCAGCTGCGAGGATGGGGCGGACGCGGCGGCACGAGGGGAAGAGGCGAGGTGCGGGGTAGGGGATGGGTGCGGTGCCGGCCGGCGCGAGGGTGAGGGGCTGAGGCTAGCTGCGGGGAGGAGCACGCGAGCGATTGGGGAGGGGTAGCGGCGCCGGCGCAGCTTCGATGGGGTCGCGTGGGTAGAGGCACGCGGTTCAGGTTTTCCTGCCCGGAGTCGCTAGGCGGGCCGAGAAAACCCCGAGCTCTCCCGTGGATTGGGCTGGGAAATTTCGTTGCCAAGTAGACCACGGGGGAATTTCGGCCCGAGGTTTCTGAGCCCAGAGAATGGGCCGAGATCCCGAAGGGATTCTGGGTTTCCAAACAAGCTCTAAAGTTGTTACTTTGTGGTTTATTTTAAACTACAAAATGACAATTTTTATGTACGGAGGGAATAATTGCATTTGTCAGTTCATGGTGTCCCTGATGTAAGCTCTTATTTCTTCGAAATGATGTATGTGCTTTTGATATGGTTGTATTCGTAACATGTACAGCCGTACGGCCTAGCCCGTGCTTCATAGCCCAACCATGTAAGGCAGCCCTGCAACTCGATTCTAGTCAGACCAAACCAAGATCAGCCAATCTCCAAGCTGGATTACCAAGTCACTAAGTTAGTTGGCCAAAACATATAAAGCTACTAACATTCAATAGCGATCAATGATAGTTTTGGTGTTTTTCTATCTGCTAAATGTAACTGTTTGGCGCAAATAGAACAAATTTTGTCTTAGGCTTGATAGAATTTGTTTTATGGCTAGCAAATTGTCAAAGGTTTGTTAGAATTCTATGAGGCTTGTTGAGTGTGCATGCTCCTTTTTTCATTGGTTCGGTGAAAAAATTAGCGTAAGGGGAATAAATCTTGTCTTAGGCTTAACAAATTTTGTTCTATGGCTAACAATTTGCTAAGAATTTTGTAAAACACCTTTAATGTTGTTAGTGTGTCTGCCCATTTTTATCAGTGTCAAAAAGTTTTGATGCAAACAAAACAAATTTTTGTCATTGGCTTAACTAGTTTTGTTTTTATGGTAGGCAAGCTGCCAAGAGTTTGTTAGAACAGTTTAAGGTTTGTTAAGTGTGCATGCTCTATAAGGTAATCAAAAGAATTAAAGTGGCACACACATTTCATATAGCAGCTAGCATCCATGAGATTAGCACGAGATCCTTGCCAGTTTGCTAAACCAACATTTTACTCCTTTTTTGAATCAAACTAGCATTTTTTTACTTAACAAAAAAAGAAGGAGTATTCTCTGCTCCAGCGACCACAGTAACATTCAGAGTTTCAAATGACTAGCGGGCAGTACAGAACACAGTCATCGCTTATGCGACAGCCTGCAAAATGCACACCCCATTGGATGGATGCACTTGCACCGGTTGGATAAAAGTTGTAGTGCTAGTTGGATTAAGTGACTTTTCACAATAATTACTGTTGAATTTTATGAGTTCTGAATCACGACAATAACAACATAAATGTTCCACAGTACTCATGAAGTACTTTTGATATTCATCTATTAAAAAAACACATAGAATTTCAGTTGAAAAGGTTTCAATGAATGAACATCTTTGCCCTTTGAGGACTTGGCTAAGAGCTCTCTCTCCATGAAATGACATCCATCCTAGCTAGAACACTCAAATATGAGACTCATGATCCTCCTACATACACCGCTCTAATGTTAGTCTCACAACTGCCCATACATGCTTGCTTGCATGGATCAGGCCATTGTTAACGGCATTATTTGGAGAAGTTAGTCTCTTCTCATCTGGTGAAGAAGGCCTTCCTAAAACTCTCCTCCTCTTCTGCTGATAGCAGCAACTCCCTCATAGTTGCACTGATATGGTTACCTGTTGGTTTACCGGTGAGCTCCATATACCTCCGATCGTACAATGCTTCTATAAAGAAATCGAACTTGCACCCCCGCGTGCAAAACATCTTGCCCCTGCCAGCTCAAAGAAAAATCAACTCATGAGATCATTTCTTGGACTGTAGCCATTAAATAGTAAAGATTAATGCTAATCAATATGATATGATTCAAGACTTACATGTACATGTAGAACCTTCTGCCGAGCAAACGGTAGGAGCAGAGCTTGCACGATATGTTAATGTTATTGCAGACACCATTGCAGCAGAGGTCAGTTGCCACGATCATGATGACATGGATACCGGTGTGGATGGGCTTGTTGACGATTCGAAGATATGATGACGTAGGCTCTGCCATGGCAACAAGGAGGCCAACTCCAGTCTCCGGGTTGCAGCGGACCCCCATCGTGAATGCCCCCTTGACGCACTTTGTTATGGGAGCGTCGGAGGTGGGGGAGGCGCCATCGTCAGATATGTCAATGCGGGAAATTGAGGATAAAACGAACTTCTTTGGGGATGCCATTGTTAGAGGGTTGATACTCCTAATTGCAATATCTGCTCGAGAGGAAGAAGAGAGTGATGAGTTTATGTGGAGTATACAACTCACATGGATGGGGTTTATATAGGGGCGAATGGGTTGAAAGAGGGGGCATTGGAGTTAATTCCATTGCCTTTTTTGTTCTTTAGGGAACTTTTGTTTGCACCTTTGTATAGCTACACAAACATCAATTGGATACACGTATTTCTACATACTATGTGTGAGCTCTTTGGCATGATTTTAATATACATATACATAATTTAATAATTACTATACCTCTTCCATAACCTCTTGCTAAAAATGGAGACTACTTGGGTTCTAGCATGGCGTGATGGCTTCCACACATGACTAGATTTATGTGAACCACAAATCGAACATAAAAAGAAATCAAATCGAACATACAAATCTATGACAAGAGCATGTACAACTTACTTCTATGAATCCAGTTGGAATCACACCCATTCGCATGTCCTGAGATGCATTGAACCTCTAACACCTATGAGTCGGATGAGAGTTTACTTACAAATTGCACTTTTATTATGGTGTTCCAGTGTCAACGATGAACAGAGACCTTCAAAATATTTGTACGGTCGTCGATATTGTAACTCCATAATAGAAATGGAATTTTGATATTGAAGAGAACTCGCTCATTCGATACCACATCGCCCAGCTAGATAGACAAGCAAACTTAGTTATGCACATTCATGACTCTCGATGAGCCGAAACGTTCGCCTTTTATAGGCGAAACCAAAATACTGCCTTCTTAGTTTTCATCCTAGTCCCTACATCATTCACTATTTACAAGACGTAAAAATGCGAGCGCGATAACGCCTCTATGGTGTTAGTTTTGAATTTACGTAAGTTAGTGTGTACGTTTACTAGTATACCAAGCGAGTTAGAAAAAAGGTAGCATACCAAATTATCTGAAAAGGTTGATGATGTAAACACAACCCTGTCTCCATGTTGGATTGATATGTCACTGCCTTATCTGGCCATGACGTGTAAGGCTACTCACATTCGATCATAACTTATGGCAGTTTTGGTGTTTCCTCATCCGTTTGTTGTAATTTTTTGGATCATCTGAAACAGATTTTGTCTTAGGTCTAACATATTTTGTTTTATTTCTGGCAAATTGCCAAGAGTTTGTTAGAACTCCTGAGTGTGCATGCTCCTTTTTTCATTGTTTCACTCAAAATTTTGGTTCCATTCACACAGGTTTGTCTTAAGCTCAACAAATTTTGTTTTATAGCTGGCAAGCTGGCAAGGATTTGGTAGAACACCTTTAAGGTTGTTAGTGTGCATGATCTTTTTTATCGGTTTGCTATAAGTTTTAGTGCAAACTGAACAAAGTATTGTCTTATATGCCTAACAAGTTTTGTTTTTATGTCCGACAAACTGCCGTGAATTTGTTAGAACGGCTTGAGGTTTGTTGATTGTGCGTGCCCCGTAAGGTAATGAAAACAATTAAAATCGTGCACACATTTCATTTAGCAACTAACATTTTTCACTATAGTCACACGACTGGAAAGCATGAGGATCAGGACAGGTTGGCCGCTGATCATCCTCTGACGTGTAAAGCAGCTAACAGTTTCGTTTTAGGGATGACTGATTATATCAAATTTGCTGTAAATTATGGTGAAAAGAGAAACGTTTTTTTTTCTTATGGCTTAACGTGAATAAAGAAGTAACAAATCATGGTGCCGCGCACACATGCAGGCGCAAGAAACGTCCAGCAAAATTTGTTTCGCTCGTGTCGTTGCAGGTTGATAAGATCGTCCATGTATGGCAGTCTGACGTGTGTGTGACACCGCAATGAGCTGATCTCTAGCTTGTGCACGTACTCACAGTGATTAGCAGAAATACACATCACAACTTCACTTTGGAGTTCTTGCTGATCGATGCGTAAAAGAATTTATGAAAACAAGGTGTGTGTATTGTGCATGTGACAATAGTTGAAAAGCAATGCCATATATTGATCGCAATCCGAATTAACGAAGGCCCTATATGTAAATATTCTCGGCGTGCGGCCAGTCATTCGGTGAGGTCGCGCCACTGCCGGCCACCTACCACCGTCGGCCCCACTGACAATCCTACAACATACTCCATCCTGTCTCGAAACATTTGTCACCGTGCCCCGTAAGGTAATAAAAAAATTAAACTGGTGCACGCAAGTCATGTAGCAGCTAACATCCATCAAAATTAGCACAAGATCCTTGTCACTTGGCTAAACCAGCATTTTACTCCTTTTTTGAATCAAACCAGCGTTTTTATTACTTAACAGGAAAAGAAGGAGTATCCTATACTCCAGCGATCACGGTAACATTCGGAGTTTCAAATGACTAGCGGACAGTACATAACACAGTCATCGCCTATGTGACAGCCTGCAAAAAACACACTCCATTGGATGGATGCACATGCACCGGTTGGATAAACGTCGTAGTGCAAGCTAGATTAAGGGATTTTTCACAATGACACAACGCTCCAAGTACACCCTAAGGAGTGGAATGGTCGCGTGTAATTACTGTCGAATTTTATGAGTTGTGAATCAAGACAAACAATATAAATGTCCCACGGTACTCATGCAGTACTTTTGAGATTCATCCATTAAAAAAATAAATAGAATTTCAATTGAAAAGGTTTCAATGAATGAACATCTTTGCCCTCTTTGAGGACTTGGCTAAGAGCTCTCTCTTCCTGAAACAGCCTCCATCCTAGCTAGAACACTCAAATACGAGACTCATGATCCTCCTACATACGTCGCCCTAATGTTAGTCTCACAAGTGCCCATACATGCTTGCTTGCACGGATCAGCCCATTGTAAACGACATTATTTGGAGAAGTTATTCTCTTCTCATTTGGTGAAGAAGGCCTTCCTAAAGCTCTCCTCCTCCCCCACTGATACCAGCAAATCTCTCATAGTTGCACTATATGGTTACCCGTTGGTTTACTGGTGAGCTCCATATACCTCCGATTGTACAATGCTTCCATGAAGAAATCAAATCTGCACCCCCGCATGCAAAACATCTTGCCCCTGCCAGCTCAAAAAAAAATTGCAACTCATGAGATTATTTCTTGGACTATAGCCATGAAAGAGTAAAGATTAATGCTAATCAATACAATATGATTCAGGACTTACATGTACAAGTGGAACCTTCTGCCGAGCAAACGGTAGGAGCAAAGCTTGCATGATCTGTTAATGTTGTTGCAGACACCATTGCAGCAGAGGTCGGCTGCCACGATCATGATACCATGGATACCGGTGTGGATGGGCTTGTTGACGGTTCGAAGATATGATGGCGTAGGCTCCGCCATGGCAACAAGGAGGCCAACTCCAGTCTCCAGGTTGCAGCAGACCCCCATCGTGAATGCCCCCTCGACGCACTTTGTTATGGGAGCGTCGGAAGTGGAGGAGGCGCCATGGTCGGAGATGCTGATGCGGGAAATTGAGGACCAAACGAACTTCTTTGGGGGTGCCATTGTTAGAGGGTTGATACTCCTAATTGCAATATCTGCTCAAGAGGAAGAAGAGAGTGATGAGTTTATGTGGAGTATACAACTCACATGGATGGGGTTTATATAGGGGCGAATTGGTTGAAGGAGGGGGCATTGGTGTTAATTCCATTGCCTTTTTTTGTTCTTTAGGGAACTTTTGTTTGCACCTTTGTATAGCTACACAACCATGAATAGGATACACATATTTCTACATAATATGTGTGAGCTCTTTGGCATGGCTTTAATATACATATACATAATTTAATAATTACTATACCTCTTCCATAACCTCTTGCTAGAAATGGAGACTACTTGGGTTCTAGCATGGCGTGATGGCTTCCACACATGACTAGATTTATGTGAACCACGACTCGGACATAAAAAGAAATCAAATCGAACATACAAATCTATGATAAGAGCATGTACAACTTACTTCCATGAATCCGATTGGAATTACACCCATTCGCATGTCCTGAGATGCATGAACCTCTAACACCTATGAGTCGGATGAGAGTTTACTTACAAATTGCACTTTTATTATGGTGTTCTAGTGTCGACGATGAACAGAGACCTTCAAAGTATTTGTACGGTCGTCGATATTGGAACTCCATAATAGAAATGAAATTTTGATATTGAAGAGAACTCGCTCATTCGATACCACAGCGCCCCGCTAGATAGACAAGCTAATTTAGTTATGCACATTCTTGAGTCTCGATGAGCCAAATCGTTCGCCTTTTATATGCGAAACCAAAATACCGCCTTCTTAGTTTTCATCCTAGTCCCTACATCAATCACTATTTACAAGACGTAAAAATGCGAGCACGATAACGCCTCCATGGAGTTAGTTTTGAATTTACCTAAGATAGCGTGTACGTTTACTAGTATACCAAGCGAGTTAGGAAAAAGGTAGCATACCAAACTATCTGAAAAAGTCGATAATGTAAACACATCCCTATCTCCATGCTGGATTGATAAGTCACTGCCTTATCTAGCCATGATGTGTAAATCTACTCACATTTGATCATAGCTAATGGCAGTTTTCATGTTTTCTCATCCGTTTGCTGTAATTTTTGGAGCAACCGAAACAGATTTTGTCTTAGGCCTAACAAATTTTGTTTTATTTGTGGCAAATTGCCAAGGGTTTGTTAGAACTCCTGAGTGTGCATGCTCCTTTTTCATTGTTTCACTCAAAATTTTAGTTCCATTCACACATGTTTGTCTTAAGCCCAACAAATTTTGTTTATGGCTAGCAAACGGCAAGGATTTGGTAGAACACCTTTAAGTTTGTTAGTGTGCATGCTTTTTTTATCGGTTTGCTATAAGTTTTAAAGCAAAACGGAACAAAGTTTTGTCTTATGTCTAACAAGTTTTGTTTTTATGTCCGACAAACTGCCGTGAATTTGTTAGAACAGCTTGAGGTTTGTTGAGTGTGTGTGCCCCGTAATGTAATAAAAAAAATTACTTAAAAGTGTGCACGCATTTCATTTAGCAGGTAAGATCCATGCATGGAGTTTGTTTCACTATAGTCACACGCTTGGAAAGCATGAGGACCAGACCAAAACAGGCTCGCCGCTGATCGTCCTCTGACATGTAAAGCAGCTAATAGTTTCGTTTTCAGGATGACTGATTACATCAAATTTGCTGTAAATTATGGTGAAAAGAGAAACGTTTTGTTTTCTTATGGCTTAACGTGAAAAAAAATAGCAAAGCATAGTGCCGCGCACGCATGCAGGCGCAAGAAACGTCCAGCAAAATTTGTTTCGCTCGTGACGTTTGCACTACAGGAAACACTATCACTTACGTCGGCCAACTTTATTTACGTCGGCCGACCGACGTAAATTAAATAACTTATGTCGGCCAGGAAAAACCGACGTAAGTTATTTAACTTATGTCGGTAGCCGACGTGATTTAGAAGACCGACAACAATAAATGTAAACTTACGTCGGCCTGGACAACTAGCCGACATGAATAAATATGTCGACGTAAGTAAGGATTAACTTACGTCGATCGGAAGAATGGCCGACGTAAAGACCGACGTAAGTTAAGTATTTTAACCTACCCCGCAGCACTTCTCTTTTCCCTTTCTTACACGCGCGCGCCGCTTTCCAACCCGTCGCTGCTGCCCCCACTCCCGCCGCCGGCCCGCCACGCCCACGCCGCCCCTGGCCTCGCCGCCCCCGACCTCTCCGCCCCCGTTCCGCCGCGCCCCCGGCCTCGGCCCGCCGCGCCCCCGCCGCCCCGGCCCCCCGCGCCCACGGCCTCGCCGGCCCCGGACCGCCGCGCCCCCGACGCCTCCGGCACCGAGGTGAGGCCCCCGACGCCTCCTAGCTCGGTTTTTTTTTTCTTTCATTTTTATGCTTATTTGTTATGCTTAGAATTATGGTTAGAATTGAATTGCTTATGTTTATGTTTAATTTAATTGAATTGAATTGCTTATGTTAGAATTGAGTTGATAAATTGATGAATTTTTATGCTTATTTGTTATGCTTAGAATTATGGTTAGAATTGAATTGCTTATGTTTAGGTTTAATTTAATTGAATTGAATTGCTTATGTTAGAATTGAGTTGATAAATTGATGAATTACAATTGATAAATTTTTATGCTTATTTGTTATGCTTAGAATAATGGTTAGAATTGAATTGCTTATATTTAGGTTTAATTTAATTGAATTGAATTACTTATGTTAGAATTGAGTTGATAAATTGATGAATTACAATGGATAATTGTTATGTTTAGGTTTATTTGAATTGCTTAGTTTTCTGAATTATGGTTACAATTTTAATTTTGATTGCTTGAGTGTTTAAGTACTATATATACATAAATGGGCTTCGGACCGGCTTGACAAGGCCCTACAAGACCCATTTAGTGGTAAGGTAAAGTATGCGTGTAGACGGGCACAAAGGCAAACGACGACAGTGAGGATGGCAAGCACCTGCGCGTGGATGGCGTACCCCGACGAAGTGGTTTCATCTCTGATCAATTTACAGCAGCTAACCCTAAAGCCGTCGTAAGATAACGGCGGATCCAGACTGGGCATAGCGTGCGATGAGCTAACACTAAAGTCGTCTTAAGTTAACGGCGGGCTTCGATTGGGCATAACTTACTCTCTAAGACCAACTGTATGTGGAGCGTAATATCCTACTCGACATGGATGTGGAATTGTCATCTAAGACCAACTTTCCTCTCACTCATTCTCTAGTTCTTTCCTCTCTCTTAAATGACCTCAAAATGAAAATGAGCAATGTAACCTATAGCAATGTATTACCCGTTTCGGATCGACATGTCTCACATGCCATTGGCATGTGAGACGTGCAGATTCAGAATTGTCCCTTTTTAGACAGCCTCAGAGTGACTAAGGGGGCGTGGCTTGTGACAAGAAGCGGGTCCGGATTCGGACGAGATTTCGGTGGTGTAACCGTGTTGTTCTCTGCTGCACCATTTTTGGGCGTGCAGTGGAGAACAGTGGGGTTATCCTGCCGAAATTCATTCGAATCCGGATCACGCGTATCGTCATGAGCACGCTCCGCTCGGTCACTCTTGGGTGGGTTTAGGATCTATCTGCCTAGGTTGTAGGGCCGTGACATAACATAACAATACACTAACAACAATTTCTTTCGCGTTAAACTGCGGAGTCAAACATGGGCGAATATCGTAGTTGGATGTACACTGGTTGGAAGAGCAGAACTGGTGGTCACGCAGATGAGTGGTACGCTAAGACAGAAGCTTTTGTGGAACGAGTTTTTTCGTTGTTAAATAGCGATAAGGCGCGGTGCCCATGTACAAAATGCTGAAACAGAACGTTTTTGGAGAAAGTGGAACTTACGTTGCATTTGTGTCGAAACGGTTATGTGTTACATTATGAGTTGAGAAATTTCACGGCGAGATAGCTTCTCAAGCTGTACAAAAAGTGGAAGTGGACAATGATGATGCCACATAGATTGATATGATGGATGAGATGCTGGAAGCTATATGACCAGAGCTTACAGAAGTTCCTCAAACGACAGAGGTTAAAGAGTTCTTCAAACGTCTAAAAGATTCAGAAGAGGCACTGCATGGACACACTAAAATGTCAATCCTCAATTTTGTGACTAGATTTATGACAATTAAGTCTAAGTTCTTCTTTTCTAACAATTGTTACAACATGCTCATCGATTTTTTCAAAGATGCCCTTACACAACCCAACAAAGTGCCTAAGGATATGTACAACTCGAAGAAAATTCTTTCTAGTCTCAGTATGAAGCACGAAAAGATTGATGTGTGTCCAGACAACTGCATGCTTTTCTGGAGAGAGCATGCCAATGAGAACAAATGTTTGAAATGTGGTCAACCGAAGTTTGTCGAAGTTGTTAATAACGATGGTAATACTGTGACGACGAAAGTCACACGTAAGCAGCTTCGTTACTTACCTGTGACACCGAGGTTGAAGCAGTTGTTCCTTTCAAAAAAAAAAATGGGTCAGACACATGAGATGGCACAAAGAAGGTGAGCGTGAGAACAATGGAGTCATGACGCACCCGTCCGATGGTGAGGCATGGAAGGTGTTGGACCGGTTCGACCCAGAATTCGCTCGTGAAGCGAGAAATGTTCGCATCGGGTTGGTGACAGATGGGTTCACGTCGTTCAGCATAAATGCCGCACCATACTCCTATTGGCCCGTCTTTATCATTCCGTACAATCTTCCACCGGCTTTTTGCATGAAGAACGAGTTTATGTTTCTTAGCATCATTGTACCTGGGCCAGATCATCCTGGGTCACGTCTCAATGTGATATTGAAACCGTTGATCAAAGAGTTGAAAATGTTGTGGACAGGAGTCGAAGCGTACGACTGTTACAAGAAATAGAAATTCAACCTCCGAGTTGCTTATTTGTGGCCCGTTCATGATTTTCCGGCATACGACATGTTTTCTAGATGGAGCACTCATGGTCGGTTGACGTGTCCGATATGTGCCTCGGATACCGATTGCTTTCGACTTATCCATGGAGGCAAGATATCTTACTTCGATTGTCATAGACATTGGCTGCCTCCGAATCACTTGTTTAGACAACAGAAGAATGTCTTTAGAAAGAACACCGTTGTCACTAACGGACCACTGAAATGTCTTAACGGGTCAGAAATATCTGATATGTTGGACAAATTGGTGCCAGATGAAGGTCTTCCTGGATATTTTGAAGGTTACGTAGACAAACACAATTGGACTCACATATGTGGACTTTGGGAGTTACCGTATGTGAAGTCGTTGATTCTAAGGCACAACATTGATGTTATGCATCAGGAGTGTAACATGGCCGAATGTATCATAAACACATGCATGGACATGACGGACAAAACAAAAGACAATTTAAAGGCTCGAAAGGATCTTGCCGAGCTTTGTAACCGTCAAAGTCTTGAGCTCTCCGAAAATGGTGGTAAACCACACGCTCCTTTCTGTCTTCGACCTAAAGAAAAAAAAAAGAAGTTCTCGAATGGTTGCAAAGGTTGAAATTCCCAGATGGTTATGCAGCTAGTCTGAGACGAGTCGTGAATGTGAAAATGGGAAAGCTCATTGGGTTGAAGAGTCATGGTTATCACATAATCATGGAAAGACTTCTGCCTGTTATGTTTCGAGGCTATTTTGACGATGCAGTGTGGAAGGTGTTAGCCGAGCTTAGCCACTTCTATAGGCAACTGTTTGCTAAAGAAATCACGCCAGAGATGATGACTAAATTGGAAAAGGAGGTTCTGGTACTTTTGTGTAAGATGGAAAAAAATTCTTCTCCAGGATTTTTCAATCCAATGCAACATCTCTTAATTCATCTTCCATTTGAAGCGAAAGTGGACGGTCCCGTGCAATATAGGTGGATGTATCATATTGAAAGATCACTTAGATATCTAAAACCAATGGTTGGTAACAGGGCAAGGGTTGAAGGTTGCATCGCCGAAGCTTTTACTCTTAAGGAAGTAGGATACTTCTCAAGTGTTTACTTTGCAGAGGAAAACAATGTTAATACTTCTGTAATGCGGTACAATATAGATGAGCAACCTCCTTCTAGCGATCTCTACATTTTTGCAACAAGAGGCACTACTGTTGGTAGTTACACTTCGTACGTTGTTAGCGAAAAAGAAAGGCGTGTTGCATTTGTTGGTGGTTTGGATCCGACAGATCTCCCGACACTACTAAAGTGTTAGAGGAGTTTGATGTTCGGTGTGGGCGCGCGGAGATTCAAGAAGGTGAATTGTAAATGACACTGGAGACACGGAGATTTACGTGGTTCGGGCCGCCTGAGCATAATACCCTACTCCACGAGTGTGTTGGTGTTGTATTAGCTGTATGAGCTTGTATCGAGCGTGTGTAGAATGTATAGAGTGTGTCGTCGGCCTGTCCTTTTATAGTACAAGGGCAGGCCGTTACAAGTTAGCCTGGCCTGACATGTGGCCCCGGCGGTTACTAATATTGATACTCATTCAACACCTTTAATTGCCCTTAATGACCGGGTAATGGGCTTTGACAGCACCGTTACTGGTAATTAAGGTCATCCGATCGTGTGTCATTAATATAGTATTAATGACACTTAATCCGGTGTTGAAGCCCTTGATTCCCCTTTGAAGATCCAGAGCCTTTGTGGAGTCTTCCGGAGGTTAGAGGCTGAAGATCCGACGGTTGGACACATGGCAGCTACGGAGCATACTGTGGGAAACAGGTAGCTCCGGAGCTACCTGACACGTGTCAGTTCCGGAGCTTCCCTCGGTCTGGGGTTAGGTCCGGGGGTGCCATTTTGGTACATAGCCCGGAGCTTCCCCCTTGTGGGTGGTAGCTCCGGTTTGACAGTACACGTTGCGACCCTAGGATTAACCATATTGGAGAAGCGGGTCCGGTTATGTCTGACATGTGGGCCTCCGAAGGTCTTCGAATCGAATAGATGACTTTCCCTTGAGATCTTTGTAATCTCAAGGGGTGTACGGTTCCCAGGGTACCGACAGTGGCCCCCTGGGCCCACCTCTGGGGAAGACCCCTTGAGTGAAGTCCCTCTGCCGGAGGTGGGTCCATTCTCGCGACTTTTGAACTGAGTCTTCAAAGGTCTTCGGATGTGCCGTTGGCGATGGTTTGGAGTTAAATCCTCGCCGTGTGGCGTATCCCGCGTGCGGCAGATGAGATCTTTGGCGTGCGGATCTCACGCAATTGAAGGTCGCCGGTTCCCGATACGAAAACCGTATCGGTTTCGCGCGCCTTCTCAGGTCGCCGCCTTCGGGCTTCCCGCCTCATGATGACAACCGTTCGCCTGGGTAAGAACCTCGACTTGATCATCGGGGTGGTCCCGGGCCCTCTGGTCATCGACTGGGTGGAATTTTTGAATGGTATTTTCGACTTCCTAGCGGTTTCCATCCAAGCGTTGCGAGGGCTTACTTAAGAAGGAAAGCGCGCACCGTCTGGAGTTCTTTACGCCTCTCATCTGATCTTGCACTCAAACTCCCAACTTGTGCTTCGCTTTTCCTCTCTTGCCTTGCTGTGCTGCGATGGAGTTGGGTCTCCGCGAGAGTCATTTGAAGACCGACGGTGACCTGAAGAAGGTCCGGGCACTCATGGGATGGTCCGCGGACTTCTTCAACTGCATGGTCCGCGCCGACGGAGAGCTTCCATTTGAGAAGGAGCACGCCGGCGAAATGGTGCACTTTTCTTCGTACGCCATGGTGGGGTTGATCTCACCTTTTTCCTCCTTTTTCTTGATGCTGCTAGACTTTTATGGTCTGCAGCTATACCACCTTGGCCCTCACTACATTCTCCTTGTGTCTATCTTTGTCCACTTCTGTGAGATGTGGGTGGGCATCCCCCCCTGCATTGAATTCTTCCGGACCTTCTTCACCGTCCATACCATCGGCAGGAGCAATGAGTACCTTGGCTTCTACTACTTCGTGAAGCGCAAGAAGTGCCCATTCAAGTACCTCCGGTCGTTTCCCTCTGGGAAGTGGGATGATTGGAAGAAGGACTGGATAGTCATGGGTGGAGGAGCACGAGAGGCTGGAGATGCCCGAAGGCCTCCCCAATATTGACACGACGATCTGGAGTGAAGCTCCGGTGTTGGCGGACGCCTTCAACCCTGCCCTGACCAGGATCCGCCAGTGCGTGGAGGGAGGATTAACTCCTCAGGCGGTGTTTTGTAACTTCCTGGTCAACAGGTGGGCACCGCTGAAGAGGAGAGAAAAACTCGCTTGGGCCCTCAACGGTGTGATGGACGACAACCGGGTCGAGACCGGGCTGAAGTCCAACATGGTGGGGACAAGCTTGGAGTTTCATCTCAAGAAGTTCCAGCACGGCATCGATGTCGAGGGTGACGACTTGACTCCGCCATCAGCTTTTCTCCCTCTGAACGTGGAAGTAGAGTTCAGCAGGGAGCTCTGACGGAAGATGCCCGTGCTTGACGACCTTGGTGTCGTCGAAAGAAGATCGATCTCCAGGGTGGCGATCCTTGGGGTGTCCGAAGGTGGCTCCGACCCTGCCCCGAAGCCAAGGGCCGAGGTCGTCGGCAAGGGCAAGGAACCGGCGGACGAACCCTTGAGCCGGAAGAGGAAGCTGCAGCATGCCGACGGAAGGTCAGTCAGGCCTGCCACCTCTGCATCGGCTCCTTCTCCCCGGAGGGGGATGTCTTCTACCACCGCGGTGACTGTACCCGCAGCGGTGTCCTCCCGGGGTGCTAGCTCCGGGCATGCGACTCCAGCACCAGGGCCGGTTGAGGCCTCTAGGTTCGGAGGTTCTTCTCGATCGAGGGGAGCCTCGACCAGGGAAACGCCCGTGGTTGCAACGAGTTTCGGGGGGCCTTCTGGAGCTTCCACGCCGTCGGCGGCTATGGTCAGCCTAGAACGCTCGGGAAAGAGGTTCCGCGCAAGCTGGTGCGGGAGCCTCCCAAGGTAATTTTTTAATCTTTACCTCGGACAGTTGTTTTGTTGTAGTAACTATTTTTTAAGTTTCTTCGTCCATCATCTGCAGCGTTCCCAAGAAGAGGAGTGAGGCTCCACCCTCAGCCACAGCAACTGAAGCTGTGAGGGCGGAAGCTTCTGCTCCTGTCCCGGTGCCGCCCCAAGTGGTGGTTGAAGCTGCGACAGCTCCGGCGCCAGCTGTCGTGGTCATAGACCTCGACTCATCCCCAGAGACTCCCGTGGTAGTGCCGGACCGCGGGAGAGAAGATGCGCCAGCAGCACCTGTCCCGGAGGCTGAAGCTCCGGGTCCTGGTGGTGAGATGATGGAAGCTCCGGCCGTTGAGCCGGAGGAAGCAGTAATTCCGGCCCCAGAGCCAGAAATTGTCGATGCTCCGAAGGTTGAGTCGGAGGTGATTGAAGTCCCGGCGTGCGCGCCGAATGTTGAGGAAGTCCCGGTGGTTGGGTCGGCTACCTCAGAAGCACCGGCCGCAGAGCCGGTCACTGTTGGAGCTCCGGCCGCATGGCCAGTTGATGATGAAGATCTTTCGGCTCCCGAGCCAGTTGTTGCAGAGGCGTCGGAGCTCGAGCCCCCAATAGAGGAGGTGCCCAGGCCGGAGCCAGAAGCGTCCCCTGCTCCGGAAGTGACGACGTCGGAGGTACTCGCGGCTGAGCCGGAGTGCCCTGGTGAAGTTGTTGGCCCCCTACCTGAGGGGGCAAATGAAGACCTGGCGGTGGGGCCTTCCTCGATGGTGACTGAGGCCATCCCGGAGGACGGCCCTAGTGCCATGGAGACCCAGGGGACCACTCTTGTGGAGTGGGACCCAATTTTTGTATCTGAAAACCCACTAGAACCAGCGGAGGAGACCCCAGCACGTCCGGAACCTATCCCGTTGTCATTGTCTATTGGCAACGCTTGTTCCAGTTTGCGTCAAGTTCAACTGGCCTTCTTCCACGACAGCAAGGCTCTTGAAGAGGAGCGCCAAACCCTTAGGCGGTGGCGTAACTGGCTCTACTTCGAGACCAAGCTAGCGCAATCGAGGCTAGCAAATGACAAAGAGTGGATCAAGCGGGAGAAGTTCCGCCTGGAATACTGGGGCAAGTTATTGGATGACAGGGAGAGTATGACTCGTGCCCTCGACGCTCAATCTCGAGAGATTTACGAGAAGACCAAAGCAGCTAACAGTGCGGCCGATGAACGCCAAGAAAGGCTTGAGGCCATTAACACTACACTCATCAAGCGTCGGGAGGCACTTGAAGAGAGGGAGAAAAGGCTCGAAGGTGAAGAGCAGGAACTCCTTGAGCTGCGGGATGACGTCCTGAGGAGGGAGGAGGAGCTCACCGAGAAGGTGGCTCTGGCTGACAAGGGCCTCGAGGAGCGCGCCAAGAAATTGGAAGAGCGCTGCACTGAGGAGGGGGAGAAGGCCTGGGTGCGAGGGCAGGAACTCTACGAACAAGAGTGTGCCCTTGCTGCCAGGGAGAAGAAAGTGAGGGGCAGGGAGAAAGACCTGGTTGACCGCCAGAACAAGATCCACCTCCGGGAGGAGGAACTCGGAAAACTCGAGAAGTGAGTTGCTAAAAAGATCCAGCAAAATGCCAAAGAGGTTGAGCGCCTCGCTCGCGAGAATTCTGAACTGGTGGCGGCCAGAAGATCCTTGGAGGAATTGAAGGGCTTGAGGACTACGGACTCCCTACAGATTTGGGAGTTCTTGGGCAAGGCCAATGACGCGCTGACACCGATGGGCTTCAGTCTCGTGCATTCAGATGATCCGGAGCCGGAGCCGGACCTAGCGTTGCAAGCGTTGAGCTCGGCAGGTAGCAAACTCTCCAAGGTGGGCGACATCATCGCAGACCAATTGGAGGTTGAGGGGCAATCCCTGGCGAAGAACGTCGCAGAATATGTGCTGACGTGCTACACCAGCTGGAACTCCCAATTTCCTCTGGACCCGATGCTTGAAGGTCCCGTTGAAGGAGAAGGTGAAGCTGCCCGAGTCAACATGTCGGAGATTGCCCAGAAGGTCGCCCAATTCTTCCATAGGGTCTAGGACCATCTCTGTTGTTCCCACTTGTATTCTCTCTTCTTCTTCCTCAATTTTGTAATCCCTTGTCTCCAGATGAATGAAATCCCCAAATTTTTTGTGAATTTCACTTTTTGTCTTCAACACTTTTGTCTTCACTCGGCCCCCTGGTAGATGTACACAATTTGATTGTGAACATGTTCCAAGAGGATATTGTGTTTTGTTGAAGACTCATTTGCTTCGAACTTGTAGAGTGTAGGTCCGAAGTCTTCGATAGTGAAGGCCCCCTGGGGTTGTCGGAGCTTAGAAGCTCCAGCATTGTCTATCATCGGAGTTTAGTAGCTCCGACAATAGTCCCTATCAATGCGTAGAGCATCGATAGTTAGACCTCCGGGGTGTTGGAGCTTAGTAGCTCCGGCAATGACCTTTGCCAATGCGTAGCTTGTCGGCAGCAGACTCCACTTGTGGGGTCTTCTCACCATCTTTTATTTAACATCGACGGCTGGCCTTCCTAGCTCTACCGGAGCTTGATTGCTCCGGTGATGCTCGTTTTCAATGCATAACATCGATTACAAGCCACCTAGGGGAGTCGGAGCTTTGTTAGCTCTGGCTTTTCTCCATCAACGTAGATTTTTTATTTTTCGTGCACACTGAAGCGAAGGAAAATAGTAAAATTCGTTTCTTGCCTATAACTTCGTCGCGGCTTACGATTCTTAAGAAAATTTTAGGTCAAACGTGATTCTAAATACAACCGAATGCGTTCTCTTTTCTTCCAGATCCAATTGTACTTGGACTCGCCTTACTTCGGCCTGCCGGGGTGTAGGTAGAGTGGCGTACTTGGGGTGCTTGACCAGGCTAAGTCGATAGCACACTCCGGCCCTAGATTGGCTTGGCGGCATTCAGGCGAGTGGGCCATGAACAATATTTGAATCCAAGAGAATCGACAATACAACTCGAATCGTATATGAACCGGTCGAACTAAAATTTCTTAAGAATTGCACGTCTTCGTTATAGACAAGAAAGAGAAAAATAAAAAATGTTGAGCCTGTACAAAATAAATGCACGTGGAGTCTGTTTCACATGAAGATGTCTTTCATTATAGGTCCGGGGTACAGGGGAAACAAGTACACTCTTAGGGTACGGAACTAGGCTAAGCGTGTTTCATTTCTCGTTTGACCCAAGGTAGCTAGCCACACTTTTAGTCCCGAGGCTGTGACAAGTGTTGCATGAACTTTGCGGACCTTTCGGGAAAGGTCTGGCTGTTCTCCCGGAGGAGCTACCCGACTCTGTACAATGACTCTATAACATACACCTCAAGTTACTACAGACTCACCTCCGTGATATTAAGTGTAGAACTTACGGAGGTGCTCAATATTCTAAGGATTTGGGAGAGGTGTCCCATCCTCGGTAGCCAAGCGAACGCTCCCGGGACGGGATACTTTAATCACTCGGAAGGGTCCCTTCCAGCCGGGGGAGAGTTTGTTTAACCCTTCTCTGGATTGTATTCTCCGTAGCACCAGGTCGCCTTCCTTGAGCTGTCGGTTGTGTACATGCCGCTGATGATAGCGCCGAAGGGCTTGGCGGTATCAGGCATTACGAACAGCTGCTTGGCACCTTCCCTCTTCAATGAGGTCTAGGTCTTCACGCCGGAGCTGGTCCTGCGTGGCTTCGTCGAAGGTCCAGACCCGGAGTGACCCCAAGGTGATTTCCGGAGGAAGGATTGCTTCAGCTCCATACACCAGGAAGAAGGGTGTCTCTCCAATTGATCGGTTTGGAGATGTCCTGTTGGCCCATAAAGTGGGCGGAAGCTCTTCAATCCAGTTGGCACCATGTTTTTTCAAGCGCTCATAGGTGCGCGTTTTGAGTCCTTTAAGGATTTCAGCATTTGCTCTATCGGCTTGGCCATTGCTTGCCAGGTGAGCTACGGAGGCGTAGCAAACTTGAATGCCGAGGTCTTCGCAATATCCTTGAAATGCAGAACTTGTGAATTGGGTCCCATTATCAGTGATGATTTTGTTTGGGACTCCAAACCTGCATACAATGGACTGCAAAAAGTTGATAGCTGATTGCTTGTTGATTGTCACAACTGGAGTTGCTTCCGGCCACTTGGTGAACTTGTCAATGGCAACGTACAGGAACTTGTAACCTCCGACGGCTCTTGGGAAAGGTCCCAAGATGTCCATCCCCCACACAGCGAAGGGCCATGTAGGAGGTATCATTTGTAAGGGCTGAGCCGGTGTGTGAATTTGCTTTGCATGAAATTGACATGCTTCGCATTTCTTCACCAGCTCAGTTGCATCTTGGAGTGTTGTAGGCCAGTAGAAGCCATGCTGAAAGGCCTTACCAACCAGCGTGCGGGAAGATGCGTGGTTCCCACACTCGCCTCAATGGATTTCTGCGAGGAGCTCGCAGCCTTCTTCCCTTGTGATGCACCGCATTAGGATGCCGTTGGCACCGCGCTGGTAGAGATCCCCTTCTACCAACGTGTATCTTTTAGCCAATCTGACTACCCGGTCAACAGATACATCATTGTCAGGAAGGATGTTGTCTTTCAAGTAGTTCCGGATCTCCGAGATCCATGCATCGGAACTAACTTGAGCATTTGAGTCTTGCATGCTGGGTTGCTCGGAGCTTCCGGCAGCACCTACGACCCTTGATGGCTGTTATGGTAACAGGGTCATCGGGACCGTCAGCTTCGGGATGCTGATCTCGCCCCCTTTGCTCAGTTCGGCAGGCTGAGCTGTGGGTTTTGACAACCTTCGGACAAAAGTTCCGTCAGGAGCCAGAGCTCCAGTTGACGCTTTCGTCGAAAGTTCGTCGGCTTCAGTGTTGTGGGCACGCTGAACATGGTGGAGATCTAGGACTTTGAAGTCCTTCTGAAGCCTCTGGACTTCAAGGAGGTAAGCAACTAGCTGGAGATTGTTGCAGGAGCATTCACCCTTCACTTGCTTAATTATGAGTTGTGAATCTCCCTTGACCAGCAGTTGCTTGACACCGTATGATAGTGCCACCTTTAGTCCGTAGATGAGTGATTCGTACCCCGCCATGTTGTTGGTCGCCTTAAAGTCAAGATGTACCATGTATTTTACCTTCTCCCCGGTTGGTGCGAGGAGAAGGATTCCAGCTCCAGCCCCCTGCTTTTGCATGGAGCCGTCGAAGTAGAGGGTCCAATGAGGCTCGATGATGTCCGGAGCTTCGTGTTCTGGCTTCTGCTCACTGGGGCCCCCAGGGTTTGATGGAGAGGGAGTCCATTCCGCCACAAAGTCTGCCAATGCTTGACTCTTGATTGCTTGCCTTGAAATGAATTCGAGATCGAATTCGGCCAATTCCGCTGCCCACTTTGCAATATTCCCAGTTGAATTGGGATTATGCAAGATTGCTCGAAGTGGGTAATAGGTCACCACTGAGATTTTGTGAGCTTGGAAGTAATGGCGAAGCTTCCTGGAGGCAATAAGAACTGCATAGAGCAGCTTATGCACCTTTAGGTATCGAGTCTTGGCATCGTGTAGTACTTCACTAATGAAGTACACCGGGCGCTGAATGGTCCGGACCCTCCCGGAGGGGCCCGGAGCTTCCCCTTCACTGACCCGGATCCTCCTGGAGGGATCCGAATTTTCTTCGGGGACCTCCGGGTTCTGGCTGGAGGAACCCGGAGCTTCTTCAGAAGTAACCTGGACCCTCCCGGAGGGGTCTGGGTCTTCTAAAGTGACTTCTTATGGATTCAAGTCTAGGAGCTGGGTCCCAGACTCGCTTTCAGGATCCCCCGGACCCTCCCGAAGGGGTCTGGATTCCTGAGTATGGGGTAGTTCTGGTCTCTCCGCGACCAGGACCATACTGACGACTTCGTCAGTGGCTGAAATATAAAGCAACAAAGGCTCACCAGGGTTCAGAGCTACCAGAATTGGTAGGGTGGTGAGGAACTGTTTTAGCTCCTGGAATGCCTTTTCTGCTTCTTCATACCATTGAAATGGTCCGAACTTCCTCAATAACTTGAAGAAGGGGAGTGCCCGTTCTGCCAGTCTTGAAATGAACCGGCTGAGGGCTGCTAGACATCCAGTTAGCTTTTGGACATCTTTGATGCAGGCTGGTGGCTGCATGTCTTCAATGGCCTTGATCTTCGCCGGATTAGCTTCTATGCCTCAGTGACTTACCAGGAAACCAAGAAGTTTTCCGGAGCTAACCCCGAAGACACACTTGTCTAGGTTTAGCTTTGCGCGGGTGAACCGCAGCTTATCGAAGACAGCCTGCAAGGTGTCAAGGAGTGACTCCTTGTTCTTGATTTTGACCACGATGTCATCAACGTACACTTCTGTCGGTGGTTTGGAACCGGCAGATCTCCCGACACTACTAAAGTGTTAGAGGAGTTTGATGTTCGGTATGAGCGCGCGGAGATTCAAGAAGGTGAATTGTAACTGACACAGGAGACACAAGAGTTTACGTGGTTCGGGCCGCCTGAGCGTAATACCCTACTCCACAGGATGTGTTGATGTTGTATTGGATGTAGCAAGTGTGTCAGTGTGTCTGAACGTCTCTCGAGCGTGTCTCAACGTCTATCTCTCGTGTGCGTGTAAACGTCGTTGGCCTCTCCTTTTATGGTATAAGGGCAGGCCGTTACAAATTAGCCTGGCCCGGCATGTGGCCTCGGCGTTTACTAGTGTTGATACCTCTTCAACACGTTTAATTGCCCTTAATGACCGTGTAATGGGCTTTGACAGCATTGTTACTGGTATTAAGGTCGTCCGATTAAGTGCAATTAATATGGTATTAATGACACTTAATCGGGTCTTGAAGTCTTCGATTCCCCTTTGAAGATCTGGAGCCGTTGCGTGGTCTTCTGGAGGTTAGAGGGTGAAGATCCGACGGTTGGACACGTGGCAGCACAGGAGCACGCTGTGGAGAGCAGATAGTTCCAGGGTTAGCTGACACGTGTCAGCACCGGAGCTTCCCTCGGTCTGGGGTTAGGTCTGGGGATGCCACTTCGGTACATAGTTCGGAGCTTCCTCCCTTGCGGGCGGTAGCTCCAGTTTGATAGTACACGTGGCGACCCTGGGGCTAACCATGTTGGAGAAGCGGGTCCGGACATGTCTCACATGTGTGCCTCTGAAGGTCTTCAAATCAAGTGGGTGACTTTTCCTTGATATCTTTGCAATCCCAAAGGGTATATGGTACCCAGGGTACCGACAGTGGCCCCCTGGGCCCACCTCCGGGGAAGACCCCTTGGATGAAGTTGTTCCACCGGAGGTGGGTCCATCCTTCGACTTTTGAACTGAGTCTTCAAAGGTCTTCGGATGTGGCGTTGGTGATGGTCCGGAGTTAAATCTTCGCCGCGTGGCATATCCCGTGTGCGACAGGTGAGATCTTTGGTGTGCGGATCTCACGCAATTGAAGGTCGCTGGTTCCTGATACGAAAATTGTATCGGTTCCGTGCGCCTTGTCAGGCCGCCGCCTTCGGGCTTCCCGCCTCATGATGGCAACCGTTCGCCTGGGTAAGAACCTCGACTTGATCGTCGGGGTAGTCCCGGGCCCTCTTGTCATTGGCTGGGTGGAATTTTTGAGTGGTATCTTCGACTTCTCTGCGGTTTCCATCCAAGCGTCGCGAGGGTTTACTTAAGAAGGAAAGTGTGCACCGTTTGGGGCTCTTTACGCCTCCCATCTGATCTTGCGCTCAAAATCCCAACTTGTGCTTCGCTTTTCTTCTCTTGCCTAGCCGTGCCGCGATGGAGTTGGGTCTCTGCGAGAGTCGCTTGAAGACCGACGGTGACCTGAAGAAGGTCCGGGCCCTCATGGGATGGTCCTCGGACTTCTTCAACCGCTCGGTCCGCGCCGGTGGAGAGCTCCCGTTTGAGAAGGAGCACGCCGGCGAAATGGTGTACTTCTCCTCATACGCCATGGTGGGGTTGATCCCACCTTTTTCTTCCTTTTTCTTGATGCTGCTAGAATTCTATGGTCTGCAGTTGTATCATCTAGCCCCCCACTCCATTCTTCTTGTGTCCATTTTCGTCCACTTCTGTGAGATGTGGGTGGGCATCCCCCCCTGCATTGAACTCTTCCGGACCTTCTTCACCGTCCATACCACCGGCAGGAGCAATGAGTACCTAGGCTTCTACTACTTCGTGAAGCGCAAGAAGTGCCCATTCAAGTACCTCCGGTCATTTCCCTCTGGGAAGTGGGATTAATTGAAGAAGGACTGGATTGTCGTCCGGGTGGAGGAGCACGAGAGGCTAGAGCTGCCCGAAGGCCTTCCCAGCATCGACACGACAATCTGGAGTGAAGCTCCGGTGCTGGTGGAAGCCTTCAACCCTGCTTTGACCAGGATACGCCAATGCGTGGAGGGATGATTGACTCCTCAGGCGGTGTTTTGCAACTTCTTGGTCAACAGGTGGGCACCGCTGAAGAGGAGAGAGAAACTTGCATGGGCCCTCAACAGCGTGATGGACGACGATCGGGTCGAGACCGGGCTGAAGTCCAACATGGTGGGGAAAACCCTGGAGTTCCACCTCAAGAAGTTCCAGCATGGTATCGACGTCGATGGTGACGACTTGACTCCGCCATCAACTTTTCTTCCTCTGAACGTGGAAGTGGAGTTCAGCAGGGAGCTCCGGCGGAAGATGCCCGTGCTTGACGACCTTGGTGTCGTCGAGAGAAGACCAACCACCAGGGTAGCGATCCCCAGAATGCCCGAGGATGGCTCCGACCCTGCTCCGAAGCCGAGGGAAGAGGTCGTCGGCAAGGGCAAGGAGCTGGCGGATGAACCCGTGAGCCGGAAGAGGAAGCTGCAGTACGCCGACAGAAGGTCCGTCAGGCCCGCTACTTCTGCGTCGGGTCCTTCTCCCTGGAGGGGAAGGTCTTCTACAATTGCGGCGACTGTTCCCGTAGTGGGGTCCTCCCGGGGCGCGACTGTTCCCGCAGTGGGGTCCTCCCGTGGTGTTAGCTCCGGGCATGCGACTCTAGCACCTGGGCCGGTGGAGGCCTCTAGGTCCGGGGGTTCTTCCCGATCGAGGGGGGCCTCGACTCGGGAAACACCCGTGGCCGCGACGAGTTCCGGGGGGCCTTCCGGAGCTTCCACGCCGGCTATGACCAGCCTAGAACGCCCGGGAAAAAGATTTCGCGCAAACTGGTGCGGAAGCCTCCCAAGGTAATTTTTAATCTTTACCTTGGATAGTTGTTTTAATTGTAGTAACTATTTTTTAAGTTTCTTTGTTCATCATCTGCAGCGTCCCCAAGAAGGGGAGTGAGGCTCCACCCTCAGCCACAGCGGCTGAAGCCGTGAGGGTGGAAGCTTCTGCTCCTGTCCCGGTGCCGCCCCAAGTGGTGGATGAAGCTGCGACAGCTCCGGCGCCGACTGTCGTGGTCATGGACCTCGACTCATCCCCAGAGGCTCCCATGGTAGTGCCGGACCGCGGGAGTGAAGATGCGCCAGCGGCACCTGTCCCAGAGGTTGAAGCTCCGGGTCCTGGTGCTGAGATGATGGAAGCTCCGACCGTTGAGCCAGAAGAAGCTGTGATTCTGGCCCTAGAGCCAGAAAGTGTCGAAGCTCTGGTGGTCGAGCCGGAGGTGATTGAAGTCCCGGCGTGCGCGCCGGATGTTGAGGAAGCTCCGACGGTTGGGCCGGCTACCTCAGAAGCACCGGTCGTAGAGCCGGTAGTTGTTGGAGCTCCGACTGCAGGGCCGATTGAAGATGAAGATCTTCCGGCTCCCAAGCCGGTTGATACAGAAGTGTTGGAGCTCGAGCCCCCATCGGAGGAGGTGCCAAGGCCGGAGCCAGAAGCGGCCCCTGCTCCGAAAGTGATGACGTCGGAGGTACCCACGACTGAGCCGGAGTGCCATAGTGAAGTCGCTGGCCCCCTGTGTGAGGGGGTGAATGAAGACCTGGCAGCGGGGCCCTCCTCGATGGCGACTGAGGCCATCCCGGAGGACGGCCCTAGTACCATGGAGACACAGGGGACCACTCTTGTGGAGTGAGACCCAATTTTTGTATCTGAAAACCCGCTGGAACCAGCGGAGGAGACCCCAACAGGTCCGGAACCTATCCCGTTGTCACTGTCCATTGACAACGCATGTTCCAGTCTGCGTCAAGTTCAACTGGCCTTCTTCCACGACAGCAAGGCTCTTGAAGAGGAGCGCCAAACCCTTAGGAGGTGGCGTAACCGGCTCTACTTCGAGATCAAGCTGGCGCAGTCAAGGCTAGCGGATGACAAAGAGTGGATCAAACGGAGAAATTCTGCCTGGAGTATTGGGGTAAATTATTGGATGACAGGGAGAGTATGACTCACGCCCTCGACGCTTAATCCCGGGAGATCTACGATCAGGCCAAAGCATCCAATAGTGCGGCCGATGAACGCCACGAAAGGCTTGAGGCCATTAACACTACACTCATCAAGCGCCGAGAGGCACTTGAAGAGAGGGAGAAACAACTCGAAGATGAAGAGCAGAAACTCCTAGAGCTGCGGGATGACGTCCTGAGGAGGGAGGAGGAGCTCTCCGAGAAGGTGGCTCTGGCTGACAAGGGCCTTGAGGAGCGCGCCAAGAAATTGGAAGAGTGCTGCGTAGAGGAGGAGAAGAAGGCCTGGGTGCGAGGGCAGAAGCTCCATGAACGGGAGTGTGCCCTCGTTGCCAGGGAAAAGAAAGTGAGGGGCAGGGAGAAGGACCTGGTCGACCGCCGGAACAAGATCCACCTCCGGGAGGAGGAGCTCGGAAAACTCGAGAAGCGGGTTGCTGAGAAGATTCAGCAAAACGCCAAAGAAGTTGAGTGCCTCGCCCGTGAGAATTCCGAACTGGTGGCGGCCAGAAGATCTTTGGAAGAATTGAAAGGCTTGAGGACAGCGGACTCCCTACAAATTTGGGAGTTCCTGGGCAAGGCCAACGATGCGCTGACACCAATGGGCTTCACTCCCGTGCACCCGGATGATCTGGAGCCGGAGCCGGACCTAGCGCTGTAGGCATTGAGCTCGGCAGGTAGCAAGCTCTCCAAGGTGGGCGATGTCTTCGCGGACCAATTGGAGGTTGAGGGGCAATCCCTAGCGAAGAACGTCGCAGAGTACGTGCTGACGTGCTACACCAGCCGGAACTCCCAATTTCCTCTGGACCCGGTGCTTGAAGGTCCCGTCGAAGGAGAAGGGGAAGTTGCCCCAGCCAACGTGTCGGAGGTTGCCCAGAAAGTCGCTCAATTCTTCCATAGGTTCTAGGACCATCTCCGTAGTTCCCACTTGTATCTTCTCTTCTTCTTCCTCAATTTTGTAATCCCTTGTCTCCAGATGCATGAAATCCCCAGATTTTTGTGAATTTCACTTTTTGTCTTCAACACTTTTGTCTTCACTTGGCCCCCTGGTAGATGTACACAATTTGATTGTGAACATGTACCAAGAGAATATTATGTTTTGTTGAAGACTCATTTTCCTCGAACTTGTAGAGCGTAGGTCCGAAGTCTTTGATGGTGAAGGCCCCCTGAAGTCAAACCGACTACCGTCGGAGCTTAGTAGCTCCGGTAATAGTCCCTATCAACGCATAGAGCATCGACAGTTAGTCCTCCGGGGTGTCGGAGCTTAGCAGCTCCGGCACTGACCTTTGCCAACACGTAATTTGTCGATAGCAGACTCCACTTGCGGGGTCTTCTCACCATCTTTTACGTCGACGGCTGACCCCCCTAGCTTTACCGGGGCTTGGTTGCTCCGGTGATGCTTGTTAACATCGATTACAAGCCATCTAGAGGAGTCGGAGCTTTGTTAGCTCCGGCTTTTCTCCATCAACGTGTATTTTATTTTTCCTGCACACTGAAGTCAAGAAAAATAGTAAAATTCGTTTCTTGCCTATAACTTCGTTACGACTTACGATTCTCGAGAAAGTTTTAGGTCAAACGCGATTCTAAACACAATCGAATGTGTTGCCTTTTCTTCCGGATTCAATTGTATTTGGACTCGCCTTACTTCGGCCTGCCGGGGTGTAGGTAGAGTGGCGTACTTAGGGTGCTTGACCAGGCTAAGTCGATAGCACACTCTGGCCCTAGATTGGCTTGGCGGCACTCAGGCGAGTGAGCCATGAACAATATTTGAATTCAAAAGAATAGACAATACAACTCGGATCGTATATGAACTGGTCGAACTAATTTTTTTTAAGAATTGCACGTCTTTGTTATAGACAAGAAAGAGAAAAATAAAAAAAAAAAATGTTGAGCCTGTACAAAATGAATGCACGTGGAGTCTGTTTCACCTGAAGATGTCTTTCATTATAGATCCGGGGTACAAGGGAAACAAGTACACTCTTAGGGTACGGAACCAAGCTAAGCGTGTTTAATTTCTTGTTTGTCCCAGGGTAGCTAGCCACACTTTTAGTTCTGAGACTGTGACAAGTGTTGCATGAACTTTGTGGACCTTCCGGGGAAGGTCCGACTGTTCTCCCGGAGGAACTATCCGACTTGGTACAATGACTCTATAACATACACCTCAAGTTACTCAAGACTCACCTCCGTGATATTAAGTGTAGAACTTACGGAGGTGCTCGATGTTCCAAGGATTTGGGAGAGGTGTCCCATCCTCGGTAGCCAAGCGAACGCTTCCAGGACGGGATACTTCAATCACTCGGAAGGGTCCCTCCCAACCGGGCGAGAGTTTGTTTAACCCTTCTCTGGATTGTATTCTCCGTAGCACCAGATCGCCTTCCTCGAGCTGTCGGTTGTGTACATGCCGCTGATGATAACGCCGTAGGGCTTGGCGATATCGGGCATTCTGAACAGCTGCTTGACACCTTCCCTCCTCAAGGAGGTCTAGGTCTTCACGCCGGAGCTGATCCTGCGCGGCTTCGTCGAAGGTCCGGACCCGGAGTGAATCCAAGGTGATTTCCGGAGGAAGGATTGCTTTAGCTCCGTACACCAGAAAGAAGGGTGTCTCTCCAGTTGACCGGTTTGGAGATGTCCTGTTGGCCCATAAAGTGGGCGGAAGCTCTTCAATCCAGTTAGCTCCATGTTTTTTTAAGCGCTCATATGTGCGCGTCTTGAGTCCTTTAAGGATTTCAGCATTTGCTCTCTCGGCTTGGCCATTGCTTGCTGGGTGAGCTACGGAGGCGTAGCAAACTTGTATGCCGAGGTCTTCGCAATATCCTTGGAATGCAGAGCTTGTGAATTGGGTCCCATTACCAGCGATGATTTTGTTTGGGACTCCATATCTGCATACAATGGACTGCAAAAAGTTGATAGCGGATTGCTTGTTGATTGTCATAACTGGAGTTGCTTCCGGCCACTTGGTGAACTTATCAATGGCGACGTACAGGAACTTGTAACCTCCGACGGCTCTTGGGAAAGGTCCCAAGATGTCCATCCCCCACACAGCGAAGGGCCATGTAGGAGGTATCATTTGTAAGGGCTGAGCTGGTGTGTGAATTTGCTTTGCATGGAATTGACATGCTTCACATTTCTTCACCAGCTCAGTTGCATCCTGGAGTGCTGTAGGCCAGCAGAAACCATACCGAAAGGCTTTACCAACCAGCGTGCGGGAAGACGCGTGGTTCCCACACTCGCCTCCATGGTTTTATGCGAGGAGTTTGCAGCCTTCTTCCCTTGTGATGCACCGCATTAGGATGCCATTGGCACCACGCCGGTAGAGATCCCCTTCTACCAGCGTGTATCTTTTAGCCAATCTGACTACCCGGTCAGCGGATACATCATCGTCAGGAAGGATGTTGTCTTTCAAGTAGCTCCGGATCTCCGAGATCCATGCATCGGAACTAGCTTGAGCTTTTGAGTCTTGCGTGCTGGGTTGCTCGGAGCTCCCGGCAGTACCTACGACCCTTGATGGCTGCCATGGTAACAGGGCCATCGGGACCGTCAGCTTCGGGATGCTGATCTCGCCCCCTTCGCTCAGTTTGGCAGGCTGAGCTGTTGGCTTTGACAACCTCCGGACAAAAATTCCGTCAGGAGTCGGAGCTCCGGTTGACGCTTTCATCGAGAGTTCGTCAGCTTCAGCATTATGGGCACGCTGAACATGGTGGAGATCTAGGACTTCGAAGTCCTTCTGAAGCCTCTGGACTTCAAGGAGGTAAGCAGTTAGCTGGAGATTATTGCAGGAACATTCACCCTTCACCTGCTCAATGATGAGTTGCGAATCTCCCTTGACCAGCAGTTGTTTGACACCATATGACAGTGCCACCTTTAGTCCGTAGATGAGCGCTTCGTACTCTGCCATGTTGTTGGTCGCCTTGAAGTCAAGGTGTATCATGTATTTCACCTTCTCCCCGGTCGGTGCAAGGAGAAGGATTCCAGCTCTGTCCCCCTGCTTCTGCATGGAGCCGTCGAAGTAGAGGGTCCAGTGAGGCTCGGTGAAGGCTGGAGCTTGATGCTCCGTCTTCTGCTCACTGGGGCCCCCAGGGTTTGATGGAGAGGGAGTCCATTCTGCCAAAAAATCTGCCAATGCTTGACTCTTGACTGCTTGCCTTAAAATAAATTCAAGATCAAATTCAGCCAATTCGGCTGCCCACTTTGCAATATTCCCAGTTGAATTGAGATTATGCAAGATTGCTCGAAGTGGGTAAGAGGTCACCACTGAGACTTTGTGAGCTTGGAAGTAATGGCGAAGCTTCCTGGAGGCAATAAGAACTGCATAGAGCAGCTTATGCACCTCTAGGTATCGAGTCTTGGCATCATGTAGTACTTCACTAATGAAGTACACTGGACGTTGAATGGTCCGGACCCTCCCGGAGGGGTCCGGAGCTTCCTCTTCACTGACCCGGATCCTCTCGGAGGAATCCGGATTTTCTTCGGGGACCTCCGGGTCCTGGCTAGAGGAACCCGGGGCTTCTTCAGAAGCGACCTGGACCCTCCTGGAGGGGTCTGGGTCTCCTGAAGTGACTTCTTGTGAATTCGAGTCTGGGAGCTGGGACCCAGACTCGCTTTCAGGTACCTCCGGACCCTCCCGAAGGGGTCTGGATTCCTGAGTATGAGGTAGCTCTGGTCTCTCCGCAACCAGAACCATACTGACGACTTCATCAGTTGCTGAAATGTAAAGCAACAAAGGCTCACCAGGGTTCGGAGCTACCAAAATTGGTAGGGTGGTGAGGAACTGTTTCAGCTCCTGGAATGCCTTCTCTGCTTCTTCGGACCATTGGAATGGTTCAGACTTCCTCAATAACTTGAAGAAGGGGAGTGCTCGTTCCGCCAGTCTTGAAATAAACCGGCTGAGGGCTGCTAGACATCCAGTTAACTTTTGGACGTCTTTGATGCGGGTTGGTGGCCGCATGTCTTCAATGGCCTTAATCTTCGCCGGATTAGCTTCTATGCCCCGGTGACTTACCAGGAAACCGAGAAGTTTTCCGGAGCTAACCCCGAAGACACACTTGTCTGCATTTAGCTTTGTGCGGGTGGCCCGCAGCTTGTCGAAGACAACCTGCAAGGTGTCAAGGAGTGACTCCTTGTCCCTGACCTTAACCACGATGTCATCGACGTACACTTCCACTATGTCTCTAATGAGGTCTTCAAAGGTTTTGTACATAGCTCGTACAAAGGTTGAAGCTGCATTCTTGAGACCAAATGGCATGGCTGTATAACAGTACAATCCATCTACTGTGATGAAAGAGGTATGCTCTTCGTCTTCTCTAGACATTCTGATTTGATGATACCCAGAATATGCGTCTAGGAAACACAGTAATTCACACCCGGAGGTGGAATCCACTATCTGATCTATTCTAGGTAGTGGGAATGGATCTTTTGGACATGCCTTATTTAGTGTTGTGTAGTCGATACACATCCGAAGCTTCCCGCCAGCCTTGGGCACAACGACTGGGTTTGCCAGCCATTTTGGATGGAAGACTTCTTGGATGAATCCAGCTTCGAGCAACTTCTTCACTTCTTGTCGAATGAAGTTCTGTCGCTCTACGGATTGCTTCTGAGGCTTCTGATGCACAGGTCGGGCTTCGGGGTAGATCTTCAGATTGTGCTCAATCACTTCCCTGGGGATCCCAGACATTTGTGACGGTTGCCAGGCAAACACGTCGACATTAGCCCGGAGGAAAGCGATGAGCGCGAGTTCCTATTTGTCGTTCAATCCCCCCCTGATATACGGGTGGTCTGAGCGGCATCGGAACCGATTTGGACGACTTTGACGAGAATGTCGGTGTCGCTGCTTGGCTGCACACGAGGTGCAGAAGTCGAGCCTCGCTGACGAATGCTCGGGGGTTTTGGATCTTGCTCCTGCCTGGAGTCATCCTCTTGCGCCGTGGTAAGTGCATGGAGTTCTTCCAGAGCAGTTACTCCAGCAGTACGATCTCCACGGATCCGGAGAACGCCTACTGGTGTTGGCATCTTTAACACCAGGTAGCCATAATGAGCAGCTGTCATGAATTTGTACAAGGCAGGCCTACCCAAGATGGCATTGAAGGGTAAGTTGATGTGAGCAACGTCAAAGACCAACTTCTCGGTGCGATACTTCTCCCGGGTCCTGAAGGTAACGGGGAGAGTAATAGCTCCGAGTGGGGTGATAGCTCCCGGACCTACTCCGGAGATAGGTCGGGAGGGGTGGAGATCTGAAGGTCGGAGCTGAAGCTTGGTAAAAGCTTCGAAGCTTATGAGGTTAAGCCCCGAACCTCTGTCTACCATGACATGGTGGAGCTGAATGTTATTGATGGTAGGAGATACCATCAAAGGTAGCTGACCTGCTCCAACCATGCTTCGAGGGCAGTCCGAAGCATCAAAAGTGATGGTTGTGTCCATCCACTTCCGATGAGGCTCCGGTCTGGCTGTAGGAGCTATAGCAGCCATGTCCCGGCACATAGTCTTGATGACGCGGCGGGAAGTGATGTCCCATGATCCACCAAAGATGGTGTTCATGGTCTTCCGACGCTCGTTGTCAAAGACGTCAGAATCATCATCGACGGAGGTGTAGACGACCTTCAGGACCTTTTTGGGATCCTGAAATCCTAACTCCTCTTCATCCGGAGCTTCGTTTAATTTTTGTTTTCCTTCCATCTGTCGGAAAGGAGCTTCTTCCCGGTGCTTGTTGTAGCGCTCGGCAAGGTTTTGGACCTCCCGTCAGTCTTCCAAATTGTGGCTGCCCGTTTTGTGAATTGGACACCACACTTTGGGTTTGCCACCGTCTTCAGAAGACGGTCGAGGTCGCTTCTCAGGGCGTGGCCCCCGACCACCCAGAGCTGCAGCAGCTGCAACATTGGATGTACCGGCCGACGGCTTTTTCTTGCCGTTGGTCTTCTTCTTCTTCTTGCCACTCCCGGAGGTAGCGGCTTCTCCTTTGGAGGATTTCTTGTGATCCTCTGGAGTTGGTTTGGAGTGCATCTCACGGCCCTCCACAACTCTGGCACATTTGTCGGCCAAACTGAAGAGTTCCGTGACACTGGTGATCTCCTTTATCGCCAGTTTCTCCAGCATCTTCTTGTCCCGTACACCCTGTCTGAATGCCACAATGATAGAGGCGCTAGGGATAGAAGGGAAAGTGTTTCGTACCTGAGAGAACCTCTGGATGAATGATCGCAGGGATTCTCCCCCTTTTTGCACGACTGTAAAAAGGTCCAGTTCAGTGTCTGGTCGGGTGTATGAACTCTCGAAATTGGCGGTGAACTGTCGGCACAGCTCCTCCCAACTGTTGACGGAGTTGGGTGGAAGGCTCATAAACCAGGACCTGGCGGTCCCAGTTAAAGACACTAGGAAATAATTGGCTATTACGGCCTCATTTCCTCCAGCTGCCAAGATAGCAGTGGAGTAAATCTGAAGAAATTCAACAGGATTGACGGTCCCGTCGAACTTCTCTGGCAGGTGAGGCCGGAACTTCTGTGGCCACCTGACCATACGCAGATGCATGGCCAGGGCTGAACAGCCTCCTCCTACTCCTTCAGGAGCAAGAACGTCTTGAGCTTCTCGTCTTTCACGAGCACGCTCAATATGGACTTGGCCGTCCTGTTGGCGGTATCGGCGATCAAGCTCCGCCCGGAGGTCATGAGTTGAAAGCCTGGATACCGTGTGAGTGCGTCGCGCCCCGGAGGGCAATGACGTCACTTGCTGTGATGCAGCACGTCTCCTGTTGTTGGAAACGTGCGGACCAAGTCTACCAGACATGGTCCGCTGCTGCGACAGGGCCCGTCCTGAAGGAGGAGGACCCTGGTTGCTGATGCGGTCGGCTGCTGCTGCAACCAAATGTTCCACATCGGCCCTCCACTGCTCCAGTGCATCCCGGGATGCATCCGGAGGTGGTGGGCGTTGGAGAAGAGCACGTGCTGCGTGGAGCGCGTGTTCCGGGTTGTCATGATTCACCGACGCAGTGATTGACGACGGTGCACTATCGCGTTGTCCAGCTTGATTTGCTGGTGGAGGCGGCGGTGGTGGAAGTGTGACTCCTGCTGGTGCTGAGACTCCTGCTGGTGGCTGCATATTGGAGGGATTGCCCCCAACAGCTTTAACAGCAGGATGACCGTTGGATGATCCAACAGCTGAGTTCACCATTCTTGAAATCTCAGGCGCCCCTTCCTGGCGCGCCAACTGTCGGTGGTTTGGATCCAGCAGATCTACCGACACTACTAAAGTGTTAGAGGAGTTTGATGTTCAGTGTGGGCGCGCGGAGATTCAAGAAGGTAAATTGTAAATGACACAGGAGACACGGAGATTTACGTGGTTCGGTCCACCTGAGCGTAATACCCTACTCCACGAGTGTGTTGGTGTTGTATTAGCTGTATGAGCTTGTATCGAGCATGTGTAGAATGTATAGAGTGTGTCGTCGACCTGTCCTTTTATAGTACAAGGGCAGGCCGTTACAAGTTAGTCTGGCCCGACATGTGGCCGCGGCAGTTACTAATATTGATACTCATTCAACACGTTTAATTGCCTTAATGACCGGGTAATGGGCTTTGACAGCACCGTTACTGGTAATTAAGGTCGTCCGATCGTATGTCATTAATATAGTATTAATGACACTTAATCGGGTCTTGAAGCCCTTGATTCCCCTTTGAAGATCTGGAGCCATTGTGGAGTCTTTCGGAGGTTAGAGGCTGAAGATCTGACGGTTGGACACGTGGCAGCTCTGGAGCATACTGTGGGAAACAGGTAGCTCCAGAGCTACCTGACACGTGTCAGTTCCGGAGCTTCCCTCGATCTGGGGTTAGGTCCGGGGGTGCCATTTCGGTACATAGCTCGGAGCTTTCCCCTTGTGGGCGGTAGCTCCGGTTTGACAGTACACGTGGCGACCCTGGGATTAACCATGTTGGAGAAGCGGGTCCGGTTATGTCTGACATGTGGGCCTCCGAAGGTCTTCAAATTGAATAGATGACTTTCCCTTGAGATCTTTGTAATCTCAAGGGCTGTACGATTCCCAGGGTACCGACAGCATTCTTCTACATGTACGCTAATATGGAAGAAATGAATGAATATTTTCAGTAAGTGTTTCTCCTACACTTATGATTTTCACTATATTTTCCGACACATGTATTCTAAAAGGTTCTCTTTGTCGTGTAGTATGTTCTACAAGCAAAATTGGAGACATAGACATCAATCCACGAGCAAGCAAATAGAACATATTCGACGGGAATGAATAAACGGGGGATCTAATTTTCTCTTCTGGTTTCAAGATCATGTAACGTTTTCTCGATAACTAATCAATGTTAACAATGTTCTCTTATAACTTAAGAATGCTTACATTTTCTAATAACTCCATATCTTGGACAGTGCCAAAAAGATGCCAACGTCCCTGAAGATTTGCGACAACTATCCCGTGGAGTGGTTAATGTTAGAAGCTATGGTCGATATGACATCAACGGCTTTCGATTCCGTACAACTCAATTTGAATCTCTTTGTCCTCTCGCGGCAACATGTAATACCGGAGTTTTGATGAGGGCAATCGATTTGCATGATCATGAAACGCAGTACTACGGGATTATTAAAAAAATCCTTGAATTCACTTTTGTCGCAAACAAGCCAATTCGAGCGGTATTCTTTGACTGTGAATGGTTTGATTCCATTCGTAGAATTCGAGTAAATGAATTTGGCATGGTCGATGTAAAACACAAGGAACGGTTGAAAGGATTCGATTCATTAGTTCTTGCACACCAAGTAGAGCAAGTGTACTATCTACCATATCCATGCAATATATTCGAAGCTTGGTGGGTGGTACATAAGGTGAATCCTCGTGAGCGGTTATACGCTCCAGGAGATGATGATTACCACGACGAAGTTGAGGTTGATTGTGTCTACCAAGAGGAAGAGTTGCCAGACTCCTTCTCAGTCGAGCCCGGTGTAGGACTCGATGACTTAGTTGGAGACGCTCAAGATATCGAGCTTGGCACAGAAGCGGAAACAGAATCAGAATCGAAAACTGAAGATATCGATGACATAGTCGAACTTGCTGATTTGCGCAAACAAAAATGATATGCGGAAGAAGAAGATCGATGGGCTGGTTTAAGGAGTAGGGTGCATGATCGTGATGTTGATGAATTTTGAAGTAACATTTTATTCACTAATTTAACATTAATTTTGTATATTATCTTTGCATATTAATCATTTATTCCTTTCAACAGGATGTCGTCAAAGGGGAAGAGGAAGGGGAAGGGGAAGCCAGTGAGAGGGTTTGAGCCGTCACGAGACCCTTGCGCAGGGAGCTCGTTCCTTTCTAGCCGACGTTCCCTCTTTTTGGCACACGCTCCACCCTCAGCTGTCGTGTGCTTTCAGCGGACTGAGGTAAATTTTAGTTACAATAAAGTTATTTTTGAAATTGCAATTGTTATTAATTATTTATTGTCAATCTTTTCCTTTTGTACAGTCTGACTCAGAGACTTCTGAGTCAGAGTCAGAGTCAGAGGCTAGAGAGCCGCTACAGGAGCCCGACTCAGAGGCTAGGGGGCTACTACAGGAGCCCTCTAGCGCTAGCCTCCCTTCAAAGCCGACTAGTGCTAGCCTCCCTGTGCAGCCGGCTACCACTAGCCTTAATGGAGACTCCAGTGGTTCCGCAGAACCTTCAGTATCATAGGACGCGGCAGCGTCGCAGCAGAGGCGACGAACGAGGAGGACCCACTTTGCGGCTCCTCCTCCGGTTACTACTCAGCGAACCACGATTTGTCCTGTTGGAGACAGGTAAATACTATATATAGTATATTAAATATTAGATGTTGTTTTCCTTTACTTAATAATTTAATATATTTTGTATATGTTGGTACGACTTTTCGTTCACGGGGGTCGAGAAGCACCACAGGCAGGTTAACAGTGTCCTGGGTGCTATCGTGAAGTTGCACTACCCCGGTGTCATTGACGGTTTTCCTGCCCTGTCGTGGGATGACTACGCTCGTGTCTCTCACCCGGTCCACAACACGGTTAAGGGAGCCGTGTGGCATGATTTTATAGTAAGTTTAACTGTTTCATTTTTTCAGCTCGTTTGAATTGTTAATGCATATCATTTAAATATTTGTTTGTTTAAAGCTGAGGTACCAAGTAGAGGAACCGGGCATGGAGGATCACGCGAGACGTGTGTTCCATTACAACGCTCGGAAGCTCACGACGGTGGCGTTGTCGTACGCCCGGATTCAGGCCGTCAACGCGTATTACAAGCGGCACCCCCGGGAGCAGGAGCAGGAGCAGCAAAGGGGTGTATTTAGGAAGGACTCCGACTCTTACTTGACAGAGGAGCAGTACGCGGAGGTAAGTATTTAATATTGTTCAATATTTACAATATCTACGTATGTTAATTGCGTTGATGAAAAATGAAATATGTGCAGGTTAGTATTTCCTGGTTACAGGGTAACATCGAGGCGTACTTAGCTCTCTGTCGGTACTGGGCTAGCGACGCTTTCATCAATAAGTCCACAAAGGCTAGACAATATCGCATGGGGTCCGAGGGCAAGCACAACTATGGTGGCGACGACTACTTGCGTTTGGCTAAACGCATGGTAAGTACCTTTTCATTTTATTTATATGTTCCTAATATATTATTTATCTCACTAACACAGTTGTACAAGAGCGAGAGATGGGTCATGAGCCGACCCCGACCCAGGTTTGGAAGAGAGGTCACAAGGGAAGTGACCCTTCTCAGCCAGGGCAGTGTAGTCAGGTCGCATCCGACTGACTGGTAAGTTTTCGAAATTCATCAATTTCATTATAACTAATACTATTATTGACATCCTTACAAGATTTATTTGTTTTGTAGGCAAAGTACACGCATGAGGTCGCAAAGATACACAGTGCGGATTATGATTGGGAAAGCGCGCCGATCAACCCCCAAGCTGCGTACGCAAGCGGAGGCGGGAAGGCCCACGTACGGTGAGTTCTTCGTGTGTTTCATTTCTTTTTCAATTAATCTTCTTCTACTTAGTGTTTTCATTCTTTTGCAGGTTTGCCATTTTTTATGGAGTTGTGGACTCGAGGTCGACGCGACCTTTGAGAGGCGCTTCATCGTTGTAGGCTTCATCTGTTGGGACCAGTGGTCGTCTCTCGTAGACCCAGCTGGAGCTCCAGGCCAGGAGGGAGACGCTGACGCAAACCCAGGCAGAGCTGGAGAGGACGAGAGCAGAGGCAAGGGAGGAGGAGCAGAGGACGGCCTTAATGATGGCCCAGATGCAAGCAGCGGTGGCGGTAAGTAATTTAAAGTACCGTAGTTAAATTTCATAGCACTTCAATAACATATATCTTCTAATATTTTGCAATGACAGGCTCTTGCTCGACACAGCGGTCAGGATATCGAGATTCCCACGCTTCCGCCGCAGTAGACATCGGAGCAGGTAATATATGTCTATCTCTCTTTTTGTTTTCTGTACACTCTGTTATTGTGAGTTTTAGCCTTAGTGTCGAATAGAAACTTGTTAGAGGAGGGCATCCATGTCGTCCTCGAAATGCAACTTCCACCGCTCCCATAACATAGATTTTCATTATGTTGAATGCATGATTCCCTTTTTATCCACCACCAACTTAGGGCCGGCTCTAGGATTTTGAGGGCCCTAGGCCAACTCAGGGTGACAGACCCTTAAAGATAAATATTATTTAATTTGTAATACTAATGTATACTTATAAACTATGCAATATATATTACTAATATGAATACTTTCAACAGGAGATGAACAATATCTAATACTTTTCATAAAAAGATTTTTCGAGCATTTCTTGAAGCAAAATCAGTTAAGAGAATCCGATAGGCAATATAGGCATTTGGATAACAGTCTGCAGTTGTAATGAATTGAAGTATCTTATGTGCTGTTATTATTTGGCAAATAAGTTACTTGCATCACCTTTAATTTAGCAAATGTGTTACTCGCACTATTGACTATGATTCTTTTGTAGGGTTCGGGACGCGCCGAGAAGATCCCGGAGGCAGTGAAGGGGCTAGCGTGTAGCCCGGTGGAACTTAATTTGCAAATTGTGTTGTTGTCGATGTTTTGGATATTATTTTATAACTGTTGTTGTGTATCTGTTCTGAATAGTAATCTGTATGTGATTTGTGTTCTCACCATCGAGCGAGGTAGTCAGTTTCTGTTTTTTTAAAAAAAAAATCGAAAACATAACTTACGTCGGCTATGGCCTGGCCGACGTAAGTTAACCCAGTTTAACTTACGTTGATCAGACCATACCGAGTAAATTAAACCACTTAACTTACGTCGGTTTGGAGCAACCGACGTAAGTTAGAGCACATAACTTACGTCGGCATGCTGTGGCCGACGTAAGTACTACGACCCGGCCAGCGGCCCATCCCGGTACGTTACTTACGTTGGTCGCTGCAGACCGACGTAATTAAGGCAACTGACGTCGGTGGCCGACGTAAGTTACCTTAATTACGTCCAAACCGTTACGTCGGCCAATCGCCGACGTAATTAAGAAAAAACCGACATAATTAACTTACTTACATCGGTTTAGGCCCACGTAATTGATCGATATTTCTGTAGTGTTGCACGTTGATAAGATTATCCATGTATGGCAGTCTGACGTGTCTGTGATACCGCAATGAGCTGATCTCTAGCTTGTGCACGTATTGACAGTGATTAGCAGAAATACACATCACAACTTCACTTTGGAGTTCTTGCGCTGATCGATGCGTAAAAGAATTTATGAAACAAGGTGCGTGTATTGTGCATGTGATGATAGTTGAAAATCAATGCCATCTATTGATCGCAATCCGAATTAATGAAGGCCCTATATGTAAATATTCTCGACGCGCGGCCACAGTCATTCGGCGAGGTCGCGCCTCTGCCGACCACCGACTACCGTCGGCCCCGCCGGCAATCCTACAACATACTCCATCCTGTTTCAAAACATTTATCACCGTGCCCCGTAAGGTAATCAAAACTGGTGCACACATTTCATGTAACAACTAGCATCCATCAAAATTAGCACTAGATCCTTGCCAGTTTGCTAAACCAGCATTTTACTCCTTTTTTGAATCAAACCAATGTTTTTAATTACTTAACAGGAAAAGAAGGAGTATCCTATGCTCCAACGACCACAATAACATTCAGAGTTTCAAATGACTAGCGGGCAGTACAGAACACAGTCATCGCCTATGCGACAACTTGCAAAAAACACACTCTATTGGATGGATGCACATGCACCGGTTGGATAAAACGTCGTAGTACCAGCTGCATTAAGACATTTTTCACAACGACACAACGCTCCAAGTACACCCTAAGGAGTGGAATGGTCGCGTCTAATTACTGTTGAGTTTTATGAGTTGTGAATCAAGACAATAATAATATAAATGTCCCACAGTACTCATGCAGTACTTCAGAGATTCATCCATTAAAAAAAAACACATAGAATTTCAATTGAAAAAGGTTTCAATGAATGAACATCTTTGCCCTTTGATGACTTGGCTAAGAGCTCTCTCTTTCTGAAACAGCCTCCATCCTAGCTAGAACACTCAAATACGAGACTCATGATCGTCCTACATACACCACCCTAATGTTAGTCTCACAAATGCCCATACATACTTGCTTGTATGGATCACCCCATTGTAAACGACATTATTCAGAGAAGTTAGTCTCTTCTCATCTGGTGAAGAAGGTCTTCCTAAAGCTCTCCTCCTCTTTCGTTGATACCAGCAACTCTCTCATAGCTGCACTGATATGTTTCCCGTTAGTTTACCGGTGAGCTCCATATACCTCCAATCGTACAATGCTTCCATGAAGAAATCGAACATGCACCCCCCGCGTGCAAAACATCTTGCCCCTGCCAGCTCAAAAAAAATTACAACTCACCAGATCATTTCTTGGATTGTAGCCATGAAAGAGTAAAGATTAATGCTAACAAATATGATATGATTCAGGACTTACATGTACATGTAGAACCTTCTGCCGAGCAAACGTTAGGAGCAGAGCTTGCATGATCTGTTAATGTTGCTGCAGACACCATTGCAGCAGAGGTCGGCTGCCAGGGTCATGATGCCATGGATACCAGTGTGGATGGGCTTGTTGACGTTTTGAAGATATGATGACGTAGGCTCCGCCATGGCAACAAGGAGGCCAACTCCAGTCTCCGGGTTGCAGCGGACCCCCATCGTTAATGCCCCCTCGACACACTTTGTTATGGGAGCGCGGGAGGTGGGGGAGGCGCCATCGTCGGAGATGCTAATGCGGGAGATTGATGACCAAACAAACTTCTTCGGGGATGCCATTACTGGAGGGCTGGTACTCCTAGTTGCACTATCTGCTCGAGAGGAAGAAGAGAGTGATGAGTTTAGGTGGAGTATACAACTCACATGGAGGGGGTTTATATAGGGTCGAATGGGTTCAAGGAGGGGGTCATTGGTGTTAATTCCATTGCCTTTTTTGTTCTTTAGGGAACTTTTGTTTGCACCTTTGTATAGCTACACAAACATCAAGAGCATACACATATTTTTACATACTATGTGTGAGCTCTTTAGCCTGACTTTAATGTACGCTACTATACCTCTCCCATAACCTCTTGCTAGAAATGGGGACTACTTGGGTTCTAGCATGGCATGGTGGCTTTGAAACATGACTAGATTTATGTGAACCATGACTCAAACATAAAAAAATCAAATCGAACATACACATCTACGACAAGAGCATGTACAACTTGCTTCTATGATTCCGGTTGGAATCACACCCATTCGCATGTCCTGAGATGCATGAACCTCTAACACTTATGAGCCAGATGAGAGTATACTTACAAATTGCACTTCTATTATGGTGTTCCAGTGTTGACGATGAACAAAGACCTTCAAAGTATTTGTACAGTCGTCGATATTGGAACTCCATAATAGAAATGGAATTTTGATATTGAAGAGAACTCGCTCATTCGACACCATAGCGCTCCGCTAGCTAGACAAGCTAATTTAGTTATGCACATTCTTGAGTCCCGATGAGCCGAAACGTTAGCCTTTTATAGGCAAAACCAAAATACCACGTTCTTAATTTTCATCCTAGTCCCTACATCCATCACTATTTACAAGACGTAAAAGTTCCAGCACAATAACGCCTTCATGGAGTTAGTATCGAATGTACGTAAGTTAGTGTGTACGTTTACTAGTATACCAAGTGAGTTAGGAAAAAGGTAGCATACCAAACTATCTGAAAAGGTTGATGATGTAAATACATCCCTATCTCCATGCTGGATTGATATGTCACTGCCTTATCTGGCCATGACGTGTAAAGCTACTAACATTTGATCATAACTGATGGCAGTTTTGGTGTTTTCTCATCCGTTTGCTGTAAATTTTGGAGCAACTGAAACAGATTTTGTCTTAGGCCTAACAAATTTTGTTTTATTTCTGCCAAACTGCCAAGGGTTTGTTAGAACTCATTAGTGTGCATGCTCCTTTTTTCATTGTTTCGCTCAAAATTTTGGTTCCATTCACACAGATTTGTCTTAGGCGCAACAAATTTTGTTTTATGGCTAGCAAGCTGGCAAGGATTTGGTAGAACACTGTCGACTGTTGGAGTCGGCAGATCCCCTAACACTATGAGAAGTGTTTGAAGGAGTTTGTGGTTCGGTCTGGGCGCGCGGAGATCTAAGAAAGTGAAATGCGATTTGGACACGAGTGACACGGTGGTTTACGTGGTTCGGGCCGCCTGAGCGTAATACCCTACTCCACGGGTGTGTGTTTTTTTGTATTAACTTGTGAGCTTCCGAGTGTTCTCTCCCTTTGTGTATCGTCGGTTTGTCCTTTTATAGTACAAGGACCAACCGTTACAAGTCAGCCTGGCCCGACATGTGGCCCTGGCGGTTATTAGTATTGATACACGAGATTAATTGTTGTTAATAACCCTGTAACGGCTCCGACAGTGCCGTTACAGGTGTTAAGGCTGTCCGATTAATTATCATTAACGTGGAATTAATGGTAATTAATCGGATCTTGAAGTCTGCGGCTGTCCTTTGGAGATCCGGAGCCGTTACAACGTCTCCCGGGGGCTTTAAGCATCTAGCTCCGTCGTGTGGACACGTGGCAGCTCCGGAGCTTGCTTAGGAGAAGCGGGAAGCTCCGGGGTGACCTGGCACGTGTCATGTCCGGAGCTTCTCTCGGTCGGGGGCTACCTCCGAAGGTGCCGTTTCAGTACTTGGCCCGGAGCTTCACCCTTGCGGGTAATAGCTCTGGGCTGACAGTACACGTGGCAACCTAGAGGTTAACCATGTTGGAGAAGTGGGTCCGGCCACGTCTGGCGAGTGGGCCCCCGTGGGTCTTCAATTTGAGTTGATGTCCTTCCCTTGAGATCTTTGTAACCTCAGGGGGTGTATGGTTTTTAGGGTACCGACAGTGGCCCCCTGGACCTACCTCCGGGGAAGGCCAATGGGATGAAGTCGTTCCGCCGGAGGTGGGTCCATACTTGTGACTCTTGAACTGGGTCTTCAAGAGTCTTCGGAGGTGCCTTTGGCGGGGCTTTATGGTTGAGTCCCGACGCGTGGCGCACCTCAGGCGGCAGATAAGATCTTTGACGTGCGGATCTCTCGCAATTGAAGGTCGTCGGTTCCCGATACGAAAACCGTATCGGTTCCGCGCGCCTTGTCAGTCCGCCGCCTTTGGGTTTCCCGCCTCGTGATGACAACTGTTCGCCTGGGTAAGAGCCTCGACTTGATCGTCAGGGTGGTCCCGGGCCCTCTTGTCATCGGCTGGGTTGAATTCTTGAGTAGTATGCTTAACTCCCCTGCAGTTTCCATCCAAGCGTTGCGAGGGCTTACTTAAGAAGGAAAGCGCACCGTCGGGAGTTCTTTACGCTTTCCATCTGTTCTTGCGCTCAAACTCCCAACTCGTGCTTTGCTTCTCTTCTCTCGCCTAGCAGTGCTGCGATGGAGTTGGGTCTGCGTGAGAGTCGTTTGAAGACGGAGAGCGATCTGAAGAAGGTCCGAGCCCTCATGGGGTGGTCGTCGGACTTCTTCAACCGTTCAGTCCGCACTGGAGGAGAGCTTCCCTTTAAAAAGGAGCACTCCGGCGAAATGGTATACTTTTCATCGTATGCCATGGTGGGGCTGATCCCACCATTTTCTTCCTTCTTTTTGATGCTGCTGGACTTCTATGGTCTGCAGCTATACCACCTTGGCCCTCACTCCCTTCTCCTTGTGTCCATCTTTGTCCACTTCTGCGAGATGTGGGTGGGCATTCCTCCCTGCATCGAGCTCTTCCGCACTTTCTTCACCGTCCAAACCACCGGCCGAAGTGACGAGTACCTTGGCTTCTACTACTTTGTGAAGCGCAAGAAGTGCCCGTTCAAGTATCTCCGGTCGTTCCCTTCCGGGAAGTGGGATGACTGGAAGAAAGATTGGGTAGTTGTCCGGGTGGAGGAGCACGAGCGGTTGGAGCTGCCAGAAGGTCTGCCTGGCATTGACACGTCGGTGTGGAGCGAAGTTCCGGCGCTGGCGGCAGCCTTCGATCCCGTCCTATCAAGGATCCGCCAATGTGTGGAGGGAGGATTGACTCCCCAGGCGGTGTTCTGCAACTTCCTGTTCAACAGGTGGGCACCGCTGAAGAGGAGGGAGAAGCTCGCCTGGGCCCTCAACAGCGTGATGGACGAAGACCGGGTTGAAACCGGGTTGAAGTCCAGCATGGTGGGGAAGTCCTTGGAGTTTCACCTCAAGAAGTTCCAGCACGGCATCGATGTAGACGGAGCGTACTTGACTCCGCCACCGGCTTTCCTCCCCCTGAACGAGGAAGTTGAGTTCAGCAGGGAGCTCCGGCGGAAGATGCCCGCGCTTGACGACCTTGGCGTCGTCGAGAGAAGATCGACCGCCCCGTTGGCGATCCCCGGGTTGTCGGAAGGCGGCTCCGCCCCTGTCTCTCAGCCAAGAGCTGAGGTCACCGGCAAGGGCAAGGAGCTGGCGGAGGAGCCAGAGAGCCGGAAGAGGAAGTTGCGTCATGCTGACGGGAGGTCCGTCGGGCTTGCTACTTCCCCGCCAGTTTCCCGTCCTCAGGAAGGAGGATACTCCGCTGCTGTAGCGTCTGTCCCCGTGGTGGGGTCTTTTCGGAGCGCTACTGTTCCGGCGGTGGGATCCTCCCGGAGTACGGCTGTCCCCGTGATGGGTCCCTCCGGAGGTGCCAGCTCCGGACAGGAGACTCCGGTTCGAGAAGCGGTGAGGGCCTCCAGGTCTAGGAGTTCCTCCCGGTCAAGGAGAGCTCCGACCCGGGAAACGCCCGCGGCTACGGCAAGTCCTGTGAGTCCTCCCGGAGCTCCTACGCCGACCGTGGCCAGCCCGGAACGTCCGGGAAAGAGGTTTCGCGCAAGCTGGTGCGTGAACCTCCCAAGGTAATTTTTCTTGTTCACCTCAATTAACTTTTAATTATAGCATCTGTTTGCTCAATTTCTTCATTCTTCATCTGCAGCGTTCCCAAGAAGGGGAGTGAAGCTCTGCCCTCTGCCACAGTGTCTGAGGCTACGAGGGCTTCTGCTCCAGCTCCGGTGCCGCCCCAGGCGGAGGCTGCGACAGCTCCGGCGCCGGCTGTCGTGGTCATGGACCTCGACTCGTCTCCAGAAGTTCCCGTGGTAGCGCCGGACCACGGGATTGAAGATGCGCCAGCGGCACCCGCTCTGGAGGTTGAAGCTCCGGGCCCTGGTGCTGCAGAAGTAGATGCTCCGGCTGTCGAGCCGGAGGAAGTTGCGGTCCCGGCTTCAGAGCCGGAAAATGCTGGAGCTTCGGCGGTCGAGCCGGAGGCAGCTGAAGCCCCGGCGTGCGAGCCGGAAGTTGAAGTGGTTCCGGCAATTGAGCCGGTTACTTCTGAAGCTCCGGTCGCAAGGCCGGTAGTTATTGGAGCGCCGGCTGCAGAGCCGGTGGTGGTGGAGGCGGGGGAGCTTGAGCTCCCCTCGGAAGAAGCGTCCCGGCCGGAGCCATTGGAGGCGACGACGTCGATGGTACCCGTGGCGGAGCCAGAGTGCCTGAGTGAAGTCGCCGGCCCCCAGCCTGAGGGGGCGAATGAAGATTTGGTGGCGGGACCTTCTTCAGTGGCGACTGAGGCCATCCCGGAGGAGGGCCCTAGTGCCTTGGAAGCTCGGGGTTCCGCTCTCGCAGAGTGGGACCCAATTTTTGTAAATGAAGACCCGCTGGAACCAGCGGAGGAGACCCCAGAAGGTCCGGAGCCCATCTCGCTGTCGATGTCCATCGACAACGCTTGCTCCAGTCTGCGCCAAGTCCAACTAGCCTTCTTCCACGACAGCAAGGTTCTTGAAGAGGAGCGCCAAACCCTTAGGAGGTGGCGTAATAGACTCCAATTCGAAACCAAGCTGGCGCAGTCGAGGATCGCTGCGGACAAGGAATGGATCAAGCGGGAGAAGGTCCGCTTGGAGCTCTGGGGTGAGATGCTGGACGAGAGGGAGAGCATGACTCACAACCTCGACGCCCAATCCCGGGAGTACCACGACCAAGCTAAAGCTGCCAATGATGCGGCCAACGCCCGGTACGATCAACTCGAAGCCATAAGTACCGCACTCATCAAGCGCCGAGAGGCGCTTGAGGGAAGGGAAAAGCGGCTCGAGGATGAGGAGCAAAAACTCCTGGAGCTACGGGATGACGTCTTGCGACGTGAAGAAGAGCTCGCCGAGAAGACAGCTCTGGCGGACAAGGGCCTCGAGGAGCGCGCTAAAAAATTGGAAGAGCGCTGCCTCGAGGAGGAGGAAAAGACCTGGGTGCGAGGGCAGGAACTCTACGAGTATGAGTGTGCTCTCATCGCCCGGGAGAAGAAAATAGAGGCTAGGGAGAAAGACCTGGTCGACCGTCGGAACAAGATCCACCTCCGGGAGGAGGAGCTCGGGAGACTCGAAAAGCGGGTTGCTGCGAAAATTCAGCAAAACGCCAAAGAAGTTGAGCGCCTCTCCCGCGAGAACTCAGAACTGGCGGCGACCCGGAGGTCCCTGGAAGAAATGAAGGGCCTGAGGAAGACGGACTCCCTGCAAATTTGGGAGTTCCTGAGCAAGGCCGACGACGCGCTAGCGCCGATGGGTTTCAGCCCCGTGCTTCCGGATGATCCGGAGCCGGAGCCGGACCTTGCGCTGCAAGCGTTGGGCGCTGCGGGCAGCAAGCTCTCCAAGGTGGGCGACGTCATCGCGGACCAGTTGGAGGTCGAGGGGCAATCCCTGGCTAGGAACGTCACAGAATATGTGTTGACGTGCTACACTAGCCGGAACCCCCGATTCCCTCTGGACCCGGTGCTTGAAGGCCCCGTTGAAGGAGAAGGCGAAGCTACCCGAGCCAGCGTGTCGGAGGTCGCCCAGAAGGTCGCTGAGTTCTTCCATAGGGTCTAGAACTATCTTTCTTAGCCTTTATTTGTATCTTCTCTTCTTCCTCAATTTTGTAATCCTTTGCCCCCAGATGTAATCTCTGGTCTTCAAATGAAATGAAATCCCCAATTTTTCGTGAATTTCATTTTTTGTCTTCAACATCTTTGTCTTCACTTGGCCCCCTGGTAGATGTGCACAATGTGATTGTGGACATGTACCAAAAGGTTGTTGAGTTTTGTTGAAGACAAATTTGCTTCGAACTCGTGTAGTTTAGGTCCGAAGTCTTCGATAGTGAAGGTCCCTTGAAGTCGTCGGAGCTTAGAAGCTCCGGCATTGCCCATCGTCGGAGCTTAGTAGCTCCGGCAATAGCCTCTACCAACACGTTGAGTGTCGATAGTTAATACTTCAAGGTGTCGGAGCTTAGTAGCTCCGGCAATGACCCTTGCCACGCCTGGCTTGCTGGCAACAGACTCTAGTGATAGAGTCTTCTCACCATCTTCAAGTTAACGCCGGTGGGAGTCGGAGCTTGGTTAACTCCGATTTTTCTCCATCAATGTTGGGTTTATTCTTCCTGCACACTTAGGCCAAGAAAAACAGTAAAATTCGTTCCTTATCTATAACTTCGTTGCGGCTTACGGTTCTCAAGAGAATTTCAAGTTGAACACGATTTTTAGTATGATTGGATGAATTGTCTTTTCTTTTAGATCTAATTGTCCATGGACCCACCTTACTTTGGCCTGCCGGGGTGTAGGTAGAGTGGCGTACTTAGGGTGCTTGACCAGGCTAAGTCGATAGCGCACTCCAGCCCTAGAATGGCTTGGCGGCTTTCAGGCGAGTTGGCCACAGACGATATTTAAATCTAAAAAATCTGACAATTCAACCCAAATCGTACATAAACCGGTTAAACTAGAACTTCTTAAGAATTGCACATTTCTGTTATAGACAAGAAAGAGAAAAATAAAAATGTCGAGCCTTATGCAAAAATGAATGCACGTGGAGTCTATTTCACATGAAGATGTCTTTCATTATAGGTCCGGGGTACAGGGGAAACAAGTACACTCTTAGGGTACGCAACCAGTCTAAGTGTGTTTGGTTTCTCGTTTAACCCAGGGTAATTAGCTACACTTCTAGTCCGGAGACTGTATCAAGTGTTGCATGAGCTTTTCAAACCTTTCGGGAAAGGTCCGGCTGCTCTCCCGGAGGAACTACCCGACTCTGTACAATGACTCTATAACATACACTTCAAGTTACTTAAGACTCACCTCCGTGGAATTAAGTGTAGAACTTACGGAGGTGCTCGATGTTCCAAGGATTTGGGAGAGGTGTCCCATCCCCGGTAGCCAAGCGAACGCTTCCGGGACGGGATACTTTGATCACTCGGAAGGGTCCTTCCCAGCCGGGGGAGAGTTTGTTTTGCCCTTCTCTGGATATTATTCTCCGTAGCACCAGATCGCCTTCCTCGAGCTGTCGGTTGTGTACATGCCGCTGATGATAGCGCCGTAGAGCTTGGCGGTATCGGGCATTCCGAACAGCTGCTTGGCACCTTCCCTCCTCGAGGAGGTCTAGGTCTTCACGCCGGAGCTGGTCCTGCGCGGCTTCGTCGAAGGTCCGGACTCGGAGGGAACCCAGGGTGATCTCCGGAGGAAGGATCGCTTCTGCTCCGTACACCAGGAAGAAGGGTGTTTCTCCGGTTGCCCGACTTGGAGAAGTCCTGTTAGCCCATAGAGTGGGCGGAAGCTCCTCGATCCAGTTAGCTCCGTGCTTTTTCAAACGCTCATAAGTGCGCGTTTTGAGTCCTTTAAGGATCTCTGCGTTTGCTCTCTCGGCTTGCCCATTGCTGGCAGGATGAGCTACGGAAGCGTAGCAAACTTGTATGCCGAGGTCTTCGCAATATCCTTGAAATGAGGAGCTTGTGAATTGAGTCCCATTATCAGTGATGATCTTGTTTGGGACTCCGAATCTGCTCACGATAGACTGTAGAAAATTGATTGCAGATTGTTTGTTGATCGTCACAACAGGAGTAGCTTCCGGCCACTTGGTGAACTTGTCGATGGCGACATACAGGAACTTGTAACCTCCGACGGCTCTTGGGAAGGGTCCCAAGATGTCTATCCCCCACACGGCGAAAGGCCACGTAGGAGGTATCATTTGTAAGGGCTGAGCAGGTGTATGAATTTGCTTTGCATGAAATTGGCATGCTTTGCATTTCTTCACTAGCTCAGTAGCATCCTGGAGCGCTGTTGGCCAGTAGAAGCCGTGCCGAAAGGCTTTTCCGACCAGCGTGCGGGAAGACGCGTGGTTCCCACACTCGCCTCCATGGATTTCTGCGAGGAGCTCGCAGCCTTCTTCCCTTGTGATGCACCGCATTAGGATGCCGTTGGCACCGCGCCGGTAGAGATCCCCTTCTACCAACGTGTATCTTTTAGCCAATCTGACTACCCGGTCAGCGGATACATCATCGTCAGGAAGGATGTTGTCTTTCAAGTAGTTCCGGATCTCCGAGATCCATGCATCGGAACTGACTTGAGCATTTGAGTCTTGCGTGCTGGGTTGCTCGGAGCTTCCGGCAGCACCTACGACCCTTGATGGCTGCCATGGTAACAGGGCCATCGGGACCGTCAGCTTCGGGATGCTGATCTCGCCCCCTTCGTTCAGCTCGGCAGGCTGAACTGTGGGTTTTGACATCCTCCGGACAAAGGTTCCGTCTGGAGCCGGAGCTCCGGTTGACGCCTTGGTCGAGAGTTCGTCAGCTTCAACGTTGTGAGCACGCTGAACATGGTGAAGGACTAGGACTTCGAAGTCCTTTTGAAGCCTCTGGACTTCAAGGAGATAAGCAGCCAGCTGGAGGTTATTACAGGAGCATTCACCCTTCACCTGTTTGATAACAAGTTGTGAATCTCCTTTGACCAGCAACTGCTTGACACCAAAGGATAGTGCCACCTTTAATCCATATATGAGTGCTTCGTACTCCGCCATGTTGTTGGTTGCCTTGAAATCAAGGTGCACCATGTATCTTACCTTCTCCCCGGTTGGTGTGAGGAGAAGGACTCCAGCTCCGGCTCCCTGCTTCTGCATGGAGCCGTCGAAGTAAAGGGTCCAGTGAGGCTTAGTGAAGGCCGGAACTTGTGGTTCCTTCTTCTGCTCGCTGGGGCCCCCAGAGTTTAATGGAGAGGGAGTCCATTCTGCCACGAAATCTGCCAACGCTTGACTCTTGATTGCTTGTCTTGGAATGAATTCGAGGTCGAATTCAGCCAATTCCGCTGCCCACTTCGCTATGTTCCCAGTTGAATTGGGATTATGCAGAATCGCTCGAAGTGGATATGAGGTTACCACCGAGACTTTGTGAGCTTGGAAATAGTGTCGAAGCTTCCTTGAGGCAATAAGAACTGCGTAGAGCATCTTATGTACCTCTAGGTATCGAGTCTTGGCATCATGTAACACTTCACTGATGAAGTATACTGGGCGTTGAACGGTCCGGACCCTCCCGGAGGGGTCCGGAGCTTCCTCTCCATTGATCCGGACCCTGTCGGAGGGGTCCAAACTATATTCGAGGACCTCCGGGTTCTGGGTGGAGGAACCCGGAGCTTCTTCAGGAATGACCTGGATCCTATCAGAAGGATCCGGGTCCTCTGAAGTGGCTTCTTGAGGATTCAAGTCTGGGAGCTGGGACCCAGACCTGCTTTCGGGAACCTCCGGATCCTCCCGAAGGGATCTGGATTCCTGAGTATTGGGTAGTTCCGGTCTCTCCGCAACCAGAACCATACTGACGACTTCGTCAGCTGCTGAAATATAAAGCAATAAAGGCTCACCAGGGTTCGGAGCTACCAAGACTGGTAGAGTGGTGAGGAAATGTTTCAGCTCCTGGAATGCCTTCTCTGCCTCTTCAGACCATTGGAATGGTCCTGACTTCCTCAGTAACTTGAAGAAGGGAAGTGCCCTTTCCGCCAGTCTTGAAATGAATCGACTGAGGGCTGCTAGACATCCAGTTAATTTTTGGACGTCTTTGATGCGGGTTGGTGGCCGCATGTCTTCGATGGCTTTTATCTTCGCCGGATTAACCTCTATACCCCGGTGACTTACCAGGAAACCAAGAAGCTTTCCGGAACTAACCCCGAAGACGCACTTGTCTGGGTTTAGCTTCGTGCGGGTGGCCCGCAGCTTGTCGAAGACAGCCTGCAAGGTATCCAAGAGGGACTCCTTGTTTTTGACTTTGACCACAATGTCATCAACGTACACCTCCACTATGTCTCTGATGAGTTCTTCGAAAGTTTTGTACATTGCTCGTACAAAAGTTGAAGCTGCATTCTTGAGACCAAAAGGCATGGCTGTGTAACAATACAATCCATCCACCGTGATGAATGAAGTATGTTCTTCATCTTCCCTAGACATCCGGATTTGATGATATCCTGAATATGCGTCTAGAAAACACAGCAACTCACACCCAGAGGTGGAATCCACTATCTGGTCTATTCTAGGTAGTGGGAATGGATCTTTTGGACATGCCTTATTCAGTGTGGTGTAGTCGATGCACATCCGAAGTTTCCCGCCGGCCTTAGGCACAACGACTGGGTTTGCCAGCCATTTTGGATGGTAGACTTCTCGGATGAATCCGGCTTTGAGCAACTTCTTCACTTCTTGTCGGATGAAGTTCTGTCGCTCTACAGATTGCTTCCGAGGTTTCTGGTGTACAGGCCGAGCGTCGGGGTAAATCTTCAGATTGTGCTCAATCACTTCCCTGGGGATCCCAGGCATTTGTGACGGTTGCCAGGCAAACACGTCCACATTAGCCCGGAGGAAAGTGATGAGCGCGAGTTCCTATTTGTCGTTCAAGCCACCCGATATGCGGGTAGTTTGAGTGACATCGGAACCAATTTGGACGACTTTGACGGGAATGTCGGTGTCGCCGCTTGGCTGCACACGGGGTGCAGAGGTCGAGCCTCGTTGACGAATGCTCGGAGGTTGTGGAGCTTGCTTCTGTCTGGAATCCTCCTCTTGCGCTGTGGTGAGTGCATGGAGTTCTTCCAGAGCAGTTACTCCGGCAGTGCGATCTCCACGGATCCGGAGAACGCCTACTGGTGTCGGCATCTTCAACACCAGGTATCCATAATGAGCAGCTGCCATGAATTTGTACAGGGCAGGTCTACCCAAGATGGCGTTGAATGGTAAGTTGATCTGAGCGACGTCGAAGACCAACTTTTCGGTGCGATACTTCTCCCGGGTCCCGAAGGTAACAGGGAGGGTGATAGCTCCAAGTGGGGTTATGGCCCCCGGACCTACTCCGGAGAAAGGTCGAGAGGGCTGGAGGTCTGAAGGTCGAAGCTGAAGCTTAGTGAAAGCTTCGAAGCTGATGAGATTAAGCCCCGAACCTCCATCTACCAGGACATGATGGAGTTGGATGTTGTTGATGGTGGGGGATACCATCAAGGGCAGCTGGCCAGCTCCGACCATGCTTTGAGGACAGTCCGAAGCATCGAAAGTGATGGGTGTGTCCATCCACTTTCGATGTGGCTCCGGTCTAGCTGTAGGAGCTACAGCAGCCATATCCCGTCGCATGGTCTTAATGACGCGACGAGAGGTGATGTCCCATGATCCACCAAAGATGGTGTTCATGGTTTTTCGACGTTCGTTGTCGGAGACGTCGGAATCATCGTCGACGGAGGTGTAGACGGCTTTCAAGACCTTTTTGGGGTCTTGAAACCCTAACTCCTCTTCAGCTGGAGCTTCATCGACCTTTTGTTTTCCCTCCCTCTGGCGGAAGGGAGACCCTTCCCGGCGCTTGTGGTAGCGCTCGGCAAGGTTTTGGACCTCCCGGCAATCCTCCAGCCTGTGGCTGCCCGTTTTGTGAATGGGGCACCACATCTTGGATTTGCCACCGTCTTCGGAAGACGATCGAGGTCGCTTCTCGGGGCGTGGCCCCCGGCCACCAGGAGTTGCAGTGGCTGCAACGTTGGATGTGCCGGCCGACGGCTTCTTCTTGCCGTTGGTCTTCTTTTTCTTCTTGCCACTCCCGGAGGTAGCGACTTCTTCTTTGGAGGATTTTTTATGATCCTCCAAGGCTGGTTTGGAGTGCATTTCACGGCCCTCTGAGAGAATCTCTGGATGAATGACCGCAAAGATTCCCCTCCTTTTTGCACGACCGCAAAAAGGTCCAGTTCGGTGCCCGGACGGGTGTATGAACTCCCGAAATTGGCGGTGAACTGGCGGCATAGCTCCTCCCAACTGTCGATAGAGTTGGGTGGAAGGCTCATAAACCAGGACCTAGCAGTCCCAGTTAAGGCCACTGGAAAGTAATTGGCCATTACAGCCTCATTTCCTCCAGCTGCTAGGATCGCAGTGGAGTATATCTGTAGAAATTCTACGGGATTGACAGTCCCGTCGAATTTTTCCGGCAAGTGTGGCCGGAACTTCTGTGGCCATCTAACCATACGCAGGTGCATGGCTAGGGCGGAACAGCCTCCTCCTACTCCTTCCAGAGTAGAAAGATCTTGAGCATCTCGTCTTTCTCGAGCTCGCTCGATGTGGACACGGCCATCCTGTTGGCGGTATCGGCGATCAAGCTCCGCTCGGAGGTCGTGTGTCGAAAGCCGAGATGCAGTATGGGCACGTCGTGCTCCAGAGGGCAACGACGTCACTTGCTGTGACGCAGCTCTTCTCCGGTTGTTGGAGACATGTGGACCAAGTCTTCCAGACAACGTTCGTCGCTGCGACGGGGCCCGCCCTGAAGGAGGTGGACCCTGATTGTTGAGGCGTTCGGCCGCTGCTGCAACCAAATGCTCAATATCAGCTCTCCATTGCTCCATGGCACCTTGAGATGCATCCGGAGGTGGTGGTCGCTGAAGGAGAGCACGCGCTGCATGGAGCGCGTGTTCTGGGTTGTCACGACTTGCCGGCGCAGAATGTGACGCCGGTGTACCATCATGTCGTTCGGCATGTCTTGCCGGAGAAGATGGTGGTGGTGGGAGTGTGACTCCCGCTGGAACTGAGGCTCCTGCCGGTGGTTGCATGTTGGAGGGATTGCCTCCGACAGTCTGAGCAGCAGGTTGCCCGTTGGATGATCCAGCTGCAGAATTCACCATTCTTGAAGATCTCAGGCGCCCCTACCTGGCGCGCCAACTGTCGACTGTTGGAGTCGGCAGATCCCCTAACACTATGAGAAGTGTTTGAAGGAGTTTGTGGTTCGGTCTGGGCGCGCGGAGATCTAAGAAAGTGAAATGCGATTTGGACACGAGTGACACGGTGGTTTACGTGGTTCGGGCCGCCTGAGCGTAATACCCTACTCCACGGGTGTGTGTTTTTTTGTATTAACTTGTGAGCTTCCGAGTGTTCTCTCCCTTTGTGTATCGTCGGTTTGTCCTTTTATAGTACAAGGACCAACCGTTACAAGTCAGCCTGGCCCGACATGTGGCCCTGGCGGTTATTAGTATTGATACACGAGATTAATTGTTGTTAATAACCCTGTAACGGCTCCGACAGTGCCGTTACAGGTGTTAAGGCTGTCCGATTAATTATCATTAACGTGGAATTAATGGTAATTAATCGGATCTTGAAGTCTGCGGCTGTCCTTTGGAGATCCGGAGCCGTTACAACGTCTCCCGGGGGCTTTAAGCATCTAGCTCCGTCGTGTGGACACGTGGCAGCTCCGGAGCTTGCTTAGGAGAAGCGGGAAGCTCCGGGGTGACCTGGCACGTGTCATGTCCGGAGCTTCTCTCGGTCGGGGGCTACCTCCGAAGGTGCCGTTTCAGTACTTGGCCCGGAGCTTCACCCTTGCGGGTAATAGCTCTGGGCTGACAGTACACGTGGCAACCTAGAGGTTAACCATGTTGGAGAAGTGGGTCCGGCCACGTCTGGCGAGTGGGCCCCCGTGGGTCTTCAATTTGAGTTGATGTCCTTCCCTTGAGATCTTTGTAACCTCAGGGGGTGTATGGTTTTTAGGGTACCGACAAACACCTTTAAGGTTGTTAGTGTGCATACTATTTTTTATCAGTTTGCTACACGTTTTGGTGCAAACTGAACAAAGTTTTGTCTTATGTCTAACAAGTTTTGTTTTTATGTCCGACAAACTGCCGTGAATTTGTTAGAACGGCTTGAGGTTTGTTGAATGTGCGTGTCCCATAAGGTAATCAAAACAATTAAAATCGTGCACACATTTCATTTAGCAACTAACATTTTTCACCATAGTCACACGCTTGGAAAGCATGAGGATCAGGACAGGCTGGCCGCTGATCGTCCTCTGACGTGTAAAGCAGCTAACAGTTTTGTTTTAGGGATGACTGATTACATCAAATTTGCTGTAGATTATGGTGAAAATAGAAACGTTTTGTTTTCTTATGTCTTAACGTGAAAAAAAAAGTAACAAAGCATGGTGCCGCGCACGCATGCAGGCGCAAGAAACATCCAGCAAAATTTGTTTCGCTCGTGTCGTTGCACGTTGATAAGATCATCCATGTATGGCTGTCTGACGTGTGTGTGACACCGCAATGAGATGATATCTAGCTTGTGCACGTACTAACAGTGATTAACAGAAATACACGCCACAACTTTACTTTGGAATTCTTGCTGATTGATGCGTAAAAGAATTTATGGAAAAAGGTGCGTGCATTGTGCATGTGACGATAGTTGAAAAGCAATGCCATATATTGATCGCAATCCAAATTAATGAAGGCCCTATATGTAAATATTCTCGGCGCGCGGCCAGTCATTCGTCGAGGTCGTGCCGCTGCCGGCCACCGACCACCGACCACCGCCGGCCCCACCGGCAATCCTACAATATACTCCATCTTGTCTCGAAACATTTTTCACCGTGCCCCGTAAGGTAATAAAAAAATTAAACTGGTGCACGCAAATCGGGTAGCAGCTAACATCCATCAAAATTAGCACAAGATCCTTGTCAGTTGGCTAAACCAGCATTTTACTCCTTTTTTGAATCAAACCAGCGTTTTTATTACTTAACGGGAAAAGAAGGAGTATCCTATACTCCAGCAATCACGGTAACATCCGGAGTTTCAAATGACTAGCAGAAAGTATATAACACAGTCATCGCCTATGCAACAGCCTACAAAAAACACACTCCATTGGATGGATGCACATGCACCGGTTGGATAAACATCGTAGTGCCAGTTAGATTAAGGGATTTTTCACAATGACACAACGCTCCAAATACACCCTAAGGAGTGGAATGGTCGTGTGTAATTACTGTTGAATTTTATGAGTTGTGAATCAAGACAATAACAATATAAATGTCCCACAGTACTCATGCACTACTTCCGAGATTCATCCACTAAAAAACACATAAAATTTCAATTGAAAAGGTTTCAATGAATGAACATCTTTGTCCTCTTTGAGGACTTGGCTAAGAGCTCTCTCTTCCTGAAACAGCCTCCATCCTAGCTAGAACACTCAAATACGAGACTCATGATCCTCCTACATACGTCGCCCTAATGTTAGTCTCACAAATGCCCATACATGCTTGCTTGCACGGATCAGCCCATTGTAAACTACATTACTTGGAGAAGTTATTCTCTTCTCATTTGGTGAAGAAGGCCTTCCTAAAGCTCTCCTCCTCCCCCACTGATACCAGCAAATCTCTCATAGTTGCACTATATGGTTACCCGTTGGTTTACTGGTGAGCTCCATATACCTCCGATTGTACAATGCTTCCATGAAGAAATCAAATCTGCACCCCCGCATGCAAAACATCTTGCCCCTGCCAGCTCAAAAAAAATTGCAACTCATGAGATCATTTCTTGGACTGTAGCCACGAAAGAGTAAAGATTAATGCTAATCAATACAATATGATTCAGGACTTACATGTACATGTAGAACCTTCTGCCGAGCAAACGGTAGGAGCAGAGCTTGCATGATCTGTTAATGTTGTTGCACACACCATTGCAGCAGAGGTCGACTGCCACGGTCATGATGCCATGGATACCGGTGTGGATGGGCTTGTTGATGGTTCAAAGATATGATGGCGTAGGCTCCGCCATGGCAATAAGGAGGCCAACTCCAATCTCCGGGTTGCAGCGTACCCGCATCGTGAATGCCCCCTCGACACACTTTGTTATGGGAGCGTCAGAAGTGGAGGAGGCGCCATCATCGGAGATGCTGATGTGGGAAATTGAGGACCAAACGAACTTCTTTGGAGATGCCATTGTTAGAGGGTTGATACTCCTAATTGCAATGTCTGCTCGAGAGGAAGAAGAGAGTGATGAGTTTATGTGGAGTATACAACTCACATGGATGGGGTTTATATAGGGGCGAATTGATTGAAGGAGGGGGCATTGGTGTTAATTCCATTGCCTTTTTTGTTCTTTAGGGAACTTTTGTTTGCACCTTTGTATAGCTACACAAACATCAATAGGATACACGTATTTCTACATAATATGTGTGAGCTCTTTGGCATGACTTTAATATACATATACATAATTTAATAATTACTATACCTCTTTCATAACCTCTTGCTAGAAATGGAGACTACATGGGTTCTAGCATGGCGTGATGGCTTCCACACATGACTAGATTTATGTGAACCACGACTCAGACATAAAAAGAAATCAAATCGAACATACAAATCTACGACAAGAGCATGCACAACTTACTTCCATGAATCCGATTGGAATCACACCCATTCGCATGTCCTGAGATGCATGAACCTCTAACACCTATGAGTCGGAAGAGAGTTTACTTACAAATTGCACTTTTATTATGGTGTTCCAGTGTCGACGATGAACAGAGACCTTCAAAGTATTTGTACGATCATCGATATTGGAACTCCATAATAGAAATGGAATTTTGATATTGAAGAGAACTCGCTCATTCGATACCACAGCGCCCTGCTAGATAGACAAGCTAATTTAGTTATGCACATTCTTGAGTCTCGATGAGCCAAAACGTTCGCCTTTTATAGGCGAAACCAAAATACCACCTTCTTAGTTTTCATCCTAGTCCCTACATCAATCACTATTTACAAGACGTAAAAATGTGAGCGCGATAACGCCTCCATGGAGTTAGTTTTGAATTTACGTAAGTTAGCGTGTACGTTTACTAGTATACCAAGTTAGCGTGTACGTTTACTAGTATACCAAGCGAGTTAGGAAAAAGTTAGCATACCAAAGTATCTGAAAAGGTCGATAATGTAAACACATCCCTATATTCATGCTGGATTGATAAGTCATTGCCTTATCTGGCCATGATGTGTAAAGCTACTCACATTCGATCATAGCTGATGGCAGTTTTGTTGTTTTCTCATCCGTTTGCTGTAATTTTTGGAGCAACCGAAACAGATTTTGTCTTAGGCCTAACAAATTTTGTTTTATTTGTGGCAAATTGCCAAGGATTGTTGGAACTCCTAAGTGTGCATGCTCCTTTTTTTTCATTGTTTCACTCAAAATTTTGGTTCCATTCACACAGGTTTGTCTTAAGCCCAACAAATTTTGTTTATAGCTAGCAAACTGGCAAGGATTTGGTAGAACACCTTTAAGGTTGTTAGTGTGCATGCTTTTTCTTATCGGTTTGCTATAAGTTTTAGTGCAAAACGGAACAAAGTTTTGTCTTATGTCTAACAAGTTTTGTTTTTATGTCTGACAAACTGCCGTGAATTTGTTAGAACAGCTTGAGGTTTGTTGAGTGTGCGTGCCCCGTAAGGTAATCAAAACAATTACTTAAAAGTGTGCATGCATTTCATTTAACAGGTAAGATTCATGCATGTAGTTTGTTTCACTATAGTCACACGCTTGGAAAGCATGAGGACCAGACCAGAACAGGCTGGCCGCTGATCGTCCTCTGACGTGTAAAGCAGCTAACAGTTTCATTTTTAGGATGACTGATTACATCAAATTTGCTGTAAATTATGGTGAAAAGAGAAATGTTTTGTTTTCTTATGGCTTAACGTGAAAAAAAGTAACAAAGCATGGTGCCGCGCACGCATGCAGGCGCAAGAAACGTCCAGCAAAATTTGTTCCGCTTGTGTCGTTTGCACGTTGATAAGATTATCCATGTATGGCAGTATGGCGTGTGTGTGATACCGCAATGAGCTGATCTCTAGCTTGTGCACATATTGACAGTGATTAGCAGAAATACAAGTCACAACTTCACTTTGGAGTTCTTGCGCTGATCGATGCGTAAAAGAATTTACGAAACAAGGTGCGTGTATTGTGCATGTGACGACAGTTGAAAAGCAATGCCATCTATTGATCGCAATCCGAATTAACGAAAGCCCTATATGTAAATATTCTCAACGTGCGGCCACAGTCATTCGGCGAGGTCGCGCCGCTGCCGACCACCGACCACCGTCGGCCCCGCCGGCAATCCTACAACATACTCCATCCTGTATCGAAACATTTATCACCGTGCCCCGTAAGGTAATCAAAACTGGTGCACACATTTCATGTAATAGCTAGCATCCATCAAAATTAGCACTAGATCCTTGCCAGTTTGCTAAACCAACATTTTACTCCTTTTTTGAATCAAACCAGTGTTTTTAATTACGTAACAGGAAAAGAAGGAGTATCCTATGCTCCAACGACCACAGTAACATTCTGAGTTTCAAATGACTAGCGGGCAGTACAGACCACAGTCATCGCCTATGCGACAGCTTGCAAAAAACACACTCTATTGGATGGATGCACATGCACCGGTTGGATAAAACATCATAGTACCAGCTGGATTAAGAGATTTTTCACAACAACACAACGCTCCAAGTACACCCTAAGGAGTGGAATGGTCGCGTGTAATTACTGTTGAGTTTAATGAGTTGTGAATCAAGACAATAACAATATAAATGTCCCATAGTACTCATGCAGTACTTCCAAGATTCATCCATTAAAAAAACACATAGAATTTCAATTGAAAAGGTTTCAATGAATGAACATCTTTGCCCTTTGAGGACTTGGCTAAGAGCTCTCTCTTTATGAAACAGCCTTCATCCTAGCTAGAACACTCAAATACGAGACTCATGATCCTCCTACATACACCACCCTAATGTTAGTCTCACAAATGCCCATACATACTTGCTTGCATGGATCACCCCATTGTAAACGACATTATTCAGAGAAGTTAGTCTCTTCTCATCTGGTGAAGAAGGCCTTCCTAAAGCTCTCCTCCTCTTCCGCTGATACCAGCAACTCCCTCATAGCTGCACTGATATGGTTACTCGTTGGTTTACCAGTGAGCTCCATATACCTCCGATCGTACAATGCTTCCATGAAGAAATCGAACCTGCACCCCCGCGTGCAAAACATCTTGCCCCTGTCAGCTCAAAAAAAAAATACAACTCACGAGATCATTTCTTGGATTGTAGCCATGAAAGAGTAAAGATTAATGCTAATCAATATGATATGATTCAGGACTTACATGTACATGTAGAACCTTCTGCCGAGCAAATGGTAGGAGCAGAGCTTGCATGATCTGTTAATATTGTTGCAGACACCATTGCAGCAGAGGTCGGCTGCCACGGTCATGATGCCATGGATACCGGTGTGGATGGGCTTGTTGACGATTCGAAGATATGATGACGTAGGCTCCGCCATGGCAACAAGGAGGCCAACTCCAGTCTCCGGGTTGCAGCGGACCCCCATCGTTAATGTCCCCTCGTCACACTTTGTTATGGGAGCGTGGGAGGTGGGGGAGGCGCCATCGTCGGAGATGCTGATGTGGGAGATTGACGAACAAACAATCTTCTTCGGGGATTCCATTGCTGGAGGGTTGGTACTCCTAGTTGCACTATCTGCTCGAGAGGAAGAAGAGAGTGATGAGGTTTTGTGGAGTATACAACTCACATGGAGGGAGTTTATATAGGGTCGAATGGGTTCAAGGAGGGGGCCATTGGTGTTAATTCCATTGCCTTTTTTGTTCTTTAGGGAAGTTTAGTTTGCACCTTTGTATAGCTACACAAACATCAAGAGCATACACAGATTTTTACATACTATGTGTGAGCTCTTTAGCCTGACTTTAATGTATGATACTATACCTCTCCCATAACCTCTTGCTAGAAATGGGGACTACTTGGGTTCTAGCATGGCATGGTGGCTTCGAAACATGACTAGATTTATGTGAACCACGACTCAAACATAAAAAAAATCAAATCGAACATACACATCTATGACAAGAGCATGTAGAACTTACTTCTATGAATCGGGTTGGAATCACACCCATTCGCATGTCCTGAGATGCATGAACCTCTAACACCTATGAGCCAGATGAGAGTATACTTAAAAATTGCACTTCTATTATGGTGTTCCAGTGTCGACGATGAACAAAGACCTTCAAAGTATTTGTACGGTCGTCGATATTGGAACTCCATAATAGAAATGGAATTTTGATATTGAAGAGAACTCGATCATTCGATACCACAGCGCTCTGCTAGCTAGACAAGCTAATTTAGTTATGCACATTCTTGAGTCTCGATGAGCCGAAACATTCGCCTTTTATAGGCGAAACCGAAATACCGCGTTCTTAATTTTCATCCTAGTCCCTACATCAATCACTATTTACAAGACATAAAAATGCTAGCGCAATAACGCCTCCATGGAGTTAGTTTCTAATGTACGTAAGTTAGTGTGTGTGTTTACTAGTATACCAAGCGAGTTAGGAAAAAAGGAGCATACCAAACTATCTGAAAAGGTTGATGATGTAAACACATCCCTATCTCCATGTTGGATTGATATGTCACTGCCTTATCTGGCCATGACGTGTAAAGCTACTCACATTCGATCATAACTGATGGCAGTTTTGGTGTTTTCTCATCCGTTTGCTGTGATTTTTGGAGCAACTGAAACAAATTTTGTCTTAGGCCTAACAAATTTTGTTTTATTTGTGGCAAACTGCCAAGGGTTTGTTAGAACTCATTAGTGTGCATGCTCCTTTTTTCATTGTTTCGCTCAAAATTTTGGTTCCATTCACACAGATTTGTCTTAAGTCCAACAAATTTTGTTTTATAGCTAGCAAACTGACAAGGGTTTGATGGAACAGCTTTAAGGTTGTTAGTGTGCTTGCTCTTTTTTTGTCGGTTTGCTATAAGTTTTGGTGCCGCGCACGCATGCAGGCGCAAGAAACATCCAGCAAAATTTGTTTCGCTTGTGTCGTTTGCACGTTGATAAGATTATCCATGTATGGCAGTATGGCGTGTGTGTGATACCGCAATGAGCTGATCTCTAGCTTGTGCACGTATTGACAGTGATTAGCAGAAATACAAGTCACAACTTCACTTTGGAGTTCTTGCGCTGATCGATGCGTAAAAGAATTTATGAAACAAGGTGCGTGTATTGTGCATGTGACGACAGTTGAAAAGCAATGCCATCTATTGATCGCAATCCGAATTAACGAAGGCCCTGTATGTAAATATTCTCGACGCGCGGCCACAGTCATTCGGCGAGGTCGCGCCGCTGCCGACCACCGACCACCGTCGGCCCCGCCGGCAATCCTACAACATACTCCATCCTGTCTCGAAACATTTATCACCGTGCCCCGTAAGGTAATCAAAACTGGTGCACACATTTCATGTAATAGCTAGCATCCATCAAAATTAGCACTAGATCTTTGCCAGTTTGCTAAACCAACATTTTACTCCTTTTTTGAATCAAACCAGTGTTTTTAATTACTTAACAGGAAAAGAAGGAGTATCCTATGCTCCAACGACCACAGTAACATTCAGAGTTTCAAATGACTAGCGGGCAGTACAGAACACAGTCATAGCCTATGCGACAGCTTGCAAAAAACACACTCTATTGGATGGATGCACATGCACCGGTTGGATAAAACGTCATAGTACCAGCTGGATTAAGAGATTTTTCACAACGACACAACGCTCCAAGTACACCCTAAGGAGTGGAATGGTCGCGTGTAATTACTGTTGAGTTTAATGAGTTGTGAATCAAGACAATAACAATATAAATGTCCCATAGTACTCATGCAGTACTTCCAAGATTCATCCATTAAAAAAACACATAGAATTTCAATTGAAAAGGTTTCAATGAGTGAACATCTTTGCCCTTTGAGGACTTGGCTAAGAGCTCTCTCTTTATGAAACAGCCTCCATCCTAGCTAGAACACTCAAATACGAGACTCATGATCCTCCTACATACACCACCCTAATGTTAGTCTCACAAATGCCCATACATGCTTGCTTGCATGGATCACCCCATTGTAAACAACATTATTCGGAGAAGTTAATCTCTTCTCATCTGGTGAAGAAGGCCTTCCTAAAGCTCTCCTCCTCTTCCGCTGATACCAGCAACTCCCTCATAGCTGCACTGATATGGTTACCCGTTGGTTTACCAGTGAGCTCCATATACCTCCGATCGTACAATGCTTCCATGAAGAAATCGAACCTGCACCCCCGCGTACAAAACATCTTGCCCCTGCCAGCTCAAAAAAAATTACAACTCACGAGATCATTTCTTGGATTGTAGCCATGAAAGAGCAAAGATTAATGCTAATCAATATGATATGATTCAGGACTTACATGTACATGTAGAACCTTCTGCCGAGCAAACGGTAGGAGCAAAGCTTGCATGATCTGTTAATATTGCTGCAGACACCATTGCAGCAGAGGTCGGCTGCCACAGTCATGATGCCATGGATACCGGTGTGGATGGGCTTGTTGACGATTCGAAGATATGATGATGTAGGCTCCGCCATGGCAACAAGGAGGCCAACTCCAGTCTCCGGGTTGCAGCGGACCCCCGTCGTTAATGCCCCCTCGACACACTTTGTTATGGGAGCGTGGGAGGTGGGGGAGGCGCCATCGTCGGAGATGCTGATGCGGGAGATTGATGAACAAACAAACTTCTTCGGGGATTCCATTGCTGGAGGGTTGGTACTCCTAGTTGCACTATCTGCTCGAGAGGAAAAAGAGAGTGATGAGGTTTTGTGGAATATACAGCTCACATGGAGGGGGTTTATATAGGGTCGAATGGGTTCAAGGAGGGGATCATTGGTGTTAATTCCATTGCCTTTTTTTGTTCTTTAGGGAACTTTTGTTTGCACCTTTGTATAGCTACACAAACATCAAGAGCATACACAGATTTTTACATACTATGTGTGAGCTCTTTAGCCTGACTTTAATGTACAATACTATACATCTCCCATAACCTCTTGCTAGAAATGGGGACTACTTGGGTTCTAGCATGGCATGGTGGCTTCAAAACATGACTAGATTTATGTGAACCACGACTCAAACATAAAAAAAATCAAATCGAACATACACATCTACGACAAGAGCATGTACAACTTACTTCTATGAATTCGGTTGGAATCACACCCATTCGCATGTCCTGAGATGCATGAACCTCTAACACCTATGAGCCAGATGAGAGTATACTTACAAATTGCACTTCTATTATGGTGTTCCAGTGTCGACGATGAACAAAGACCTTCAAAGTATTTGTACGGTTGTCGATATTGGAACTCCATAATAGAAATGGAATTTTGATATTGAAGAGAACTCGCTCATTCGATACCACAGCGCTCTGCTAGCTAGACAAGCTAATTTAGTTATGCACATTCTTGAGTCCCGATGAGCCGAAACGTTCACCTTTTATAGGCGAAACCGAAATATCGCGTTCTTAATTTTCATCCTAGTCCCTACATCAATCACTATTTACAAGACGTAAAAATGCCAGCGCAATAACTCCTCCATGGAGTTAGTTTCTAATGTACATAAGTTAGTGTGTGCGTTTACTAGTATACCAAGCGAGTTAGGAAAAAAGGAGCATACCAAACTATGTGAAAAGGTTGATGATGTAAACACATCCCTATCTCCATGCTAGATTGATATGTCACTGCCTTATCTGGCCACGACGTGTAAAGCTACTCACATTCGATCATAACCGATGGCCATTTTGGTGTTTTCTCATCCGTTTGCTGTGATTTTTGGAGCAACTGAAACAAATTTTGTCTTAGGCCTAACAAATTTTGTTTTATTTGTGGCAAACTGCCAAGGGTTTGTTAGAACTCATTAGTGTGCATGCTCCTTTTTTCATTGTTTCGCTCAAAATTTTGGTTCCATTCACACAGATTTGTCTTAAGCCCAACAAATTTTGTTTTATAGCTAGCAGACTGGCAAGGATTTGATGGAACAGCTTTAAGGTTGTTAGTGTGCTTGCTCTTTTTTTTGTCGGTTTGCTATAAGTTTTGGTGCAAACTGAACAAAGTTTTGTCTTATGTCTAACAAGTTTTGTTTTTATGTGTGACAAAATGACATGAGTTTGTTAGAACAGCTTGAGGTTTGTTGTGTTGTGCATGCCCCGTAAGGTAATCAAAACAATGACTTAAAATCGTGCACGCATTTCATTTAGCAGGTAAGATCCATGCAGGAAGTTTGTTTCACTATAGTCACACGCTTGGAAAGCACGAGGACCAGACTAGGACAGGCTGGCCACTGATCGTCCTCTGACGTGTAAAACAGCTAACAGTTTTTTTTTTCCTATGGCTTAACTTAACGTCTATTGTTGCCTTATGGCGGCTCTCGGAAATGGCGAGCGCTTTTCTGAAACGTTTTAGCGTCAAGGCTTGCACTGCATAAGCATAAAAACAAATCATGGTGCCGGGCACGCATGCAGGCGCAGGAAACGTCCAGCGAAATTCGTTTAGCGCTTCTGTCGTTTGCACGTTGTTGCTCATCCATTTATGGCAGTCTGACGTGTGTGTGACACCGCAATGAGCTTATCTCTAGCTTGTGCACGTACATACTGACAGTGATTAGCAGAAATACAAAGGTTTTCCGTCGGAATGGGCCAAACCGAGCGTATTCTTTTACACGTCACCAGCTTACCAAATAGAACTCTACAGGCCGCGGTGTAAAATTTGTGTGGGCCGTAATTTACAGGGGTATTTGGTCCAATACCACGCTTCCGAACAGGCCCGTAATCTAATAACGTTACAAAATCGACGAACCAAACACGTGACTGGTACTACTGTTCGAGCCGAAACGAAGGTAATCGTACATACTACTAACATGTGCGTACTTGTTTTCGCATTCATTCCAACCTACTAGTACTACTGCCGTCATGAATGCCATCCATGATGATGCCATGCACGCACGGCAAAGAGCATGAGCAGTGAGTGCACCCTCGTGGTGGATGCGGTCCCGTCCCGTTCCGTGCCGTGCGTGACAGGTCTCATTTCATACAAGCCATGTGCTTAACTCGCCTGCTCCTTTGTCTCCGCTCCGCATCACGTCGCCGCGCGCGCGTGCGTGCTCACGGCATTGCCATCGCGGCTGCCATTATTATTACTCGTCAACTAAAACCGACCCACGCCGCACGCAGCATCCCTGAACACTGATGGCGAGTCTTAAAAACGAGCCGAAATTTCAAAGGGACGCGTCACCTCATTCGTTCTCGACTGTAAAACACTAGTGTGCGCCTCTCGCCATATGTGGTGTATGTACCGGCACACTGGCTGTGTTCACTGAACTGAAACTGTGTACAGACGCATGCAGAAAACTCTGAAGCGCCAAGAGTTGACGGACGCGCCGCTTGTTTAAAATAGATTAAATTGAACAGACGCCATGTGGTGAAATGAACCTGAAAGGAGAGAATCAAGTACTAGCTAGGTTGATGGTACAGAGATCGGCTGAGACCCTTACCACCCTGCGTGCGCTGCACATTACCCCCTGGTTTGGTTTCCGCTGATGTAGAATAATCCAAGTTCTGGGGCCATGTCCGACGATGATGTCGATCGAGGAATTTGAAACTTTGCACGCCTCCGAGTCAAAAGCTACAACCCGTAACGTCAAACGAAACAAGGTGGCGAGGAATTTTTATTTTTTTGGCTAGGCGCAGCGCAGTCGGTCGGTCCATCCTTTGGTGTGGGTAGGTTCCTGCATGCAGGCAGAGGCGGGGACTATTGACCTATCACTCTTGTTTGCCCGTGAACAGCTCGCACATGGCACTAGCTTCTTTTGGTCTCATCCACAAACATCACTCAAGGAAAGGAGTAACCCGCCGGCGCCAACACGAGTTATTTCTGCATATACTTAAGTATTAGTCTGCATGGACCGGTGAAAGTTTTTTGCAGTACAGTACTTTTCATTCCATGGAATTATGGTAAGCTAACTTACTCACGAAGAAGCTTTTGACCAAACCGAGTCAAGAACCAATGATGAAAGGCGCACGACAAAACTTCCAAACGAAACAATCAAAAGCGCAGCGACAGGGTCTGCACTAATCTCTGAAGTCTTTTTGTTAATGGTATGGTACGAACAGGTCGAAGGAGCAACTTGGTCCAGTCCCCCTCGCAACTTCCAAGCAGCTTCCCGTTGTTTTGTTTTGTTGCGTGGCGACCGATTTTTCTCACATGTGCGCGTGCCTTTTGATTAAAGAATCGGGGGTGACCGACAAGTCATGCCTCTGCATCTTCTTCAACGAGACAACGCCATTCGAACTACCGGTTGAATCTGTATGAATGAACCACAATTGTATAAAAGGAAACAACTCCATGGACCAGGGGGGAGGGGATCAAATGTATCAGCAACATCGATATGAAATTGTAGTTAACAGACTAAGCTGCGGAACAACTGTTCAGCATTTTCTCGAGAAGACTGCCGCAGCTGTCAAGTTACCAAATACGTATTTCCACCAGTACAGCCAAACACAACAAGAATCCACAAAAACCAGATAACCAAATCATACTCAACAGGATATATGATAGTAGTAGTCTTGAATCCATTACAATCGCTTGTTTTTTGTTTCTTTCATAAAGCGTGGCATAAAGTCAAAGGATACGAGTTTCAAATAAGATATGCATCTTTGCACTATAATTTTCCTCACCATGGCCAATTTAGAGTTGCCGTGTATGTTAGACAACGCAAAACTTCTCAGGCTCTCTCGGTAATGGTCATGACTGGCTACTTTTCTTTACATCCAGAACTATGCAACAGAAGAGGACATCAACGACCTAGAGAAATCGCTATGACACGCTATGACACGATACGAGAGAATACTTTAAGATTTGGAACTATAATGGCGAAGGATATGGCAGACCATTCTCCAAAGGTTTGGTATGGTGGCCGTGCCAGTCTTATTGGCTGCATGACGACGCGCTAGCTCAGGTTGGACTTGACGGCATTCGGTCCTAGTCCAAGCCATGGCTGGCTCTCAGGCTCCTTCTTGACTGCCGTTGCCTCTTGAGAAGTCTGATATGGCGTCTTTGCATTGAGACTGGAAAATGAAGAGAGAACAAATTAGTTCCAAATACAGCGCAAGTTAATAGAAAAAACTGAGCACGATCACAGAGAGTGCAACCTACCGGTCCTTTCTCTTCTCAAGGAACCGGTGAAGTGACGCCTTCCTAGCAATAGGCATATCTGCAAAGAAAATGAAAACGTTAGATGAATATAATCTATCGACAGTAATCAAATGATCCATATACTTTCAGTGTCCTGTTAGTACGAACAACAAGAAATGGAGGAGTAATTACCAGGAACATTTGGACGAGCAGGCTTCTGAGCATCAGCCTGCGCACCAGGCAAGGTGCTGACCGGGAGCGGCACGAGCTTTTGGGCCTTGGTGTTGTCGGTGACTGTTGCGGGTGCAGAGGATTGAGGCAAACCACCGTTCTTAACCACGGAGCTGCCCTTGCTAGCTAGCTGCATCAGGTCCTTTGCCTTGTCGGCGGGGAAGTCGTCAAACACCAGCACCTTCCCGCCATAGAAAATGGTAAGCTGTTGCTTCTCTTTCTTTTCTTGCTTCCTGAAAAATAATGCACAGAGGAACACTAAGTGCGTGTTTCAAAGTTTGTACAAATCCATACTTCAGTTTCACACCAATTTGGTTGGCTGATCTGTTTTCACTACCGCACAAAACCATTTTCAAGGAAATTTTAATGTTCAAAGACCTTGTCTCTGGTTCATGGGTGGTCAGATTGAACCTTTTCAGGTTTCTATCGAAATGGGATTCAACTTATGGTTTCATTATAAGCTAGAACGCGTTGATCATGGATGATTGCTTCGTCGCAGAAGAACATTTCAACAGAGGCCGTAGGTTCTTGCAAAATTAATACAGTTTTGACACAGCCGAGCCTATCATAGCAGGAGAAACAACAAGGACGCTTTACACCCCGAGTTCCCTACTAATACCTAGGATTGCACATACCACTCAACAAGATTCCACGCTTCATGCAACATGGTTAACCTACTACTAGGTGTTTAACCTAAACAAAGATTACGAGGTATCAAAGCCCATCAGCTTGCTTTTGCCCATGAGACCGCAGGACCTAACAGATTAAGGTAGGCTAAGATCATCCGCAGTGGTTCACTGTAAAGCTTACTCGACTGGAAATATAGGGTAGATGATTGGAAGTAAAGAGGAAGTGTCCAGAGTAAAATGCTGAAAGTATAGAGGATATACTGGAAGTATAAAGGGATAGAGTAAATTTTAGAGGAAATCGCTGCGGATGGTCTAAAACTGAAGCAGCACGATGTGAATAGTACCTGGCAGATTCAGAGGAAGCATCCTGCGTGCCGAACCCGGCGCTCTGTGGGAACAGTTCCATGGTCTCCTTCTTCCTCTCCGCCTCCTCGCCCTCCGCTCCAGGCAGCAAGCTCATCGTAACTGGCGCGGCTTCACCTGAAAACACGCCGGATATTTTAGACATACGCTCCCCCAAAGCCAAAGGCATGATTTATCTCCCCTCCCCGAGATCCATACCCCGGGTCAGATCTCACACGAAACCACCTCAAAACTGGTTGTTTCGCCCCCGCCGGGATCGAAATGGAGACCGTAAATTTCGTAATCTTCCCAGAAACAAAAGAGAGGTAGAGAGGGAGGGAAATAAATTAACGGCCCGACGACCCTGGACCCCCGCCAGCCGGCGACGGGCTCTCACCTTTGATCCCGAGGCCGAACTCGGCCGCGGCGGCGCCGTTCTGGCGGACGAAGCGGCTTAGGAGGCTGCACGCCACGGCGAAGCTGGTGGCCCTCTCCCCGGTCCTCGCGGACGCCGCCATCTCTCTCCTGCAGCCAGCCGGTCAGTCGGTCCGTCCCCTCGCTTCCCCTCCACCTCGCCTCCTCTGCACGCGCCTCCAACTCCACAGCCGAATCCGCCCAACTCGGTGTCCTTCTTCGAGCAGCGGCGGCGGTTCACCTCTCCTCCTCCGGGCTCGTGCGTTGCGAGATGCGTTGCGAGCGCGACCTCGTGTGGGCACGCCGCACCCGCGCCCACGCGCTTATAAAACGCAGGCCTGCTGTTTCCTCGCAACAATAAATCCACGAAATTGAAAAAAAAAATTGTTTATCAAATCGATCTCCTTTCGTGGGGGGCGGTAGTAATTAAACGGTTGGCGCCATAGTGCTGCAATTTCCGCACGTGGGTCGCGTGGATAGGGGGGAGAGGATTTCAAAGCAAGAGTGAGTAGATTTTTTATTAACGTATTGTTTTTTCCACGAGGCACTCGCCTCTGGTTGGACCGGGCTTTTCCGCGGCGGGCGGGCCCACACCGACCCATGTGCGAGTTTCGTGTCGTGGTGGCCTCGTGGTCGTGGGGGCGGGCCGTGAGCGGATGGTTGGGTGCACCGCACGAGTTGATGTTGGGTCAGGCTCAGGGAGGGTTGGGTTTGTTTGTTTGACCGGACGGGTGTTCCTATGGCGACACAGGTCCGGTTAGCGATCAAAACGGTTACGAAAAAAAAGATAAAATTATTTTCATTTTTATGTAAAATTTTCGTAAACGGAATCGAAAACGATATAATCAGAAATGGTTACGGTATCAGAAAATTCGGAAATATCGAAAACGGGTATATCGGATCGGAATTATGTCGATATCGGAACGGTTCAAAATTTTATTCGGAAACAATGCACCAAAATATTATTCATTTATAACATCAACAAGTATAAAATATGAGACATCAACTTTTAGTTTCATTTTATAAAAAAATCAATATGAAACGAAATCACTTTAGAAACACATTTTAAAGTAAATAAATATTTGTATGTAATTAAAGTTAACTCCTTATTCAAACTGGTGTTTGAATAAAAAATTTAAAGAATTGAGCTTATTACTCCCTCCGTCTCTAAATACTTGTCGCTTTGTAGTTCAAAAATGAACTACAAAGCCGTAAGTATTTAGGGACGGAGAGAGTACATATCAACCCATTAGACCCAACCTACTATTCGGAAAGTATTCGATTATTGTTCAGAAATGTTCCATTAAAATACGATATTCCGACTATTGGGTCGAAAATCAGTCTAAATTGTTTTCATTCCGTTTACCAAATTTTAATATCCGATAAAAACGGTAATCGGATCAAAAATTTTGAAAATTGTCGAAAATGATAATCGCATCGGAAATTTTCGAAAACGACGTCAGACGGTTCAGGAATTTACCGTACCGTTTTCATCCCTAGGTACGGGTCGCCATGGTTGGCTCCAGACGGCGTAGGACCAGCCATAGCCAAAGGATGTAACTTCTCGCTCCATCCGAAATTACTTGTCACTTTCTAATTTAAAATTAATTAAACAGTGAGAAGTAATTTTAGATGAAAAAGTAATAAATTTTGTGTGCAGCACCGAACTGGCTACCATGTGAAATACTCCCTCCGTTTCTTTTTATCTGTCACCGGTTAGTTCAAAAATAAACTAACCGGTGACAAGTAAAAAGAAACGGAGGAAGTAGTTGTGAATGATATTATCACTGCATTTACTTTAAAATATCACGGTTCTCTTCGTGTTGTATTTTCTACTACTTCAAAAAAAAAATTCCTACTGCTCGAGCTAAGTTTCCGGATATGTACAACTCCGTATTAGGTTACAGAGCTGGACTTATGACTTGATCAACATGGACTGCCGGACCCCAATATAAAAGATCAACTGGTGTTGGATGCACGCGTTTTCGAGCCGAAACTAAACCAGAGATAAACGTCATTTTCTACGACAAATTGCAGCATCTTTTGGATGTGACAGCGTATTTCCTCCTCTCAGGCAACTACTTTGACAAGACGCATATTATAAGCAAAAGGAAGCACACTTGTCTCCTTAAAAGGGGGTAAACAATAGGCGCATTCGTTGGACCAAAACGTAAGTATTCTTTATCACGAGTTGTTGACTACTACGAGAGCACCACTCCACTCAGATCATCGTGCACGCAGGCAGGACGGTTTTGGTAATTCTATCTTTTTTTTTTTCCATTAGCGGTGCGCAAGTGTCAGTAGAGAATGACCTGTGTGCGTAACCCCGGAATTAGTCGTTGTCTTGTCTGCAAGAAAGTTCACATTCAATCCAATTCTGCTCTGAAGTCTGACCGTTCTCACTTGTTCCCGAACGACCCCGTCGTTCAGAGTTCAGGCAAATGGAGAGTAGACGAGTGCTTTCTTTCAGATTTGACGATGAGCTGTGGCCTTCAGGGACGTTGGAGTTTATTCATGTGGTTTTTTACAAGACTCCTTGAAATTACAGTGTAGTTTACTCTGTAGTTCTCCTGGAGTTGGTACTGAATAGCCGGTGTTCTACTCCAACCAACGAGCACATGGTTGCATGACGATAATGACGTTGACCTATGGTTGTGCGTTTGAATTCCAGAGTCCATATGTAATGTGCGAAATCTCCAATGCAAGCTCCATAGTTGACACATTCCTAAAGACTGGCGGCAATCCCCTACGTTGACTTAGACTTGCTCCTCAGATCTGATTTCTTTTGCGAAGCTGAATTCGCTCCAACAATATCTTAATTAGCCTCCCAATAATTAGCTAGGAGTCTAAAACACCCTCCTCCTTCTCCTTGGGCCGGTCCGTGCACGACGCGACGACGCCATTGATCGGTGCGCCGCGGACCGCAGGTCGCCACGCCATGGCCGGACCCTTTCAGCTGTTCCGCAGGGCCCAGACCGGGCTTAGCCATACACGTCGTTCACGCGGTGTCCACGGCAGTGACAGCTCACTGATTGCGATGCGATGCTCACTCACCGGGCCACAAGTCGTTATCCTTTCGCCGTCGGTTCGTCGCTTCGTCGCGCTAGCACTTGACTTGCCAGCACTGATGAGGAGACCTGTTCCTGGGAGAGAGAGAGAGAGAGAGCGGTGTGAAGAACAGCGTGTAAACCAAAACGGAAGCGCTTCAAAGTTGTGAATCCTGTTAATTTGTGAACCCAAAGGAACACAGAAGAAAGCAACTTGCAATGATACAAAGTGAGTATGATTGCTGGTTACATATCCGTGAATACCCAAAATAAATAAATAAATAAAAGTGGTCTTGAGCTCAGGACCCAGAATAAGCAAGACCTCACGGGGCGTATTCTTGCCTATCCACAACTTCTGTTTTCGTTCAATTTACAGGTATATAAGCTCAAAATGACTGCTTAGATTAGATACTCTGCCAGAACTGGACAACAGTATAGAGACTAGGTAGGATCGCCGGCAGTCAGCCTCCATGGACGACACGCGGCAGTGGTTGACGCCAGAGTCGGCGATGACATGTTGGAGCTGCTATACAGGGCCAGCGACAATGGCTGGACCACCTGCAGCCATGGGTCAAGCTATCCGTCCAGCCGCAGCGTCGCACTGTAGATGTTGAAAAAGAATCCTCGTCGTCGATGCTCCCTTCCTGCCGCTGGCATTGCCATCGGCAGTGATGTTGTAAGCCTGCTGGTTGCACTGACGGGGCCTGTTATACATAACGCAGGGGGAACACGAATACGCTGTTCGCCCACCCCCGCCTCTCTCCGCCGACCAAGAGTCATCCAGCCAACTCCAAGATCAGGCTCTTTGTCACAGATCAGGCTCTTTGCGAACTAGGAAAAACAGATCAAGCTGTCCCAGCATCAGCGTACGTTGTCCTCCACTTTTCTGCAAGATCAAGTCAAGTCCCCTGCAACTTGCATGTTTTCACCAGTCAATTCCTTGGTAATTTGAAAAGCAAAGCAAAAGCAAGAAACGTCTCCGGCCTGAATGTATCTGAGACACAGGTAATAAAGCGGTTAGTGAATGTACCTTGGAGAACTGTAAGAAGGGGATAAAATAAGCATCTGCTCAAGTTGGGTATTCCCTGCAGCACCATCACAATCGTTTCCTGGAAAACAAATATAGAACTTCGTCACACCAGTGGAGCCAAACTTCCCACTGATACAAGATTGCCAGTGTAGAATGTACGTCTACAACATAGCATCTACCACTAACTCATATAAAAACAACACAATCTCCATTGTTACCAAAATAATTACCTTAATTGCATATAGCTCTCAGTCTCCGTTGTTCTGGTGAGCTCATCACAGCTATTAAGCACCCTGTTTATCAAGTAAACAGATGTCAAGGTGAAAATCTATCAAGGACAATGCTTCGAATGAACCTCGTTGTTGCTAAGGTCTAATATACAACTCAGCATGGCATCTGGAGTAATGCCTTCCTGGAGCATCTTCTTGTACAACATTTTAGCTTCTTTTTTGTCCCCTGTTTTAAAGTATCCAATTATAAGAGCTGTATAGGTTACTACAGTAGGTGCAATATCCCTTTTTCTCATTTCTTCCATCATCAAGCGTGCACCATCCATTGCACGCACTTTACTGTACCCACTAATTAGACAAGTATAGACAAACGCATCTGGTGATAAACCAATTCTTTTCATCTCTTCAAACACTTCCACAGCAGCCTGCATATTTGAGCGCCTACAATAGCATGCAATGACAGATGTATATAAAATCATGTCAGGTATCAGTTCCTTGCCAACCATATCCTTCAACAAGTCCATAGCTTCAGGAAGTCTATCATCATGGCATAGGCCATTTACGAGGCTAGTATATGTAATGACATTAGGTTCTATGCCTTCGTCCAACATCTTACGATACAACTTGAAGGCCTCCTGCAACTTCAAAACTTTCACGAAACCATCAATTATAATACTGTACAGGACAATATCAGGAACATAGCCCCTCTTTATCATGTTCGCAAAAATTTCCCATATATCACTAGATTTGTGGATCTTGCAAAGGCCGTTGATGATAACTTTGTAAGTGCAAAGGTTAGGGGCAATTCCCAACTGATGTGCTTTATCCAAGAATAGGAAAGCTTCACTAATCAGGCCTTTTTTACTAAAGCTGTCAACTAGGATGGTGCACGTCACAATGTTGGGACTTGCCCCATTTTCAAGCATAAGTTCAAATACACCCAGCGCATCTTTGAGGTACTTGTGTCTACATAATGCATATATCAGACTCGTATAATTGTAAACATCTGGAGCAAAGTCATGCTGAATCATGTCATTCCAAAGGTCATAAACCATCTCAAGATCTAAATGTTGGCAACAACCATGAAAAATAATGCTGTAAGCTATCTGGTCATGCTTGAAACCCTGCTTTTTGAGGCTCTCAAACAACTCAAATGCCAATTTAACATCTCCAGTCTTGCAAAGGCCATGCAAAAGTGAGGTGTAACTGACCAGATTAGGATCTATTCCATTTCTTTGCATGTCATCAATCACAGCACAACCTTTTGATAGATTCCCCTGTTTGCATAGCCCATCGACCAATATGCTGTAGCTATGGACATCCGGGACAAACCCTCCATCCTTCATGCCACAAAACACTTCTAAGGCTTTGTAGACCTCACCCTCACTAGAAAACCCATGAATCACTGTATTGAAACAATAATTGTTGCAAGGGTAGCCTCTCTGACAAATCATTTGAAGAAATTCCCATGCAGAAGTCACTTTTCTGGCTCGGCAAAGCCCATAGAGGTAAGTTCCATAGGTTGCAGCATTAGGTCTCACACCTTTCGTCTGCATCTCAAAAAGGAGTTCAGATGCCTCCTCTAAGCAGAACCTCTCTCCATGGGTATACATACTCATCAAAACTGAATAAGAGTAGACATTTGGTGAAGGACCAGAATTCTTCATGTCATCAAATAAACTCCTTGCGTACATGATTTGATTCCCATCAACTAAACGCTTTAGCAAGAAGTTGCATAATCGTACCTCAACACCAACCTCATTGGCTTCAACATAAGTGAGAAGAGCATCCTCAAACATTGATGAATCTGCAAAAATCCGGATAATTGTAGCATAAACTTGCAACAATGTCATTGAACCACCCAAATTGCTTGCCAACATTGAAGCCAGCTCGAATAAATCTGGCCCAGCATTTCTACAGTAATCAATCATGCTGTGGATTAAGCACCGGATCTCTTTGATTCTCCGTGGCGAGAATGACTGCATAAGCAGTGCAAACAACCCAGTAGATTGAGGTAGCCCGTATAGCATCACACATTCCCTGAAGCTTATCTTTGTAGCAAAACCCCAGTTCGATGTCCGCACTGCAAGTGTGATCAAGGGAGGAAGGTAATGACTTCTATAATCACTGCAAGCAACACTTTGTCTGGGCTCTTGATGATCCAAGTTGTTCAAGCAACAAGCTTGAAAGGAAAAGTGCGTCGCTGGGGGGTACCTTCTGATTGCAAGGGCTCGGCACAGGAACCCCGAAACTGCCCTGTGCATAGACAAGGGATGCCAATCCCGACAGTACCAGTGCACAAATTATAATTCATGGACCAGGATTCCCTGATAAGTCAATGGAAAGGAGCACCTGAGAAATAATAGACCAGAGCTTCAATATTGCATCAATCTTCCTGCAAGCGAAGAGGGGAAAACACGATGATTGCAGTTGTAAGGTACTTCAACCTTTCTACTTACAAAAATAACCTTAATAGCATAAAACTTTGCCAATGGCAATTCACAGAATGTGCTTGTCATCTCAACCAAGATTACAAATAACAGAACAAACATCTCACTGGGCTCTGAGAAAAACAGAGTAAAAACACAACTAAGAGCAGTGACTGCAGCTAACCAAAGGGTAGGTGCAAAACAGCCAAACTGGATAAAGGAACATATATATGCAAAAGAAGCAAAGTACTTTACATTCACGTGACCCGATAGCTCAGCACCTGACGCGGCGAGTTCGGTGAGCTCAGCACCTAACCTAAGGGTGGCGCGTACTTGTTCCTGCGCTCCACTGAGCTCCCCCTCCTGCGGATGGCCGCGAGGGATGGGAGGATTGGATGCGAACGTATGGCACCGGCGACTGGAGCAGTCGCCGTGAGGCGGCGCGGGCCACCGGCGCCGGTGTGGCGGCGACGGAGGCAGGCGGCTAGAGCGGGGAAGTCTGTCTGTGCGGCGGCGCCCTCGACCGTGGTGGTCCGCATGGAGGCTGAGCAGCCCACTAAGCTAGCGCCCACGCATGGGCCGTGGTGCGCTCCACCGGCCCAAGTAAAAACCACACCGAACGCAGGCTTGCGCGTGCACCTGTGCTTCAGTTTAGTACCACCTCGACAGTTCGACTGAAGCTAAGAGCCAGGACGAGTATAAGTGGAGACCTAGAGCCTCATAACAAGTCATACCTTTCTCGGCCTTTTGGCTAAGATCAAGTGTAGTATCTGTTCTTATCAGTTTAATATCTGATATGTGGGCCATGCGCCCACAACGATATTAAATTTATTTTTTGTGGGGGAGGGTCCACCACAGTGGCTTGCCACTGGGGCCCTCAAGCGTCGCTCGGGCGTTGCACTACTGCCCTTGCCTGGTGCACCCCAACCAAATCGAAAATGAAATATTGATTTTACAAGGGGATATATTGTGGTCACAAGGGAGGGTATTCATCGCTGTTGTCTCTGTCTCTTTGCAAAATGCCCGTCCTTTGTCCTGATCCAGCCTTTGTTGAACATATCACTCGTATCGAACGAGCGAAGCATGCTGAACGAAATTCCGTGTGCATTGCTATGCCGTTGCAAGACTGCAACATGCAGAGAAGAGGGGGGAGTTTCCATGAAGTTCTGAGGTAGTGTTCTGCCAAGGGGACGGACTCTTGGTTACGTTTCTGCTTTCTGTCGTGCCAGGCTGTGAGTTCCTGTATGAATGATTGAACCGACGGAATGAATGGACGGGCAATCAGTATAGATCCCCAAATGGGCCGGGCTCATTGGGCGGCCCGAGGCCCGGCACGGAAACGGAAATTTCAGGCCCAAGCACGAGCCCGACACGAGGCAAATAGTGCCGGGCCGGCCCGAGCACTATTATTGGGTCGTGCCTGGGCCGCCTTCTCGACCCGCTAGGCTAGCCCGAGCTCGGCACGTTTAATGGGCCGGCCCGACAGTGGCCCGACGCCGGATTACCTGGACCGTCGATCGCCCCCGATAGTTTTCAGCCGTTGGATCCAGGGTATCCGCGCGGGGGTATAAAACTCGGCGGATGGCTGCGCTCCCCCTCACACGCGAACCCTAGCCTCATTTGCAATCCCCCGGCCGCAATTCGAACTCTCGACTTCCCAGCCTCGGCTCTCCTCGACGACTCCGCCTCTAGGTCTCTGACGCCTCCGTCGTCTCCTCCCTCTCCGACGACTCGAGGCGAAACTCCAGCGCCTCCCGGCGCCCCTCTGTGGTCTACTCCCTCTCCTGCATCCTCTGTAAGTGTTGCCTCGTCACACTCCTCCCCGGATCCTAGCTCTGTTGTTCGGATCTGTTGCTCGTTCACCTTGATGTGCGCTTTGGTGCTACGGATCTGTCGTTAAGTAGTTGATCCAGACTTGTTTTGTTCTTCCCCTACACTCTACTTAGTCTTGACTGCTCTGTACTTGTTGCCTCGTCGCGCTCCTCGCTGGACCTTGCTCTTGTGTTCTGGATCCATCGTTCGTTAACCTTGTCGTGCGCTCTGGTGCTCCGGATCCGTCGTTCGTTGACCTTGTCGTGCGCTCTGGTGCTCCGGATCTGTTGGTATGTAGTTGAACTTGTTCGTTTTTTAGTCTTGTGCGACGGATCTGTTGTTCACTAACCATCTTGTGTTCGCAGGTGGATCCGTTGAGGGACCGGAACCTCCGCGATGGACGGCGTCGACGATGTCCATGAGCGCTCCATCAACGATGATCTTCGCTTGATGGGCCAGCGAGGAGATGATGAGAGCGACATGGAGGCAGAGCGGGATGAGCTCTTCGGCCGCAGCGCTGTCGATCCAATCGACATAGCTGAAGAGCCGCCTGCTGCTGGTGATGGTGAAGAAGCACGCGATGCTCCTGATCCAGATCTAGTGAGCAGCGCTAGCGGCAGTAAGAGGACTCGTTCCACCACCTCTGAGTGCTGGAAAGATTTTGAAAAGATCTACAAGGACATCAATGGTAAGAAGGTAAGAGTTTCTGCTAAGTGTATACATTGTGGTATTGTTTATGCTGCTCGATCCGCAATTGGCACTGGCCACTTGAATAGACATGTTGTTAAGTGTCCGAACAGAAGAGCTAAGATCCGAAATTCGCAGTCTTTGATTCAATTCAATCCTGATGGTTCTATCCGTCATTGGGATTATTCACCTGATGTTGCTCGTACTCAGCTAGTTCGTCTGATTGCTAGACTAGATCTTCCATTAACTTTTGGTGAATCTGATGCATTTGAGGAGTACATAAAAATTGCTCATAATCCTAGGTATTCTTCTGTCTCTGCTACAACAACAACTAGAGATATGTGCAAGTACTTTAATGAACGTCGTGCTAAGCTAATTGAATCACTTGTTGCTATTCCATCTGTATCTATTACATCTGATATCTGGTCTGGTAATGCTAAGGAAGATTACCTTAGCGTAGTTGCACATTATGTTAATTCTGATTGGCAATTAGAGAAAAGATTAATTGATTTAAGATTGATTGATGAATCTCACACTGGCTAAAACATTGCTGATCGTGTCATGAGTGTGCTAGAAGAGTATGGCCTAAGTTCAAAAGTCTTTTCTGTTACTCTGGATAATGCATCTTCTAATTCTACTGCTATTGATAAACTTAGTCCTACCTTATCTGCTTATGTTGGATCATTGTTCTTACATCAGCGTTGTGCTTGTCATATCATAAATCTCATGGTCAAGTCTGCTTTAAATCTTATACAGCCATATCTAGATGCATTTAGATCTGCTATATCTTTTATTAACGCTTCTAATCAACGTATTGCTTCATTTAAAAGATTCTGTCTTGCTGTCAATGTTCGTCCTAGGAAGTTTGGTCTGGACATGGAGGTTAGGTGGAACTCCACCTACCTCATGCTGAAACATTTGATCCCTTATAGAAATACATTTAATGTTTACATTGAGACAAATTATCCTAGGGGTGAAAGAGATTCTTTACTATTGACACTTTCTGGTGTTTACTATCCTACTTCTCCACTTATGTTGCATCAACTCATTTTAATTGCTAAGCATCTTAAACATTATGAAACTGATAGATTGCTTAGGCATGTTGTTGTTGCTATGCAAAATTACTTTCTGAAATACTGGAGAGACATTCCTATGCTTTATTCTATTGCATTCATACTGGATCCTAGAGCTAAATTGAAAGGTTTTCAGAATGTGCTTAGATTATTATCTAATCTTACTGCTACTGATTATTCTGGTTACTTCACTGAGGTAAGAAGTGAATTGTCTACTGCTTTTAAATTGTATGATGACAAGTTTGGTACAGTTAGATTGCAAAAACCTTCACCTCCAACCTCATCTGGTAAGAAAAGTAGTGCTTGGGATGATATTTTTTCTACAGGTTCAGATTCTGGTGCCTCCTTTGGAATTGATGAAGTCACTAGTAATTCTTTCTGCACTCCTCTTTCATTATCTAGAAGGACATCTGCTAGTGCTCTCTTACAAGCAGCAACCAGCAGCACACCTTCTATGGTTATTGGTAATGAACTCTCTACCTATTTGGACAGTGACACTGTCAACCATTTTGATGATAACTTCAACATATTATCTTGGTGGTATGAGCATAAAAGAACATATCCAGTTCTGTCCATTTTAGCTAGGGATGTTCTATCTGTGCCAGTCTCTACCGTGTCTTTCGAATCTGTTTTTAGCACTACAGGTAGAATCATCGAGGAGAGGCGACGTCGGTTGAAACCTGAGTCTGTTGAGATGCTTGCCTGCATCAAGGACTGGGAAGCTGCAGAAGCAAGGCTTCAGAACATGGTCGAGGATGAAGAACTGGCACAAACTTTTGCTAATTTGTTTCTTGATGAACCTGATGAGTGATGTATGTATTTGAACTACTATGTATTTGAACAATTGAGTTGTTGTAATATGTAAAACTATTTGGAGTTGGGCTGCACTCTTTTTCCCTATCTAGGGTTTTCCTCACGAGGTGTGAGTTTTACCTAGATAGGTTTTTAATGAGGCAGCCATTGCACCAGCTCCAGTTTATAATGAAGTTTTCTATTCAAATACTGTGTGAGTTCTTATTTTTGATGCTAAAAGTATTGAACTGTATAGTTTGTACACATTTTGAGGGGTCACTGGACTATAGGGTCGGGCCTGGCACGAGCACGGACGTGCCTACCGGGTCACCGTGCTGGCCCGGCCCGAAAAAAGGGACGTCGTGCCGTGCCTGGACCGACTGTTCGGCACGGAGGAACGGCCCGGCACGACACGGAGAGGGTGTCGTGCCTGATAGTGTTGGGCCGGTTCGTGCCGGGCCTGGCCGGGCTCGGGCCGGGCGGCCTATTTGGAGATCTATAGCGATCAGCATGAGCTATTGTGTCCAGGGAGCCATGCAGCATTTGCGAGTGCCCCGAAACTGATTGATCAGCTGGTTCTGGTTCGTTAGACACGCCCAATCTCCCACTTGTACTTCCAGTCCATCTAAATATTGTACTCACTTCTTCTCAAATTAATTGTCGTTAGGACAAGTTTTCTAATTCAAAATCGAAGTAAAAGACTTGTCCTAATAATTTGGGAAGGATCATGTAGTCTCGTTATAATTAATCGCGAAAGCCAAAAAATAAAGATGAGAGGAACTAGATACTAGAAGGTTCACAGCTCAACTGTTCACATGCACAACTCGACGCCCTAATAAACAAGAAACCACAGGCATAAACAAGAACATGGCGGCACGGGATAAAAGTTTGTTTGTTTTTTCATTCAGTACTGGCCATAGTTGGGTGACCACACACCGGTGACTGATCGATTGCTCTGTGACTGTCTGTCCATCGGGCGATCGCCGTCGCATGACGCTGCACCCGGCGTTTCGGTCCTCGCTGCGCGGCGGCTGCTACTGCGGGTAGTTCGGCTGCCCGCCGCCGTAGTACCACCCCTGGTTGTCGTACAAGGGAACGCCGTAGTACACGCCGCTGAGCGCTGCCGGCTCGCCGCCACACCGGCAGTACCCGCCGGCGTAGCCGCAGCCGCACCCGTAGCCGCCGCTATAGCAGGACGGATCGTAGGACGGGTCATAGCAGTAGCCGGCCAATGAAATGGTCGGCGCGGGCCAGATGGACGGCACGGCCACCCCCTGCGCCACCTGCACCGCCGGCGGCGCGATCGGCTCGGGCCCGGCGGCCTTGTCCGGCTTTATCTTCTTGATGAGAGGGCCGATGTCGGCCTTGACCTCCTTCTTCTCCGCCACCGGCGCGTTCGGCCCACCGCTCCTCGGCTGCTCGGGCCTGGTGGCCATGACCGCCCTTATCTTGTCGTGGAGAGGCTCGATGTCGGCCTTAGGCACCGGCACCTTCGGTGCCTCCTTCACGACCGGTTTCGGGGCTGCGGTATCACCGCCGCCGTTCTTGGACTCCTCGCCCTTGATGTCCATCTCCTTGATGACACGGCACGCATGGCAGCAGAGCTTCTTGCAGACCTTCTCGGCGTCGAACGGCCCGGAAATCGTCACAGAATTCCTCTTGTCGTCGAACGAGATCGTTTTGATGCTCATCTTATCCGCGGATTCCGAAATTCACAATCAGTCATGTATGCTCTCGCTCATGCTCCTAACACATGATGAACAAAAACTGTAGTTGATACTACTAGATTTTGTAGCGAACGCGAGTACGCGACTGGTTGGTCCGGACATATAGTCGTGATAAATCAGCGGAACAACATGTCAGTGTGCACTCCCGGGTAACGGGACAGACCCTGCACAAAACTGCAGGGAGGCCTTTTATGCTCTGTTGAATGGTGATGAGGCCATGAGGGTGATACAAAACTGTACCTTGGATCTTGCAAATGGCCCTACTGATCTTCTTGTAGCACCGCTCGCACTCAAGGTCAACCTTGAGGACGATCGTGGAGATCTGCGATGAGATCAGTGGATTAAACGGTTGTAAGGGCAAGATAAGCATCCGTGATGCAGCAGAGCAAACTGAGAGAGGGGGCAGAGCAAGGAAACGAAACGATGAAGTGGCGTCAGGATCCATGGGTTTCGTTACCTTCTCCCCCATATCAATGGCGGCGCTTGAGTGCCTCCTCCGTCACGCCTCCGGGCCGAAGCGAGCGAGAGGATGGAGAATGAAGGGTGGACACGGAATGCAATGAAAGGAGGATGTGGCGGGTGCGGCGTTTTTAAACACATCATTCTTCAGAGGAGGCATTGCATTGCCAATCATGCACACCATTCTGTGGACTTTTGAGTGGCTGGCCATGTATAGTGAACTGGCGCCAGTTGTGTTGGCAACATGGACACGCACAGGATGAACCGATGAAAGGCCGTTCGGCAGCAAACGTGGTCTGATTAGGCCAACGACCACAGAATACACAATGTGAAGGGTTTAGCAACGTGTTATGATAAGTGCCCTTTTGGTTGATCACTGGCGTGCGTGCTAGCTAGCGTAGCAATCAGGTTCAGTACCAGTGAAAAAGGGGTGGCCTTTTATTCTCCAAAGTGCCGCACAACTCATTCGACGCAGCGATGTTCATCCTGATTCCAGAATATATAAAATGCGTCGGAACCTTCCTGTATCCTGCAATTCGTACGAGTTCTGTAAGATGGTCAGTCTGATAAGAAGCCGCTGTTGCCTCTGCTCTGTATGAAGAATCTTGCGTCAAATTTATCAGAATCCAAACACGCGAGGGCGATTACTCTGTTGGTCGGAAATGGGGAAAGGGAGCTAGTAGAAGATTCTTCGAGGGTGCCGGCAGTGAGCGCCGTAAGCGGCGTCGTCCGTCGTGCGCTTATTCCTGCGTCACCGAACACGTTGCACTTGCGGCGTTTGCAGCTTGCACGGCGCCTCCCGTCCTCCGGTGGCCGAGCGCGGTGTCGGTACTCTGCCGTCTGTCTGTTCTCCCATTCCCAGCTTCAGGCTCCCGCTCGCACCACTGCACTGAACCTGCAGGTGAAAGCGGGGTGAACGTTCATCAGGTGGAACGTCCATTCCTGCACACTGAAGTCGGACAATGGCAGAGACTTCCCATTCGGCCGCACGAGGATTTTTGATCTAGCCGAAGCCCAGTACGTCTCGTTAAGAACAGTAGACATAAAGCCTAGCCCAACTATATCTGGCCCAGTACCAAGCGCACCCATCCCGCCGGTAGCCCGCATCTCCCCGAACCCAACGGACTACGCCGAGTTAGTTTAGTTCCACCCCACCACCGTCCGATCAGATCCGACGTCTCACAGCGGCCGCAGAAACCCTCGTCTCGCCGCTATATCGCCCTCCGCGTTCCCCTCACTTCCCCCTCCTCCACTCCCGCGCCGTCGCCGAAGCACTCTGCTCCTTCCACCTCGCAGATCCCGTCGAGAGAAAGGTGCGGGCTACTGATACTTCCGCTCGTCCATTTCGTACTCTCGAATCCGTGGTCGTCGTAGATTGGATGCGTGTTTGCGGGTTCCTTGCTTCAGTTTAGCGGAAGATCGGGCTCTTCTAAGTCTGTCTAGGTTGATGTATTCGATGCGCCATTTCTCTTCTGTTTCTCACTGTGAAGTGGTACAAGTGTTTCGATCTTAATATTCGAGGCGCGCGCGTAGTTAATCGTATGATGAATCAGCGGGACTGGTCCTTGTGAACCGGATAATTGATCTTAGCCGTATGAGGGTTAGAGTTGTCTCTCGTTACTAGCTTTCATTGTTAATTGTAAACCACGGAACCTTGTAATACCTTGTTCTGATTCCGCAGTTTCTTATTTCGTTTACCATGGATCTGGTAAGTTCACTGGAAGAGTGGCTCGAGTACTAGTGTATAAGATTTGTCATTTGTGCTACAGCGAGCTGTCTTATCTTTCCGACCAGCCATTGGTTTAATATACTTCTGGATCAGTTAGGTCTTTTGTACTCCATTAGGGTCACTATTGTTTTAGATCAGTATCCGGCTAATTTATTGTCTGCTTATATCTTAGGCTCATAAGAAAAACATAGGTCAATTATCACAGTATCTGCTCGTTACTTCTCAATATTTGTTTATAGTTTCAGGGTTCTGCTTTACATTTCAAGTAGCTGGATGTTTTGTTGTTGATTTGCCACTTCTGAACTGTTATTGTGATTGGGCTTTCTGAGTCGTTCCAACAACATTCTCTTCTGTGAATAATAGATCACTTGAGCAACTTTCTTCAGGGGAGATGGCAGTTTCATTCGCAGTCAACTCTGAGGCAGGGCTTAAAAAGCTCGATGAGTACCTTCTCACTCGCAGCTACATCACTGGGTATGTAATTCACCACCTTCATTACTCAAGAGTTGTATCCATTGCATTTAACTTACACCAAAATAATTTGTATACAGTTACCAAGCTTCCAAGGATGACCTGGCTGTCTATTCATCATTCTCTGCTGCTCCTTTGTCCAAGTACATCAACGTAGCAAGGTGGTTCAGTCACATTGACGCTCTTGTGAGGCTGAGGTATGCTTTTAAGTCAAGCAGTGTGTTTACTCTATATTCTGTCCACTGGTTTACATGTGCCAAATGATTTGTATTTAGTGGAATTACCGAAGAGGGCCAAGGTGTCAAGGTTGAGTCATCTGCTGTTGCTCAAGCCTCAACTCCTGATGTTGCTGAAGCAAAGGTACATCAGCTATTTCTGCTTTGACTTATAATTATAAACTGACCTTACATGCTCATAAAGTTGCATCCGTCACTTCTGCTTTGGCTGAAAATTATCAAATGGTATATATGCTCTTGTACTTAATGTGGTAGGTTGACTTATATTTTTGTTTACAAAAGTTATCATTGATAAATACTTTGACTTGCAAATCATGTTGTTCAAATTCCCTTTACCACAAGTATGCTCCTTCCTACTTTCGTTACGTGGTTTAATCCCTGCAGTATATATCCTGACTGCAGGCCCCAGCAGCTGATGACGATGATGATGACGATGTTGACCTTTTTGGTGAGGAGACCGAAGAGGAGAAGGCTGCTGCTGAAGCACGTGCTGCGGCTGTCAAGGCTTCTGGCAAGAAGAAAGAGTGTATGTCAGCCTGCATGTTATTTAATTCAGCACATGATCTCTTTTGTTTACACTTCTCTTAGGGAAAATATGCACTGTTCCTGGTATTGTTAAAAGTTTTAAACTTCGATTTCAAAGCTTGTTGCTAACTTTGTCTTTACCCTTCAGCTGGCAAGTCTTCAGTTTTGCTTGATGTGAAGCCATGGGATGATGAGACTGATATGGCCAAGCTAGAGGAGGCAGTAAGGAGTGTGAAGATGGAGGGCCTGTTCTGGGGTGCATGTATGTTACCCTTCACTGCTGAAGTTTAGCTGTGCACCCGCTGCCGTGTACCGTTTTAGTTTGGTTTCTAACCTGTTCATTGACTCTCTTGCAGCCAAACTTGTACCAGTGGGATATGGCATCAAGAAGCTGCAAATCATGATGACAATCATTGACGACCTTGTCTCTGTTGACACTCTCATCGAAGACCATCTATGCGAGGAGCCAGTGAACGAGTACGTCCAGAGCTGCGATATTGTGGCCTTCAACAAGATCTGTAAGTTTTTTCCAGTTCCAGCTGTGATCCTTACATTTTGTATCGCTGCTGTAGCATTATGCTGCCGTATATGTTCTTGCATTAACATCTACCCCCCCCCCCCCCCCTGTTTTTAAATTGTTTGAGCTAGGATTATCATCCTAATGATGAGAATTTGAGCGTTGCTTATCTATGCCCTGCATTAGTGGCGTGTACCTGAATTGATCCATCGAGAGCAGCCTCAGGCTCTCGTATTTCCTAGTCTTTTCTCTGTAATTAATAGTGGCATGGATACTGCGATACTTTCTGCCTTATTGACCATGTTGGTTCAGAGGTTCCTAACTGTTAAATCGTTCCTGTTGTGCAGAAATTTTGCAAGGCGGGCGGTGTGGGCGTTGGACAATGCACCAGCCCAGATCATAAGTTTCGCGTCGTTATGCATTTGTGGTGTTGCTAGTTTGCCTGTGAGTTTTGATACTAGTGGAGACCAATGTACAAGTACTCATGTGATTTGCTTAAATTTGGATTTGCCATCTTTCCTTCAGTTCTTGTCCGTATAGTTTCCCACCTGGTTGGTAATTGATTCGCACCTTCTTTGTCTGGATTATCAAATCTGCACTGAGAATCTGAGATTATGTTGGTGCGTTTGAGCTGTGCCCGTCGTTGCTGCTTTCGACCGCCTCTCGTGCCACCTCGTGTACCCGACAGGCGGCTGCGTGAGTACAGCTACCGTGACCGACCGGGAACCGAAAGGTGAGCGGCCTCCAGTGTCAGTGCTTAAGGCCGTTGATTGGTCCCGCCCCGTTTGTGCGCCGGTGCTGGCCTGCGCGCGCCAAATGTGCCTAGGGTTGGGCCCGACAAATTTCGGTTCAGTTTTTTGTTTTTTTTTTAAATTCGGTTTTTGAGAAATGAAAACTGAAATATAGCATACAAAAAGAAAAACTGGGCAGTCGGTTAACCGGAAATTTCAGTTCAGTTTTCGGTTAACCTAGAAAAAACCGAACTCAATGTGAACCTGTCTCCCTCTCGATCTGGCAGGGGTCATGCCGCTCAATGGCGCTTTGGACGTCGCCCGACATGGCCGCAAGGCGCGGAGGGCTTCGGAGGTGAAGAGTGAGGTGGGGCGGCGGGGCTCGCCAAGCGGCGAGGCGAAGCAACGCTAAGGCCGTCGATCGTTGGGCGGCGGGGCGGGGGCGGCCTTCGGGCGGCGGGGGGCGACGGGGGACGCTGTGGCCGGGAGGAGGCGGGGCGGCACTGTGGCCGGGCGACGGGGCGCGCCCAAGCGTGGTGGTGGCGGCGGCTAAAGCTTGAGGGTGGTGGGCATACGTGATATTAGGGTTGTTTCTGGGCTGACTATTTGGTGGGTTCATAGCTATTGGGCTGACTCGTTAATAGTTCGGTTAACCTGGTTAACCGAGGAAAAAAAACCGAAAACCGAAAAAAAAATCGGTTTTCAGAGGATGACAACTGAAATTTGATCCGATTTTGTCGGTTCGATTAGATCGGTTTCGGTTACCGGTTAATTCGATTTCGGTTTTCGGTTATCGTTTTTTCCCACCCCTAAATGTGCCCATCCGTTGCTTTGCTGCCCTTGATGGCTTGGGATTTTTTTCATTTTAGTACCAATTTATAACAAATTTACATCACTAGCTATCAAAAATTTTATTTTGCCATTCTAAGGGTCGTCCACGTCATGGACGATTGGCCACCGGCGGACTCTCGGATGTCTCAAAATGTTTGAGTCATTCACTTTTGGAGAGCTATTTTAAAATATCTAGAGACCTATTTTGGAAATATAATTATTAAACAAACTATAGTATGAAATGTGTACTACAATTCATTCAATAACAAAATTCTCAAAATATGTCTCTAGCTATTTTAAAATAACAATACAAAAGTGAACAAAACTCAAAAAGTTTGAACCGCAGAGGCAAATTTGTTGAGTTTAGTCACTTTTGGACGGCTATCTTGTGATACTTAGAAACATCTTTCGCAAATGTTACTATTTAAGTAAATGTATAATATAATGTTTTATATATTTGATTCAATAACGAAATTTACAAAATATGTATCTAAGTATTTTAAAATATCCGCTCAAAAGTGACAAACTCAGAAAATTTAGGCTATTTGTCACTGGGGCATCCAAATTTTCTGAGTTTTAATCACTTTTGAACGGCTATTTTAAAATATATGGAGACATATTTTGTGAATTTTGTTATTGAAGAAATTATAGTGCACATTTTGTAATACAGTTTCCTCAATAATTACATTTCCGAAATATGTCTATAGATATTTTGAAATAGTCGTCCAAAAGTGAATATGACTCAGAAAATTTGGGACGTAGAGGCCGCTACTGGCCAATTGTCCCCTGTGTGGACGACTCGTCCACACCATGGACGAAAAGACTATTAGAATGGCAAAATAAAATTTTTGATAACTAATGGTATAAATTTGTTATAAATTAGTGCTAAAATGGAAAAAAAATCGACGGCTTGTCACCGTGGAGCTTGCAGGCCGTAAATGTAGCTAGGACCAAGCGCGACTTGGGCTCTGTCGCTCTCCGTTGGGGCTTCAAGGCCTGCGTTTGTTCTCTTGTCTGGACTGGGAGTAGATGGAGGCCCAAATTCGTCGCTGTTTCAAGCCAGTTCAGTTACTACTGAAGCCTGAACTGAACCTCAACGGTGCCTTTGATCTTCAATCACTTCCTCAGCAAACGAATCGACACTAGGCAGGCACTTGTGCTGGAAGAAGCAGGACCTCGTTCAAATTCCCAACAAGCTAGTTGCTACCAAATCTATGACAACAGGAACCGCTCCGACTTGTTCAACATGCCACTGTCTCAGTCAACAGTCATCAGCCTCTGACTCCTCATCAACGTGCTTCTATTTCCCAGAACGATATCGCTGCGATTTCATATGAATATCTCCCAGCAGATCATCATACGCCGATCGAACCCTCAGAGTTGACCATCTGCTAGATACGCCCGGTTCACATTCAGTCAGTGTGCATTATTCTCAACTGTTACTCCATTCAACCAAAGGTCCAAATTAAAGCGACACGCGATCCAGGACCACGTCGCGGCTCCGATCCTAGCTAGAACGCCGCAAACTCGCGCGCGCCGATCGATCCGCGAACGGGAACCGATGCATGGGTGTCCCTGCACCTGCACTGCCCAAACATTCTCGCATAGTAGAAAACGCAGGATTGCATGGTGCCCAGCTAAACAACGTGTACGGCTTCCGGTGGGATTGGCAACAAGCACATTATCTTGTGGATCCCAAGGATCCTTCCCGATACGAGCTAACAAAGACCCAACAATATGCTTCAAGGAACGAAGATGTGCATAGCACCTCAGTCACCAGCTCTATCAAAACAAGCTAGCAGCACCGCTATTGATGGATTATTGTATTAATATCTTATTATTGTTAGTTGTTGTACTACACTATCTCTATCTCTGGCTCTCTGCAAGCCTACAGTAAACTGTACTATACTTTTACGATTACAGTAATAATGAGAGGGGGGAGAGCGCATCGGCATTTGCCAAAGGCGTACGACGTTGCTTGGCACGCACTCCTTGGAAAGGCGCCTTTTTATCCCCAGCTACAGCTAGAGTTGGGCACGCACGCACACACACGGATGTGCCGGGGAGCTGCCGCTGATCCTGGCGCCAATGGAGATGGAGATATATATCATCGGGTGTACTACCTTCTTCAGGTCCAGGCTGGGTACGTGGGGTTTCCGGTTTCGGCAATCAGCATGTTCCATGCCACTTATGTACATTCAGGAATATAAAAGTTGCCACTTATGTGCATTCAAGAATACAAAAGTTTCCATGCAATCATGCTTCGATAGTGAGGAAGACCATGTTCGTGAGATGGACCACGTACGTTAGTCAGATAAAAAGCTCGTCAGTTCTGTTCTTCACTGACTTCATTAATCCCACTGGATGGAAAAGAAATATATGTATATATATTTATATAGAGAGAGATAATATACGGTACATTAACATTTCTGGCATCTGAAAGATTAGACAGAAAAGGGAATAAGCAGAACGAAACTGAAATTTATGTCCTACGAAGAGCTCAAATGTTTTCGGTTGAAGGAGACCGCTTGTGAATTGTACTCCCTCCATCCCCAAAAGGTTGTCGTTTTGTAGTTCATTTTTGAACTATAAAGTGACAACATTTTGGGGATAGAGGGAGTAAGTAGTACACCCTTGTGCGTTGTGTATCCTGTCTGATCCAATAGTCGTCGTCCTTGAACTGAACCGTCGTCCTCATTCTTCAACATGAATCTTCTAGCCACTTATCACAACGCATATACGTATCATAATGAGCATGAATTCCGCGTGCCTCTCGTCGTTTTAAATCTCCAGGACAATGACTGCAGTGCAAGGAATTATGTCAGCTCATTCTTACTGCTGGCAGAGTTGATAATTGTAAGATAAAACGGAAGCGTAATATGTACTTACAGTCTGTGTCAGTTTTGTCCCATTTGAAGCTGTCAGATCCATTGGCATCGTCCTCCCCATCATCATCAATAAGACGACGCTCTCTTTCCATTATCATCCTCCCGCTTGGTTTGTCCTCTAGGTAGTACTTCCGCGATGACCCGGCATTGGCATTGCTGGGGCGAGCGCTCATCTTCTTTTGAAGCATCGTCTTAAACAACTGTGTGCACGCAGAGGAAGCACCATGTTATATATCATATTTATTTGCATATGACAAGAGATCAACATACGCTTGAAGCGTGTGGCCTTACTGATCATGTATGTGCATCAGTAGTTCATGGCACGCATACAGTGTGGTTACCTAGCTAGCTAGCACGGTGGTTATTATTACCTTCTCCATTCTTGATTCGACCGGATCCTTCAAGCTGGGTGCGGGTCCGAAACCGCCGCGGCAGACGAACATCTTCTTGAGGAGGAACTTGAAAGACTTGTGCTTGATGGCGGCGCCGCCGTTGCTGCTGTTGACGAGGAGGTCCCTGGCCTTGCTGAGTATGATCTGCGTGTCCGGCGAGAACTCGCCGTTCTCGCCCTGCTCGGCCGCGGCCTGCCGCAGGGAGAGCCGCCGGTCCACCTCGAGGCTGGAGGGGCAGTTGAGGAACCTGTCGAGCGGCAGCAGCTGGCTGCTGGCGCGGTCCTCGTCGGTGGCGCCCGACCCGCGGGCGCTGGACTTGGACTTGGCGCGCCGGAGCAGCTTGTTCAGCGCGTCCTGCAGCTTCTTCACCTCCTCGATGGTGAAATCCGCCACGTCCTGCTGCGACGACGCTCCTTCCGACGCCGCCGCGTGCGGTGGAGACTCGTTCCCGAGCGTCCCGATGGAGAGGATGCCCCGCGGCCAGTCGCCGCCGCCGCCGCCGTTCGTCTCCTCGCGCTCGACTTGGCGGAAGCTTTCTCGGATAGGGACATCTGATGTCAAAAACGCGTGCGTGCGTGCAAGGAACACGTCGTCAGTACGATGCCAAGAAACGCATTCATGTGTGCACGTAGGTAGTAACAAGCATGGAACAACGGAATGATCACTTACCGCGCGCTGAGCTCCGGACGGCGGCGGCCTCGGATCGTCTCTTCTCTTGTTTACCATTTAAGCGGTTCTGCATCCAGTTGATGATCTGCAGAGGACGACAGGCAAGATTAACTATCAACCAGTACTCGGAAAGGAAGAGATGCATGGAAGAACTGCCTTATAGCATGGATACATCAAAACCAATAGCTTGCAGTTTCGAGCTTACCCCCATATCTCCGTCCTCGACGTACTGCTCCCGGAGAACGTACGACGATCAGTGTCCTGTGACTGACAGTCTGCAAGGTCGTAGAGTGAGAATTGTCTCGGACGTAAACGAAGCTTTGGTTCCAGGTTTTCCAAGGTGCCCTGTGATTGGTCAGTCAGGACGCCTGGGTTACGCTTCAACTACATACTATACATTGGGAGGTTTTAGAAGGCAGCTGGGAGAAGAATGTGTAGAAGCGAAGCCGAGAGAAGCGGGCTTGCATTGTGATGCAACCAGGGTCCCCTACCCCCCTGATTTAAATAGGGATAGTGAACCTATCGTCGGCCACAGGAATTAAACCTATGGTTACATCGAGGGCAGTGGCCAAATTGCATATATATAGTCTTCCACAATCCACAGAAACCCATCAAGGTACATGCTTACATGTACTTTAGGCGTTAGTTTAATTAACTCCTGAAATTGTTCACAAACTGTGCATCTGACTACTCCCCCGTTTCGAAATTAATATGGCTACTCCCCTATTTCAAAATAAATGATGTTGGATAGTTTAAAATTGAACTAACCAGTATTAATTATTTACTTTGAAACGGAGGGAGTATGTTCATTTTTTTGTACAAATTTAATGCCGGCTGCAAACTTTATTTCTGCGCCCAAATATAATGCATAAAAAGGTGCACCGCTTTAGAAAGACAAATGCATTTTTTTTTCATTTTTATATGCTACTCACCATAAAATAAGAAGCCATATGAGTGATTGCACTCCATTACAATTTGGCTCCACGAAAATAAGCTGTGCACTGTTTTATTTTCTGAAAAGGTGAGAAGGCATATAGTATTCTCTCCTTTTTTATGAACGCTGGAGTTTGTTGCACCCAGGCAAAACCGGTGAAAACCTCTATTGGCGAAAATTGGCATCCTACTCTTCCGTTCTCAAATACTTTTCTTTTTATTCATTTTTATATTAGAAGACCACAAGTATATGTGGTTTCGGCAGAACAAAATAAGATGGATCACGAAGGCGATACAAAATTCTGTGTTTAAGGGTATATATATGTGCCCTTATGCACTTCATTCTCTTGGATCTGCATTGACATTGTACACTGCCGCGCCTCTTTGCACTGACATGCATGCACCGGCTCTAGCTTGTCAACCTTACATGGCATTTATGTGGTGTTTGTCTCAACTTAATAACATGCTGAAATCATCGAGCCGGTGGCGAAAACATCCTAGGTATCGTTCCAATTTTGAACCGTGCTAACGTTCACAGAGTACGATCAACATACAGGTGATGCAGTGCAGCCCAACACGACGCATGACATGTACTCCTTCCGTACCAAAAAACTTGTCGCTTTATAGTTCAAAAATAAACTACAAAGCGACAAGCTTTTTGGGATGAAAGGGAGTATGTACCTAGGCTGGGTTCTGTGTACGTCCAGGTCCATGTCGACGTCATATTTGTGCTCGGGTGGCCAGGCCAAGATATTAGAACCAACAAGGCACTCACTTACTGTAAAAAGTTCTGGTTCTTTCCCCCAAAGCTTGGATGTTATAGTTCACTTCGTCCAATCAGACGAAGGGTCGTGGAAGGCAGGGAATATTGGAGGGAGAGGAGGAAAGTCTAACAGTGCGGCCGGCAGCGTCCGGAAAACTCCAGATCCCAACCCGTACTACCGACGGCGTCCTCCACCGCGCCGAGACGGCGTAGAATATTTGGCGGCGGTACCAGGTTTCCGGCGCCGCCGCCAACGGGCGCGGGCGCCGGCGCTCGGACCGACGCCACCGACGTGGTGCGACCTCGTTTGCTCGACTCTGGAGAGCGGACGACGTGGGCTGTCGCGCGTCCAGCCGTTCGGGCTCTATTGTATCCTCCACGCGCGTCGGTGGCCGCGCTAACCCATGAGGTTAATCGCTCATCGTCCCCGGTATTTAGGCGTGGGGCGGGAGGGATTAATTACGAGGCCTCGTCCTCGTGGAGGGCGATCAACGCGGGGGCTAATCGTGGCGGGTGCGGGTGCTTAGGCTAGGCGGGGAGGAACCCGGTCATTAACAAACAGGTGTCAGCCCGACAAGGCGAGCCCTGGCCGTGCACGCTGTCGTGACACTTGTCCCGCTCCGAGTCCGGATGACGCGTGGCACGGACGTCCTCCCGTCCCGTTAGGAGATGGCCGGATGGGGGTGCATGAGCATCCACCTGTTGATATTAGATTTTGTGCTACTGCAACTTGTTAAGTGCCATGTGACATGAGATACGGAAGATAATCTTATCTTCGGCACGTGTTTCTGCGTATACAAGTGGTTGGGAATTGTACTTCTAGACGTATAATGTGAACTAGAAAGTGACAAGTAATGAAGAGTATATTTTGTGTAGGCAAATATTTCTAGTAGAAGTAGGTAGTACCAGACACTAGTACCTCAGTACACCAGAAACAGGAAGTATAGCCTGCCATTTCTCTTTTGCACAAAGTAAGCATCCGGAAGCATCCGGATCAGTCCGGAATCCGGATTGATGTTTCTTTCACTCAACCAAGACCGGTCGCCTTGGATAAAAACTAGTATACAATAATTGACGCAGCAAAGTCTTGCGCAAACTCTATTATGTACACCCAAATCGCCATACAAACACGAAACAACCAGCCAGGCTATGACTCGGACCCTCCACAGCAGACTTCAGCGCAGCACTCGTAGCATCCGAGGCACGCCAGAGCCGCGCAGACCTGCGCCATCAGAATGGCACACTGATCGTTCATCCTGTTGCACGCTTTGATGCAGCACATGCAACAGAGGCAGTCGGCGAGGCTGCTGCAGCAGCCGGCCGCTTTGTTAAGTATCTGCAGCTTCTCAGGCGGTTTTATGTCCTCGAATCCTGTGACGAGATTTTCCTTGGTAGCGTCTTTGTTACCGAACCCTAGTTTTAAGCCGTGAAGAGGGATTCGCAGCTCATCTGGCCCTTTCTGACCTTTTAGCTTCTGTTTCGCCTGTAGTGAATTGACAAGGATCAGCAGGAAGTTTATTTACATGGATCAATACTTCAATTGCAGTGTCATTGAAAGTTATTTTCAGCAAGGTCCTAAACAAAAAGAAGGAACAAGTGTAGGATAAATAACATGTAGCGCCTTACCTTTTGGGCTGCATCCACTTTATCCTGATCAGTATGAACCAAGACCATGCTTGTGTACTCTGACGGAACACTATTTTGTATACTTAATTTAATCACCTGGAAAAATTAGAAGAACAAAGAGCCGCTCAGTCAGGAACTTACATATTCAAAGATGCAGAAGAGGAATCTAGAGAAAAAGATAAATCATCCATTGCTGTAACTGGTGCGTCATTACTTATGTGGAGTGGAGCAACCTATGTACAGTCAAAGCGTGCCTTACATTTTCAAAATGAGTATGCTATAAACTATAACATCCCAGTTTTACAACAAAGCATATGAAAAAAACACAATATCTATTATCTAAAGGTCACCAAATGGAATAATCATAAGACTGCCAAACTAACGTATAACAACAATATATGCAATTCGCATGAAAATTGAGAAAGCCTTATAGCATATACAGTAAAAAATGAAATATAACTCAAACGGTTCCAAGCAATAAACAAATGGCATTGATAACTGGAATAACAAGGAACAAGAAAGGTAGTCATAGGCTTTCTCACTTAACAGTATCAGCAAATGTTCTCACTTAACAGTGCAGTAAACATTAGCTACCATTACTTCAACTTTGTTGCAACGAGCACTATCAGCTGGTCCAGGTAAAACATAATTTTGGTGCTTTTTTCCTTCAGCCCATACTACGATGCTGATATCACATTTCAGTTCTATTGCTTGCTCACTATTTCATATTTTTTCCTCACATACATCTCATAACATCATATCAAATTCATGCTAATAATGTGTGGTATAAGTGTAAGCCAGAAAATCTAATGCCACCATTGGTCTGACCTACAACCTACCTTTCTCTCCAGTTGTCTGTCTGCAGAACGCCAGGCCTTAGCTGTCAGAAGACCAACCTGCTGTGCTGCCAAAACCTGAAATTCATACACCAAGGGTAATAGAGCATCATATCAGCACGATACCATAAGTGATGGTCCCATGTATCTGTCTCTACTTAACTAAAAACAAACGAGATATAGTATACTTGTTTAATATCTTGAGCAAGTCGCTCCACAAATACAACAACAACAACAAAGCATTTTAGTCCGAAGCAAGTTGGGTAGGCTAGAGATGAAACCCACAAGACCCAAAACAAAAAGACAATAGAAGGAAGACAAAGGAAAAAGTCACAAAAAAGAGAGGAAAATAGAAAGAGAAAACAAACAGAGAAGGGTAAAAAAGGGGGGAAAGTGGAAATCAAGGTTCTGAAATGTGAATTGCTCATTTCCACGCTCTCCTAACTATGACTCCACAAATAAGTAAATTTTAGTAGTTAGGAACATGTTCGGCCAAACTATGACTCAACAGTGCTGCCAAATTTTTTTTATCAAGTAACATCGAACTCTTAGAAGTATTCCTTTTCTAGTCAATGTGCTCACAACCAGATCCACCTATAATTGAAACTAATATTGCACCACGTGGACTGGATTTAGTAGTGTACTGGTGTGATAGAAACGTCCAAGAGAATATGCATATTCGTGACAACTCTTTTAAAATTACTGCATCCGTTCTATTATATTTGACATGAGCTAGTTCAGTTTTCAACTAGACGGCATCGAAAATAAAAGAATGGAGTGAGTATAGTTTTAGTGATAGCTTAGTACGTGTAGTTCTGCAAATTACTGACTGAGTAGAGAAGTTGTAAACAATATACAAATTAGAAGCTTGTGTCCTTACTTTGTCGAGTGGTATTTCCTTTATATGTTGAACCTTCAGTTCAATCGAGATTTCTTTCATGTCAGCCAAGTAGCCCTTAGCTTTAACTGTCTCTGGCAGTTTGCCTTGGTATTTTCCAGATATACATAAAGGTGATTTTGCTGAAATGTCCGGAATGTGTTCAGAATCCACCTAAATACGAAAAGAACAGTAGTTAGACATCCAACAATGCAATATCTTTGGATATACTAGCAAAATCTTGTGTTCTTTACCACTCTCTCCTACCCACCATAAAAGAATTATATGAACTTCTTGATAACACCTTAGATCCCAAATAGTGTTATAAGTGAATATGAAAAATGGTGGCAGCAAGAGCCTTGATATGAAATGTGAGGCCGTCAAAGTGTTAACAAAATAAAGAATTTACTGATTAACCATGCACAAACTTACTTCAAATTCATCTAGATGTGCCATAGCATCAATGGTGACATTTGCCACAACTGTGCTTGATGCTCTCCTGAACCAGCTAACAATCCGACTCTCAATTAATCCTGGATAGCAAACAAATCCACAGTGAGAACTGTTAAACTTTTTTTTTAAAAAAAAGTTATGTCCACTAAGTTCAATTAGTTCATAAAAAATTATGATGGTGGGTGCTTAAAGATGAATTCATTCATCGATTCTAAATAAGATAAAGAATGAGATGATACTTAGATAGCTCTCAATACCCAGATTGCAAAACAAGAAGGCTCCTTGAACAAAATAATGAAACAACTTGCCCCAGCCCGATCCAAAAACTTTGAAAGATGTGACCCAAAAAGTGTATCAAGCTTGTATCGTTCAACTGACAACACCTCATGTCCACTAGAAAGAATCACAGTTTATATTTGAGTCACATTCAACTAACAAAAATAGTGATCTTATACCAATTAATAGTGAAAAATAAATGACAATATATAAGAGCAGAAATGTACTTGCAGTCAAGCAGTGAATGATTGAATCATGCTATTTATTAATGAAAGGGGAGTGCCCAGTGCTGAAAGCTCCAACTATTTGTTAAGAAAAGAGACAGTAATACCTGTCTCGAGTGCAGAATCATAATGTCCCTTGCCAATTGATGCTAGCATGCGCAGGAAATAGTGGTTGCAATATGATCCTAACATGTTACGGTGATAGAGAATGAGAAAGACATAGAAAATAAGTATTATAATAATCAACATTGAGGTTTACAAAATATACAATAAAGAGTAAAAAACAGGTCTCATTCACAACAGTTGACAATAATAAATCACAAGTGCAAGGCCTTTGTACTTGGAGGCTCAGTTTTGCTGACACAAAAATGAATAATTGCATATAAAATGATGAGGGCTAGTAGGGAACAGGAGACGGGAGAACTATTCCAGTCCAAAAATATTACTTTTAGAGTTCAGGAACTCAGATATAACAAGAATTGCGTTCTTATATAAAGTACTCCAGAATATTACCTAGTCCAAATGTAGAAATTCGGGGAGATATAGATCCTCTGTTGATGAGTTCTGTTTTCATAGTTTGGCAGATGTTATGCTCATCATCAACTGATCCATCAGTCATAAGATATATTTGTGGGAGTGCGTCATGAGCACTTGACAGTAACGCCATCGCCTTACATGAAGAAACAAATAGTAGTATAAGTAGTGGAAAAAGGCATCTCGACTATAAGAAGCCAATTTCCAACTGAGATAATTCAGGATCCAATACCTCGTTCAAAGGATGCATGATATCTGTGCCACCCTCAGCAACAAAGTTTGAGTTCATCCAATCACATGCACTTGATATTGCTTTGTCGTTCACTTCCTCCAAACATGAAGAGAATGAGTGAAGCTCATCATTAAATGTTATAATGTTGAAGTAATCTCCTTGTACAAGATCTGAAAGAGCAGTTGACACCGCTTTCTTCACATTCTGAAGAGGCTTTCCCATCATGCTTCCACTTGTATCAATAACAAACACAACTGCCTTTCTGAAGACCTATTGATATAGTTCAGATGAGATAAATGACCAAAAAGGCATATTTCTTGAAACACACTAGGAAAAGAAAAAATGAAATTCATCCAAGTTAATGAACAAAAACTGGTATTTATGTAAATTAGGTGTACATTTTGCTAGGTAATTAGGCAGAATATAAGAAGTGAATGGAAATTTAAAACAATTTTTATGACAACAGTAGTGCAACATTATCTTTATCCAGAGGGTGGCTAATAGACATCCTGAAAAAGATAGATGTCCAAATGCCTAATGAAATTCATCCAAGTTAATGAACAAAAACTGGTATTTATGTAAATTAGGTGTACATTTTGCTAGGTAATTAGGCAGAATATAAGAAGTGAATGGAAATTTAAAACAATTTTTATGACAACAGTAGTGCAACATTATCTTTATCCAGAGGGTGGCTAATAGACATCCTGAAAAAGATAGATGTCCAAAGTGCTCATATGCACTTGGACAACAGAGGAAGGTAATTTTGCAAGAATTACCAACGAACCTTTCTGTTGCCACTTCCAGGTAAAAAATAAATGCAGAACCTATCTCTATCATCAAAGTCATGAAGTGTTGAGGGTTGCACGAGCACACCACCAGACAAGTCACCAGAGTAAACCTACAGACATCAACTTAAATTAGGCAAAGAACTGTACATTTAGAACAATCGCATGTATTGAGTCATTGAATATATTGTTCAGCTAGATTTACGAGACAGTTCATCATAAGTGTTTAAAACTCAAGATCTTTCAGAAGTCAAATTATGAAAGAGAGCAGTGATATCACAACTATACTTAATTGAAAAAAATATCATGACAGAAGAACTCACACTGTATGAAAAATGGAAGTCTTTGCTCGACCAATTCTCAACAATGGATTCATGCCTGAAAGACAATTTGTCACCTTGCCTACCCTTTTCCTGAAACAGAAAACTAAGAAATGTGAACCTCTGTGGAGGTCCTAACACGCCAAAATGAAAATATAAAAAAAACTATTCATACAAATAGTTAAACTCGATCACCTTCAATGGGTGGCTTGTTCCCTGCAATAGAACCTCTTTACTGAAGCCACTGTTCACAGTCAACTGAATTTTCTCCTTCTTCATGAATACTTTTGGTAATGGATTGACGAAGTATGGGAAACGGAAAGGTATGTCAACAGAGAAGTTCCCATTGTCATATAGTAACTTCTGAGACCATTGGAAGGTAGCGAAAATATCAGCTCCACCCTCAACCTTGATTCATAAGATAGAAACAGTCAATTAGCATGGATGATAACACTTTAAAATAATGAGAACTAGGTAGTGTGTTACGGACAGAATACCTGTGGTATTGTCAAGAAAAAAATACCGGGCTTCAGAAGGCCGCCACTTCCAGTTTTTGCAGAATTCACCATGGCCTGTTCCTCTAGTTCGATTACTTGAGTATTATATGCTTTTCTTCCAATAGTAACCTCAGCGCCTAGAATTGAACCCTATTAGCCAAACCGTTTTTAGGTTGAGACAGATACAACAAACATGGAACTAAGGTAGGAATGAAGCTAAGACAATATAACATGAATATTTCACTATATAAATCGTACAAGACAGCAACGCTTGGTAAGATTTATCAATAATGTAAAGAAAAAAAAAACCTATGGCACATGCTGAAAATCGTAGATCAAAAATTATTTGTTAGTTGTATCTAACAACTTAAAATTTGAGCAATCAAACAATTAAAGTACAGCAATTTTTTTATTGTTCCGCTAAAAGATATGCTGATCCCCAAACGGCCAAACAGCAAGGCAAGATGATCAAAAACAACCGCATTGCAAGAAAATAATCTGTGAACCAAACAAGTTTGTTCCATAGCACGTTTATCTCCATCGAAGTTAAGTTACGTCATCAGCTGAACCAGCATTCCTTGGTGTTTCACTTGCAACGGACAAAGCAATGAATTACTTTCAACTGCTTGTGCAAAATCAATCTTCACTAGAACAGAACGAAACCTTTTTCTGCTTCAAACTAAGCTTTAACGATAGATTTAGTTTAGATAGAATAAACAAATTAGGGTGAACAACAGGTATCCTGTCAGTCCTATAAACTCCGATTCTGCAACGCTGCAATATGCCGACACCTGAAGCAATGACTTGACCAGCCAATCCAGCACCAAAAAACACAACCAAGCATAAAATGGTCCTGCCATTATGATGTAACTTAATCTAACGGTGCGGGTCAACGGAACAAGAAGGGGAAAAACTGCTGAAACGCCAGAAACCGGGGTAACAGAACAGAGCAGAGCAGGGCAGAGGATCCGATCCGGCTCACCTGCTCGCCCATGGGCACGACGAGGCGCACGTCGCACTCGCGGCTGCGCGTGACGCAGTGCAGCCACCACCGCGCGCGGACGGTGACGGTGGCGACGTCGAGCGCGCAGTCGACGGCCAGGTCGACCTCCTTCATCTGCAGCGGGATGAGCGCGGGCGGGTCGAGGCGGCCGTACACGTAAGGCTGGTAGCTGGGCACGTCGGGCGTGTCGACGGACGCCGGGTCGGACACCACCGCGTACGCGGTCGGCGCCGAGGGCAGCAGCAGCGCGGCGTCGGGCGGCGCCGCGGCGTCCGTCGTCCGGTGCATCCCCGCCGGCGGCCGCGGCGGGGGCCCGCCGCCGGGGAGCACCAGCCGCTTCGACAGCTTCAGCCCGTCCTCCACCGCGCGCGCGAAGTCCTCCATGGGGGGCGACGGTCGGACGGACGGGCGCGCGAATGGCGATCCCCTAGGGTTTCGACGGAGGCGATAGCCGAGGCGCGGGGGTGGAAGCCGATGCGGATCGTTCGGCTGATCTGCGGGAGGGGCAGGGGAACGGACGCGCGGGGTGCGCCGGGAGGGAGGGAGGGAAGGCGTGGTGGTGATTGATGATGAAGCTTTGGCCGAGGGGAAGAAATGATGTGCTGTGTCTGCGTGGGCGGTGAGAATAAGGTGGTTTCCGTTGCCCAGTGAGAATGGGTTGGTTTGGTGCTGTGCGTCTGCTGTTTTGTTAACGTGGAGACTGATGGAGCTGGCATCTTCCTTTGGCTCTCGCGGTTTCTTTTCATTTGTTTTCCACCCATCGTCAGCATCCACGTTACCTACTCTTGAATGCTTGCAAGATGCTTGTGTTTCAATTTCAACTGCCTGGTATCGGAAGAACAGGGTCGCAAGTTTCTAAAACCGGCTGTCACGTCGACAACAAGATGCTGGAACTGGAAGAATCGGTGGTGCTTCAGGAATCATTTCCGGGTTTGAAAGCAAACGATTTCCAGAACCACGCCGGTTCAGCAACCATCTTAGGGATAGCAATCGGTTTTAGCATTCTTCTGTGGAGATGCTGTTCTGATTACCAAACATTCGTTCGCTAGCTTAGGCTACGGGCAACGGTAAAACACCTTTTTGGTTAAACTACAGTTCTTTGTTGAAGCTTAACTACGCATCGCAGCGCCCGGATAAAGCACGTCGCTGTTTTTTTAAGAAAAGAGCAAAGTATGCTACGTGGCCAAGAATAATCGCATGCGGACGTTGGTGCTGTGCTGAGATTGATCAGCAAATCCATTATTTCGGTGTTAGATTATCCTGCCTGTTCCATCAGCCTGGCGGCTTTTCACTAGCCCGTAGTAGCATTAGACGTGTCTGATCTTGATCACACACCAGGTTGTCCACGTATGCCGTACGCCGCACCACAGCAGTAGTTAGGTTGAGCAGCTTTCATGCACACCTCAACCAGACCGCTGATGGTTGGGTGATGTTCGGTTGCCTCGCGCGAGCCAGAGAGGCAGTCACGCGGTCAGAATCTCGTCGCTGTTCACGGACCGAGGCCTGTCCACACTGCCTTGCCTGTGTAGGCGGCCGACCAGCCGCGCGCCACGTGTGGCCGCTGGGACGCTCGCGACAGTCCCAACGGCCGGAAGCGTGCTGGATCCACGGGCGAGGGAGGGGACCGGCGCCCGGCCGCCTCGGCTGCAACTGCAACTGCAACGGCTAGTAGGTGGTGGTGCATCCGGCATCCCATTCTTTTTCCTCTGTATCCTGTGTACAACAAACGGCTAGTCGAGAGCAACTGCAACCGTTTGATCAGGTGAGTCCACAGTACGGCTCTCACCTGGTATGGTCCTCTTGTCGTGTTCTGTTCAGAAACTGCACGGCTCCACGGTCGCCATCTGCTAATCGAGCTGCGTACGTCCTACGGTGCCAGACAGGCAGGCAGGTAATTAAGCTGACCCGACGGTGACTGAGAGCAAGTGAAACCTTGACGAGGACTCGCTCGACCGCGACCCCCGCGTCGTGCTGCCGACGACGCCGTGCCTGTCCCTCCACGTACTCCACGTGATTCCGTGCCGGAACCGGGTCGTTCTCTTTCGACGCTGCGGCCGGCTCCGCGGAAAGCGACGGCGGGGGCCCGGGCCGGATGGAGAAAGTCGGTAAAGTGGTGACGGGTGGGTGACACGGGAATCATCAGACCTCTGTTCCGGCCGAAGTGGAAACAGCATGCTGCTCCTGACTGCTGAGGCGGAAACGGCACCACCGGCCGAAGCGGAAACTGCGGCATCTGTTACTTTTCCACCAGACCAGTCCGGTCCTTGCGGCCTTGGGTCGCAACGCCGCCCGGCCCACCGGGTCTTGCTGACGATCTGGTAGATCGTTCCGATGGCCCGTACGCAAGACACTGGGTCGAACGTTGCCCATGAGCAAACTGGGCTGCACGAAAGTGATGGACCGCCTCGCGCCGAAAAGATTTCCTATTGACTATGCTTGGTTTGGTAGCGTGCAGAAGCCTGGGCCTGGCTAGGGGTTGGGACCAGGCCTCACGGGCTGCACGTGCCACGTGGGGAGCTTGTGATCGGTAGGTTGGTTCTACGGTCTTCCTGGCCCAACAGACGGACACGCCATGTTTGGTTGGTTGCACGAGGAGGTGGGGACTGTCATGTGCCGGGCTTACCTCCTTTATCTTTCAGCCCGCACCGCACCAGCACACGGCTGCCGCCCGCGTCGAGTCGAGGAGTGACGTGCGGCCGAGTCGCCGGACCGCATAGTAAACCAACGCGCGAGCGTGGTCTGCCTACGAAAACGACTTCTAAACCGCGCCGGCCACATCCCGTTTGTTTATGCTTCCGCCGCCCCCCCTGTCCGCATCCACACGCCGCACGTTCCGGCACTTCGCACACGTCGTCCGTGTTGCTCGTGCGGACGGCTTTGTCGTTGTAGTGTACCGAAGGAGCAGTTAACCGGTACGTGTTGCACGGATGGCGGAACGCGAGATTATCGCCGTCACGACTCGCAAAAGTCAATGCGGCCGAGCGTGAGTGTGAACGGAGCAGCAGGGCGCGCGTGCCGACCACTTCCTTGCAAGAAACCGGTGGCGTGCGCTTAATTTTTCCTTCCTTCATTGGCCCGGCGCCAGTCTGCGACCTCGCCGTTTTGTTTGCTCGTTCCTTTATCAGTTTATTAAATGATCAGTAGTATTATTATTTTTATGAGATGCATTTGCATGTGTCCACGAGAACGGTTAAGAGCCAACCATTGTACCTGCTACTTGGGGCGCACGTACTGAACTCGTCTAAAGTACTGTGCTAAGAAACTGGACATATACGACAATGCCACTTGAAAAGCCAAGACTAATGTTTCGTGAAGAGAAAAAATAACCCAAACTATGCCGTGATTCGGTGGAACAAGCAAAGCGAAGCAAAAGTCCGGGGCAAGAAACAGCCGCGGGCAAGGTGTGAGCAGTTGCTCGCGGGCAGTCAGGCAGGCATCACACGCGGCAAGCAAGCACTGAATCAAGCGACCTGGTTGGCTGGCCCACTTGGAGACAGCTGCCCATCCGACCCGCATCATATGCTCTCGTCCGACGTGGCGTGGCGGGGCTGGGCCCGCTCATAATTCAAGCCGGAACCCCCGATAAAAGACAGCGCGGGGGAACTGATCACGCGCGCAAGCGCACGAAGAGGGGAGGGAGAGAGGGGAGGAATCGGTAGATGGAAGCAGGTCCCGGTTGGGAGGTGGACGCGGTTGTTGGTGTAGCAGCAGCTGCCGCCGCCGGGGAGGCGGAGGAGGAGGCGCCGGTCTGAGGCGAGGTTTTCGCTAGCTGTCTGTGAGTGTGACTGGAGGGCATGGAGAGGGAGGCGGTCGAGGAGGCAGTCGTGGAGGAGGAAGAGGAAGAGGTGGCGTGCGAGTGCTGCGGGTTCACGGAGGAGTGCACGGCGCCGTACATCGCGGGGGTGCGCGAGCGGTACGGCGGGCGGTGGATCTGCGGCCTCTGCGGGGACGCGGTCGGCGAGGAGCTCGGCCGCGCGTCCCCGCCCATCTCGCCCGCCGAGGCGCTCGACCGCCACGCCTGCGTCTGCCGCCGCGCGTCCGCGCCCCCGTCGCCTGCCGGGAGCGCCGACGACCTCATCGAGGCCCTGCGCCTGCTCCTGCGCCGCAGGCTCGGCTCGCCGCCGCCGCCGATGCCGCCGAGGAAGGTGCGCTCCACGCCGAGCAGCCCGAGGCGCGCCGCCGCCGCCGCCATCAACAACCCCGCTGCGGCCGTGCCCGGCAGCTCGCTCGGGCGGACGGAGAGCTGCTTCGCCGCGCTCGTCGACGTGGAGTGATCGAAAGTGGAAGGAAAAAAAACTACGGAATGGTAGTCCCTTCTTCTACAGTCCTATCTACTAGTTCTCTTTCCCTGTGCAATGCACTGTAATTTTCCACCGCGCTTTTAATCTTCTCCGTGTTTCTAGCTGCGTGCGTCTTGGCTAGGAAGCGAGAGCAATAAAACATTTGTACATATATACTACCAGCGTAAAAAAAATATTTTGAGAAATGGAAGAATTCCATGCTTTCTCAGGCCTGATTACACTTATGTACAGTAATGAGTTGTCCTCTGTTCCTGCTTCGTGTATATGGATACCAGCCTGTTCCTGGCTTTCTGCTCGTGTACATAAACCGGTCTTTTCTGGTTCCCTTGGGCCTTGGCGGCGCAAGGATTTCTGAATCCTGGTGCGAAATACTGCTGCTGAAGTTTATCATCATCACCGGAGTTCCGGATGCTTGCATTACTGTATCGACACGGTTCATCCCGTGAGTGAAAGCTTAAATGCTTAATAATGTAACCCCTTCTGTTTCGATTGAAAATGTTTATGAATTTCTGGACACCAGATATACGTAGACAGTAATTTTGATGATGATCCAGGCACATTCCTTGTGTTTTTGTTCTTGCATCGATGCGGTTCTTTGACGTGGAGAAGAAGACAGGTCAGTGCCTGAACTAAAAGGGTAATCATAAACTATACTGCTTATGATACTGTTAATATTTTTGTTTACACTGGAAATTAATTTCATTGTTAGCTTTAGCCTTATCTTTTACTAGGGAGTACTCATGTACGTATTACCCAAAATACTCCTTCCGACTTAAAAAGTTTGTCGTTTTATAGTTCAAAAATGAACTACAAAGCGACAAGCTTTTTGGGACGGAAAGTATAAATATCATTAAGGACAGCTAATTTAATTTAAATTGGACTATTCTTTTTCCTGAACGATATTTTTTTCAGAAAGCATAGAGTATTATACAAGACCTGGATTGCAGGATTGGTCATGGTCGCATGGACGCTAAACGAATGAACATGAAAGCTAATTCGGCAGAGCACGGGGACATACCAGTAGTATTTGCAGCGCATGGTGCACGCGCGCGTACCTGCAGCTCTGATACGTTGATCGCGCAATCGCAGAATCGGTGTCGTCCAACAGTCCCCAACCTCGCATCGCAATCAATATTGGCGCTCGTTCTATCTCGATCCTTCCCTAACAGTTAACGCTGATCTGATCTCTCTTGTTTTTTTCTAATGACGGGCTAATCGGTAATCATTGACGAAGCTCCCAGAGAGAGAGCAATAGACCACGGTCCCGTGCTAATCCATCGGAGCCGAATATTCGTAACCAAAATTGCAGAACACCCAGTGCCGACGCCTCACATTTACGCACGGCTAGAGCCAAGAACCCAAGAGCATCCACGTTTCAAACAAAAAAACAAAGCAAAGATCCAATATGTAGAGTATATAATGAGTACAAATATGCAAATAAATCTTTAATATATCATCTAATATGAATATAGTATTATACATCTAACAGTTTTCACTTTAAGATCCGTGCAAGCATTCTAGGACTAGATGCGATGCCGAGTTTTTTTCTTATTCTTCTTAATTACGAGTAAAATTATAGCGGCACGACAAGAATCTTTTCCTCCGATCTTATCACCGCTGGGCGTATAGTCACGTAGATAGTGGTGGCGAGCATCTGTATGTGTAGCTCCATGTGGCGGCCGGTTCAATGCATGTACACATCAGCATGGTCCCGTGGATGACGTGGACGACTACGAATCCAGATCAGTCAGGGCATAAAAAGGGCTGGAACGAACAATCCTCTCGCAGTGGGCAGCATTTCTTATCCTTCTCGTCGAATCCGTGACTGGAACGACAATAGCTAATACGAATCGCGTTTGGTTTGAACTGCAGTAGTCGCAGTGCAGACAGACCGCACATAGATTGGTCTTAAATTCGTTACTGTTAAATGATCCCACCGCCACCGGTTTCTTAAAATCTGAAATCCTTAACCATGTCATGTACTAGTACCAAAGCATCAGAGTACAAGCAGTAACGTACAGACTCTCGGGGGCAGCAAAAGACAGGCAGCAGACAACTGCCACTGTTGCTCGAGCAATACCACTGTCTACCGAAGGACTAATACGTGTCGACAGTGAGCTACCGGTACCGCTGCTTGCATTCGCAACAGCCAGCATCTGTGCGAACGTCCGGTCGCTCTCAGAGCCCGTCCCGGCCCGCCTCTGTTCCCTACTCCGCTTAGGCTGGGGGCCCGAACGGACCAGCTCATGTGTAATTAGCCGCTCGCACATCTCCGCCCCCTCGAATTAGTTAGTAGCGTCGGGGGTCGGGCCCTCCTGTTGTTTCAGACAGACCATTGATCGTGCTGCCGGTACTGTACTGAGTACTGGCCAGACTGTGTTTGGAGTACGTGTGGACCAATCACCGGCGATGTGGTGAATTAAGGTCGAATCTTGCAGCGTTTCAATGACGCTTGATGATGCCGAGAGCTATCGGCAATGCGCAACCTAACCGGACCTCAACGGTTGGTGCAACCGTTGCAGCAACCAAAGGCTTAGGGACTAGTAGTACTGTATCAGTTAGCATGATCCAACTGTTGCTCGCCTCACTTGTGACACATGCCAATGATTGGCGTCGAGATCTCTCTGCGTACGGCGGCTACAGAGAAAAGTGCGTTTCATGCTAGCTGAAGCGACGGATCGGCATCGATCGGCTCAGTCACACATGGCAAGCGAAGCGAAGCATCTATCGATCGATGGGTAGCAGAGACATGACAGGACAGACGGACACTTGTGCAAGTTTAGATGGTTTCGTCAACACGTGCTGGGGCCTGCGGGGAGGAGGGAGTCGTCGGAATCGGAAGCTAGTTGTGCTACTTAGTGCGGCTGCGGCCGCCAATAATTGAGCTGAGGACGACGACACGGGCATCTATCCGTGGATGAGAGGGAATCGGAGCTTGCAAAGGGAGGGGTGCCCTGCCTAAAAGCGTGCCTCGGAAATAGAGCGATCGCCATGGCTCGTGAAAAGCACCAAGGCCTACCTGCCTACCTGAAGGAGGGCATTGTCATGACGGCGTGCTGTATTTGACAAGCGAGTGCACGGGCACGGCAGACGCACGCGTGCGGCTGAATGAAGAGCCAGCGTCCTGCTCCTTTGGCTGCCCAGGCGAGAACAGTGCGACCCGGAGCATTCATTTTCTGTTCGGCCTGTCAGCATGTGTAGCACGCCACGTGTGGATTTCAGCCACCAGTCAGTCACATCAGATGACAAGGCGATTGATGTAACGGATGGCACGAACAGTGCGTTTGTGAAGTTGTGTGTGACTATCTTTGTGCAGGGGTCACGTCCTGATGAGCATATCTTTCTTTCTCGGCGCTTTGGAATCGGTTCAGTGGTCATCACTGTCTTGGGTGCGCTTTCGAATCCTGCCAGAGTTCACAAGGTTTTCTTTGTGTAGCATTTCGTATACATGCGCCATGGCCGGTATACATGCACGTTTTTGTACGCTTATCATTGTTTCTTCATCCGATGATAAACATACAAGAGTATAGAAACGAAACTTCCGATATACAGTTTCGCTCTAGTTAGGAGCCACACTCTGCATCTCACTGTAACAACGGACTGGAACAACGAAAACCCCAAGCAGCAGATGATTACAGGGATGCTTAATTACGACCCTCACCACCTACTCCCTCCGTCCCGGAGAGATGGGCGTTCTAAGAATTCACCGGCACAATAGAGGAGAGAGGATATGACGCATGTGCCCTCATTTATGATTCATTTTCATTTCCAAGTGACCGGCGTCTTTCTGGTGAAAAGTGGTTGCTGCTGTGAATTTTTCATTGGCGGGCATCACCAAAAAATTGAAAAGAGCACACAGCGCCAAAAATTTAAATTATCAAGGCTATATAAGCTCAACAACACACAGTGCTCACAGTAAAAAACAACACCCTGCAGAGTTGCACAATATAACACTAATGTCTCTTCCAGATTTAAACCAAAATGTTGAGGAAATATTTGGAAGTGATGATGAATCTTTTGAAGGTCTACCAGATTTGAACACAAGTAAGTTTATCACTTCTTTAAATTTCATTTGCAAAGTTCGTGAGATCATCATAAAGTTCATCTCGTATCCCACTTTTTCTGGTCAATAGCAAAGCAAACTGCAACCATACTTAGGAGTCTATTACAGTCTACAAAACATAACTACCATCACAAAATAACAGAACTAGCATCACAAAAACAAACTGCTAAGTTCCAACATCCTTATGCTCTTTCACTGATTTGCTCTGAATGAAATACCGTTTACCTATCTCTTGGTCCTTTTATCATCGTTCTCTTCTCTTGATCTTTCATCACTGTCATTGCCTCTAGCATCACCTTCTCTGTCCCATTGTTGATGATGTATTTCAGCTCCTGTATAAGCATCAACATATATACAAGAGTGAGCAAAACATATTATTTCAGTTCTTATAGAAACATGCACATATTTACAACAACTAAATGAACAAGTTTTTGTTTTGCCAAAGAAATATAGAAGTTCCTGTATAAGCATGCATGAAAATATTTAGAACATCAAAAATGTATTTCAATTCCTCTATAAACATAAACTAATTGAACAAGTTTGTATTATCAATGTTTTTTCAGTTCCCGTTGAAGCTTTTGGAGCACTACCAGATCTTAACAGCAGTATGTTCTGCAAACTTTTTTATTCTTATTTTCACCAGAATTTTTACAGCAACTAACTAAATCTGTTTTTATTATTTGGAAAAACTTCAGTTCCTGATTTGAATGAGGATCACAACCATAGTGAACCTACACCATCAGTTGTAAAAAAAAATCTAAGCAATCAAACCCGAGATGAAATATACAGAGCCTTGCTAGCCGATAGTAGTAATGGAAAGTTGAAAAAGTATTCCACTCGACATGTCGCTACTAGTTTCAATTGTAGTATGAGGACAGTGCAGCGTATTTGGGATTTGGCAAGAAGATGTGTACAGGATGGTAGGTCAGTTGACATTCGATCAAAAATTCCTTTGAATTGTGGATTGAAAAAAATTCAAGTTGATTTGACACTTCTTGCCAATGTTCCTCTAAATGAAAGGAGTACAGTTCGGGCCGTAGCTCAAAAACTTGGATTGAAAAAAAGCACAGTTCATAGAAGATTCAAAGAAGGTGAATTGCGTAGGCATTCTAATTGCTTGAAACCGCTGTTGAAGGAAGGAAACAGGACAGATAGGTTACGTTGGTGTGTTTCTATGTTAGATGAAGGTACCTTACCAATTCAACCCAAGTTCAAGTATACAGATAATGTCATACATGTGGATGAAAAATGGTTCAATATGACAAAAAAAGCAAGAAACTTTTATTTGCTCCCAGAAGAAGAAGACCCTTATCGTACAATTCAAAACAAAAATTCTATAGACAAGGTTATGTTTCTTGCAGCCGTAGCACTTCCACGTTATGATAATGAAGGTAATTGCAGATTTGATGGGAAAATAGGTGTATGGGCCTTTGTTAGAAAGGTATCTCTATCTATTTGAGTTCATGAATTTATTTTATTTGATTGACCATTCAAATCTAACATCTTATGAAACTTGCAGGAGCCAGCACAAAGGACAAGCATAAATAGACCTAGAGGTACTCTTGTCACCAAGTGTGTGAACGTAGGACGTGATATGATGAGATCCTACTTCATCACCAAGCTCTTGCCCGCAATTGTTTCTAGATGGCCTACATATGATCGTCAGAGAACTATCTGGATACAACAGGACAATGCTACAAGTCACGTTCCACCTAATGATATTCAGTTTCAAGCTGCTGTTGCTCAAACTGGACTTGATATCAAGATAATGTACCAACCTTCTAACTCTCCTGACATGAACATTTTGGATTTGGGTTTTTTTGCTTCTTTGCAGTCTCTAACTCATAGAAGAGCGGCTAGAAATATAGAAGAGCTGATAGAGAATGTAGAAAAAGAATATGAGGAGTACAACTCGCGCACTCTAAAGCGGGTTTTCTTGACACTACAATCATGCATGATAGAGGTGATGAAGGTCAATGGAGGTAATCGATACAAGGTTCCTCATATGAATAAGACTAGATTAGAGGCTCTCAATATTTTGCCAACATGTTTAGAGTGTCCACGTGAAGTTTATGAGTTGGCGATGCAAGTTCTGAATCAGGATCAAGGAACATGAAAATATGCAAAATCTGAACCAGGACCAAGTAGACAATATGCAAGTCCTGAACCAGGAACAAGTAGGAAATATGCAAGTTCTAAATATTCTACTGTAATTCTGCACTATTGGCAAAATGATGAGAGACTGTAATTCTGCACTTTCAGCCAACAAAGACTGTAATTCTGCACTAGCTAGTACAATCTGTTTAATATGAAATAGAAGTGAAAGTAACCTTCGGTAGACTCTTTGTTGGCTGACGGCTTCCCTTCCTCCTTCGATGCATTCTTCCCTCCCTCCCTCTGTACTTCAACCTGTAAAGAAGAGTAATAAAATGTCACAAGTTAACACATATCAGGACGTCTGTAGTATAAGAAATACACAAAGGTAAAATGACATGAGGACAACCATGGTCTAGCAAATTGACAACGACATACATTGTTCAGGACCTGAGTGGAAATGTGTTAAGTATGATGAAATATTCAGCTTGTGTGCTCGTAAAGTCTATACACTTGATCTAAACTGTATTAGGACCAACAAAATCAGAGAAGAAAAATAGTGCAGACAGAACATATGGTATTGCTTTCACGACCAAGCAAGCAGAACATCCATTAAAATGTATTCTTAATATCAGCATCAATTTCTCTAGCATGAAAGAGAATATGGGGGAACAAAACATATGGTACTGCTTTAATTAGCAAGGAAAAAAATTAATGCCCGCAATACTAACGAAGGTAGCCACATGCCCACATCAGTCATAACGATAAGGTGAGACTGAAAAATACGAACCTGGCTGGACCTGTTGGTGTTGAGCGCCCCGGCAGCGGATGTCTTTACATCGATGGCCTCCTCTTCATCTTCATCTTCTACATCCGCCACAATAGCACCTGGTGGCCTCCTTCTACGGCGGTACGGCTGGTACCGGAAGGGTCGTCTGGCAGGGAGGCGACGCTGCGCCGTCACAATCTTTCGCGATTTCCATCCCGGATCTGACTCCGAGCTGGACGAAGGGTAGGAAGGGTGATGCACTGGATCCATCTAGAACGCTGGGGGAGGAGTGTGGAGGGGCGAGATGCGGAGGAGGACGGTGCTGAGTAACCTCGAGTTTGTGGGATGAGAGGCGGCGGCGCTTGGTTCTGGATGGAGGCGGCGGAGCTTGGTTCTGGATGGAGGTAGGGCAAACCGATGCTGCAGTTTTGTTCTCGTGGATTAAAAACAGGTAGTCAAAGCCCACAACGCCAGTCTTTCTCGGACACAGCCCAAAGCCCAGAACGACGGTCGTTCGTGGACAGAGGGAGTAGCTCGTATGTACAGTACAGACACTGGCACACACCCACGGACTCTTCAGTCTTCACGCCTTCTGCTCGGCGGGCAGGTGCCACACCCAGAACTCCTCCTTCTGCGGAGCGCCACGCTTCCTGGGGCTGCTCACCTTCGGCGACATTATCGGGCGACGACGCCGGCGCCCGTCGTCCTTCCTTGGAAGAGCCCGCCGCTCCATCTTCTCCTCCTCCGCCGGCGCCACGAACAGCACCACCGGCCCTACGACGGCTACGGGTCCGGGGGGCACGTCGTCGGTGAGCTTGAGGAGCGGCTCCAGGGCGGCCGTGACGGCGGACATGTCCGGCCGGTTCTTGGGGCTGCCGCTGAGGCACTGGTACGCGACCAGGGCCGCCTTGTGCGCCGCCCTCGCCGAGTACTGGCCCTCCAGCGCCGGGTCCATGATCCGGGCCAGCCGCAGCGGGTCCTTGAGGCACGGCCGCGCGAACTCCACCAGGCTCTGCTCCCTGTTGGGCCTCGTCTTGTCCACGGACCGGCGGCCCGTCAGGATCTCCAGCAGCACCACGCCGAAGCTGTACACGTCGCTCTTCGCCGTCAGGTGGCCCGTCATGATGTACTCCGGCGCCGCGTAGCCGTGGGTGCCCATCACGCGTGTCGAGACGTGGGTGTCGTCGCCTTCTGGGCCGTCCTTGGCCAGACCGAAGTCTGAGAGCTTGGCCTTGTAATCCTGCATCGAGATAGATAATGCATTAGGCATTGACCAAATTGAAAAGCTAGTAACTAAATTATTTAATTAAAAAGATTGGCGTCTAGTTTAGATGTCATTTTCAAATTGCAGAAGATTCCATGAGGAAAAAAGGTCTTTTGATCTATTCTCACTAGCAATATCGAAAACTGTTCGTGACGTTCATGCTTCTACTGCTAATAAATGATTGTCTTGTCGCACTCAAAATCGAGTGGTTAAGAAAATCCGGCCAATCGGCGGAACCACTCACCGAGTCGAGCAAGATGTTGGATGCCTTGAAGTCACGGTAGATGACCGGCTTCTCCGCATCGTGGAGGAACGCCAAACCCTTCGCGGCGCCGACTGCAATGTTCAGCCGGGTTGACCACGGCAGCACCGCAGGAATCTCTGAAAAAACATGTCGCAGAAATTTCAGCAGGATCCTCACAACATGATCTCGAAATAATAAATTACGTTATATGTTATTCATGCATGTTTTGTTAATTGGTGTGCATACGTACGAATGCGGCTTCCCTCCTCATATTCGTTCCTCCCATGCATCCTCCCGTCGACGTGTCAAAATATTATTGGTTCTTCATTAATACTCAGTTTAACTATCATATCTTCACAACAAATAAAATAATGACACATCAGCGGGAGGATGCATGGGAGGACAAACGGGAGGAGGGAAGCTGTGTCCGCATACGTACATCAGAGGATGAGCTTATTGCTTATCGGCATTATCGCAGCGAGATTTCAGGACATGAATATATATCATCAGTCCTAATAAGTGAGTGGTGTACTGCTAGCGTTTTCAGAATTTTTGTCTTAGAAAACCGAGGAGATCGATGAAGTCAACGTGTTAGGAGATTTGGTGACATAGCAATAATGCCATACTCTCACGTTTGAACAGGAGATACAGTCAAATCTAATTTGGTGAGATAAAATTAACTCAAAAGCATGGAAGGTACGGTGGGTGAAGAAAGCCTGTCCATCACGCATAGTAATTATTACTTCAAACATTTTGAAATTTTCTACACAGTCGTCAACTTGAAACATACTCTTATTTTCCTGAACACTTCTTATGGTTCCGTGACCTCAATCGTTATAGGTAGGAAGTTAATAATTTTCTCTCAGACGACACCATGCATGCCAAAAGTCAACATGCACGGGGCGGGGAATTTGTCAAGTATATCCTATCCGCGTCATGTTAATTAAGCATGCAGGTATCAATCTAAATATAAAGTCTCCAGATGATTAACGTAGTAAAATGGTAGTAGCTTCACCAGCATGCATGTACAGTACTTACGCTTGAAGAGGTGGTTCTCGAGGCTTCCGTGCTCCATGTACTCGTAGACGAGCAGCCGGTGCTCGTCCTCGCAGCAGTAGCCGACCAGCTTCACCAGGTTGGGATGCCGCAGCTGCCCCAGGAAGATCACCTCCGCCTGCATGCACCCCCAAAGTAATTAGTAAACCACGTCCTCAGGATCAGCACACTTGACGTGCATATTTGATCGCTGTGTCGCGCCGCTCCCAGCTTATCCGGCCGCCGCCGGAACCCAGGAACCGTCACATCGCTCACCCGCCGTGTGCTGGCTTCCTCCACACATGTCCGCATCGCCGTGCGCGCCCAGATAAGAATTGGGTTAGGGATCCTTGTAATTAAAGGAACTGACAAGCTAGCTTCGGTTAACACCCTTTTACTGCAAGAAAGCTCCTTCGCTTCGTTCGGAGATGGATGATCGATTCAGCAAAGTTTTAAACTCTCGAAACTACTCTTCGAAGAAAGGTATGCCAATCGATCTAGATTCTAGAAGGAGCCGTGCAGCAGTAGTGTAGAAGTGGATGATCAATCGCGCGCTCGGTACGCGAGCTAGGAGTAATGAACACGTGCAGTAATTAATTAGAGAAGAGAGGACGGGACAGATGTATTACGCACCAGCCACTCCTTGTGCCCCTGGGCGCCCTCGGGGTCCCAGAGCTTGACGGCGATGGCCTGCGGCTTGAGCCCCTTCTTGTTGCTGCTGACGCCACCGTCGTCGTCGACGAAGCCCTTGTACACGGGCCCGAACCCGCCCTCGCCGAGGAAGTTGGCGGAGACGAACCCGCGCGTGGCCGCGCGCAGCTCGGACACGGTGAACACGTGCAGGTTGGAACCCACCAGCGACACCGACAGGTCCTGGTCCGCCGCGTCCGTGAACGACAGCCTGCCGCCGCCGCCGGGCCGCACCTTCCGCTGCTTGTCCTCCCCCGCCCCTCCGCCGCCGCCGAGGCACCCGCCCAGCAGCGTCCTCCACGCCGGCGCCTTATTCGCCTTCCTCGACCTCATCGCTTCCCCACCTGACGAACGCTGTGTGTGTGTGCGTGCGTGCCTGGACTCCGGCGCCGCGAGGAAAGCTGCTTGTGAAAAAAGGCTGGCGCTTGAGTGAGTTTGCGTGAGCCGCGATCGTCGCTGTGGTGGTGTGGGGAGTTGTGAGGCGGATGCCGAGGTGTGGCTATATAGTAGACGCGAAGCGATGCGACGCGCGCGCACGGCCGCCAGGAGGAGGGCGTGCTGTGTCCCGCGGGGAGGGATTGGCTCGCTGGACGGCGTGTCGTTGTTCGGGGGTCGAGTGGCGCGTGGAACGGAACGGCCGGCCGGGTTACAAAATCGATGGATTCTGTCGACGTCGTCGCAACATCTATCTAATTGCGGCCGGGTTTCCTGGAGAATTGTCGTCGGGTGACGAACACGCTGCGGGCTTCTTCAAGCTCTTACCTACTCGTACCCCGTCCCGTACTCGACCTGCTTGCTTGCTTACTGGGTAGTAGTACCATGACTTTTGTGGGCGAGTGTGTGTGAGAGAGAGAGCAGGTACAGGTACAGCGCGATTGCTTGGTTGAAGGCCCCCTTTGGCACAGCTCCACAAAATTGATTCTCTAGATTCACTTTTGATTCTCAGTTGAAGTGATTTTGTGACTGAAAATGATTGTCTATAATTCTATAGAATAAACTCTTAGAATCAGGATCGAGAACCACTTCACAGAATCAGGAGAAGCTACTTTTTTCAGCTTCCAACCCCTTAGTTCATTTCAGAGAATCACTTCACAGAATCAGCCAAGAATCACTTCTTCTGAAAAACAGTATTTGGCAGAGATTCTGTGATTCTGCCTGAGAATCAGCTCCGTGGAGCTCTGCCAAAGGAGGCCGAAGACAGGGCTCGCATTTTGACACCGCCTCATCATCTCATCTCCTCCCGAATCCCTGAAGCGAGTAGTGACGGCCTCCACCTGAACCTGAGGACCGAAGCGATCGTCGAGAGTGTCGTGGCGCCCACCCAAATTTGCGCGTCGGTTTGGACCGTTCCCGCGCGCGCGTCAAGGCTACGGTGCGGCAGGATGGACATGGACGGACAGGACAACCGCCGCAGCGTCACCGTCGCACGCATCGGTTCGACGGCGCGCCCCTATCTATCTATCGGGGTTCAGACGACGACACGCGCCGATTGATCGATCGATCCGGTTGGGTTCTTCGATCGGGGGTGGTGTGCGCGCTGCACCTACACAGGCGTCGAACGAAACGAGAACCAACCCAAGAATAGGCCGGCTTTCGAAAAATAAACCAAAAATATAATTGACGGAAATGCTAGAATCCAGCGCCTGAAACCTGCGCCGGATTTCAGGCGCCCGGGTGCACACGGCCGGCCGGTTTAATCACAATTAGTTTTTTTTACTTTTTTATTTTGCAATAATTATGTTAGTTCTAAAATAGTCAAATAAAATAATTTTGTGATTGATAGACCATATAATAGTCAAATAAAGTAGGAGTAATAGGTTAATCAGAATGATTAATAATAGTGATTAGTTATTAATTATCAATTCCTTGATTTTATCTAAAATTTTAAGCATCTAAAATTTAGACACACCCTAGCTAAAATTAAAGATGCTTGTGCAACTGTGGAAGCAAGCATGCTGCATATATCCATCTTTGCCGCGGTCAGACGCGACGGGTTCTTCTTCGACCTACGCTACGCCGACGTTACGACGTTGGGCGGCGGTAGGTTTGGGCATTTTATAATCCGATGAAAAATCTTAGATGAAGACGATATTTTTATTTTTATTGCTGAATTCCGCAAAGTAAACTGCACAATCCACATCCACCCACGCATGCTGTAACGTCTTACCAGAAACAAATTAAATCGCACAAGTTTAGTTAAGACCGTGTAATTAATGGAGATATATCGAACCTTCATTCTCAAGATAAGCTTTCTTTCCTTTTCTTTTCCCATGCTGCAGCTACGACGACGGGGTCTTCACCTGCAACAACAGCAACATGACGGGTTGACGAATAGAGCGGGCTAATTTTTCTCCGGCAGAGCAGAGCAGGTGGGCATGGCAGTGACACATCCAAACGTTCATGCATGCCCTGTGATAGTCACGTTTGACAATTACAGAACCAACCTCGCTCACGTGACCGATTACAAGATTCAAGGTAAATCGATCCATACGTTGTTTACATTTGACTCTGCCCAGCTAGCGCTGTACAGTAATAAGTTGCTAGACGATTTGATCCATCTCGTCACCAAGAGAACAGGCTGCGGTTTTCATGCCAAATTCGTGTGAGTTTAGGTTTAGCTGATAATATATCATGCAAAGTGATAGCAGACGTTACGCTAAACAAAACGATTTGAATTCGACGGAGACACTGGGTTTCTGTTCCATTGGGTCGATGACGCCGACACGGATGTTCAACTCAACGCACCGAGGCGGCCAAAAGCTAGCGAGCTATCAACGTACCTGCTCCGTCATCGACAGGGACAGAGAGTTCAGGGTATTCTTTCGACCGAAAAGACTTGGCCCCGACAAGAACCTGTAATAAGCTTGAAATCTAGCTCATGAATTGACACGTTCTAGAAACCTTAAAAAATGCAGGCAAATGTGGCACTGTCGATCACCTGCAGGCCAGCAGCAGGTTAACCTCCTGGTGATGAGGAGGTGATACGGCAGCGGGTAGGTTGGCGATCTCTCTCCATGAACGAAGAGTTGAAGCGGCTTCACACGACGACCCGTTACCAACTGCCCTATTAGCTATATTTACATGAATATCTGTTTGCGTAATTAATAGTATGCTATAACATGCGCTGAGTTTTTTCAGCGCTAGCTTCTCTGCTTCTGGCTGAATCTGATTAGTTCTCCGTGTCTGAAGATAAACACATTGGCAGGTACAACGACCACAGGCCGATATATATGATCTTGACGCTTATAGCATCTGTCATTTTCAGCTGTGACTGAGAGCAAAAATTCTAGATCAACGGCTACTCATTAACTTACGCATAGACGTTAGAGCCAAAAAAAAAAAACAGACAAAATAGCTATAGCTAGGGTTCTTGATTTTGTTCCAAAAAAACTGTAATTTAATATGAATCATTCATGCTCACCGACGCGAGCAGGTATTATTGATCAGGATTTGTTTAAGATGACAAATGGTGCTAGAATAAGTTTGGTGACGATTCTTCAATATCTATCCGCATGGATTTGTAGCTCTGTTGGGTTGATACATCCATCTCGAAGGGCATACGTGTTGCACAAACTGGTCTTGATTAGTTGCTGCAGGCATTAGTTGATCTCGAGCATTTCAAATCTGTCGGCTACGAGCAAACACGGTTCGTCAAAAGCTAGGCTGATTACCTATTTAAAATCAGGGACCATATATCTTCATACCGATCTGGTCAACCAGCATGTACAGTGAACTGAATACCGACAATTCGTTTTAAGAAAGGGGTGCTTATATTTCTTCGATGGATTCATGGATAGGTTGCTTGACATTTGAACCAGGGAATAAAATGTCGCCTTCAAATGCTCCTAAACGCAATACTTTGTTCTGTGTATACACGATCGTAATTGATCCTCTGTTTTTCGTAAAAAAAAGTAGTTGATCCTCTGTTCGTCGAAAGCATGGGGCTTTATGCTTTTATATATATAATGCACGCATTTAATTCAACCTAACTCCATTAGCAACATCCTTCGGCACATAGTCGTTAGTAATATTTGTTAATGTAAAGCTTTATATGTCAATGCATGCTGTGTTTGCATATTTCTTTTTAGGACGCGGATCAGCATGCAACATCTGCTCCCAACTTCTAGACACTAGCAGTACAGATCAACAAACTCAACGAGTCCTGGTAGGTGCGTGAGTTGAAGTCATGACCAAGACAATTAGCCCCCAGATAACAATTTATTAGCATTTTAGCTAATTATCTTGCTGTTAGTAGTCATTTTGTGAACGAAACTTGGAGTAATATTCAAGTAACACATCTTTTTCCCTGATTTACAAAAACAAGGAAATAAAACAAGGGCTTAATATGCAAAAAAAAGGTCGAGCTGAGCTAGATACTAGAAATTTTCTAGGCGGGTCAGGTTTTTCCTCGCAAGTTTGTGGTGGACTCAAAATGTCATGGTTGAGTTCGGCAGTTTTATGTCTCAAAGTTGATGTGTTGGCTTCGTTGTTTCATTTTGATAGTGTTTCGTTCTATCCCAAGGGTTTTCTTGTGCGCATAGAATTACTACCGGAAACCGTTTACCGACGAAAAGGTGATGAGATAAATTTATGACAGGAATGGCGCAACAGCAATAAAGTACTCCCTCCTGCATTAAAATATTATTCATTTCAAACAAACAAGAAAACTAAAAATGAACTACCGATGACTGTACTAACGACAAATATTTTGATTAGCTACAAATATTTTGATTCAAGAGTATATGTACAGCACCCCGATGTCGAATTTCTGGGGTGAAAACCTCTGCAGTTAAAAAAAAAACCTGTGCAGAATCTCTAGGGATGTGCACTCCCCCGCATCCCACTAGCAAGCAGTGACGCAATGAATTAAGGGAACTAAGCCATGGTAGCCAGACTTGGTAAAAAGCATTCCCGCAGTATACATCTGCAAAGATACGAGGGTAAATCCCGATAAGTTACACGTAGCCAATAAAAAAACTAAAGCAGGAAGGACTAAGGAGAAGAGAAAATGCATGTATATGCTCTTGACGATGTAAAACGAAATAACACAATTAATCTACCGTGTTCCCATCCAGCTTAAACAAACGCTACTGCCGCAAGTTTGTAACCAAAATACATGCAGCCTTGTACTGCTATTGAAGAGATGAATGGAGTTCACAGTTAACAACCTAACATCATACAAAAATAGATGGAATAGAATAAAAAGGAATGTTGACGGCAACAGGGAAGTATTCCAACAAGATGCACATCAAGAAAATAACATAACAAACTACAGGTAGGTTTATAACAAAACAGAAGAGGCAGGTGGTTGAATCACATAAAAGGCAAGAAAATACCTTCCAATCTCACTATATACATCTATGACACAGCTACCCTGAAAATTTTAAGGAATTAGGAATAACTAAAAAGGATGAAAGAAACAAGCAAACCATAAAGAAAAGAAATAAAATAAGCAAAAAGACCAAAATACCTATACTTGAATCACACAGCTGAGAAACTGGCAAACATACCCAAAATGAATGAAATATGCTATCTGAATACAAGACTCCCATTCGCCTGCTGTCTTATTTTCTCGATAAGTAACTGGTAAAATGACCTGAATGCCTTCATATCATTTCCCTGTTGAAGCAGAAAGCTAGTCATTACAGCAACAATTATACTAAAAGTAACCCATTTAAAGTGAGGTTAGATCACGAATTCAAAATCATGCCGGGCACCTTGATACAATTCCACCTCAAAATATAGTCAATTGCAGTGCATTGAAGTTATTTGTTAAATGCCCACTGTGTAAGCCACAGGCAACCCAGAGATGTTTTTTTATTCTATGCTGAAAAGCATCCAACTATTGACAGCACATCAAAATAGTGTCCCACAATGAGTTCATGAATTCAAGAAAAGCAGTTTAACTTTCCAAATTTGAATACAGTAATCACCATCAATTACATTACATCTATAGCCTATAGGAAATCTCCAAACATGTGAGGTGAATTCAGTTTACCTGTAACTTTTGGTAATACTGTTCAGCTAGGTCTTGTGGGCAATGAGCTTCTGGAAGACCTTTACCTACAAAGTTTACAATGAAGTCCTCCCCGAATCTTTCATACATGATCTTTTGGGCCATCACGATTTCACCAAAGAGAAGGAGCTGAATAAGAACAAGTCAATTAACTGAAGTCTTGGCAGGGAAAAATATCAATCCATCTATATCATGTGCATAGATTAGGCAGATCTGAACCCAAGCCCACAACCATTGCCAATGCCCGGTGGCTGGACCACAAGGGCAGGGTTAAAGGAGATGGGAATCTTTTTGCTTATAATCAAATGAGTACTGGCCTGACCTTAAATAGGCCCAACCCTAACAAAGAGAGCTAACAATCAAACCCTGACGCTGACTAATTCATGTTTTCCCTAAGAAAAAACTAATTGATCTAATCCAAACTGCATGTTAACTTGGAGCTAAAGTAAACAAACTTTTTATTTTGAGGGTTATTAAGTAAACAAACTAACTTAGGAGACAAAGTTGTTGCTGCTAATATGCATTGGATATTTGCCATGCGCGTGCCAGGCCTGGAAAACTGAACTCACACCATGACAATATGTCACCATCCCAGTCCTTTCAATTGTTGTATTACTGCCCCTATTTGGCACAGCTCCAACTTCAGAAAACTCATGGATTTCTTGGAGCTACTCATATCCAGGGTCCAGAAATTCATAAAGCTGGAGCTGTAAATAGACTAAGGGTATTATATTTAGTTGTTATGTTTCTATTTTAGACAAAAAAAGAGAAATAAAACCACTTTATTTTATCCTGTAAACTTCAGCTCCAGCATGGATCTCAGAGCTGGAGCTGTGCCAAACAAGCCATAAATGACAAGAGTTTCAAAACAAACAGGCATGTTAAGGCATAGCACGTGTCTAGTTGACACTAAACTAGTTAGCAAATGAGTAATAACTTATCCCACTCTCCTGAAAAGTGTGTGTTACAATGCCTAGTTTTGGAACCAAGCAATTTACTACTCCCTCCATCCCAAATTACTTGTCATTCTCTAGTTCATTTTTGAACTAGAGAGTGACAAGTAATTTGGGATGGAGTAATCTCCATGAAGCGATGAAAGCAACAGGACATAGCACATCTGCGTTATTCAATTCCGTGTTCTATTTTGATGCAACGACATCGATACAAGACATGGAAACCAAATAGAATAAACATCTTTCACAGGAAAAAATCACGGAGTGGTTTAAACTTTGGACAGAACAATGTCAAAATACTTGCACTAATATTTTAAGACTGGTTTAGTTTATCAACTTAAGCATCTAGAAATTATCAATAGCAAAAATTATTGTCACTGAAAAAAGGGGGCATCCAACAAGGTGGAATAAATGCATCTCAGTGCACGTAGAATGATGAAAAGAGTACCTAAAGACTATATAAATTATATACAACCCCAATACAATGTTTCAGTACCAAACAAGTTAGGTAGGCTGGAAATGAAACCCAAACAATTCGGATAACCTAGTCATGGTTCTGATATGGGTTAATCTAAAAATTACACTAATTGTATAAGTTAAAAAAATGCAGAGAATGGGTTATAGAAACAAAGGTGAAACTCAAATCTCTTTTTAAAGTTGGAGGTCCAATATTTTAATTTTTTTACCAAATCAGATATCTCACACAGGTTACAAAATCCACAGATGAATAACCTATGTCAAGTGACATTTAATTGCCCTTTCACCTAACTTCATGTCCAAGTTGGTAAGACTTGGAATTCCAGACGCACAACGTGGGGAAAACTGAATTAATCTGGGAGGTCCTTTACTCCTCTAGAATACTTGGTTATTTATAGCCCAATACAGATCAAAACCCTCCTTATTTAAACTCCCTAAAGATAGAAATATATCTCTACTAGAGGGAAACCTACTCCAACTCTATCTAAACCTACCGATTATGTTCTGATCTGATCAGAACACCTGATCAGTTTCCTAACTAAATAGATTGACTCTTAAACAGACTCAATCAAATCAGACATGATCTGATCTGCTCCCTACTTGGTGCGCGCTAGGTCCACCTGGCTAGCCTAGAACGCAAGGGGAGAGATCACCTAACAAAGGCTTGCAGGAAAGTTGATGCATATAGATCCTACCACCATGCAGACTTTCAGAGTTTAAAAAAGATACAACCAGAGCTATTAACAAACAGCCATGGCAGCTGTATGAGATATATTTTCAACACAACAAAAATAATAATTGCAACTTAAGTTGTAGCATGGTTACATGTCTTACCGTATTTGCATCACGTAGATCAAATGATTTGTCAAGGACGCTGTATAAGCAGCAGCCAGTAGCAAACTTTTCAATCATAAATACTCGGAAGCCAGGAAGCTGAGGAAAAGGAGCATAACAAGAGCAAGAATTATAAGATGAATTCCAATTGAATGGCAAGTTAGAAGTAGTTGTAATTTTGCAACATATTTAGTTAAGAAATAAACACGAGATTACCTTATCTTCAGAGTTGGAGCACCAGTCCTTTACAAGCCTTACAAAAATTTGAACACATGCCTAAAAAGACCATGTCAAGGTATAAGTAGAAACTTAACAGTATCCACAGCTTGAGTTTACAGTAAAGTTTGAGAAAATAGATGAACCGAGAAAGTGGTTGGAAATCAAGATCAACCATAACCCTAACCTTCCGGAGTTGTATATCTTTATGGTTGCATGAAGTAAACAAAAGCACCTGCATTATAGTCTCCAAATACTGCCTACAACTAGGAGCAAGGAGAATCGTAGAGAGGTCATGTGATGCCATAGCGTGCAAGAATGTGTATAATGTCCTCTGCAGTTCTTGCAGTTCTCGAATTTCCTGCAGTGGTATGACAATAAATTACAAAAAAAAAAAAACATGGGATGCACAAGACAACCACTTAAGGTAGTGGAAGTGATGTTGAACAAACAGCATAAGCAAGCTTTACACAACATTAAGTGAAGTATAATAGCATACCACCATGTTGTCACCATATTTGATATAGTTGACTTTTATTTAGTGGGTATTGACAAAGTATGCAAATGGTATTCACTTCCCAAACTGTGCCACATGTTAGCTATCTAAAAGCACACCATCATCAGTATGAAAACAGTAAAGAACCTAATGTAGGATATCCCTATGAAGTACACACTTAAAAGGCACTAGCATTCTCATAAAAATAGAGATGAGCAAATATGTTAATAAAGATAAAAGAACAAGAGGGAAGAAATAAAATATTATACACAAGGGCTTGTTACAGATGCAATTAACATTACCTCGGTGTTGCTTGCAGGACCGGAGGAAAATGCATCTTGTGACAGTATCATGGACAGACGACTTGCAATAGTGGGAAAGACATATTCCAATATGTCACTAGCAGAAGAATTAAATTTGGAAATTATTTGGTTTACCAATACAAGAAATTCCACCATAGCTTTTGCCTGCGTGAAAATAATAATTTCGTGAGCACTGAGAACGGTACAACAAATTGCTTTAGTGCTCTCCAAGAAAAAACTTCTTAGAAGCTAGCACTATATGTTGTTAGTTATATTGACTACTTTAGGGACCATATACTGATGAACGGAAAATGATTGTCCAGGTATGCCCTGCCCACGTAATCACATCCTTTGCCTAACCACCCTAATATGATCTACAAATGACTTGCCCTATACTCAATTTTTTGCATAAAAGGTGTTGTTTCTTCCATAACCTTTGCTCCATATCAGCAGTATATTGGCAGTGATGATTCTAGAATCAGAAAAAAAAAGTGACCCAAAGGAGTCTCTTGGGCAATTAGCGATGAGACTCGCGGATGAAGAGGACAACTCGGAGTAGATGGGGTCAAACATATTAGAAAATGCATTGGATGATGCGCACTTGGTTGTAGCAGATAAGAGGAAAGAGTTTATTATATGTTCCTTTTTTGTGTTCCCATAACAATTTTCTCCTACTGTTCTTCCTTCAAAAGGAATATGTTTTAGAAAAGGAATCCAGCAAAGCAGTAAACACATAAAACATAGGACTATATCAATGGAAAAATATTTAATTACCTCGTCATCAAGAAGTAATTGTCTTAATGGGACTGGAATAGACGGAAGTAAAGAGATGCCTAATATCTCAATCATTCTGTGTAGAAAGGATACGACCTGCGTTTCAACATTTGTGCAAGTTATTTGGTATAAAATCACATCATCAAAGCAAGGGACTTAGAAGATGTGTAAGGAACATGTATGCATTTAACCTTGGATCGGAGAGGTTTCACGTTAGGAAATGAGACGAGGACTTGCAAGACAACATCAAGGGTCTGGGGAAAAGATAAGAAAAGTTTGTATCAGAATAAACCACAAAAATAAGACGGTCAAGAATAACTATAGGTCCCATCACTGAACAATTGCATATGTTGCATGATGACAAGCAGAAGCCATGCATACGATGTTACTGACGTAGGTAGATAACTTACATTCTTGAACATGACCCCTATAGCTGGCCTAATTACCATCACAAGGCGCTCATTAAATCCCTACAAATAAAATAAAAGGAAACATCCAGATATAGTAAGTGTGAGGCGCAAATGACTTTCCGCACGCAGAAGTTCAAACTCTAACATGGTTACAACTTATAAGCCAGATCTTTGAAATTGAGAGTCGACATATCTTACCAGACACGCCTAACAAACCATTTCCCGTAATATTAAATCATGTTTTACAGAATGTGTTATAACTTATAACTCATCCTTCCAATGTGTGAATGTAAATTACCTTGCTAACCATATTCAATGCAACAATAATACGTTGTAGGCTCAATGCTCTCGGTGATGATTCTCCGAGTCCTTGTGCTTTGGCATTCATAACAAGTGACTCAATCTGGAATTATTTATCATCAGCATCAGTAAAAATTCCTGTTTTAGAGGACCTGATGCCGCCATATATAAGCAAAAGAACAATAAATACCTGACAGCAGAGAGGATTCAGCAAAGCAGTCAAGCACTGAGCCTGCTTCTCTGGTGAAACCTCTTCAGTGCCAATCAGCAATCCAACAGCCTGAAAGTAGAACATGAGCATGTGCCGCAGGCCAAGTTAGTATTTCCGCAGTAAAAAAAATGAATAACTAATGTAAGATAAGTTGGATTTACAAAATAAATGGACAATGCACCTCAAAAATTTGGCTGCCATCCTCCGAGCTGGGGGACTTTGTATCATTGTTTCTCCAGTCCATAGAAGTGAACTGGCCTAGTACATCTTGTATGCTCTGTTAAATCATAGACATATGAGTATCAGCCCTCGAATGGCAAATAGATTACATGTCTATCTACCAAGCGAGACAAGGAATTACCTGCAAAATGGTATCTAAATAAGGCACCATCTTTGCCTTCAGCAACTTGACAGCTCTCATGAACAAGTAGCCTGCACGTCTGCTCACATGGGGATTCTGGTGGTGTATGCCACGGTCATCCAAGAAAACACCAAGTAGGTGTGGCACATATTGCACATGCTCCTGTATGAACTTCATGTAGCGGGTAACTGTTTCCAGATACACCAATGCAACTAAGCGGTGTGTGTGGCACGGAAATCTTGCAGAAAGGAGCATGGGCACAAGCTCCCCGAGCAACCCCGTCCCAACCCGAATCTCTTCCTCACCCACCGCTTCTCCAAGCCGGTAGAACAGAGTAAGAGCAACCTCAACATCCTCGACACTAGGTTCTGCGGATGACAGTGATGTCACAAGTAATCCTCTTATGAACAGCTGAGCTGCAGCTGGCGCCACGCGACAAATGCTACGGAATAATGCAACTAAATCCTTCCGCTGCTCTGCCATTAAGTCCTCCTCCTCCTTTCCTATCTTGTCAAGCGCATCAAGATGCCCCCTGTACACTGGATCATACGACATCTGCACCCGCACCACCTCTAATACGCGCCCCAGGTGCCCCAGCTGCTTCTCAGATGGCGTCTTCATCATGCTCACATAGCCAGATAGAAAAGCTAGCACGGAACCAGAATCGACCTCATCATCCTCACAGCTCTCTGCAGCGGCAAATACAGCAGGTAGCACCTCTTCCAGCATCTCCAGTGCTGCAGCTCCATCAGCATCATTGGAGCCAAGCCTGCGATAGCACTCAAGAGCCTCAGCAGCATATCTCGTCACTAAGGGTGCCATCTTTAACCCACTGTCTGCACTATCAAACCCCTGCTGTGCAGAAAAAAGCGACCTCAGCAATGCCACCTTCGCCCTTAAGTCCATCCTCTTTGCTGCTACAGCTGAAAGGCACCCCACTGCTGCTGCAGCAAGTGGGGCGGCACTCCCAGGGGACATTGCAATGTCAAAGAGGAGGGGAACAAACACATCATTCGCGACCAGTCCAACATCGATCCACGAGATGCACCTGCGCGCCGCGTCCAAGGCTACAGCCGCGGCCCCAGGGTCAGCCGTGCGGAGGGTCGAGGCGGCGGCGTGCCAGTGGCCAGCGATCTGGGGCACGCACTGCGCACGCATGGAATCCTTAACCCGCATGGCGTCGGCAACCTCGTCGGCGCTGCGGGGATACTCCTGGGAGAGCAGGTCATCGTCCAGGGAGATGAGGAAGCGCGCAAACATGTCCGTCAGGCCCGGCTGTGGCGGCGACGGCGGGAGGAGATCGAGGAAGTAGGAGGGGTAGACATGGGGATAATCGAGGCGGACGAGGAGCGCTAGAAGCTGGGCGAGCTTGTTGCGGAGGAAGGGCGGCGACGCGGAGTGTGAGGAGGCGGCGAGTGAGAGAAGTGAGGAGCGGAGCAGCGCGAGGTCATCGGGGAGCGCGAATCGCCGGCGGAGCAGCGAGTCGTGGAGAGACTGGAGGCACCAGAAGTGGACCTGCGCGTGCGGGGAGGAGGCGAGGCCGGAGAGGCAGAGACGGAGGAGAGACGACGGCGGGGACTCGTCGCGGGCGCGGGCGCAGAAGGCGAGCGCCTCGGCGCGGACGGCCGGGGAGGCGGAGGCGGCGACCGGAGAGTCGGAGGCGAGCAGGATGGCCTTCTCGAGGTCGTCCATGGCGGTTTGGAGGAATCTGGGGGAAGGGGGACGGAGAAGGGGGAACAGAAGAGGTTGGGTTTGCTCTCACTCTCGCCGTCCACTTTCCTTCCGTTTGGATTGCCGGTTTCATGGGGTCTATGGGTTGCTTATGGGTTTAGGTCTCTAGGCTTCGAGGTTTCGAGGGGTTTTAATTTTATTTTGAATTATTATCAAAATTATTATTTATAATCACGTTAGTATGGTTGTCTACCAGCCTGGTCATGTTAGATGTGCTTAGCTTGATTTGCGTCGAATTGTTGATGAATAAGGTGAATAAATAGTCAAAACGATTCTTTAGATACTATGTTGTTTGATTGAACCAATATTGAAAGTCCTAATTGTACTCCTTCCGTCCAAAAAATTTGTCGTTTTGATCTTTTTTGAAATGGAAGAAGTACTTATCAATAATGGTAATATTTATCTTCGAGTCTTTAAATATCATTTACCATTGATGTAGCAAATCTGTATTGAATTTCCGTTTTCTTCTTATTAATAGTGCAATCCGGCCCGGTGCAATGTACTCCAGGGAAACAGACGCCCTCTGCAACTTGGGCCTTCGGCCAGAATTGTTGTCTCAGACGAACATATGCCTTACGATGGAAACAATGAAGCCCAGCTCAAAGCCCACCAAAGTAGGCTTAGCCCAATAGTGGAACGACTCATTACCGCAAACCCTAGAAAGCCCCATCAACGGCTGCCACAGCCCCATCTAACATCCAACGGCCACCGCGTCAGACATCTGTCTTATAAGACTTCGCCCTTCTCCCATCTTAGGGTTTCGTCCCTCCCGCCTCCACTCCCCACCTCTCCTCTCCCAGGCGCTGCCCCGGTAGGTAAGTCGGCGGCCGGCGGCGAAGATGACGACGCGCTTCAAGAAGAACCGCAAGAAGCGCGGCCACGTGTCCGCCGGGCACGGTCGTATCGGCAAGCACCGCAAGCACCCTGGAGGTCGCGGTAACGCCGGTGGCATGCACCACCACCGCATCCTCTTCGACAAGTACCATCCGGGGTACTTCGGCAAGGTCGGCATGCGCTACTTCCACAAGCTCCGGAACAGGTTCCACTCCCCGGCCGTCAACGTCGAGCAGCTCTGGTCGATGGTGCCCGCCGACAAGGCCGCCGAGGCTGCCGCCGGCGCCGACAAGGCCCCACTGGTGGACGTCACGCAGTTCGGCTACTTCAAGGTGCTCGGGAAGGGAAGGCTGCCGGAGAAGCCCATCGTCGTCAAGGCCAAGCTCATCTCCAAGATCGCCGAAAAGAAGATCAAGGCTGCCGGTGGCGCCGTCGTGCTCACCGCCTAGGTTCTCATCTCTTGGTTTTGAGATCTCTATCTGAACGTGTAGTGCGCTATCTCATCTATTTGTGTTAAAAGACTTAATAGTTTTCGAATTTGTTGTGGCTCCTGTCTGGCAGTGCCTTATGAGGATTTTTGCACTTAGTGATGCCAGTTCATATCAAATATTTCAGATATCTCAATGCTATGTTTCCCTACGCCATTCTTTTTTTCATCTGTGTTATTACTTCGTGGTGACCTAAAATCTGCGGATTACAATTCGGAACTGTGCTAGCATTACAGTATAGGTGCATCGCTAATAATGTTGAAATGTGTGGCGAGTTTTATGCCCAATTCTGTAGCTCGTGCACCTTTTAAGCTTTGCCTTATGTAACCAAAACTCTGGGGTTGTGTTTATTGGTCTTTGGAAACATTTATGTCAGCCCTAGAACCTGATATTGTACTATTGAGTAGCTTAATTATCTTACCCTTAGCACGTCTTGCTATTATTTGCTGACCGTTGTTACCGTTTAATCTATATGATTGATACTGATGTGCATGCTTCATCTCTGAAGTGTACTTTCATGACCATGTTTGCATATTTGCTTGTCAGCTTTGTGGAAGCAATTCACTGTGGCATAAGTATGCTTATGTTGCACTTTCCTTGGCATGAGTCTTGAAGATATCTGGATTGATCGACAGATGCATGAGTGATACTTTTGATTCTTTAAATATATTTGCGACCTAAAATGTGTCATATTTTCATATATGTGTGTAGACTAGTTTTTTTTTTTTGCATGTTGCTGTTGTTTTTCCTTTTTAAAAGCAATTAAAAGTGTGTTTTTCATGCAAAGCTCGTTGAGCCATAATGAGCTACCACCTGAGCGGATTGTGCTGAGCTGAGCTACATTATTACCTGTTAGCATAATGAGCCGAGCTGAGCTAGCCTGTTATGGTAATGAGCAAGAGTGAGCTGATGCCGAGTGGAGTCTGCTACCGTATGCCTGTTGCATTAGCAATTTGTAGGTTAATGTGCATTGTATGCTTGGTTTGCATGATTGTTGCAATCCAATTTGTTACTGCCTAGTTTTTCTTGTTTGTCCGTGCTTTAGTTGACGTGTATGATTGAGAGTTGCTTCTTTATACTCTACACCTGAAACCATGCTTTAGCTGATGTGTATGGCGGACTGGCGGTCGCCACATGGTTTTAGGTACGCCACAAATTTGGGCGTCATGTAGGCGCTGTGAGGGCATTTGTTACTACAGGATGCCAGAGTGTCACAAAAAAAAAGCCATCAAACATGCTTTCAGTTTGTAGTTTGTTTAGATAGGTTTGCTTCTCGTCTGTGTATCTGATCTTACTCTGTTACGCTTTGAACCCCTGCCACATAAAGGATTGTGCGTGTTGTGTGTTGGTGGTGGCTACAATGAACAATTTGGTGGTGAAGTTCTGAAACAGGTTCCAGTATTTAAATGTATTTTTTTTAGCAAATGGTGTTGCTGTGTGTAGACTATCCAAAATGTGCATGTTTTCTTCATCCTGGAAGAAAAATGTGTCAAATATGGTTGTGGAAATAGAGTTGCATTGCTGGCTGCTGTTACTTGATGAATTGATATAAGTGGAACAGAGGTTGTATTGGATTACATGAGGCTCCTATAATATCATTTTTTTTGTTTTGGTTCTGAGTTTGATGTTGTATGATCATCATGCTCCACCAAATATATGATCATTATCTCGGGATTTCATGGTCATGACAAGTTGACAACACTAGAATAGTGGTCCTGTAAATAGTTACATTAGACACTGTAAATCATCTGAACTTTAGCTTAACCTATGATGAGAAGTTTGAAATTAGAGTCCACAAAAAGCTCGAAGGGATTAGTACTTCCGCAACAAATGTGTAAAGAATATACATCTGTTTTGGTATGTTCATTCAGTAAAACGAGTAAAGATAGTATGTAAAGGTGAAATGCACATTGCGATTTAAGCTAAAAAAAATTATCAGATGGTCTTTTTTACTGACAACTCCCAGTTATACCTGATCCATGTTGGTTCAGTTCAGCGTCTATGAGTTGTGGATGTTTAGTTCAGAAGGGGCTTGGTTCAGCATCTATGAGACTACGAACTGTGGATGTTTAGTTCAAAAGGGGTTTGTCCCATCAAATCTGCAAGGGGCTTCTATTGAACTATATATATTGAGTATTAAAAAAAGCCCAAATATATAGAAAAAGAAAAAACATTCGACGCCTGAGAGATTCGAACTCTCGCGGGGAAACCCCATGTACTTAGCAGGCACACGCCTTAACCACTCGGCCAAAGCGTCGATGTCGAACGTCGAGGAACATAATACAAATACCTAGTAACCATGGCGTCCCGCAAATCGCACTTTTCATTTTCCCACTCGAACGGAGGAATCCTCCGGCGGCTGGCGCGCGGGCAGGACGCCTCCGCATGCCGCGCCACGACGCGATGGCATGCCCATGCCTGCGCGGCGGCTCCTCGACTCGTGGAGGACGACGGTCGACGGTGGCACCTACAGCAGTGCGACATCCTCATGGTATAGACCTCGGTGGAGGGCAGATGCGCGCGGAGCAGGTGTCAATCCACTGCGGCCAGGCTGGCAGTTTACTGGCTAGGTGTTAATTACTCCTTCTGTGTCGTTTTATAGTTTATTTTTTAATTACGAAACGAGACAATTTTAAGGGCGGATGAAGTACTCATCACGTAGAATTTTGCATTTTTTACTACTTCCGGTGCCAAATAAGGACTCAAATCCTCTACAGTAACTGCAGTGCAGTTGCTGCAGCTGACAGGTGGGCCCCACGCCCCATGGGCCCACTTGTCAGCTGCAGCAACTGCACTGCAGTTACTGCAGGTGATTTGATTCCGCCGAACAAACGCAACAATTGCTAAGACTAGAATAATTCCGTTCATATAAATACTTGCTCTCATTTTGGATTTCATATCACGCACAGATGGAATTAAGGAATTATTTCCAAAATGAAGATGCACACTGCGTATACAGCATTCGAATTAAACACCAGAAAGCAGAATTTATTCGAACAGACCAGAAAAATAGAATTGAGAAAATGAAAACAAACACGCATGTGAAGTTGTGAACGTAAACACACTCGATCTGGTGCACGCTATTTTGTGACGAAACGTTGAAGCGCTTTATTCATGTGGGCTTGCCAAGCAGATACGTAGAGATCAGTTGCAGGTCTAGATGTAGTCGTTATTGTTGTCGTAGTCGTAGTCGTACTCGTAGTGGTAGTCTCTGCGTACCGTATACGACGACGAAATATCTGTACAGTTAATGGAAAAAAATTAGAAACATTATAAACATGCTCCCAGAACATAATATACGTGGGCTACGAAGAAATGTAATGTTATTACCCCGTTTCAATTTATTCAATTTTCATTAGTTTATTTTTAATTCTTTCGATTGTCTGAAACGACAATTATTTCAGAACGCAGAGGTAGTAGTCAAATTTTGGACGCGGCAGCAGCAACCTCAGTCTAGGCATACGCATAAAGGAGAAGAGCTTGAACTTACAGGAAGACGCGTTATCTATAGCCTGCAATTCGAGCCTTGCTGCTAGATGATCGACCTGAAGTTTCCTTTGCGCAGCAGCCGCTGCCTCCTGTACAAGGGTGCTCCCGTCGTGGCGAACTTGATGATGAGCGCTGTTGTTGTCGTCGCGGGCGTTCGCTGCACAGGAGACGTGGAAGTCGACGTCGCAGGGCGCGCAGCGGTAGTACGACGACGACGCGCGCCCCGTGCCGCCGCCGCCGCCGCACGCGGCGCAGCAGCCGTCGGCGACGACGACCAGCGCGAGGTCGTGCGCCGGGTGCCGGGAGCTGCGCACGACCTGGGGCAGCCGCGCGCAGGTCGGGTGCATGTCGAACCCGCACGGCGGGCAGCGGTAGAGGAAGGAGCCCGGGGCGCAGCGCCCCGCGCAGACGTCGCACAGGTGGGCCCCCACGTCGCGGCGCGTCTGGACGAGCACGAGCGGGTGCGCGTGGTGGTGCGCGGGGGAGGAGAGTGTCTGCGGGTGGCCGGCGCAGGAGTCGTGGATGGCGAAGTCGCAGCCGGCGAGGCAGCCGTAGGCGGGGCCGGACAGGTTCTCCCAGCACATGTCGCAGAGGAACGACCCGATGTAATGCCGCTTAACGAGCTCGTGCCCTGCATGGGAGAAGTGGCTGATGGTGTCCTTCTCCTGGGCCATCTCTCTGGCTCGCTCCCGTGCTCTGTCTGTGTTTGTGTTTGCTTTGGATGGCATTGAAACTGCATTCGCACGGATACTTATAACTCCCGTGCTCTGTCAAGTAGTTGTTTTTGAGTTAAAATAAAATATGTACTTTGTCAACTGCCAAAACAGACTGTTCTTGTCCATAAGTTCCAATTGCTCCCTTCATTTATTAGGTGTCATGTGCAAAGGAAATGGGTTCCTCATGAACTGTGAGGACGAGAAAAACGTCATTAGTATATAATGTTATTTTACAGAGTTTAATAGATGGAATATACATAATATACATAAGAGTAAAATGCATCAACGGTACTTCAACTTGTCTAGGTGTATCATCTAGACCATAAACTCTTAAAATGCATATTCGGACTCATAAAATTGTTAAAGTGTGTCATCTAGATAATTATTATGTCAATAGTCACAAAAGTATTTTTTTAGTTCTTTTAACTCCGATAGCATACTTTAACAAGTTTATTTATCTAATTATGTATTTTAAAAGTTCATAAACACACAGATAAATTCAGAGATAGTTGATGTAGTTTATCCTATACATTATATATATATATATATATATATATATATATATATATACATTATATATATATATATCTTCGTTCGAGTATATATATGTGTGTGTAACCATTTGATATTATCAATAGATTGAGTCCCCTTCCAATTGTTTCTAATGCATGATATATATATAGAGATCAAAATATGGATGACCCAGTCCACCCAAAAATATCTTGGATTTAAACTATTCAATCGTGCTTCAACTAACTGCAGTATTATAGAAAAGCTAAGCTGTATTCTTCTTTTTTGTTTTATGCAAAGCTGAGCTGTATTCATCGTTTTATCTGTCTGGCTCAGATTCCTCAAATCAAAACATGTTACATACTCCCTCGTGATCTTTTTGTTTGTCGTCCGGACAGCAAACGTAAGTTCATTTTTAACCCATATCCTTGTCGGAAACGTCAAACAAAACGATAAGGAGGGAGTATATATTTTAGGGCATAGTAGTGCAAGTGGAATTTTTGTCAACGCCCAATGTATACTGAATTGGTATATTCAATACTTACCTTGAGTAGTCCCGGAAGATGATGTTTAGACTGGTCGCACCGGAAGCCTCTATACGGGTCGTGATGCCACATTTAGCGATTTTACCCGTAGCGGTCATCCGCACTCGTCCATATAAGACCGTCCGCAGTGGCACACTATAAAGTATACTGGATATACTGTTTCACAGTGTAATTTTGAGTACATACTGTAAAAACTGAAGGAGAATATTGTATAGAGTATGCTTTAGAATCTGTAAAAACGTGTCTGGTAAGATGTCAAGGACAACAATACAATTTCAAATTTGGCGTGACCGCTACACACTTCCCCAAGTCTTGTTGCTGTCTCTCGCACGAGGGAGAAAACGTGGAGGCTGACGACGACACTCGCGAAGCTCAGCGCAGAGGATGAAGATGCCAAGGTCGACGACGATGCTCGCGGAGCTCAGTGCAGAGGACGAAGATGCTGATGCGGATGACGATGCTGGCCGAGATCAACGCAGGAAGGGTCGTGGTGGCGCTCGCGGAGCTCGAGGCAAGAAGGGCCGCGACAGCGGTGGGGGCGCTCGCGAAGCTCGATGGAGAGGATGAAGACGCCAAAGTCCTTGTTTGTCACAACTTCTGCTGCAGTTTTTTTATAAAAATAAGTTGAAGGTGTGCCAAACAGAAAGCTTCTGTAACAACTTATTAGTTCAGTTGCTTCTCACAATGAACTAAAAGCAGGACACAAGCAGAAGCTGCTTTCCACCAGATTTTCAAACAAGCTGCTTTTATAACAAGTTCTAGCTGTACCAAACAGGGCCAAAGTCGACGACGCCGCTTGCAGAGCTTGGTGCAGAGGACGAAGACGCTGATGCGACCTCAACACCTATTTTACCTTTGAGTCACGATATCCGTAATCCGTTGGAGTAAGCCTAATGAAGTTTTTCTCGTCCTCATAGTTCATGAGGAACCCATTTCTTTTGCACATGGACCTAATAAATGAAGGGAACAGCTGGAACTTATTGACCAGGTCACCGGGGACAGTCTGTTTGGAAGTTGACACACTACACATTTTATTTTAACTCAAAAGCAACTGTTATACTCACTCCGTTTTCAAAAATACGTTGTTTTGTAGTTCATTTTTAAACTACAAAACGATAACTGTTTGAAGACGAAAGGAATACTAATTGACAGAAGGACCTCAGCTTCACTGTATTTTGCATTCTGAAGAGTTATAAGTATCCATGCGGATGCAGTTCCAATGCCGTCCAAAGCTGACACAAACACACACAGAGCACAAGAGCGAGCCAGACAGCAGAGAGATGGCCCAGCACCAGGACACCATTAGCCACTTCTCCCATCCAGGGCACGAGCTCGTGAAGCGGCACTACACCGGGCCGTTCCTCTGCGACATGTGCTGGGAGGACCTGTCCGGCCCCGCCTACGGCTGTCTCGCCGGCTGCGACTTCGTCATCCACGACTCCTGCGCCGGCCACCCGCAGACGCTCTCCTCCCCCGCGCACCACCACGCGCACCCGCTCGTGCTCGTCCAGACGCGCCGCGACGTGGTGGCCCATCAGTGCGACGTCTGCGTTGGGCGCTGCGCCGCGGGCTCCTTCCTCTACCGCTGCCCGCCGTGCGGGTTCGACATGCACCCGGCCTGCGCGCGGCTGCCCCAGGTCGTGCGCAGCGCGCGCCACCCGGCGCACGACCTCACGCTGGTCGTCGCCGACGGCTGCTGCGCCGCGTGCGGCGGCGGCGCGGGGCGCGCGTCGTACTACCGCTGCGCGGCGTGCAGCGTCGACTTCCACGTCTCGTGTGCAGCGACCGCCGGCGACGCCGACAACAGCGCTCATCAAGCTCGCCACGACGCGATCGCCGATGTACAGCAGGCGGCTGCTGCGCAAGCGCAAGTTGATGCCGCGATTATACGAGCAAGGATCGAAGCGCAGGGTAGAAGAGCCGCGTTGGACCTGATCGGCCCTTCCTGTAAGTTCCCCTTGCATGCCTAGACTAGCTGGGGTTGCTGCTGCCTCGTCCAACATTTGACTAACATTACACATCTTCATATATTTCAGCACATATATTGTGTTCTGGGAGCATGTTTCTAATTTTTTTCCATCAACTGTACAGATCCTTCGTACACGGTACGCAGAGACTACTACATCTAGACCTGCAACTCTCTACGTATCTGCTTGGCAAGCCCACATGAATAAAGTGCTTCAACATTTCGTCACAAAACAGCGTGCACCAGATTGAGTGTGTTTACGTTCACAACTTCACATGCTTTTTTGTTTTCATTTTCTCAATTCTGTTTTTTTTCTGGTCTGTTCGAAAAATCTATGTTTCCTGGCTTAATTTGAATATTGTGTACGCAGTGTGCCTCTTCATGAATTATGGACATAGATCTTTTCCTCTGTGTATGATATGAAATCAAAATGAGAGCAAGTACTTATATATATGAACTGAAATATTCTAGTCTTGGCCGGCGGCCCAAGAAAGAATTGAAGTGTACGTATTTTATAATTCCACCTGATGAGTGGTGAGTAATTGACACCTACTCCCTCTATCCCATGACGTTTCAGACAAAGAAAAACAACTTAAAAGGAACTACGGCTGTGCCAACGACATCTATTAAGGACCTCCATCTCGTGACCTGAATCAGGTTTCTCCTCCAGATCAGCAAGATTGCTTCTTGAAAACCTGCGCAATTAGCAGGAGATATCAATTCTGCCCGTGAACGCATCTATCAGGCTCTAGTGTATGTAGCTAACAATATTCGACAACAGCTTCATTATTTATCGAGCACTTGATTGGTTCAATACCATGTCTGCAGGTAAACCATCCAAAGTCAACAAGCTAATAGTAAGCGCTACTTTGTCAATGGGCTACGCTGTTTCTAATGAATGATGTGTATACAAAACAAAATATGGATGACCCAGTCCACCCAAGAATTTATCTCCATTCTGAACGTGCTCCTGCCTCTTTTTCAAAAAAAAAAAAAATCCACCCAAGAATTATTGGATTTAACCTATCCAGTCTTGCTGCAACAAACTGAGTACATTATAGAGAAGTCTGAGCTGTATTCATCGTTGTCTGATTGACTCAGATTCCTCAAACTCAAAACTTGTTACATACATATTTTAGGGTATAGTAGTGCAAGTGGAATTTTTGTCAACGCTCAATGTTTGATGAATTGGAGTATATTCAGTACGTACTTATCTTGGGTAGTCCCAGAAGGTGATGAAGCACGAAGTGTTGGTACTGAAGCCAACTCATTTCATATTCTGACGAAGCACCAGAAACCATCTTTTTTTAAGTTATTTGTAAAGTCTAGATCTTCCCTTCTAAGCATATTATAATCAACTTATTACAAGTAAATACAAATATAGACACTCACAACTCATCATCTAGAACAAAACGACCATAACGAAATAAATAAGCACGCGACTGTGGACTTCATAGACCAACTTACAGTATGTTCATTCTCTCACATTTTTCATAGGTGCGCCTTAGATGCAACACCCATAAATTCCTCCATAAATTACATGCATTTAGTATTGTTGAATTCAATTTGAAATTCGCTCTCACCGAAAATCGAACTCAGGACCTGTTCTACCCAGAATACATAACCATTAGTGCTCTCCATGAGATGCAGGCTTCATCATATGGAATGCGTGGACCCCAATAGCTGCCTCTGGCCATTTTTTGGCTACTGGGACTGCGAAATTTGCAAATAACATATTGATCTCAATTCTCAATGAAGATTCTTCCATGACATGTTCAGGGATCTAAGGCTGTCTCCAACAGCTGCCTCAAATGGCAGCCAATCCTCATTTTGCCTCTTAAAAGAAGAAAAAACTCCTCCAACAGATACCCCATAAGGAAAATGCTTTTTGCATCCATAGTCTGACGTTCCCCAGATATGCAGACGGGGAGGACCGAACCCATTCACTATTCATTCTCTCGCTCCCCGCCGCCTCTGCTGCCGCACCGCCTGCCGCCGCCTTCTCCGTCGCCTCGCCCTGCCGCTGTCTCACGCCCCCCCCCCCCCCCCCCCACCGTCCTCCCCGTCGCCTCGTCGTCGCCCCGCCCCGCGACCCCCCCCCCCCCCCCCCCCCCCCCTCCTTCCTGGTCCCGGCCAGAAGATTGTAAGGAGGAAGGGGCTGTCCAGTTTTGAGTTCTCTGTTGGAGATGAGAAAAAATAGGATAGATTGAATGCACTGTAGCAAGCTTCAAATGATGAAATGGGGCTCATTGTTGGAGATAGCCTAATACGGAGTTGGAAAGGAAATCCCATACTTCTACAGACAAGTCGTCGACCGTGCACGAAAAAATGCGCCATCACAAATAATGTGTACTCACTCTGTTCACTTTTATTTTACTTTATGACAATCAGTTTTTATTCTTCTAACATCGAATAAAAGTGAAGAGTATATTGTTACGTGTTTGCAAATTTCTTTCACGGCTTGTGATACACACAAACACACGGGCACAAATATTAACATGACAACACAATACCCTTATACAGTCTTAACATCAAAAGCGCGCAATATCTACTCTAGGAGGTAAACAAAACATTCCCTATATAGTATAGAAATAAAATATACCTCATCCCAAAATACTTGTCACATGAACTAAATGGAGGGAGTAGCAAACAGTATTTCATAATAATGAGAGTAGCGTGTTTCTGACCATAAAAATTGCACATGGTTTTTCATAATACTGGTAGTACCGAGTTTCTGATGAGAACAGAGATTGATCTAACCTAATTAAGTATTACTAGCAAAGAGAGTGCTGACTGAGTTACACCAGAAAGAAAAAGGAAGCTTGAATCTGTGAAGGAGTAACCTTTTACATGGGACCAGATATCTAATCGTAGTAGTCTTCCTCTGTCACATGAAAGAACTGTCTTTTAGAAAGCTTTACAAACGAACAAGATTACATGTTTTTGATGAAGAGAAAAGAAAAGATAGCAGCCAAATGAAAAAATTATGTTCAACAGGAAACTTACGTGCTTCTTCCTCTTGGTTCCAGTCATCATCGTCGTCGTCAAACTCAATATTCTACATGGTAGCCAAGACATCAAAATGGTACATATGAAAAATGTCATGAAGCAAGCTAAAATTTACACATTTCCCAAGCTACAAATACACTTCCATGTACCTCATCAAAGCCCAGCAAACAAATACAGTGCTACATACCTGATTGTAATCATCGTCTGAATTTTCTTCCTCCTCCGCTTCTTCTTCCTCCGGTTCATCCTCATCGTCTCCATCCTTTTCTGCTTTCTTGTCTCCATCCTATAAGTACCAAAACTTAATCAGCATGCTCAAAAGAGGGGAACGAAATGAAGTGTATGCTTCTCATACCAACATGCTGCACAGAGCTCACTAGTTTCATCACGTGAAACAGAGTATCGGTGTGTAAAACTGTAAGCTGTAGTATAGAGTATTGATTCATATCGATTCTTTCTGCAGGTTCTATGTTCTACAAGTCTATAAATTGGCATCATGGCCCTACAGGATAGACCATGACTGCATAGTGCATACTGGCCCTTTGGCCCTACGAAAAAAATCAATAGTTCTGCTTAAAAGAGAAACTAGTAAAGGTATGACTACACATTGATTTTTGAATCTTGATAGAAGGGCAAATAAGAATTTTAAAGCTCAAATAGAAGGGTGAAAATCTTGCCTTGTGGGTCTGTTCGAGCTTTTCAAATACTTCAAATGCTTGATCATCTGTAAAAAAAGGTGAGAAGCGTGCAAAGCAGATTCACAGCAGGTCAGCAGCTAAAATACAACGGAAGCTTCTGTCAAATCAAGCAAACCTGAGCCTTTATCCCATCGAAGTTTCTTGTTGCTTGCTTGTCCTCGTCTAGAACCTGAGAGGAACATAATGTTAGGCATCTAATGTTCTTCAGTCTGTAACCATATAACAAAAATAAACTTAAATGTACATCAATACATTCAATCCTACCTTGTAATAGTTCTGCAGGGAAATTTGATGAAGTAAGTTTAAGATACAATGCAAGCGATTCACGTTTTGCATGTGTCTTGCGTTTCCTATCAGAAAATCTTTCGATCTCTTTATCTTCATTCCCTGACAAGATACCAATCCATGAACTAATTAGATGCAAAACAATGTTAAAAAACAGCAACAATGGTTAAAAGGAAATAAAAACGAAGGAATGTTTCAAGACACTTCATTGTTTCCGTTATCCTGCAAATTTGTTTCTACGAATCTATGAGGTATGTCCGGAAAGGACGAACATAGGGACCATCATCGAAATTGATCAGGATAATAATACAAATTGTAACTATTAAGCTCGGTTATAGTACTTTTCTTTGGAGCGTCTTCCTCGAGGTGGTAACAGGACGTCTTCCAGAACTCCTCAAATTTCAAGGTGGATTGCAGCAGCACCTTCTCCTCGTTGGTCGCCTTGGCGCACGTCATCTCCGGCAGCTTGATATCCTGCACAGGCGACCCGCCCGGATCGATAAAGCAAGCGGATGAGCCCGCCGAAGAAACGACTGTGGAGGCACACGCATTGTACTGCCACGAGGAACGGCACGCAATGCGCCGGCAGGCGAGCGGGGAGAAGAGGATGAAAAAAAAGACAGACCGGGAAGTTCTCGTGGGCCGCGTGCTTGGCGGGGTGCTCGAACGCGAACCCTCCTCCCCTCCCCCTCCCTCGCCCTCCTCTTCCGCCGCGCCCGCGGAACGCCATCGTTGAGGACGCGTCGAAGCGGTGGCAGGCGGGTGCGGGGAGAGCGGAGGAAGGCGAGCCGCGAAAGGAAGGGAGAGGGGCGGCGTCGGTCTGGGAGGGGGAGGCTGCCTGGGGGTGGGCGCGGGCGCCGCGCGCGGTGGGGAGGCGCGGCGAGGGCGAACAGGGGCGTGGAGCCGTCGACGGTGGCGGTCCAACAAGTTATTGTCGCAGGCACGGGGCCCACACGATGTGGGCTTTGAGCGGCGACGTGGGTAGCGCGCAAGCAGGCTCTATTGTATTGGGCTTTTTTACTTAAGTACTAGGCCGTATTGGGCAAACCGATAATACAAGCGTTCATGCGAAGGTCGTCTTGTCCAATAATAATCACAACTCACAACCCACAACTGGAATACGAACATTACACATACTCACGACAGAGAAAAATGGAATACGCACATACACATCAAGCTATAACTTTTTTTTTTTTTTGGCACAGCAGAATCCGGCTACGTGCACGATGGACGTGGTCACGAGTCGTCAGCAAGGACGCCCATAACCGCCGACGCCATGCCGGCGGTCGCCACGTCGATCGCCATTTTGAAGCTCTGCTTGAGAAGATACTTGGCAACGCGATTGCCGGCGCTGGGTCTGGCGGCGCCGCCAACGCTACCGCCACCGCCACCGCCGCCGCTGACGCACGCGATGTGCAGATTGATCGCGCACAAGCCGCAGCGGTAGTGCCAGACGGGCAGCGCTTCACGGCAGGCGCTGCACTTCCCCGCGGCGGGAACCATCTGGAGGTAATGCTCCTTGTGGACGGAGCTGTGGACCACCTGGGGGAGCATCGTGCAGACGGGGTGCACCACGAAGCCGCACTGCGCGCAGCAGTAGACGAAGCTCCCCGGGCCGCAGTCCCCCCGGCACAGGTCGCAGGTCCAGCTCAACCCGCTGCTGTTGACGGGGATGCGGCTTAGCCCCAGGGCGTGCCACGGGTGCGCGAAGAAGGAGACGCTCTTCTGGAAGTAGTCGACGCAGGCCTCGTGGGCGTCGAAGTCGCAGCTCTCGCACCGGTAGCCGATGAGCCCGGCGAGCTTGGACTTGCACAGGTTGCAGACGTGGGTCGCCGCGCTGCTGTACTGCGACCTCACGAGCGCGTGTGGGTCGGCGAAGTGTGCTCGAGTAGACGCCATAGTCTCCGGCCGGTGATCTTCCGAATGTGTGCTCGTCGCTGGTTTCGGGCCTTTGGTTTTTGGTTGTGTTTTCTTTTCCTTGTTTGGAGAAACAAGCATGGAGGAGCTAGCTAGCTGATATAGGAATGCGACTGCGGCCACATCACGTATCCTAGAACAATTATTCGATCCCTTTGGTTTCTTAATTTAAATTATGTTATGATGATTATTAACCTTTCAAATCAAGCAACGTGAAATCTTTAGTATGTAGCTCACTTTGTAAATCCGTGCATTGACATCTTCTTGTTGTAATATATATACAACAATGTCAATAATTAATGCACAAGAGTGATATATTGACACGGCGTCCGAAATAATGTGACTTTGATAATGGGCGTCTTCGGGCTCATCAAAGGCCATTGACAGATTGCTTAGTTTTCCTACGTTGAGATTTTCATAGATAGAAGCATCTTTTTAGTTTATCAGTACTCACTCCGTGGCCATAAGTTTATCATCTTTTAGTTCATTTTAGAATTAAAATATAAAAAAATTGGGACGAAGGAAATATTTAGAACTTCTATAGTTGTGTTAAACATTATATTTTCTTAATGCAATGGCGGCAGTCCTCATGTCCATTATTATTAAGAAAAAATAAGAATGCTGAAAATATCCATTGGGCTCATCATGAATTCGTTAATCGTTGTTTTGATACTGTATTGAATGCGGTTTTGATCTACAGAACTTGATGATTTCAATAAGGGGCTGTCTAAATTTCAGGTGCCTGAAATTTAGGAAATTTTCAATCACCAGGTAATTAGTAGTTAATTACTATCATTAAGTGCTAATCATTATAATTATTTATTAACCCTTAATTTTATAGATTGATCAATCACAAATTTTTTATTTGATTATTTTACAACTAACATAATCCTACAAATACGAATTACAATTAAAAAAATTTGCTAGCTTACTGCTGCCGTCCGTCGGGTGTGGCCGCGCGGCTGAGAGGCGCGTCCGTCGTCTGACTTCAGGCGCCCATTCAGGCGCCTGAAGTATAGTCTTTCCGTTTGAATAAACCTTAGAATATACGTATATAGACTCGGTCACCCCAGCCGTTACTTGATTTAGATGCCAACTACGCAACTGAAGAAACTGGCACACCAGCTGTATTCATCACAAAAATGAAATTAAACAATGTTCATGGTACAACGTATTATCTGTGCTGCGTTCGCCGCACTTTTAGCATTCGTCTTGGAACATAGTGGCATTACTGTCGAAGACAAAGGCGAATTCATGTTAAATACGAAAAACATTTTCTAATTCGAATAACATTGCTTCAATTCACATGACAAGGGGAGAGATGAAAAAGGCTATTCTGAAAATAAATAAACTTAGCTTGTTAGTAACATTTAACTATATCGATTGGTACTAACTAACTGTTCTCATATACACATAGATGACGGAATTTGGATGACTTTCTGTTTTTATTTATTGTGTGTTAATCCATGGTGAACTTTTAATTTGTGAAAGTTCTTCTCTTCTACCTTTTTCAGTTTGTCTCTATTTAGCGTGTGCTTATCCATATGGTTTGTTCTAATGTGATATTTATATCTGGCTAAAAAATAATTGTATATTCTTCCTTCATATAATACAATAATTCGACAACAGGTTCATTATTAATCCAGCATTTGATTGGTGCAATACCATTTCTGCAGGTAAACTGTCTAAAAGCCAGTAACCTCATGGCAAGCGCTAACTTGTCAATGGGCTACTCGGTTTCAAATGCATGATGTATATTCATATAGAAATACGGATGACCCAGTCCACCCGAAAATTATTGGACTTAACATATTCGATTGAACTGCATTATTTCAGAAAAGATGAGTTGCATTCTTCGTCCTTTTGTCTGACTGACTCAGATTCATCAACTCAAAACTTGTTTCATACATATTTTAGGGCGTAGTAGTGCAAGTGGCCTTTTTGTCAACGCCGCCTAATGTTTGATGAATTGGAGTATATATATTCAGTACTTATCTTGGGTACGTAGTCCCGGAAGGTGATGAAGCACGAAGTGATGGTACTCACGCCAACTGATGCCATATTATTCTGACGAAATATAGAAAACCAACTAACTAGAGTAGAAACTAATCACCTCCTAGCTATGTCGAGATGAAAAAGCAGGTCATTTATTAAATTGAAACAAAAGAGGTTTCTCTAACAGCAGCCCAACAACGGATAAGCTTATGCCAGCAGCGAGAGCAAAAGGTGTGGGAAATAAGGAAGGAGGTGGAGAAAGCAGCGGATGCAAATGATACGGATGCTCCCTCGGTTACTAAATATTTGGTACTTATTAGTTCAAAAATAAATTAACAAGTGACAAATATTTAGAGACAGTGGAATCAATTATCTTATGGTATCAAAATAATTAAATAAAGTATAATAAACTTATCCATCTTCTGTTAGTACTACTCTGAATCTTTTTATTTGTGAGTTCATTTTTGAACTAATCTCATTAACTGTCTCAGACCTGAATGTCACATAACTGCAACAAGGCGAGACAAAATGGTTCCGAAATTACAAACAGACCCAAATAAAAGCACGATCCATACACAATTAATCCAATCAGTTTTGAACGGGAGCAATGACACCGAAAAATGCAACTCGATTACATTAGGTGGAAAGAAGTATGTGTTGCACCCAACAATCGCATGTGCAGACCACCTCGCCGGCGCTGTATCCTCGACATGACGCCGGCGGCCACGTATCCATATACGAGAAAACCAGAACAAAAGCTGAAACACAGGACGTTTTTTTTTTAGAAAAACTTAAACACGCGCAGAGTACGTAAGCTACAGATCAAACCATGGATGTATAAGCAGCGGCTCGTCAATGACACACGCGATGTGCATCCTTTGTGTTACAGCGCGTCTGCAGGACGCACACGCACGCGCATGCATGGGATCATCAATTGTTCAAGGACGTTGATAGAAGGTCGATCAACGGCGGTCCCAACAAGCCGCCGGTTGCTACGGTGAGCGCCACGCCGAGGCTTTGCTTGAGAAGGAACTTGGCTACGGCAGAACAAGGACTCGGTTTTTTTGGCAATGTCGTTCTGACTGCCTGTAGATACTCCCTCCATCCCCATAAACTTGTCGCTTTGTAGTTTAAAAATGAACTACAGAGCGACAAGTTCATAGAAGGCGGTGGGAGTACGTCGCAACCGGCGCCGGCGCCGGGAGGGCCGTACATGCCCGGGGGAAAAGGGCTGTAGTCGTAGCTGCCTGCTGGGATGGGAGGACCGTACGGGATGGACGGACCGCCGAACCCCCGGAATGGCAGGAGAAGGACCGTATACCGCGATGGCATGGCCGTGAATGCCTGCGATGCCAGTGCCGTATCCCGGGATGGCATGCCCGTAAATGCCTGGCGCTGGCGGGGTGCCATGACCATATCCCGGGATGTTGATGTTTGGGGCGGAGCCTTGGAAGAAAGTAGTAGCCTTGGTTCATGAAAGCAGGGTCGACGAAGTTGTTGCCTAGTCCGCCGCGGCGGCAGGTCTGTAACCGCGCTGATCGCAGCTCCGTGGCCGCCCTGGTGTCTAGCAGGTCCGAAGCCGCGCTGGTCGTCAGCTCCGTAGCCGTCTCTTTCTCTCCAAACCAAAGGCATCCTTATATGCCAGCCCCGCCGTTGTCTTCGGCGCCGGTGGACTCGTCCATGACCATGACACAAGCGATGTGCAGCTTTGAAAAACAAAGGTCCTCATACGAGAAATTACAAAATAGCGCCCCTCCATCGCTTGCTTTTGCTGCCTTAAGCAGGCCATATTGGGCTTTTGCCTTAAGCAAGCCGTATTCGGCTTTTGACTTAAGCAGGCCGTATTACAAACGTTCATGCAAAGATCGCATACTCCTCCGTCATTGAACTTTTATCGTTTTCTAGTGAAAATGAACTAAAAAACGAAAAACTTTTAAAGACGGAGTGAGTATGTAACAATCACAACTCACAACGATCCCTTTAATTTATTATTACAAGCAAAGACAGGAGCGGAAATGCACCGAGATGACTATATAAGGTAACAACGAAGAGGCAAAATTGGGGCGCACCTCGGTCTCATCGTCTCACTGGTAAGTTATGAAACGACGTCAAAGGATCTGATCTGATCGGAACAATGGGTCAAGCTGAAGCCATTCATGGGCCTATGGAAAATACTCCCCCCATCTCCGTATATTTGTTATTTTTTTTACTAGACGTCAAATATTTAGTAACGGAAAGAGTAATAACATATCCATATAGCCCTTACAATGCAACAAGAGAAGGCTTTTCATTCAAAAAATAATAATGCAAGAAAAGTAAAAAAAAAAAACAGACATTACAAATAGATGGTATGTGAAGCACACGGTACTTTTGGCTTGTAGCCACAACAACGACCGTCGATATAACTACGGTCTATGCGCAGATGCACTTATTCTGAAAATTAACATAATCGACAAAGAAAAATGGAATACGTACTATGTTTATTCGAAAGGCATACACATCATACTATGACGTGTACGACAGGGAAAACCGGATAGCGGAAACCGGCTACGTGTACGCGATGGGCAATAGGCATGATCATCAGTGATTTGATTACATGAGCTCGGCAGCCACCTTTCCAATGGTGATTGCAGTTTTGAAGATCTTGAAAATAACATTGGCAGCTGCACCGGCGCCGACGCCTCCGCCCTCCCCGGCACCAGCGGCGGCGTCGCCCCCCGCGACGCCGGCCCCGTCCTCGGCGGCGTCATCGTCTGTCGTTGCGATGATCGCCGTTCTTAACATCTGTTTCGTAATTGACTTGGCAAGCCCACCGTCGATGCCGTCGTCGCCGGCCCCGTCCCCGAAACCGGAGGCGGCATCGGCCCCCACACCGCCGCCTCCGCCAGCCCCGACACCAGTGGCGGCATCGCCGTCGCCGCCGACTTCGGCTCCAATACCGGCCCCCGCACCGCCGCCTCCGCCGGCCCCGGCGACGGCGGCGGCATCGGCCCCCACACCGCCGCCTCTGCCGTCGCCGCCGACTTCGGCTACCATACCGCCCCCCGCACCGCCGTTTCCGCCGGCCCCGGCGACGGCGGCGGCATCGGTCCCCACACCGCCGCCTCCGCCGGCCCCGACGCCAGTGGCGGCATCGCCGTGGCCGCCGACTTCGGCTCCGATACCGGCCCCCGCACCGCCGTCTCTGTGGGCCTTGGCGACGGCGACGGCCTTTTTTGTCGTTTCGATGATCGCCATTCTTAAGATCTCATTGATTATTGACTTGGCAAGCCAACCGGCGACGTCGCCGGCCCCGTTTCCCAAACCGGAGGCGGCATTGCCCCCCACACCGCGGCCTTCGCCGGCCCCTACACCAGTGGCGGCATCGCCGTCGCCGCCGACTTCGGCCCCCGCACCGCCGCCTTCGGCCGCAGCCCCGGCGGCGGCGGCACCGGCCACAGTACCGCCGCCGACGCAGGCGATGTGTAGCTTGAACAGGCACAAGCCGCAGCTGTACTGCCAGACGTGCAGCGCTTCACGGCAGGCGCTGCACGTCCCTCCTGTGGCAGGAACCATGCAGAGGTCATGGTTTTCGTGGAGAGAGCTGTGGATCTTCTGGGGGAGCATCGTGCAGACAGGGTGCACGTTGAAGGCGCACTGGACGCAGCGGTACACGAAGCTCCCCGGGTGGCAGTCCTCCCGGCACAGGTCGCATACCCACCTGTTGCTCTCAATGGGGATGCGGCTTAGCGTGAGTTCGTGCCACGGGTGCGCGAAGAAGGAGATGGTCTTCTTGAAGTAGTCGGTGCAGGCCTGGTGGGCGTCGAAGTTGCAGCTCTCGCACCGGTAGCCCATGAGGCCGGCGAGCTTGGACCCGCACAGGTCGCAGCTGGAGTGGTCGGTCGTTTGGTAGAACTTGTACAGGAGCGAGTGTGGGTCGGCGGCGTGTGTTCCAGTAGACGCCATGTCTGCGGTGGTCTTTCCGAGAGTGTGCTGGCTTGGGGCCTTTGGTTTTTTGGTTGTGCCCTGCTTTGGAGAAACAACAAGCATGGAGGAGCTAGCTTATATAGCAGGAATTCGAGTATCCGACTGCGACCATCACATATTTTATTGGATTCCTGTTGTTTCTGAATCCAAATTATGTTAAACCTATCTGTCGGTACCTCGCAGACTGAGTACCTCCGCATACAAGGAAGACAACACGTTGGGTTCCACCTCTCAAGAGATGAGATACCCAGAGTCTACCACGTGTCCTGCAGTTCTGGACATGTCTCTCTGCTAAAGATGGCTCCGATGCTGCCACATGTTTCGTAGCTCCGGACCTGCCTCCCCGCCAAGTGTATGTCACACCCGGTTTTATTAGAAATAAAACCAGCTGCAAAATACATGTATGCCAGGATCAGTTTTACCATACATGTACGACAAAAAGTGATAAACAATTTTATATCGCATGCAAACAACATTTATACCTTCAAAAGAGTTTTGAAGTAGCAGCGGAAGAGGAAAAACTTTAGGGCAACCACAGGCAAATTGACTCGCAACAACGCGACCTATGCACTATCTTCACTTGTCGCTGTCCCCATTAGATCTTCTCTTCACTGAGCAGCATATCAAAAATACAACAAAGCAAGTGTGAGTATCATCTCATAGTACTCCGCAAGTGTGGGAAATAAATGACATGAAGGACAAATCAAAGGAATGGCTGATAGTGGTTTAAGAACTAAGCATTAAACTTAACATTAGCTTTCATTAGCAACCTATATCTAGGTGAATATTCCCAACTATAACAGAATAATAAATGAAGAACCAATCTCAATGTACATTCCCAACCACCATTGCAACCATTGATTAATTATGAATTCGACACCAAGCTGCTCTTGCCCGTGAGTACGGTTGTCATGACAGTTTTTCAATCTCTGCAGAGAACGTATCATTTACCCACAAGCTGTGATTACATCCCCTGTTGCCAGTTGGACTAAGTAAACCGCCCTGATACCAATGGTGAGCAACCCACATTACACACTTCCGTAGGTGTGTGGCCAGGAGATCACTACGAGGTCTTTACAAAGGTCCTCCCGACTAGTAACCGACCCTCTGAGGTTTCACCGCTCCAGCTCCTAGAGTCCATTTTACCTCCGCCAGGAGAAGCCCCCTCTTGAGCCATGCGGATCCCAAGGCAGATACGCTAAACCAATTTCCCGCACCGTCCAATTACCAACAATAAGCCGGGAGAGGCCTAATTAATTGACCAAGTTGCCCCATAATCAGTGTTGTGGCGATACTGTATAGCTTAGTGACTACTACATAAACCGGTCCTTAGAATCCGACAAGGTTCAAACCCCAATCCCGGGTCTCGTGCGTACTGCACCATACCATTCAAACCAACCCGTCAGATTCCTATTTACTACAATTCATTTTCCAACATCATAATCATAATAATAAGTCATAAGTAATAAATATGGTCAATGTTTTTCCACCCATCTATTATGCATAGCGTAAAGTAAATCTCATATACCACCCTTTCATACCCCAAGCGATAAGGTAATAAGGTAAAGCAAAAAGGATATTCATAGGATTCATATTAATTAGCATGCAACTAAATAAAATCCTTAAAAAGGTGCAATATGGTCAAGGGCACTTGCCTGTTTTTACATAGCTACTTAGTTCTTCTTCTTCATTGAACTCTTGATCTACATATCTTCATATCGCTTCTTGGTCGAGATACGAATGCGCATAAACTACCGACAAGGTAAAAAGCAATCAAGAGCAATACACCAAACTAGCAATAGAAGTATTATGATTGGAATTTGTTAGGATTATGATTTAAATCGGAGTTATGAGTGATTTATTATTTTTCATAGCTAAAGAAATGCATTTATCATTTATTTTCTCATTTTTGGTATTTATTTATATGTTAATAACATTATTAATGAATTTATCATAGTCATAATATATTTTATTTGCACTTTATAATTTTATTTCATCTTAAACGGTTTTATAATTAATTCTCTTATTATTTATGCATTTATTCTCCATTTTTAGTATTTATTTATAGCTAAAAACATTTTTATTAAATTTTTCCAAAACAAAATATATTTTATATGCATCCTTTAATTTTATTCCAGTCTAAAGGATTTATAACTAATTTTCCTATATTTTCTATATAATTATATTATTATTATAATATTGATTTTATGCTCAGAACATATTTTAATAGATTTTTTCCTAACCAAAATATATTTAATTATACATTTAATATTATTTCATATTAAAAGAATGTGCTCAATAGTTTTTATACCATTTTTTATTATTTATTTCTATGCTCAAAACAATTCTAGATTGATAAAATCCCATTAAATCCATTTCTATCTAATTTTATTACCTTAAATGAATTATATAAATATAAACAAATTTATATATTTCAAATTCTCTAAATAATTTTTTTTGAAATTATTATTAAATTAAATACATTTTTCTGCAATAATTTTTTTTGAGGAATTTTCATTAACAACAGAAATAATATAAAGGCTATACTAAATTTTATAAAGTCAATCTTCTTACTAGACAGATGTTTAAAAACAATAATAACAAGGTTCCAGGGGACTAACTGAAAACCTCCATTTTTCTTTTTTTTTCTTATTTATTTCTCTACACAAAATTTGGTGGACCGAGCTACGGTGTTGTGGACCGAGGAAGGGGGGTGCGGTCCATAGGTCCACGGTGGACCGGCCGCGTACCCCTTTGGGGGCTTTTAATCCTGGCCGTCCAACGGGATCCGACGGACAGGGAGGGGGTCCGGCTGGGGCAAGGCGGCGGCCGGAGGCTATTGCGGCGGCGCGATGGCTTGCCTCACCGAGGATCGCCGGAACGGCGTCCGGTGGCCCAAACTCGACGGGGATTGCGGTAAAATGGAAAGGAGGGGATTGGGAATCTCACTGTGGTGTTTCCGTCGCGGGAAATTTGTCGTGGATGGACGCGCGATGACGAGAAGTGATGTCCAGACGACGGCGACGTCGTGGTGGGGCCTCGGATGCTAATTCTTGCCGCGGATGGGCCCATGTAAGGATCGAAACGCCCAAGAGGGGGGGTGAATTGGGCTTTCTTTCAAATTTTAAGACAATTAAAACCAAACTACTAAAGCCCAATTCCTATGCGACTCTAACTAAGCAATCAACGAAGATATAAAATGCGAAGTAAAGATTGCTTAAAGTAAAGAGATGGAGAGGAATGCAAACGCTAGGGGACACGGAGATTTTTCCCGTGGTCCGGCAAGATCGCAAGGATCTTCCTACGTCCACGTTGTGGCACCCACCGAAGGGTTTTGCCACGCCCAATGTCATCGAGACAATGGGGTCTTCACTAATCTTCTCTGTTCGCCATCACCGGCAAGGTGGAGCTCAAGCATTGTACAACCTTCGATGTTCCGGGCTTCCACACACACCTTGGCAAGCTCCGGAACGATCTTCTTCAACTCTTCACTAGTCTAGAGAGTCGTATCACCTAGAAAGGACGCACCCAAACTTCTCTCTAGCTAGATCTATCCTATTACAATGATCAAATAAGTATGGAAGTGGATGCTCTATGGTCTTGAATGCCCTTGGATGTGTATGTAGCTTCTGGTGTTCAAGACTCCTCGGAATGACAGGGTTGGGGGGGTTTTATAGCGAGCTTAACTGAAATAGCCGTTGGAAAAGTAGACTGACAGAACTTTACTATGAACACCGGATGATCCGATGTCTCCCCCCTAGTTATCATCGGTGTAATTACTTCGGCTGACGTCATTTTGTCAGATATTACCGTTATTACACCGATATTGTCCCTGTCTTCTCATCGGATGATCCGATGGCTCTTCCTCCAGAATTTGCTTGATCTTGGTGCTTACTGGAGTGATCGACCGATGTGTGTAAGTCTGCACATCGGATGATCTGGTGCTTCACTTGGTCCAATTGTACTGCAAACTGTACTGATGCACCGATGCTCTGAGCCCTTCACATCGGATGATCCGGTGAGTGCATTTGTCTGAGGTCTTCTTCTTCAGTTGAACCAACTCGACCGATGTGTTGATTTGGGAAATCATCAGTTGATCCGGTGAGTTGATTTTGTTTGCTTCGAGTTGTTTTGAGTGAATCTTTTGTGTCTTGCTCGAATGACCTCTTAGACAATTGTTCTACAAGTCTCCTTGATGATCTTTAAGCATTGTATGCTGTCAATTTTTCATTGAGTGGCTTAGACATAGAGCTTTCACATCTTGTCTTTATCGCATTGATTTGATCTCGAAAGTTGAGTATCTATGGGTCTCCAATGACATGTTTATTTCATTTTATTGAGTGTTTATAGGGACCTTGCATTCACAAATTCATTAGTAAAGTTCAATGGTTGTCATTAATCACCAAAACCGTACTACGTGAGGGGGGCCTAGATGCTTTCAATCTCCCCCTTTTTGGTGATTGATGACAACACAATAATCAAAGCGCAATAGTAATGAATTTGATAGAATGAGACTTAAAAGAATATGCAATGAATACGGAAGTCACACTTGAAGCTTAAACATCAATTAATAACACAAGTGTGAATACAAAGAGATCATAATCATAGATAAACATCAAATGAAGCTCAAATGATTAACAACTCATGGAAATAAGTTCATTACACACCAAAATGTAGCAAATACAATAAAGATAAACAATAATAGACTGGACTCCCCCTGACACTAACACTCCCCCTGACTCCTAACTTTTCTCCCCCTTTGGCATCAAGACACCAAAAAGGGGATCCGAGCGCCTACGGACCCTGAGAGCTAGGCGCGATGACGAACTGGTCACCGCCGCTGTCGTCGGAGCTGCTGGCCGGAGTAGTGGAGGAAGGTGCTGCCGGAGCCGAAGGAGCCACCGTCAGTGCCTGCTGAGGAGGAGGAGCTGGAGCAGGGGCACTGGTGACGGAGGCCGGTGTATGAAGAAACAGCATCGTGGCCGGCAATGGGGAGTGAAGAGGAGCACCGGGAGCCAGCAGTGGGGACATACTGAAGGATGGGATCGGTGTGGTAGGAACTGGTGCCACCGGTGCAGCAGCTGGAGCCAAGACAGGAGGCGGAGGAGCTACTCCAGGCAGTTGCGATGGAAGGGCGATCCCGGTCTGGGTGTAGAGGTTGGTGATCAACCCCAGGATCCCCATCATTGCCTGCTGCGTCTGCTGCTACTGGTCCAAGGTCCGCTGGTGCATATGATCTATAAACCCCGTCAGCCGATCAGTGTCTTCACGCCGCTCACGGGCGATCTGACGCTGCATCTCCTGCTGCTGATGCTGGAGCTCAAGTAGACGTGCAGCCTGCTCCGCGCGGGCCTGCTCGGCTGCCAGCCTGTCCAGCCGCTGCTGCTCCACCATCTGCTGGAGGAGCGAGGTCAGCTCAGACGGCTGCGTGACCTGCGCCTCAGTGACGGGAGGAGGAGTGGGTGGTGGCGCTGTAGAACCTCCAGCCTCCGCGTCGTGCTGCCGGGGAGAGGGGGAGGAGGGAAATACTCCTCGACACTATCGTCAGTGTCGCTCTCGGACCAAATATGATGCAGGTCCTCCCCCTGAGCCTCAGCCTGTGCCAGTCTCTCATCTTCCCGCTCTAGCTCGAACCAATCTTCCTCTGTCGGACGGGACCTGACCTGGCGCTCAACTGGACGACCAAGGCGGCGGTCGCCAGGAGCAGGGGCACGGTAGTGACCAAAGCGGGTCACACTCTCGTCGGCAAGTCTGACCTGAGCTGCATCCCCCTCAGGCACCATCATAGTGCACAAGTAACTGATCCAGTGACCATAGACCAACTGCCTCATCATGTCGACCCCATATGTGATCACGTCCTCCATCTCGCACAGGAGAACGTCCACGATATCAAAATCCACCCCGTTCATTATGTAGAACAGGAGGGTCTGCTGTAGACTAGTGAACCCCTCCAAGTATCCCGACCTCGGCAGGAGCGTGCGGCGCAAGGCGAGGTGCACAATGCGCGCAGCTGGGGTCAGGAGTGCCGGAACTCTAGGATGGTCTGGTGAGAATGTGGGGTCGAACAGTGATCTGATCTCCTCAAGCTGTGGAGCCACCCCTCCAGTAAGTGGCCTCCTCGGTGGATCTGCCTGCCCGTATACTCTCTCGTGCACGCAGGTATCGTGCAGGTCCACACCAAGAAGCTGCCCCAACGTCTGCCTCGTGAGGTGGTAGTGCTGACCATTGAACATGAAGTCAATCGACCTCCTGCCCTCTGAGATGTACAGGGTCGCGTAGAAGACACACACCCACTCTTCCACATATGCACTCCTCTCGTACGCTAGCAGCTGCACCAATCCTCGGTATCTCTCAAAGTATGGACAGATCTCCGTCTCCGCTGCCAGTGCCAGCTGCTCCCAGTCCAAGTAGTTGTGCTGAAACAACTTGTGCCCCCGGCGTCTGTAGGTCTCGTAGAGAGACGCCTGGGCGACAGTCCAGAAGCGACTGTCCACAAGAGCCTCTCGGGGCTGTGGGAACCACTCCTCAAGCAGCACGTTCCATCTGAGCTTCCGTAGCTGCTTGGCCTTCATCTTTCGATAATCAGTCAACCTGACTCCCTCGGCCACGTGGACAGTGGTGTCCATCTCGTATATGGCCCTCTGAGCTTCCCTGTCCTCACGACGGTCGGCGGCCGTCGGTCTTGGACGAGGAACGGCCGGGGACTGACCTCCACGTGTCCGGGCTGAGCGCTGGCGGACAAGCGGCTCGACCGGCTCCTCCTCGATGTCGGAGTCGTCGATCACAGGAGGCTGCCGAGCCTCGCGGATCCTCAGGGATCCCCCACAGCCGCGCTCACGCTCCTCGGCGGCGCGAGCGGCCATAAGTGCCTTCTTCTCTTCCTTGGACAATTTTTGCTTCTTCGCGGCGGGCTCCGCGATCGCCTTGCCTTTGTTTCTTTTGTCGCGAGCCATGTCGATGCGAGTGAGTGAACTTGAAGACTTGGAGCGACGTCGGGCGGCCGGAACCCTAGCGGCGGTGGCAGCCGTAGAGTGAGGCACCACGGGGCAGCGGTGGTGCACGGGAGCGTTGGGTGGAGATGCGGCGGCGGCGGCGCTAGGTGGAGTGCGGCAATGTGTGGATGGAGGCGGTGCTAGGTATGGTGGCGCGGCGAGCGGCGGCGGCGAGCGGTGGCGGCACGGCGAGCGGGGGTGACGGACGAAGGTGGTGGCCGGAGAGGCGGCGACGGCTTGTGGGCGGCGGCAGCGGCGTCGTCCAGCGGCGGAGGAGCGAGGAGAGCGAGAATATGGTGCTGGCGGTGTCGGGGTCGGGAGGAAGGAGATGAAGGGGTACGGCCGCGATTTAAATAGTGGGTCCCAAACCCTAGTCGTTTTTTAAACACCGGATGGACCGATGCTCTTCGAAGTGAACATCGGTCGAATGGTACAGTTTGGATATTCAGAGAGTTACTGGAGTCATCGGATGGACCGATGTTTAGGGTTTTGAACATCGGATGAATGGTACAGTAAGGGTATTCAGAAGAGGGAAGTTGACACCGGATGGTCCGACGTTGGATGAAGTAGCATCAGTGGATTTCATCAAAGTTTCAGAATTGTGAACATCGGATAGACCGATGTTGCTGGAAATGAACTCATCGGTCGATTTGTGGAATTGACTGAACTGGCCATTGAAAATTGAACACCTATTGATCCGATGGGGGATGAACCTAGAGATCGGGTAATCCGATGACAACTAAACACCAACATCCCATATATGTCCTTTGACCAAACAATCAAACAATGGGAAACACATGTCTTAGGACTTTTTGGGCAACCCCTTACCCCTCAAAAAAAGCTAATATGCCAATAATTTGGCTAGTCCTTAAAGCAAATTGAACAACGAGAAGAATTGGAGGAAATTATCCAAATGAAATGTAAGGCCCATGCTTTGTGAGGTAGAGTATGAAGACTACTATCTCAATGAAGCATGTTCCTCTAGGCATTAACGCACCTAACATTTCGTTCTTTCCACCTTATATGAGTTGAGATATTGCATTTCAAACAAGTCTCTTTCTCATGAGGTGGGTTCCCCTTTGTGACAATCTAACGTTATGCAATGCCAAACATTTAAAATGCAATAGATATGGCAGGCATCATGCAAGACATAAAATAAACCTATCTTGCCAAATTTTGGTCCTTTCAAAGGCTTCTTCAGGGAGAGCCACTCTCCAAACCTTGGGTACACCCATAAGAACTTTCATCCCAAGCTCACCCTAGCTCACCCCTATCCTTTGAGAGTTAGGCAAGATCTACATGATTTGCATTCTTACATGACGTTCGTTGCATCTAGCACATTTAATTCACTTCTAAGCCTAGAAAAGGTTTTCTCATCAAGTGGTTTAGTGAAGATATCCGGCAATTGTTCTTCAGACCTAACACCTCGCAATGAGATGTCTCCCTTAGCTTCATGGTCCCTCAAGAAGTGGTGGCGAATATCAATGTGCTTAGTGCGGGAGTGTTGAACGGGGTTTTTAGCTATCTTAACCGCACTTTCATTGTCACAAAGGAGAGACACATAATCATACAAGCATTCATTTAACATGACATGGGGCCTAGATGCGGAAAGATATAACAATAGACTATTTATGGAATGGTAATTAAGATTTGACAATAGGGTTACCGTCCATATCCGCGTCAGGCTCCCATTCTCAACTTTCTTCAAGAGGTCCTTGGTAGATTTTCTTTGATGGTGGAGGTCCCTCTTGAAGTCACCTCGTGGATGGTCACGTGTTCTTTGCTTTAGGTACCCAAGCTAGCTTTGGTCCTTGTATATGTGATACAAGTGCTTTTGGGACCCAAAGTTGCTTGGGGAGCTTCCCTTTCATCCCCTTTACGTCCATGCCAATGAATTTTGCCTTCACTTTACTACCTACCTTACTCAATAGATAATAGTGATTATCAAAGGTAGATGTGTAGTTAGTAGGCAATTTTGGAGAAGATCGGTTAGGAAGAGGGCACTCCCTTGTGTGGTGGCCGATAACCTTGCAATGTTGGCAATAGGAGCCAACTTCCTTGATGAAGCTTGTTTTGAGTTTCGGTGAGGGCACCTTTCCTTTGTTGGGCACCGGGAAGGATTCAAGTCCTCTCTTGTTGAAGCCCTTTGCTTGATGGAAGGGGATTTCTTTATGTTTGTCTTCGCCCTTAGATAGTCTTGCCAAGCTTGTGCGGAGACTCTCAATCTCCTCCATCAACTCCTTCTCCCTAGCATTTTCTTTTAAAGGCAAAGACTGATGGAGAGTATTAGTAGCATGTGAAATAATGGGTACCTTGCCATCAATAGTTTCTTTCTCTTTTTTTTTCAATTTTAGTTCAATGGCTTCATAAGAGAGATTAAGTACATGATGCTTTTGAACTAACTCATTGTGCTTGTCCGAGAGTGCTTGATGAACTAAGCCAAGCTTATGATTGTCTAGCTCAATTTTAGCCTTATCTTCCTCAATTTGCTTGACATGGGATTTGAGCGTGTCATGCTCTTTAAGTATGCTTTCATACTTGCCAAGCAAATCAAGGTTAGCATTTTCAAGTTTAGCATGAGCTTGTTCAAGCGCCTTGACTTTGTTCTTTTCCCTTTTAATGATGGTATGGTATTCATTAATCAATGAAACTAATTCATCGGGGGAAAGCTCATCATCACTAGAGTCGTCACATACCTCAAAGTTACCTTTCGCCATGAGACACATAGGAGGTGGAGGAAGAGGTGAATCATCTTTGTTGGCAATGGCAAGTCCGGCCATGCTTTCTTCTTCTTCTTCTTCACTCTCTTCTTCACTTGACTCTTCGTCGGTGATCCATTCATTTCCTTCACACATGAACACCTTTTGAGGTCCTTGTCTCTTCTTTGGAAAGAATTTTGACTTTTTGCCTTTGTCAAATTTATTCTTTCCAAACGATCTTGCCTTGGGCTTGACCTCTTCTTCTTCATCCTCGCTATCTTCTAGCTTGTGATGCTTGCTCTTGTGGTTCTCCCTTCTCTTGTCCGGTTTTGGACAATCGTAGGAGATGTGGCCTTGTTCACCACAATTATAGCAAGTCTTGCTATTTTCTTTCTTAGGGAGGAAGGCTCTCTTGTTGGGATCAAAGGTGTATCCCTTCTTGGCAATCTTGGAATTCAGGCGAGAGAACTTCCTCATCATTGATGCAAGCTCATCATCATCATCCTCACTTGATGTTTGCTCTTCTTTGCTTGGACTAGACTTGATCATTTTCTTGGAGTTTGTTTTCTTGAAGGCCTTGAGAGCAATTGTCCTTGTAGAGGATGAACTCTCCATCATTCCAAGTACGCTCATCTCATGAGCGTGTATTTCTCCAATGAGCTCCGAAACTTCAATGTTGTCAAGTGATTCTTTTTGGAGCATGGAGTTGATGATGTTGTACTTCGGCTTGGGAAGGAGCATGAGGATCTTTCGGTTGACTAGTCCCTTGCCAAGAGACGCAATGTCAAGAGCATTAATTTCCTTAATGAGAACATTTAAGCGTGAAAACATTTCATTAACATTTTCATGAGGAAGCATCTTAAATTCATCATATTTAGCTTTAAGCATGTGATATTTAAGTTCTTTTACACGAGATGAGCCCTCATGGATTTCAATTAAGCATGCCCAAATTTCACAAGCTTTTTCTTTACTAGCTATTCTAGCAAATACATCTTGACTAATGCATTCATAAATAGCATTTCTAGCTCTAGCATCCCATTTAATTTGATCACCAATATAAGCATTATCTCCAAAACCCGCATGAGTCGCTTCCCATACTTCGGGAGCAATAGCCTCAAGGTAAGCGCGCATGCGTGCTTTCCAATAGGCAAAATTCTTGCCCTCGAAGATAGGAACCGAACCCCCAACCTTGGCCATTTTAGCTCTCTAGCGGTGAAGCTAGAATGATCCTATGAGCAACCTTGCTCTGATACCAATTGTAAGGATCGAAACGCCCAAGAGGGGGGGTGAATTGGGCTTTCTTTCAAATTTTAAGACAATTAAAACCAAACTACTAAAGCCCAATTCCTATGCGACTCTAACTAAGCAATCAACGAAGATATAAAATGCGAAGTAAAGATTGCTTAAAGTAAAGAGATGGAGAGGAATGCAAACGCTAGGGGACACGGAGATTTTTCCCGTGGTTCGGCAAGATCGCAAGGATCTTCCTACGTCCACGTTGTGGCACCCACCGAAGGGTTTTGCCACGCCCAATATCACGAGACAATGGGGTCTTCACTAATCTTCTCCGTTCGCCATCACCGGCAAGGTGGAGCTCAAGCCTTGTACAACCTTCGATGTTCCGGGCTTCCACACACACCTTGGCAAGCTCCGGAACGATCTTATTCAACTCTTCACTAGTCTAGAGAGTCCTATCACCTAGAAAGGACGCACCCAAGCTTCTCTATAGCTAGATCTATCCTATTACAATGATCAAATAAGTATGGAAGTGGATGCTCTATGGTCTTGAATGCCCTTGGATGTGTATGTAGCTTCTGGTGTTCAAGACTCCTCGGAATGACAGGGTTGGGGGGGTTTTATAGCCAGCTTAACTGAAATAGCCATTGGAAAAGTAGGCTGACAGAACTTTACTGTGAACACCGGATGATCCGATGTCTCCCCCCTAGTTATCATCGGTGTAATTACTTCGGCTGACATCATTTTGTCAGATATTACCGTTATTACACCGATGTTGTCCCTGTCTTCTCATCGGATGATCCGGTGGCTCTTCCTCCAGAATTTGCTTGATCTTGGTGCTTACTGGAGTGATCGACCAATGTGTGTAAGTCTGCACATCGGATGATCCGGTGCTTCACTTGGTCCAATTGTACTGCAAACTGTACTGATGCACTGATGCTCTGAGCCCTTCACATCGGATGATCCGGTGAGTGCATTTGTCTGAGGTCTTCTTCTTCAGTTGAACCAACTCGACCGATGTGTTGATTTGGGAAATCAGCGGTTGATCCGGTGAGTTGATTTTGTTTGCTTCGAGTTGTTTTGAGTGAATCTTTTGTGTCTTGCTCGAATGACCTCTTAGACAATTGTTCTACAAGTCTCCTTGATGATCTTTAAGCATTGTATGTTGTCAATTTTTGATTGAGTGGCTTAGACATAGAGCCTTCACATCTTGTCTTTATCGCATTGATTTGATCTCGAAAGTTGAGTATCTATGGGTCTCCAATGACATGTTTATTTCATTTTATTGAGTGTTTATAGGGACCTTGCATTCACAAATTCATTAGTAAAGTTCAATGGTTGTCATTAATCACCAAAACCATACTACGTGAGGGGGGCCTAGATGCTTTCAGCCCAGAAGGGGAGTCGCGGCGTCGGGGTGCTTGCTGGCTCGTCGTGGATAGCCGCAACGGCGCGGAAACGCGGAGCATCGAGCTCGGGCACGACGCGACTATGGCGACGCTTGGGCTAGGGTTTCACATGTGCAGGTGTAAGGATCGAAACACCCAAGAGGGGGGGGTTGAATTGGGCTTTCTTTCAAATTTTAAGGCAATTAAAAACAAACGACTAAAGCCCAATTCCCTATGCGGTTTTAACTATGCAATCAACGTAAATATAAATTGCGGAATAAAGATTTCATAATTTAAAGGGAGGGAGAGAAATGCAAACGCTCAAAGAACACGGAGTCACGGAGTTTTATCCCGTGGTTTGGCAAGATCGCAAGGATCTTCCTACGTTCACGTTGTGGCACCCACCGAAGGGTTTTGCCACTCCCAATGTCACCGAGACAAAGGGGTCTTCACTAATCTTCTCCGTTCGCCATCTCCGGCAAGGTGGAGCTCAAGCCTTGTACAATCCTTGATCTTCCGGGCTTCCACACACACATTGGCAAGCTCCGGAACGATCTCTTCAACCTCTCACTAGCCTAGAGATTCCAATCACTGAGAAAGGACGCACACAAGCTTCTCTCTAGCTAGATCTAGCCTATTACAAACGATCTAATAAGTGTAGAAGTGTAAGCTCTTGGTCTTGAGTGCTCTTGGATGTGTTGTTAGCTTCTGAGTATCAAGACTTAACTGAAATAGCCGTTGGAAAAGTAGGCTGACAGAACTTTACTGTGAACACCGGATGATCCGATGTCTCCCCTTTAGTTATCATCGGTCTAATTTCTTCGGCTGACGTCATTGTGTCAGATATTACCGTTGTTAGACCGATGTTGCCCCTGTCTTCTCATCGGATGATCCGGTGGCTCTTCCTCCAGAATTTGCTTGATCTTGATGCTTACTGGAGTGATCGACCGATGTGTGTAAGTCGCACATCGGATGATCCGATGCTTCACTTGGTCCAATGGTATTGCAAACTGTACTGATGGACCGATGTTACTGAGCCCTTCACATCGGATGATCCGATGAGTACATTTGTCTGAGGTCTTCTTCTTCAGTTGAACCAACTCGACCGATGTGTACATTTTTGAAATCATCGGTTGATCTGGTGAGTTGATTTTGTTTGCTTCGAGTTGTTTTGAGTGAATCTTTTGTGTCTTGCTCAGATGACCTCTTAGACATTTGTTCCACAAGGCTCTCTGATGATCTTCAGACATTGTATGTTGTCAACTTATGGTTGAGTGACTTAGACATAAGAGCCTTCACTTCTTGATTTGATCTCAAAATTTGAATGTATATGGGTCTCCAATGACATGTTCATTTCATTTTATTGAGTTATTATGGGGACCTTGCATTCACAAATTCATTAGTAAAGTTCAATGGTTGTCATTAATCACCGAAACCGTTCTTCATGGGGGGGCCCTAAATGCTTTCAATCTCCCCCTTTTTGGTGATTGATGACAACACAATAATCAAAGCGCAATAGTAATGAATTTGATAGAATGAGACTTAAAGGAATATACAATGAATACAGGATGTCACACTTGAAGCTTAAACATCAATTAATAACTCAAGTGTGAATAAAGAGAGATCATAAACATAGATAAACACCAAATGAGCCCAAACGATTAACAACTCATGGAAATAAGTTCATTAAAGCTCAAAAGTAGAGACACACCAAATGTAGCAAATACACTGAAATACAAGAATGATAATAAATGATAAGCGAGACTCCCCCTGACGCTAAGACGCTCCCCCTGACTCCTCTAACTCTTCTCCCTCTTTGGCATAAAGACACCAAAAAGGGATCCGAGCACCTAAGGACCCTGAGTGCTAGGCGCGATGACGAACTGGTCACCGTCGCTGTCGTCGGAGCTGCTGGCTGGAGTAGCTGTGGAGGGAGCTGCCGGAGCCGAAGGATCCATCGTCGGTGCCTACTGTGGAGGAGCTGCTGGAGCAGGGGCACTCACGACGGAGGTCGGCGTCTGCAGGAACAAGGTTGTGGCCGGCAGCGGGGAGTGTATCGGAGCACTAGGAGTCAAGAGAGGGGACATGCTGAAGGAGGGAATCGGTGTAGAAGGCACTGGGGCCACTGGAGCGGCAGCTGGAGCCAGGACTGGAGGTGGTGGAGTGACTCCTGGCAGCTGCGACGGGAGGGCAATCCCGGTCTGGGTGTAGAGGTTGGTGATCAACCCCAGGATGCCCATCATCGCCTGCTGCGTCTGTTGCTACTGCTGGTCGAGAGTGCGCTGGTGCATCTGGTCGATGAGCCCCGTCAGCCTGTCAGTGTCTTCACGCCTCTCACGGGCGATCTGACGCTGCATCTCCTGCTGCTGCTGTTGAAGCTCAAGGAGACGGGCAGCCTGCTCCGCGCGGGCCTGCTCGGCTGCCAGCCTATCCAGACGCTGCTGCTCAACCATCTGCTGGAGGAGCGACGTCAGCTCTGACGGCTGTGTGACCTGTGCCTCAGTGACGGGAGGTGGAGTAGGTGGTGGCACTGTAGAGCCTCCAGCCTCCGCGTCGTGCTGCCTGGGAGAGGGCGAAGGAGGGAAGTACTCCTCGACACTGTCGTCGGTGTCGCTCTCTGACCAGATATGCTGCAACTCCTCCCCCTGAGCCTCAGCCTCGGCAAGCCTCTCATCCTCCTTCTCTAACTCAGACCAGTCCTCCTCAGTCAGTCGGGCCCTGACCTGACGCTCAACTGGACGGCCAAGGCGGCGGTCTCCAGGAGCCGGGGCACGGTAGTGTCCGAACCGTGTCACACTCTCGTCAGAGAGACGGTCTTGCGCAGCGGACCCCTCAGGAACCATCATCGTGAGCAGGTAACTGATCCAGTGCCCATATACCAGCTGCCTCATCATGCCTACACCGTCTGTGATCACGTCCTCCATCTCGCATATGAGGACGTCCACGATGTCGAACTCCATCCCGTTCATGATGTAGAACAGGAGAGTCTGCTGCAAGCTGGTGAACCCCTCCAAATAGCCAGACCTCGGCAGGAGCGTGCGGTGCAAGGCGAGGTGCACTATGCGCGCAGCTGGAGTCGGCAGGGCTGGTACTCTCGGCTGGTCAGGAGAGAAAATAGGACCGAACAAAGAACGGATCTCCTCCAGCGGTGGTGCCACTCCTCCAGTGAGCGGCCTCCTCGGTGGATCTGCCTGACCATAGACCCTCTCATGCACGCAGGTGTCGTGCAAGTCCACTCCAAGCAACTGTCCCAGCGCCTGCCTCGTCAAGTGGTAGTGCTGACCCATAAACATGAAGTCAATTGTTCTTCTGCCCTCAGAGATATAGAGGGTGGCGTAGAAGACACGGACCCAATCTTCCACATAGGCACTCCGCTCATATGCCAAGAGCTGCACCAAACCTCGGTACCTCTCAAAGAAAGGACGAATCTCCGTCTCTGCTGCCAAAGCCAGCTGCCCCCAATCCAGATAATTGTGTTGAAACAACTTGTGCCCTCGATGCCTGTAGGTCTCATAGAGAGACGCCTGGGTGACAGTCCAGAAACGACTATCCATCAGAGCCTCTCGGGGCTGCGGGTACCACTCCTCAAGCAGCACATTCCATCTGAGCTTGCGAAGCTGCTTGGCCTTCATCTTCCGGTAGTCGGTCAACCGGACTCCTTCAACAACATGGACAGTGGTGTCCATCTCGTAGATAGCACGCTGAGCCTCCCCTGTCCTCACGACGGTCGGCAGCCGTCGGTCTTGGACGAGGAGCAGCCGGGGAATGACCCCCACGGGTCCGGGCTGAGCGTCGGCGGACGAGTGGCTCAACCGGCTCCTCTTCGGCCTCGGAGTCGTCAATCACCGGAGGCTGCCGTGGACGAGCCTCACGGATCCTTAGCGACCCTCCTCGGCCACGCTCACGCTCCTCGGCGGCGCGAGCGGCCATCAAAGCCTTCTTCTCCTCCTTCGACAGTTTTTGTTTCTTCGCGGCCGATCACAGTCACGCCGTCGGTTTGGTCGACCGCTGGTGAGTTCCCGCCGCTGTTCTTCGTCGCATCACCAATTTCGCCGCCTAGCTCGCGTCCTAATCGGTCTACCTCGTGCGCGACATTCTTCACAGGACGCCGAGCGTCTTCGCTGGTGCGATTCGGGACTGCATCACTAGAATCGCCGCTCACCGACTAGCTCCACCGCCTTCCCTTGACGCCGACGCCTCTCCGCACCTTTCCAAGTCCCATTGACGCCTCTGGTGAGTTCGAAATGTCTTCCCGTTTGATTTCCCGTGCTTAGATTCGAGTATTAGGTTGAATTGCGTGAGATTTTGCAGGTTCCGGCGAGCTCATCGCCGTGCGCTGCCGCGTACTGCGCTGGCACCGGCCATAGGGCGACGTGGCCCTATCCTGGCCTTCGGTTTGTAGCCAACGGCTAGGATTAGAAGCGAGCGTATCCCTTCGTTTCATAAAATCTGGGCCACACGAATTAGATCCAACGGCTGGCATTCAAAGCACTCCGCGCGCCCGCTGTTTTACACCCAGGCCCTTGCCACTTTTGCGGGCGAGCCCCTGGCAAATAAGGTAATTGCCGAATAATCAAAGAAAATTGTAAATAAGCCTCAGCACTTTAAATAAATTAAGATTTAACTGCACATTTCAAGTCTAGCATCTGTAAACTTATTTAATATTATTTCTAGCCTCTGTCCAGTTAGGGAAATTTACACACTAGCCCCTGGACACTTTAGAAACTATTTTTAGCATTTATAGTATTTTCATATTTACTTAAAATTGCAATAAAAATGGAAATAAATACATAAAAGTGAATAAGAATTTATAAAATTCAAAATAAATATTTAGACAAAAAAATATATTTAATTTTGTATAATTTAAATAATTCATTTTAGCCACTAAACTTTATGTAGAAATTATATTTAATTGATGATTAATTATATAAAATCATTTTAAGTCTAGAAATAAATATAACATAACACTAAAAATTATTTAATGTATTAATTTAATCTGAAATAACATAATAATAATAATAAATAATTATATTTTGATGTAGGAAAATCCCCAAAAATGTGTATTAAGCATAAAAATAATTGTAAAACTGATATAAAATGCCAAATCATATTTCTAACACATAGGAATTCACCTTTAATGATCATTAAATGCACTAATGCACATGCACATTAAATCTCTCGTAGGTATGTAGTTGCGTAGACTTTTGTGATTGTGTCATATTTATGTTTAGCATTGTATGTTAGTACTTATTGCATGTTATTCTCTTCGAGTAGACCCGGTTCCGGAGCCGAATATCAACTTCCAAGAACTTCAGTTCGACAACCACTTCGAAGGAGGCAAGTGTCATTGACCATCTTGCACCTTTTTAAGGGTTTAGATAGTTGCATGTTAATTAATATGAATTCTATGATATGCTTTGTTGTTTTACCTTATTACCTTGTCGCTTGGGTTATGGAAGGGTGATACTTGGGGTTACTTTACGCTTAGCCATGCATATTAGATGGGTGAAAAAACATTGATCACAATTATTACTTATGAATTATGATTACTATTATGATGTTGGAAAATGAATTGTAGTAAATAGGAATCTGGCGGGTTGGTTTGTATGGTATGGTGCAGTACACACGAGACCCGAGGATGGAGTTTGAACCTTGTCGGATTCTAAGAACCGGTTTATGGAGTAGCCACTAAGCTATTTCAGTATCGCCACAAGACTGAGTATAGGGCAGCTTGGTCGATTAATTATCCCTCTCCCGGCGTAGTATTGGTGATTGGATAGTGCGGAGAATTGGTTCAGCGTATTTTGCCTTGGGATCCGCATGGCTCAAGAGGGGGCAACTGGGGTGTTGAGACACAGTTGTCGGCTCACACTTTTGTACAGGGACGAAACCTCAGTGGGCTAGTACGTGTCGGGAGGACCTTTGTAAAGACCTCGTAGTGATCTTCTGACCATACACCAAAGGAAGTGTGTAATATGGTACACGACCACGGGCATCAGGAAGGTTTACTTAGTTCACCTGGCAACAGGGGATGAAATCACGGATTGTGGGTAAAGGATACACTCTCTGTAGAGATTGAGAATCTGTCATGACAACCGTGCTCACGAACAAGAGCGGCTTGATGTCAAATTCATAATTAGCTCATGGTTGGGACATATGGTTGGGATTAAATATGATTTATTACTCATTTATTCATTATTTTACTATACTTTCAATTGGGTGTATTCACCTAGACATATGTTGCTTAATAAAAACTAAGGTATAGGTAATGCATAGTGCTCTAAGCCATTATGAGTCTTCTTTATTGTAGCCTCCATATCATCTCTTTTCCCACACTTGCTGAGTACTCTATGTACTCAAAGCAATTTTCTCTCTCCCCCTCCAGACTATGAAGAAGAAGCGGCTAATGTTATATTTCTTAGGCCTTAGGATCAATGCCAAGAACATCTAACCGAATCATCTTAGACATAATTAGAATCATTGATCATTCAAACTATGAACCTAGATTGGATTAAGGAGGAGAGGGAGGTAGGAATACCTTCCGGGTTGCTGCTTGACGCCATTGGGCTCAAGCAGTGCTCGAAGAGGACAGGCGGCGACGCAGTGAAGACGACAGCGGTGATCAAATGCAATTTGATTTGGCGGGGGCCTCGGAAACGTGTGTGTGCTAATACTACGTCCTGAGGGCTCCCTGGTGCTTATATGGCGCACGGGAGAGAAGGGAGGCAACAGATAGAGTCTGTTGCACCCCCAATACCCGCACGCGCCTAATAGATCGGCGTGGGTAACAACCCACGTCCGATTCTGTTGGGTCGACTGAGTTAGGCGTGAAGTTGTTGCCCCTCACGCCCATATCTAACGGGAGTCCCGATTGAACCGGGATCAACCAACACTGCCACCTCGTGAGCGGGTGTGGGTTGGCGAAGTGTGTTCGAGACGCCATATGAGTGCGGTAGGGTGGGGTTGCTTGTAGGCTGACAAGCTGGCTCCTAGATTGTGTGTGAAAAACCTCTGTGCTCGGAGGTGCTACTTATACTGGCTACACGCTGTTTTGATGCTCAGACTATTCCACTCATCTACTATATACCTTTAAAATATACCTTACTCTAAAGTATAATTTTACTTTATATATTTTATAAATTTCTCTATACATATTGTATATCTATTTTAAATTTGCCAGTATCTTTTTCAATAGGTTTTACAGCGTACCACTGCGGACGGTCTTACAATTTTGCCGTTAGTTGTTGGCTACTTAGCAACTCGGTCCCTCCCGCCGTGCCATCTTCTTAGCATAATTAAAACAACTAGTGGCAATGCCCGCACCACACGATGGACCGGACTTCATAGATCAATATTACGACACGTTCATCTCTTCACATTTTCTGTAAGTGCACTTCAGATCCAACACGAACTCAAGATCTGAGTAGTACTGCTCAAAATACTTAACCGCTAGACTAAACTCCTTTTACAACGATAAGTTTGTTGTACATTGTATGCTATATAAACTGAGGTGTGGCCTTACTTTGAGAGGCACGTCATTGTAGCCTATTTCACAACCGGTACATTTTCTTCACGGCTGTTTCTTAATGCATGTAAACTCTAGTTCATTACCTCTTCATCAGTTTTTTTTTTGTATAAACCATTATTAGTTACAGACTAGACACTAGAGATGTTTTACAGTTAAATCGTCGGTCAAGGTCCTCTCGCTCATCAGTGTCCCCAAAGTGATTTGCCTGGTGTAGGATGGGTGGTAGGGAGGAAGGGCGGAGACTTGCGGTCAACGTGTGGATTATCCACCTGGACCCCAACGCCCGAGACGGGCACGGTCGTGGACCATACGACACACGGTGATGTTGCTGGTCGGTCGGAATATCCTTTAATGTCAGATTTTTATTGAAAAAATTACCCAAGTCTATTTGTTATACTTCTTCCATTTTTTATTTTTCATCCGTTAGTTAAAAAATGAACTAGTCGGTGACAAATAAAAAACAAATGGAGGTAGTATATCCTAAGGTCACACCTTTTTTTTTTTGCGGAACGAAGCTCACAATTAAAACCATATTTTTAAGAATAAACGGCTGAATCAAACACACATTGAGAGGCCATTTGGTTCATGTTTTCCTGGAGCCGATTTTTGAAAAATTATGGAAAAAAATATGGAATCTCCACCAAAGGTGTTTTACACATAAGTGGATTCTCGAAAATTTATATTTTTCCCGACACAAATCGGAATTTGATCTCACTTCAGGTTTTCAGATTTTTTATCCAACTAATTGGTAAAATTTACCCACATGGTATTAGTGGGAGCGACTAGAATGCAATCAGATGTTTGGTGTAATCATGCAATCAAACATCTTCAACCGTTGGATCTGAATCCTAAGGTCAGTGCATTTTTTATTTAACCCCCCTCCACCACTTCTCCACTTGGTGGACGGGGTTAAATGAAAACAAACAATGCCCGTAAGATGCAGATCCAACGGTTGTAAATGCTTGATTGCACGGTTGCACAAAAACTCTGATTGCGTAGTAGTCATTGCCACTATTAGTCACAAATACAAATTGTCTTTTTTTTTTCAGCTTGCAACAATTTTTTGTAGTTCACAACTAAAATCAGCTTTTCAAAAATCCACAATTGAACTAAACACACACTGAGTGTGTTTACATTAACAACTTCACAAGCAAGTTTGTTTTCATTTTCTCATTTTTTTAAAAAAAAAATGAATACTGTGTATGCAACGTGCATCTCCATTATGGACATAAATCCTTTCATTTGTGTATGATACGAAATCCAACTGAGAGCAAGTACTTATATGAACCGAATTGTTCTAGTCTATCCTGGCGGCCCAAAAAAAGAATTAAAGTACATTCCATTGCATACTAATTGCTGCCTTTGTTCGGTACGTGAAGTAGTAAAAGTTGCTAAAATGTCGTAATTGACATCAAAACTTCCAGCGCCCAGCCCCGGGGACCTCCATCTCATGACCTGAACCAGGTCTCCCCTCTTCCTCTGGACCAGCATGATTGCTTCTTGAAAACCTGAGCAAGTCGCAGAAGATATAAACTCTGCTAGTTGATGAGTTCCTTCATCATTTTTTTTGCATCCGCCATTATCAGTTACAGACTAGAGATGTTTGACAGTTTGAATTGTGTTTTCACTCTTCCAAAAATAAAGTTACAGCTCGCTTGCCAGTTACTGAAATCTCTGCTCAAAATTTCCATCCCAATAAGTCGAGTATTTGCAAGTCGGAAGGGTTCCCGAATAACTTGTTTCCCCACCACCACCCTAATAAGGCTATTCGCACTCGTTACTCTATACACTACTCTATATAATATTTCTCTTCATACAACATGTACTCTAAATTTACACTATCCACGGCAATCTTCCTAACTCGAGTCTTCCACGAGTTTTTACAAGTTGTCGCTTCATCACTATGCCAAAGTGACCCTTGCAGTAGCAGCCAAGTAGGGAGCGGGGAAACGACATGGGCACACGATCCAACTTGCTTGAGGAGCTCTCTAGCCACCATATGAGCCTGGTGTAGGATCGGTGGTGGGGAACAGTGCGGAGACTTACGGTCAACGTGCTTCGTCCGGCACTGCACAATGGTCCTCGTCAACGCATAGACGATCCACCGGGACCCCAAGGTCTGAGCGGTTCGTGGACGCCGGCGACGTGGTAATGTTGCCGTTCGGTCCTGGCCGGCGGCGCGCAGTGTCCCGGGGAAGGCCTGGCGATGTGGCTTGTTACACTGACGCCGGGCTGCTGCAGTGCCTCGAGTGGGATATCGTTGGCGAAGGGGTCGCCGTCAACAGCTGTCTGCCGGCACCGGGAGTTTGTAAAGGGCATGCTCCCCGCCTCGGCATGATGAGCTGAACACTGGTGGTTTCTGAGAACGAAAACAAAATCGGAACAGAAACAGATAGCTCAGTAATCAGTTTGCTCTATATGGCATTTCTGCTCTTGATCGTAGATGCATATCCAATGAAACCTTGAAGTGTTGATAACATAAGAACATTTATGCCCCTTTTTTCATGTAATTGAGCTGTTATTATTCAGCTATGTGTCACAGAGGCTGGCAGGATGTGGCGGCCCTACCTAAAAACAAATCAACATTGAGAACCAAAGGACTTGCAGAGACAGATGGAGAGGAGACACCAGTGATTAGAAATGCGATTGGTGTAGAGATTTTGCTGGAGTATCTATATATGACAAATATTATAGGGTCTGAACACTAGTTCTATTTATGGCATCTTCAGCTAAAAGGGGGTCTTAGCCTAGTGCTCATGTACTTGAGTAGCATTCCTCATATATTCTGGGTTCAACTTCCGGTGGGAGCGGATTTTAGATTGTAAAAAAAAAAAAGTCGCTCTAGGTTTGACTATGCCTCCAAGATTTGCACAGGGAGGAGGGGTCTTGCGATGCCTCCGCCAGGATTACGCCCTTATGAAATGTGGTTGTGTCAATAATACCGGGTTGCATACTTGGTAGAGGTCAAAATGTATTTCCATTATTTGCAAAAAATATAATGACGATGACAAACATAATTCATAAATGGGTGTGAGGTAGGTGTTTGGATATTTTTTTCACAATGCATGAGGGTGACGAGTGAATTGCGCATAAAGCGCAGAGACATCTTTGGGTATTTTTTTTTCTAATGAAAATGACAGATTTTTCATTTTTGCTAATGTTATGGTTTTAATCCGTCCTTAATAATAAATATGCGATATTGGTCACAAAACGACAGTCATGGCTAGTATAATTGCATGACTCCGTCAACTAAACATTTAATGAATTCATTAATAAATCCAATCATGTCTTTTTTTTGAAAGCTCATATACCCCAATTATGTTGCAGGCCATGCACTTAGACTCAGTCATGGCTAGTATAAGTGTATGACTCGGTCAACCAATTGGGTATATTAATCAATTCATTAAATGTTTAGTTTCATATTTGCATCGCTTGGAGGGGGTGTAAAAAATTGTAGCTATATATGAGGCCATTTGCAATAACAGGGTCCACATATTTCTTACATACCGTGTCTACAAAAGGTCATCGAGTAAAATGCACTGGTAGTCCTTAAACTTATGAGCGTGTATGCAGATGTTCATGAACATCTAAACCGCATTTAACCCCCCACAATTCCTTCTATTCATACTATCATTGGTGTTATTTTCTCCGCGACAGATTCTGCCCCAGGCCCCAGCTTGAGGAGAGTCGAGTGGCGATCAAGCTGAGGGAAAGTGTCATTTTGATATCCAATGGGCACAAACAATTGGTACCTTCCTTATCTCAGAAACAGAATGACTTCACATGTACGGTCCCGTAAAAGTAAAATGTCTCATGTGGCCAGGTTCTAAGTGTGAGCCACCTTCCAAAACCTTTTTTCAAATCCCTGTGCAATACAGCAGCTGCGCTGGCTTCAAAAGCACATCGAACCTTTCAAGTGACACGGTAACTAAAGTGGAGGATTACTTCAAAACAAAAAAAACTAAAGTGGAGGGATACAAACAGAACAAGGGTACAACGAGCAATTAAAAAATGTAGAAATTAAAGTCAAGTTCTCACAATCAATATTTGTAAGCTACAATGATCCTAGTACATCTACTGTATTTCAGAACAGGGTGTACTACAATAGAGGAGCAGCATCCATGACAAATTGTAAGACGATAACAAAAGTACAATTTAGGTTTTGTAGAAACTTCAAATCATCTTCAAGCAGACCAGATTGTGATAAATGGAACAAAATTGAGATACTATAAATTCACCAAATTTGTAAGCAAGGTAGGTCAAAACTGTCAGTGCAATCTAAGTTACATGCACTAGGGTGCAGAAATGCTTTTCAAGTATCCAAAAACCCCATATAGAAAGAACCCAATGTATTAAAGGTACACTATAAATCTGAATACACCGTTTTTCATTCTTTCTTTTCTCCTTTCTCTTTTGGTGTGCCTGGCACTTCCACTTGGCTACTGTTGCCACACAAGAAGATGCTATCACAGGAGCCACAAGAAGATCCTGCTCAAACTTCTAATTTGACACTTCCACTTGACTACTATTGCAATTCCTGTGACTTCAAGGTCCATGTAATTTTCTGCGTTATTAGGGGGAGATCAATGACATAAAGAAGATACATGCAGAGGTCTGGAATTAGGATGTCACAGGAGGCTGGGACACCAATGATGTTGAAGAAGCGATGATGGACAAATATGAGAGGATGAAGAGGCAGAGAATAATTGGAGCTAAAAGAGCATAAAGTAGGATCTGAACTGATAAGGAAGATGAATAGAAAAAGGAAGGGGAAGGAGAATAAGGGTGGAGAACATCAAGAGGTGGCAATAGACAATGAGAATAAAGGAGTGCGCCACACGTTACAGAATACGGGCACTGCACAAAAATACCGCTAAATAAATATCGCAATTTCCGATTTGCCTTTACAGCAAGCCTATTGTCAACACTTATCTCAAAATGAAAACAATATTCAGTATAAATGCTACTCCTTGCAGGCGCGATACATATTTTCAAACCACAAATACCAGATACAGTAAATTCATATAGTCCCCATTATGATACTTCCAATTCTATATACAGTATAGTGAAGTAACTAAACATTATCATAACTACATACACCTTTTTTATTGACGATCTAATCACTTTATTTTACCTAAAATATACTGAGTTTCTCTCCAAATATTTAGACAAATTGTCATATGATTTATCACAAGACCTGTTGTTATTTAGCACAAGATGTACAATCACAATTTTTAAACAGTCAAATGAAACAACATGGTAGATTCATTTATAATAGAATGAGTACATTTAACATGTATCAGCAAGTACTTTTTAAAGAGGCACGTGTCACACCCGGTTTTATTAATAATAAAACCAGCTGCAAATACAGCATCAGTTTCACCATATGTACGACAAAAAGTGATAAACAGTTCTATATCGAAAGCAAATATATTTTTACCTTGAAAAGAGTTCTGAAATAGCAGCGGAAGAGGAAAAACTATAAGGTAACCACAGGCAAATCGACTGGCAGCAACGCGATCTATGCACCGTCTTCACTTGTCACTGTCTTCGCTAGATTTTCTCTTCACTGAGCAGCATATCAAAAGTACAACAAAACAAGTGTGAGTACCATCTCGTGGTACTCCGCAAGTGTGGGAAATAATTGACATGAAGGCCAATCAAAAAGGAAAGGCTGATAATGGTTTAAGCACTATGCATTAAATCTATCCTTAGCTTTTATTAGCACCTACCTCTATGTGTATATTCCCAATCATGATAGAATATTCATAATAATGAAATCAATACCAATATCATTCCCGATCTATGATCTCAACATCTTTCCAACCATTGTCTAATTATGAATTGGACACCAAGCCGCTCTTGTCCGTGAGCACGGCTGTCATGACAGTTTTACCAAATCTCTGCAGAGAGTGTACCCTTTACCCACAAGCAGTGATTTCATCCCCTGTTACTAGGTGGACTGAGTAAACCTCCATGTAGCCCATGGTGATCAACCACATTTCACACTTTGTAGGTGTGTGGCCAGGAGATCACTACATGGTCTTTACAAAGGTACTCACGACTAGTGCTAGCCCTCTAAGGTTTCCACCACTGAGACATTTCTGGAGTAACCCTCCGCCTCAGAGCCCCCTCTTGAGCCTTGCGGTTCCCAGAGCAGTACCCCTGCATCATTCCCCGCACCATCTAACTACTAGCATTTCGTCGGGAGGAACCTAATTAATTGACCAAGCCGCCCCATCTCAGTCTCGTGGTGGTACTATAAAGCTTAGTGGCTTCCTCCATAAACCGATCCTTAGAATCCGGCGGTACCAAACCCAATCCCAGGTCTCGTGCAAACTGCACCATACCATAACCATCCAACTGCGAGATGCATACCAATTACTTTATCATTTCCAATATAACATAATGATCATAATTAATAATATAATCATGTGTCCAGATTTCCATCCCAACTACTAAGCATGGCTAAGCGTGATTGAAATACTCAAAACCACCCAATTCAACCCGGGCGACAAGGAATTATATGGAACGGTAAATAAAATAGGATTCACATTAATTAAGCATGCAACTAGCTATAATTCCTAAAATAGGCACAAGATGGTCAAGGGCACTTGCCTTTTATTAAATAGCTGCTCAATTCTTCTTGATGAAATCTTGATCTTCAGAGTCTTCGTGTTGCTTCTTGATCGAGATACCAATGCGTATAAACTACCGATAAAAGAAAAATAAAAACATTCAAGAACAGTACACCAAAACATACTCATAAGCATAAAATTCTACACTAATATATCCCTACGAAGTATTTATTATTTTTCATAGCTAAAGAAATGCATTTACCATTTATTTTCCATTTTAGTATTTATTTACAGGCTAAAAACATTTTTAATGAGTTTTCTATGGCCAAACTATAATTTATATGCATTTTATAAAATTTATTTAGCATTAAACATTTTATAAATAATTTTCCTACTATTTCTATATTTATTCTCTATTTTTAATATTTATTTATATCTAAAAGAATTTTTATTAAATTTTCTATTGTCAAAATATATTTTATATGAATTCTACAATTTATTTTAGTATAAAAAGATTTATAACCATTTTTCTTATATTTTATATATTTATTTTATCACTTAAAAACATTTTTCCATGAATTAAATATATTTTTCTACAGTTTAATTCATTTTCTGTGATTTTCCTATAAAAATAGTAATAATATAAAGTATAAACTAATTTCCATAAAGTTCAGGTGTTGTTTTGTAATTTTTCCATCTAGATATAGGTTAAATGTAGTATTTTATAAAATTCCAGGGACTTAAATCAATATTTACTAAATTTAACCTAATTCCAGTGAAGTCCAGGGCATTTTCATAAAAGTAAGGACCTATTCGTGATTTAGTTTAAAAGTACAGGGACCTCTCTACAAGTTTGGCTTTTCTATTTCTTTTCTTATTTATTTTTCTATTGTAAAAGGCATGAAATAAGTCTATGGATCCGTGGACCAAGGGTAGGGTTGGGGTCCACGGGTCCACGATGGACCGGGCGCATACCCCTTCGGAGGCTTTTAATCCTAGCCGTTGGACTTGATCCAACGGCCGGGAGGGGGTCCGACGGGGCAGGGCGGCGGCGGCGGCCACTAGCGGCGGCGCCATGGCTGGACCATCGCCGGACGTCGCCGGAATGGCGTTCCGGTGGCCCAAATTCAACGGGGTTTGAAGCAAACGGGAGAGGAGGAGATGGGGAATCTCACCGCGGTGTTTCCATAGCGGGAAATTTGAAATCGGGCGCATGTCGACGGGGAACGACGGTCGAGCCTCGGCGACACCGCGGTGGCCGCTCGGGGCACCAAACTCGTCGCGGAGGAGCCCTATAGGGGCGGCGCGGCGTCACCAACCTCGACGGCTCTTCAGGGACGGCCGAAACGCCGAGAAAACGCGGGGCGTTGAGCTCGGGCGGCGGCATCCATGGCGGTGGCTAGGGTTCCAAGGAGTGCGGGCGGAGAAATGGAAATAGGGGGCGCGGGCGCGGTATTTGAAGGGGAGGGGGGTCACGTCGATAGCGCAACGCTGGCGGTTGCTAAGCGTGCCGGCGGGGGCAGGGAACGGCGTGGGACATCGGTTGAGGCAGCGGTTGCTCGGAAGGGGATGGTGCTGACGGGCGGGGCCCGCGGGGCAGTGAGAGGGAGAGGGAGGGAGGAGGTGGGCTGGGCCGACTGGGAAGAGAGAAGATGGGTCGCAGGATAGGATTTTGGCCCAAGTTGAGGGTTATTTTGATTTTGTTTTTCTTTTCCTTTTTTTTCATTTTCCTTCTTTATTAATTAATTAGATTTTTCTTTTCTTTTTAATTTTGTGAAAGTACGGGTGTTACAGCACGGATGTGCAATATAATAACTAATTCTTAATTCGTTGTCTTAGGTGTAAATGTAATCACCATCTACAGTAAACCTTTATAATGCAGATACAGTAAATTCATATATAATACCAGATACCAAAATCTATGAAATTCAAGGATGGGTACATGATATCTTGTAGTCATCCTGTAAACCTTTATAATGATTCGGCTGTGAGGTATGTTCTTCTGAGACTGATTTATGTGAACAGATGCTTGTGAATCAGTTTTTGCATCTGTGAAATGTTTACTGTTAATAATACCACAAGTAAAAGGTGTTTTACTTTCGAAGTTGCAGGCAGATGCAACCAATTGAATTTTTCAGATTCTTTCCCCGCTATGGTGTTTGGTTAGTTTTTTCATCGGTGCTCTGTATGAATTATGGTGATGTAGTTAAAATGGCAATAATCTCAGGTGACAATGAGCAAAGCATAACATGTTAGCTTGAAATAGTATTATGTTTCCAAGGTCCCTTTACGTTAATCAATTGCTCATATATTGGTACATTAATCAATTGATGTTACGGACGGCGCTCACGTACGACGTGCAGTAGGCTAAGGATCAAATCATGCATGGATATAATAAACAGCGGCACGTTAATGACACCCGATGGGCATGCATTTTTTCATATGATGGAATAAAAGTTCTGACCTTTCCCTCTGTAGAGGTTATGGTCTAAAGTTACATGAAACCAGACTCAACACACCTATAACAATCTCCATAGACAACTTAAAATATGGAAACACCATGTAGTTTGGTAGTACATTATTTAAATAGTAATCATATTCATGAATCGCCATCCGTTGTGCGCGAAAACATGCATAACCATCACCTCCAAAGATTGACACGCCTTCAATTGTACTTTCCTGTGTTCTTCACGCCGCTGCATTTGCGCCCACGTGCAGTAAATTATCCCGAAAACCACCTGCAAGTATGTTCTGACAGAACATTTGTCAAATACCATATCATTCCTGCAAGTATGAGTGCATCCATTGTTACCGAGCATCAATTGTTCAAGACCGCTGATAGAAGGTCCACCAACGGCGATCCCAAGCCGCCGGTTGCTAAGTTGAGCGCGACACTAAAGCTTTGCTTGAGAAGGAACTTGGCTATAGCAGAACGGCGACTCGGTTTCGCGGCAATGTTCTGACTGCCTGTAGGTACGTAGCAACCGGCGCCGGCGCCGGGAGGGCCGTACATGCCCGGAACAAAAGGGCTGTAGCTGCCTGGGGTGGGAGGGCGGTAGATGCCAGGAACGTATCCCTGGATGTTGATGTTGGGGGCGAAGGCGCCTTGGAAGAAAGGGTTGTCGCCTTGGATCATAACAGCAGGGTCGAGGAAGCAGCGCTGATCCACAGCTACTTGGCTGCCCTGGTGTCCAGCACGGCCGAAGCCGCGCTGCTGGTCAGCAGCTCCGTAGCTGCCTTGAATGCCAGGGTCGCCGCCGGTGGCCTCGTCCGTATCCACGGCACACCCGGCCCGATGTGCAGCTTGAAGTTGACGGGGCAAGAGCACATGTAGTGCCACAAGGGTAAACGTCCGTGGCAGGCCGAGCAGCTCACAGACGGCGAAGTGATCATGCGGAGAACATGCCCCGGGTGGAGTGGGCTGTCGACCGTCTCCGGGAGAAACGAGCAAAGAGGGTGCACGTCCAAGTTACACTCGGCGCAGCTGTAGACGAAGCTCGCCGGGGGTAAGTTCTCCATGCAGAGGTCGCACGTATGTGACCCGCGGTCGCCGCCGGGGGTGCGGATGAGCTTGAGGCGGTGCCGATCCGCGAAGAAGTCGATGAACTGCTCGAAGCGATCGGCACACGCCTTGTGGATGTCGATGTCGCACTCGTCGCAGCAGTAGCCGGCGTGGCCGGCGAGCTTGAGGAGGCAGATGTCGCAAGTGCCGGTGGACTTGTCGTTGTATTTCGTCTCGGTGAGAGGATGGTTTGGGTCGACGAAGTGATTTCGGTGATTGTACGCCATGAGTGGGGTGGGGCGGGGCTGCTTGTGGCTGACAAGCTAGAGCTTCGAGATTTGAGTTTGACAAGCCATTGGGGTCGAAGATGCTAATTATACTTGCTAGACGCTAGCGCTCCCTTGACAGACTATCGGTAGTCGTCGGCTCCTGGGCTTGTTTTTAATAAAAAAAATAAATTTATAATACAAAACTTATCTAAACGAGCTTAGTCGAGCTTGTACAAACCTCGAGCTTTGGATTAAACTCAAATTTGGCATGTTTATTTTTGGAATCAAGTCTGAATCAAACTTTTAACGAGTCAAATTTGCTGTCCAGGCTCTAACTTCATTGATACCCCCGTAGGCAAGCGGGAGGTGGGGAAGCGACATGGCGCACGCTCCAACTTGCTTGACTGAGTCTACCCGCACTACAGGAATATCGATCACTTACGTCGGCCAGAGAAACTTACGTCGGCTGGCCGACGTAAGTAAGTAACTTACGTCGGTCCCTGGTAGCCGACGTAAGTTAAATGAATTACGTCGGCCGACCGACGTAAGTATATGGACCGACAGTAATAAAAATTACCTACGTCGGCCTCGGCCTATAGCCGACGTAAGTAAAAAGACCGACGTAAGTTAAGCCCAACTTACGTCGGCCCTGACGTCGGCCGACGTAAGTAAGATTGGCCGACGTAATTTGTTGTTTAACCTAACCGCGCGAGCGGTGCGCGCTCTCATTTCACGCGCCGACCCGAGCCGCCGCCTGCCCCCCGAGCCGCCGCCCCGCCGCCGCTCTCCGTCGCCGCCCCGCCGTCGCCGCCCGGCCGCCCCCCGCCTCCCGCCCGCGGCCCCGCCCCCCGACGCCGCCCCGACCCGCGCTCGGCCCCGACCCCGAGCCGGCGCCCCGCCGCCTGCTCCCCCTCGCCGCCCCGCCGTCGCCGCCCCGCCGCCAGCCGCCTCCCGGCCGCGGCCCCGCCCCCGCGGCGCCGCCCCGACCCGCGCGGCCCCGACCCCGAGCCGGCGCACCGCCGCCTGCTCCCCCTCGCCGCCCCGCCGTCGCCGCCCGGTCGCCACCCCGCCTCCCGGCCGCGGCCCCGGCCCTCCGGCGCCGCCCCGACCCGCGTGGCCCCGACCCCGAGCCGCCGCCCTGCCGCCTGCTCCCCCCGCCGCCCCGCCGTCGTCACCCCGGCCGCCACCCGCCTCCCGCCCGCTGCCCCGCCCCCCGCGGCGCTGCCCCGACCCGCGCGGCCCCGACCCCGAGCCCGAGCCGCCGCCGCCCCGACCCCGAGCCGTCCCGACCCCGAGCCACCACCGCCCCGACTGCCCCCGCGCCGTCGCCCCGACCCCGAGCTACTCCGACCGCCCCGCTGCCGGCTCGCCGTCGCCGCCCCTGCGCCCCCGACTCCGCCGCCGATCTTCGTTGCAAGTATTTCCTCGCCTCATGCATTTATTTGAATTAAATTGCTCTCATTTGAATTATGGTTATGTTTAGTTTATTGAATTGCTCTTATGGTTATGTTTAGGTTTATTAAATTGCTCTCATTTGAATTATGGTTATGTTTAGATTTTGAATTGCTCTCATTTGAATTATGGTTATGTTTAGGTTTATTGAATTGCTCTCATTTGAATTATGGTTATGTTTAGGTTTATTGAATTGCTCTCATTTAAATTGAATTGCTTATGTTAGAATTGAGTTGATAAATTGATGAATTACAATGGATAATTGTTATGTTTATATTTATTTGAATTGCTTAGTTTTTTGAATTATGGTTACAATTTTAATTTTGATTGCTTGAGTGTTCTAGTACTATATATACATAAATGGGCTTCGGACAGGCTTGACAAGGCCCGACAAGGCCCATTTAGTGGTAAGGTAAAGTATGCGTGTAGACGGGCACGAAGGCGAACGACGACGGTGAGGATGGCAAGCACCTGCGCCAGCGTTGTCCAGGCGTCGCCTAGGCGACGCCTAGTCGTCGCCTAGGCGTCAAGTCGCTCCGGACCGGACGCCATGGCCGGTCGACTCGCCTGGACCAGGCCGCCGCCGCCTGGTTGCCGCCGACACTCTCCATTGCCTCTGTTCACCCCTCGAGGCCTCATCGCTGCTAGGTTGCCACCATCGTAGCCGAATCTCCACCGCTATCGTTGGATCGCCGCGGCCGCCGTCGCTGGAGTAGGGGTATCGAGGAGAGGAGAAGGGGATCGTCGCGGCCGCCGTATCTGGACTCTGGAGCGATGGAATCGTGGAGAAGAGAAAGGAAAATGAGTAGGGTTAGGTCAGGGAGGACTTTTATGTGGCCGATCTGAAGTGTGGACCATTGGATATGATCCGACGGCTCACTCGCCTCAGTCCTCCGCCTCCCCCGATGGCTTAGTCCTCCGCCTCCTTCTCTAAGACCAACTTTCCCCTCAGTCTTTATCTAGTTCTTTCCTCTCTCTTAAATGACCTCAGAATGAAAATGAGCAACGTAACCTATAGCAATGTATTACCCGTTTCGGATCGGCACGTCTCACATGCCATTGGCATGTGAGACGTGCAGGTTCGGAATTGTACCTTTTTGGACAGCCTCGGAGTGACCGAGGGGGCGTGACTTTTGACGAGACGCGGGTTCGGATTTGGACGAGATTTCGGTGGCGTAACCCTGTTGTTCTCTGCTGCACCATTTTTGGGCGTGCAATGGAGAACAGCGGGGTTATGCTGCCGAAATTTCGTTCGAATCCGGATCACGCGTCTCGTCATGAGCACGCTCCGCTCGATCACTCTTGGGTGGGTTTAGGATCTATCTTCCTAGGTTGTAGGGCCGTGACACATAACATAACAATACATTAACGACAATTTCTTTCGCGTTAAACTGCAGAGTCAAACATGGGCGAATACCGTAGTTGGATGTACACTGGTTGGAAGAGCAGAACTGGTGGTCACTCAGATGAGTGGTACGCCAAGACAGAAGCTTTTGTGGAACGAGATTTTTCGTTGTCAAATAGCAATAAGGCGCGGTGCCCATGTACAAAATGCTGAAACGAAACGTTTTTGGACAAAGTGGAACTTACGTTGCACTTGTGTCGAAACGGTTACGTGTCACATTATGAGTTGTGGAACTTCCACGGCGAGACAACTTCTCAAGCTGTACAAGAAGTGGAAGCGGACAATGACGATGCTCAAGAGGTTGATATGATGGATGAGATGCTGGAAGCTATACGACCAGAGCTTACAGAAGATACTCAAACAACAGAGGTTAAAGAGTTCTTCAAACGTATCAAAGATTCAGAAGAGGCTCTGCATGAACACACTAAAATGTCAATCCTAATTTTTGTGACTAGACTTATGGCAATTAAGTCTAAGTTCTTCTTTTCTAACAATTGTTACAACATGCTCATCGATTTGTTCAAAGATGCCCTTCCACAACCCAACAAAGTGCCTAAGGATATGTACAACTCGAAGAAAATTCTTTCTGGTCTCGGGATGAAGCACGAAAAGATTGATGTGTGTCCGGACAACTGCATGCTTTTCTGGAGAGAGCATGCCAATGAGAACAAATGTTTGAAATATGGTCAACCGAGGTTTGTCGAAGTTGTTAATCACGATGGTAATACAGTGACGACGGAAGTCGCACGTAAGCAGCTTCGTTACTTACCTGTGACACCGAGGTTGAAGCGGCCGTTCCTTTCAAAAAAAAAACGGCCAGACACATGAGATGGCACAAAGAAGGTGAGCGTGAAAACAATGGAGTCATGACGCACCCGTTCGATGGTGAGGCATGGAAGGCTCTGGACCGGTTCGACCCAGAATTCGCTCGTGAAGCGAGAAATGTTCGCATCGGGTTGGCGACAGATGGGTTCACGCCGTTCAGCACAAACGCCGCACCATACTCCTGTTGGTCCGTCTTTGTCATTCCGTACAATCTTCCGCCGACCTTTTGCATGAAGAATGAGTTTATGTTTCTTAGCCTCATTGTACCTGGGCCAGATCATCCTGGGTCACGTCTAAACGTGATGTTGAAACCGTTGATCGAAGAGTTGAAAATGTTGTGGACAGGAGTCGAAACGTACGACTGTTACAAGAAACAGAAATTCAACCTCCGAGTTGCTTATTTGTGGTCCGTTCATGATTTTCCGGCATACGACATGTTTTCTGGATGGAGCACTCATGGTCGGTTGACGTGTCCGATATGTGCCTCGGACACCGATTGCTTTCGACTTACCCATGGAGGCAAGATATCTTACTTCGATTGTCATAGACGTTGGCTACCTCCGAATCACTTGTTTAGACAATAGAGGAATGTCTTCAGAAAGAACACCGTTGTCACTAAAGGACCACCGAAACGTCTTGACGGGTCAGAAATATCTGATATATTGGAAAAATTGGTGCCAGATGAAGGTCGTCCTGTATATTTCGAAGGTTACGGAGACAAACACAATTGGACTCACATATGTGGACTTTGGGAGTTACCGTATGTGAAGTCGTTGATTCTAAGGCACAACATTGATGTTATGCATCAAGAGCGTAACATGGCCGAATGTATCATAAGCACATGCACAGACATGACGGGCAAAACAAAAGACAATTTAAAGGCTCGAAAGGATCTTGCCGAGCTTTGTAACCGTCAAACTCTTGAGCTCTCCGAAAATGGTGGTAAACCACGCGCTCCTTTCTGTCTTCGACCTAAAGAGAAAAAAGAAGTTCTCGAATTGTTGCAAAGGTTGAAATTCCCAGATGGTTACGCAGCTAGTCTGAGACGGACCGTGAATGTGAAAACGGGAAAGCTCATTGGATTGAAGAGTCATGATTATCACATAATCATAGAAAGACTTCTGCCTGTTATGTTTCGAGGCTATTTTGACGATGCAGTGTGGAAGGTGTTAGTCGAGCTTAGCCACTTCTATAGGCAACTCTGTGCTAAAGAAATCACGCCGGAGATGATGACTAAATTGGAAGGAGGTTCCGGTACTTTTGTGTAAGATGGAAAAAATTTTCCTCCGGGATTTTTCAATCCAATGCAACATCTCTTAATTCATCTTCCATTTGAAGCGAAAGTGGGCGATCCCGTGCAATATAGGTGGATGTATCATATTGAAAGATCACTTAGATATTTGAAACCAATGGTTGGTAACAGGGCAAGAGTTGAAGGTTGCATCGACGAAGCTTTTACTCTTAAGGAAGTAGGATACTTCTCAAGTGTTTACTTTGCAGAAGAAAACAATGTTAATACTTCGGTAATGCGATACAATATAGATGAGCAACCTCCTTGTAGCGATCTCTCCATTTTTGCAACAAGAGGCACTACTGTTGGTAGTTACACTTCGTATGATGTTAGCGAAAAAGAAAGGTGTGCTGCATTCTTCTACATGTACGCTAATATGGAAGAAATGAATGAATATTTCAAGTAAGTGTTTCTCCTACACTTATGCTTTTCACCATCTTTTCCGACACATGTATTCTAAAAGGTTCTCTTTTTCGTGTAGTATGTTCGACAAGCAAAATTGGAGACATAGACATCAACCCACGAGCAAGCAAATAGAACATATTCGACGGGAAGGAATAAACGGGGGATCTAATTTTCTCTCCTGGTTTCGAGATCATGTAACGTTTTCTCGATAACTAATCAATGTTAACAATCTTTTCTTATAACTTAAGAATGCTTACGTTTTCTAATAACTCCATATCTTGGACAGTGCCAAAAAGATGCCAACGTCCATGAAGATTTGCGACAACTGTCCCGAGAAGTGGTTAATGTTAGAAGCTATGGTCGATATGACGTCAACGGCTTTCGATTCCGTACAACTCAATTTGAATCTCTTCGTCCTCTCGCGGCAACATGTAATACCGGAGTTGTGATGAGGGCAATAGATTCGCAAGATCATGAAACGCAATACTACGGGATTATTAAAAAAATCCTTGAATTCACCTTTGTCGCAAACAAGCCAATTCGAGCGGTATTCTTTGACTGCGAATGGTTTGATTCCATTCGTGGAATTCGAGTAAACGAATTTGGCATGGTCGAAGTAAAACACAAGGAACTGTTGAAAGGATTCGATTCATTAGTTCTTGCACACCAAGTAGAGCAAGTGTACTATCTACCTTATCCATGCAATAAATTCAAAGCTTGGTGGGTGGTACATAAGGTGAATCCTCGTGAGCGGTTATACGCTCCAGGAGATGATGATTATCACGACGAAGCTGAGGTTGATTGTGTCTACCAAGAGGAAGAGTTGCCAGACTCCTTCTCAGTCGAGCCCGGTGTAGGACTCGATAACTTAGTTGGAGACGCTCAAGATATCGAGGCTGGCACGGAAGCGGAAACAGAATCAGAATCAAAAACTGAAGATATCGATGACATAGTCGAACCTGCTGATTTGCGCAAACGAAAATGATATGCGCAAGAAGAAGATCGATGGGCTGGTTTAAGGAGTAGGGTGCATGATCGTGATGTTGATGAATTTTGAAGTAACATTTTATTCACTAATTTAACATTAATTTTGTATATTATCTTTGTATATTAATCATTTATTCCTTGCAATAGGATGCCGTCAAAGGGGAAGGGGAAGGGGAAGGGGAAGCCAGTGAGAGGGTTTGAGCCGCCAGCAGACCCTTGCTCAGGGAGCTCGTTCCTTTCTAGCCGACGTGAGCTCTTTCTGGCACACGCTCCACCCTCAGCTGTCCTGTGCTTTCAGCGGACAGAGGTAAACTTTAGTTACAATAAAGTTATTTTTGAAATTGCTATTGTTATTAATTATTAATAAAGTCATTCCTTTTGTGCAGTCTGACTCAGAGACTTCTGAGTCAGAGTCAGAGTCAGAGGCTAGGGGGCCGCTACAGGAGCCCGACTCAGAGGCTAGGGGACCCTCTAGCGCTAGCCTCCCTTCGGAGGCGGCTAGCGCTAGCCTCCCTGGGCAGCCCTCTACCACTATCCTTCCTGGAGGCTCCGGGAGGTCCGTAGAGCCTTCAGGGTCACAGGACGCGGCAGCATCGCAGCAGAGGCGACAGACGAGGAGGACCCACTTTGCGGCTCCTCCTCCGGTTACTACTCAGCGGACCACGATCCGTCCCGTTGGAGACAGGTATAAATACTGTATATAGTATATTAAATATTAGATGTTGTTTTCCTTTACTTAATGATTTAATATATTTTGTAGATGTTGGTACGACTTCTCGTTCACGGGGGCCGAGAAGCACCACAGGCAGGTTAATAGTGTCCTCGGTGCTATCGTCAAGTTGTACTACCCCGGTGTAATTGACGGTTTTCCTGCCCTGTCGTGGGATGACTACGCTCGGGTCTCTCACCCGGTGCACGACACGGTTCAGGGAGCCGTGTGACACGATTTTATGGTAAGTTTAACTGTTTCGTTTTTTCAACTCGTTTGAATTCTTAATTGCATATCACTTAAATATTTGTTTGCTTAAAGCTGAGGTACCAAGTAGAGGAACCGGGCATGGAGAACCACGCGAGACGCGTGTTCCATTACAACGCTCGGAAGCTCACGACGGCGGCGTTGTCATACGCCCGGATTCAGGCCGTCAACGCGTACTACAAGCGACACCCCCGGGAGCAGGAGCAGGAGCAGCAAAGTGGTGTATTTAGGAAGGACTCGAACTCCTACTTTACAGAGGAGCAGTACGCGGAGGTAAGTTTTTAATATTGTTAAATATTTACAATATCTGCGTATGTTAACCGCATTGATGAAAATGAAATATGTGCAGGTTAGTATTTTCTGGTTACAGGGTAACATCGAGGCGTACTTAGCTCTCTGTCGGTACTGGGCTAGCGACACTTTTATCAACAAGTCCACGAAGGCTAGACAGTGCCGCATGGGGTCCGAGGGCAAGCACAACTATGGCGGTGACGGCTACTTGCGTTTGGCTAAACGCATGGTAAGTACCTTTTTATTTTATTTATGTGTTCCTAATATATTATTTATCTCACTAACACGGATGTACAGGAGCGAGAGATGGGTCATGAGCCGACCCCGACCCAGGTTTCGAAGAGAGGTCACAAGGGAAGTGACCCTTCTCAGCCAGGGCAGTGTAGTCAGGTCGCAGCCGACCGACTGGTAAGTTTTCAAAATTCATCAATTTCATTATAACTAATACTATTATTGACATGCTTACAAGATTTATTTGTTTTGTAGACAAAGTACGCGCAGGAGGTCGCGAAGATACACGGTGCGGATTACGATTGGGAAAGCGCGCCGATCGACCCCCAAGCCGCGTACGCAAGCGGAGGCGGGAAGGCCCACGGACGGTGAGTTCTTCGTGTGTTTCATTTCTTTTTCAATTAATCTTCTTCTACTTAGTGTTTTCATTCTTTTGCAGGTTTGCCATTTTCGATGGAGTTGTCGACTCGAGGTCGATGCGACCTTTGAGAGACGCTTCATCGTCGCTGGCTTCGACCGTTGGGACCAGTGGTCGTCTCTCGCAGACCCAGCTGGAGCTCCAGGCCATGAGGGAGTCGCTGATGCAAACTCAGGCAGAGTTGGAGAGGACGAGAGCGGAGGCAAGGGAAGAGCAGCAGAGGACGGCCTTAATGATGGCCCAGATGCAAGCAACGGTGGCGGTAAGTAATTTAAAGTACCGTAGTTAAATTTCACAGCACTTAATAACATATATCTGCTAATATCTTGCAATGGCAGGCTCTTGCTCGACAAAGCGGTCAGGACATCGAGATTCCTACGCTTCCGCCGCAGCAGACACCGAAGCAGGTAATATTGTCTATACCTAGGAGTTTGATTCCCTTTTCATTATGTTAAAGAAGTTACTTGCATCACATTTAATCCTAATTATGATTCTTTTGCAGGGTTCCGGAATGCGTCGAGATCCCGGAGGCAGTGGAGGGGCTAGCGTGTAGACACTAGAGCAGGTGAGAAACTCTCTTTAATATTGTTGTATCCATTTTAGTATTTTACATAGAGAGATAAGGAGGTAGAACATAGAGGTAGATCTTGATGACTTGTCAGATATTGATTCCTATAGTGGTGAGGAAGTTAAGTGTATCTAATCAAGCTTTAGTAGTTTTTGACCATGGTAGAAATGATTAGTATATAGTGAATAAGTTGTTAGTGCTTCCATTTAACAAAAGGGCTAGTGATTATCACTGATGTTTCCTTCTTATGTCGAAACTGATGTTCACTGAGTTAACAAAGGGCTAGTGCTTCCATTTAACTAGTGATATAGTACATTACTTCATTTGAAACTACATCATGCTTCCTTCTTTTTTCACTGATGTTCTTGGCCTCTTATGTTATCACTTAGTTGACATTGATGCTTACTAGTGATTATGTTTCTTTTGTAGGGATCCGGAACGCGCCGAGAAGATCCCGGAGGTAATGGAGGGGCTAGCGTGTAGCCCGGTGGAATTTATTTGGAAAATTGTGTTGTTGTTGATGTTTGAATACTATTTTGAAACTGTGTGTCGTATATGTTTATATCTGTGTATATATTTGTCTGTTCTGTGTTCTCGCCATCGAGCGAGGTAGTCAGTTTCTGTTTTTAAAAAAAATAAAAAACTTAACTTACGTCGGCTATAGGAATGCCGACGTAAGTTAGCCCAGGTTAACTTACGTCGATCAGGCCATACCGACGTAAGTTAAACCACTTAACTTACGTCGGTTTGCCCTGGCCGATGTAAGTTACAGCACTTTACTTACGTCGGCTTGCCCAAGCCGACGTAAGTCCTCCGGCCCAGCCCAAGGCCCATCTGGACAGTTAACTTACGTCGACTTCTGCAGACCGACGTAATTAAGGTAACTTACGTCGGTGGCCGACGTAAGTTACCTTAATTACGTCCAAATGCCTACGTCGGCTGAAAGCCGACGTAATTAAAGGAAAACCGACGTAATTAAGTTACTTACGTCGGTTTAAGCCTTACTTACGTCGGCTTTGGCCGACGTAAGTGACCGGTATTCCTGTAGTGTTATTTAAAAAATGAACTAGCCGGTGACAAATAAAAAAGAAATAGAGGTAGTATATCCTAAGGTCACACCTTTTCTTGCGGAATGAAGCTCACAATTAAAACCATATTTTTAAGAATAAACGGCTGAATCAAACACACATTGAGAGGCCATTTGGTTCATGTTTTTCTGGAGCCGATTTTTGAAAAATTATGGAATCTCTACCAAAGGTGTTTTACACATAAGTGGATTCTCGAAAATTTATATTTTTCCCGACACAAATCGGAATTTGATCTCACTTCAGGTTTTCAGATTTTTTATCCAACTAATTGGTAAAATTTACCCACATGGTATTAGTGGGAGCGACTAGAATGCAATCAGATGTTTGGTGTAATCATGCAATCAAACATCTTCAACCGTTGGATATGGATCCTAAGGTCAGTGCATTTTTTATTTAACCCCCCTCCACCACTTCTCCACTTGGTGGACAGAGTTAAATGAAAACAAACAATGCCCGTAAGATGCAGATCCAACGGTTGTTAATGCTTGATTGTACGGTTGCACGAAAACTCTGATTGCGTAGTAGTCATTGCCACTATTAGTCACAAATACAAATTGTCTTTTTTTTTTCAGCTTGCAACAATTTTTTGTAGTTCACAACTAAAATCAGCTTTTCAAAAATCCACAATTGAACTAAACACACACTGAGTGTGTTTACATTAACAACTTCACAAGCAAGTTTGTTTTCATTTTCTCATTTTTTTTAAAAAAAATTGAATACTGTGTATGCAACGTGCATCTCCATTATGGACATAAATCCTTTCATTTGTGTATGATACGAAATCCAACTGAGAGCAAGTACTTATATGAACCGAATTGTTCTAGTCTACCCTGGCGGCCCAAAAAAAGAATTAAAGTACATTCCATTGCATACTAATTGCTGCCTTTGTTCGGTACGTGAAGTAGTAAAAGTTGCTAAAATGTCGTAATTGACATCAAAACTTCCAGCGCCCAGCCCCGGGGACCTCCATCTCATGACCTGAACCAGGTCTCCCCTCTTCCTCTGGACCAGCATGATTGCTTCTTGAAAACCTGAGCAAGTCGCAGAAGATATAAACTCTGCTAGTTGATGAGTTCCTTCATCATTTTTTTTTGCATCCGCCATTATCAGTTACAGACTAGAGATGTTTGACAGTTTGAATTGTGTTTTCACTCTTCCAAAAATAAAGTTACAGCTCGCTTGCCAGTTACTGAAGTCTCTGCTCAAAATTTCCATCCCAATAAGTCGAGTATTTGCAAGTCGGAAGGGTTCCCGAATAACTTGTTTCCCCACCACCACCCTAATAAGGCTATCCGCACTCGTTACTCTATACACTATTCTATATAATATTTCCCTTCTACTTTTACAACATGTACTCTAAATTTACACTATCTACGGCAATCTTCCTAACTCGAGTCTTCCACTAGTTTTTACAAGTTGTCGCTTCATCACTATGCCAAAGTGACCCTTGCAGTAGCAGCCAAGTAGGGAGCGGGGAAACGACATGGGCACACGATCCAACTTGCTTGAGGAGCTCTCTAGCCACCATATGAGCCTGGTGTAGGATCGGTGGTGGGGAACAGTGCGGAGACTTACGGTCAACGTGCTTCGTCCGGCACTGCACAATGGTCCTCGTCAACGCATAGACGATCCACCGGGACCCCAAGGTCTGAGCGGTTCGTGGACGCCGGCGACGTGGTAATGTTGCCGTTCGGTCCTGGCCGGCGGCGCGCAGTGTCCCGGGGAAGGCCTGGCGATGTGGCTTGTTACACTGACGCCGGGCTGCTGCAGTGCCTCGAGTGGGATATCGTTGGCGAAGGGGTCGCCGTCAACAGCTGTCTGCCGGCACCGGGAGTTTGTAAAGGGCATGCTCCCCGCCTCGGCATGATGAGCTGAACACTGGTGGTTTCTGAGAACGAAAACAAAATCGGAACAGAAACAGATAGCTCAGTAATCAGTTTGCTCTATATGGCATTTCTGCTCTTGATCGTAGATGCATATCCAATGAAACCTTGAAGTGTTGATAACATAAGAATATTTATGCCCCTTTTTTCATGTAATTGAGCTGTTATTATTCAGCTATGTGTCACAGAGGCTGGCAGGATGTGGCGGCCCTACCTAAAAACAAATATACATTGAGAACCAAAGGACTTGTAGAGACAGATGGAGAGGAGACACCAGTGATTAGAAATGCGATTGGTGTAGAGATTTTGCTGGAGTATCTATATATGACAAATATTATAGGGTCTGAACACTAGTTCTATTTATGGCATCTTCAGCTAAAAGGGGGTCTTAGCCTAGTGCTCATGTACTTGAGTAGCATTCCTCATATATTCTGGGTTCAACTTCCGGTGGGAGCGGATTTTAGATTGTAAAAAAAAAAAAAGTCGCTCTAGGTTTGACTATGCCTCCAAGATTTGCACAGAGAGGAGGGGTCCGGCGATGCCTTGTAACACCATGTTCCTGCAAAGGAAACAAAGCGCAAAACTCGCGTGTGCCAGGATCAGTTCTCATCACACACGAGCACAAATAAGAGATATCATATATAATTAAGCCAAACTCGATAAACATGATAGGCCAAGTACGGCAAGTACATCATCATCGGTACAAGAATGACCCGTAGGTCTAAAAGAAAAACTCATGACAGCGGAAAGGTACTAGGATCTCCATCACAGGCACCGTCCGTGGGAACACCCGCCTAGGCCTGAGCACCGGTGTCGTCTCCGTCGAACTCCTCGTCCATCTCTCCACCACTGGGACCTGAGCAGCAATATATGCACAAGAAAAACAGAAAAGGAAAGAAGCGAGGATGAGTACCTAATGTACTCCGCGAGTGAGGAAAATTATGACATGCGGGCTAATTCAATGAGGAAAGCTGACACGGTTTAGCCTCTATGCAACCTTAATTTCCTAAGTTGACCTTAGCATCCTATTTACTAGGTGAATGACTCATGTATATAGTACTATAAACCGTCGGGCTACACCCGCCCGACTCACCACTGTCCAGGTTACCCCACCTGGAACCAACTCACCGGGTCAACCGCCCGACTCACCAACAAAGAACCAATCCCCAAACTGACTAATCAAGGCAGTACTACCAGACGCGCTCGTGACCGTGAGCAAGGCTATCTAGATAGTTTAATACTCTGCAGAGTTTGTACCACTTTACCCACAAGTTGTGATTTCATCGTCTACCGACGACTAAGTGAAACTTCGTCCTGCCGTCTCACACTGCCTAAGGTGTGTGGCCGGGAGTCCACAACAAAGCCTTTACAAAGGGTCTCCCGACAAGTACGAGCGCTCTAAGGTTTCGCCTACCACGACATATTGGAGTACACCCTCCGACGTGACATATTGGAGTACACCCTCCGACGTGGCAGCCCCCTCTTGAGCCATGCGGATCCCAGAGCAGGTAACGCTGAACTCGTTCCCCGCACCAACCAATGCCCATTCTCATTGAAAGATCTCCTATATAAAAGGCTAAGCCGTTCCATACCGTCATGTGGTGGTACGGTAATACCTGGTTGCAATGTCACCGAGAACCGGTCCTTAGAATTTAGGGCAGGCGCCAACACAAATGAACCCGAGTCTCGTGCGTACTGCACCCACCACTCAAACCTGCCTGCCCAGATTCCTATCAACTACACCATCCCGCCATATCCACAACAATACAGAGTGTAATAGAGTAAGCATAATAGCAATTTTAAGTAAAGTTACTCCCCCAACTATGACAGCATGGCTAAGCAGTAGTAACCACCCACAAAAATACCCTAACATCTACCCAATATAGCAACAAGGAATAATATGGAAGATCTAGGGAAACAGACTAACATGGGATTCAAATTAATTAACTTGCATGCAACTAATTCTAACTATAACCTTAATATTCCCTAAACGGAACAAAGTGATCAAGGACACTCGCCTGGGTAGTGTGGGTCAACGTAGTCAAACACCTGGTCCTGAAGGCTGTAAGTCGTCTCCGGGATCGCCTCTAATCACGTAATCACATGCAAGAAAAGGGCACAAAGGAAATAAGTACAAGCGGGGAAAATAAAAGCATAAGGGTAAGCATAACATACACACAACAAAGCATTGCATACACTCCAAGGTGATTAAATCAAGTTTTAGTAGACCTACACTATGCAATTCACATTTTACCATTATTTTATGTGTCAAAAACCATATAAAAGGGTGCACTACAAGTTTTATTAAGTGTTCATGATCTAATATGCATGAATAAACATCCATGATATTTTATAGGACCTAACTTTAGTGATTAAAGCATTACCAAGAACTTAAAAGGGTAGAATTAGTACCAAACCTATGATTTTATGTCACTACAAGGTCATTTAAATCGATACAGCAGTTTACAGGGGCCTTAATGCAAAATTAGAACACTATAGGGGCCTAGATACACTAAATCAGAACAGTACAGGGGGGTTCATGCAAGATTCCAGGGTTTAAAGGGGGTTTAGGTGCTGTTTACAGTAAAATACATGATTACTAAACAGTCCAGGGGGCAAAATGCTAAAGCAGCAAGGTGGGAGGGTTTCTTTGACGCGCTCGGCAAAACGCAGGGGCCAAAACGCAAAACCGGCGAAGGGGTACGCGCGGTTAAAACGGGGTCCGTCGGATCCGTGATCAACGACCCAAGATGGGTCGCGGTGGCGGGTTTAAAACAGCCAACGGATCACAGCATCTACGGCCCAGAATCAGCGTCGACGCGGCCCAACAGAGGCCCCAAGTTTTAAATCCGACGGTTGCGATTAAACCCACGAAGGGGTACGCGCTCGCTTAATCCGGAGCGCAGCTGCCAGATCCAACGGCTAGGGCGACTCTCGGCCGGATCAGACCGCCAGAGGCGACGGCGAGCGGCGGCGCGCCATGGCCGAAAGACCGAGCTCGCCGGAGCAACCTCAATCAACGCAACCAGAGCCTAATCCACACACCAGAATGCATGGAACTGACGAGGGGGGCGACCCAAACATGACTAGGGCAAAGATGCGGCTCGGGGTGGCATGGTAATGGAAGATCGACGTCGCTCCTCGGCCAAACACACGGGGTTGCACGAATCCGCACTATGAACCATAGCCTAGCGCCAACGGAGATGAAATCGAGGGAGGGGATGCTGAGGTGCTCACCGAGGGGGTTTGTTCGTCCCGAGATGAAGTGGTGCGATCGCGCACAGGGGGGGGGGGGGGTAGACGGCGACGCGCCTCGGGTCTACGGGGAGACGGCGACGGATGGCGACCTCCTAGCGTCCTTGCCAATACCCTACGAGCAGAGACACGGATGAGCACACGGACAGAGGGGGTAGATGAGGAGAATTACACGGCGTGGAGCTCACCGGGGAAGGCCGGCGGCGGAGCAGGGCTCCCGCGCGGCGAAGGAGTGGGAGCGGGGGGGGGGGGGGGGGGGGGGGGGTTAGGTCCGGGGTGGGGGTTTTATAGCTGGCCGGGTTGCGTGCGAGCCACGGGCGGATTCATGGCCACTATAGGGCGACAGCGGGGGGAATTTTTTGGCGTCCGCGCCACGCCGGATCACGGGGCCCGCGTCGTCCTTGCGAGAGAGAGAGAGAGAGAGGGCGCGAGGGAGGAGAAAGCTGACGGGCGGGGCTCGGCTGCCAGCGGGACAGAGGAAAACGATGAGGCGGAGATTCCTATGCGCGGTACGGGAGCGCGCGCGCGAGGGGGGTGGGCCGGCGCGCGGCGAATTGGGGAAAGGGTGGAGCGGGCCGGCGGAAGAAAATGGGCCATGGCTGGGGAAGGGAAGGAAAAGGAAAGAAAATAGAGGGGGTTGGGCCAGGAAAAGTAAGGGAATTGCGGCCCAAGAGCATTTGGCCAGGTTGAAGATTTTCAAAAATTCCAGGTTTTAAGTTTCATTTTCAAATTCAAATTTTTAGGGGAATTGACAAAGACAATCAGTACATTCAAAAGTTTTAATTTGCCTCTAGACAAGATATAGGGGTGTTACAATTCTCCCCCCCCCCCCCCCTCAAAGAAATCTCGACCCGAGATTTAAGAGGCTTACCGAAGAAGTCGGGAAAGTCCCTCCTCAGCTCATCTTCTCTCTCCCAAGTAGTTTCCTTCTCAGAGTGATGCTTCCATTGCACTTTGCACATGAGAATCTTCTTATACCTGGTGGTACGCTCCTACCTCTCTAGAATCCGAACAGGGTACTCCGCGTAGGACAAATCCTCCTGCACATCCAAATCATCCATAGATAGCTGCTCCTCCGGTGCTTTGAGGCATTTCTTCAACTGAGAGACATGGAAAACGTCATGGACATCTGACAACCGAGGTGGCAACTCCAGCTGGTAAGCAACCTCTCCTCTCCTAGCCAACACCTTGAAAGGTCCAATATACCGAGGTGCTAGCTTGCCCTTTACTTTGAATCGACGAAGCCCCCTGATGGGCGACACTTTGAGGTACACAAAGTCTCCCACCTCAAAGGTCAACTCTCGCCTCCGAGTATCAGCATAGCTCTTCTGTCTAGTCTGGGCTGCCTTCAAGTTCTGACGAATCTCACGCACCTTCTCTTCCGCAACTCTCAACGACTCTGGCCCAAATACCTGACCCTCGCCTGCCTGGCTCCAAAACAAGGGTGTCCTGCACTTCCTGCCAGAACCTCGACGTGAACTGAGCACCACGGTCAGAGACTATCCGCTTGGGCACCCCATGCTGGCACACAATCCTGGACATATACAACTCAGCCAAAGTAGAAACAGTGTAAGCCTCCTTGACAGGAATAAAACGAGCAACCTTGGTCAATCGATCAACTACCACCCAGATAGAATCATACCCCGACTGGGTCCTGGGCAGTCCAACAATGAAATCCATGTTGACCTCCTCAAACTTCCACTCAGGCACCCTCAAAGGCTGAAGTAATCCTGCAGGTCTCTGATGCTCCGCCTTCACAAGCTGACACGTCTCACAAAGAGCCACATACTGAGCCACATCACGCTTCATGCGACGCCACCAAAAGCGTTCCTTGAGATCCTGATACATCTTGGTACTTCCAGGGTGAATGGAGTAACCCGAATCATGTGCCTCTCTCAAGATCAATTGACGGATAGCCTCATCCTTAGGCACACAAATCCTCTTCCCAAGCCACAAAGTCCCCTGCTCATCCTCCCGGTAGCCTGTAATCTTGCCTTCCTTCATCAACTTCTTGAGCTTCAAAATCTCCCTATCATCCCTCTGGCCATTCCGAATATCACACTCCAAGGTGGAGTCCACGTCCATGACCGCTGCATCAGTACTAGACACCAAGCTGAGGTTAAGTCTCGCAAACTCTTCACACAACTGAGGCTGCATCATCAAAGCATTGCAATGCACCTTCCTGCTCAGAGCATCCGCCACAACATTAGCTTTTCCCGGATGATAGTTGATGCCCACATCAAAGTCATTAATGAGCTCTAGCCACCTGCGCTGTCTGAGATTTAGATCCGGCTGAGAAAATATATACTTGAGGCTCTTATGGTCTGTATAAATCTCCGTCCTCTTCCCCATCAAGTAGTGCCTCCAAATCTTCAATGCATGAACCACCGCAGCCAACTCCAAATCGTGAGTCGGATAATTCCTCTCATGCTTCCGAAGCTGCCTAGAAGCATAGGCCACCACGTGTCCCTCCTGCATAAGGACACAACCCAAACCCTAATGAGATGTATCACAATAGACCGAGAACTCCTTCTGCATATCAGGCATCACCAACACGGCGCAGTAGTCAACTTCATCTTCAACTCCTGAAAGCTGGCCTCACACTCGGGTGTCCAGACAAAAGCTGCTCCCTTCTCAAGCAACTTGGTAAGCGGCTTAGCAATCTTCGAGAATCCCTCAATAAAGCGGCGGTAATAGCCCGCCATCCCCAAGAAACTCCTGATCTGACCAACATCCACGGGTGCCTCCCACTTCAACACATCTGCCACCTTGCCTGGATCAACAGAAACTCCTCCTTTAGATATGACATGCCCTAAGAAAGACACCTCCTTCAACCAGAACTCGCACTTGCTGAACTTGGCATACAACTGATGGTCCCGTAGCTTCTGCAACACCAACCTCAAATGCTCCTCATGCTCGTCTTCATTCTTCGAGAAAACCAGGATATCATCAATGAAGACCACCACAAACTTGTCCAAATAATCCATGAATACCTTATTCATAAGGTACATGAAATAGGCTGGAGCATTTGTCAACCCAAAGGACATAACTGTGAACTCATAGAGACCGTAGCGGGTCACGAAAGCCGTCTTAGGAATGTCCGAGGGTCGAACCTTCATCTGATGGTATCCAGACTGGAGATCAATCTTAGAGAACACGCAAGCTCCTCTAAGCTGATCAAGCAAATACTCAATACGCGGCAGTGGATACTTGTTCTTGATGGTCACGGCATTAAGGGCCCGATAATCAAAACACAACCGCTGGGACCCATCCTTCTTCGGCACAAAGATAACTGGCGCTCCCCAAGGCGAGGAACTAGGGCGAATAAAACCCTTACTCAACAACTCATCAATATGGTCCTTCAGCTCCGCTAGCTGCTGAGAGTCCATCCTGTAGGGTCTCTTATAGATAGGAGCAGTACCAGGCATTAGTTCAACAACAAACTCAATATCACGGTCAGGTGGCATACCTGGCAACTCCTCAGGAAAAACGTCAGAGAACTCCTTGACCACCCGAACCTCCTCTGGTTCACCCATCTGATTAATCCGGATCCTCTCGATCAACGCTGGGGTAGAAGTATACTCCACCAAAGTACCATCAGGATAAGTCAACCTCACAGTCCGTGTAGCACAAAGAATCACCCCATCATATTTGGCCAGCCAATCTATCCCCAAGATAATATCCAATCCTCGAGACTCCAACACAATGAGGTTCGCAGAGAAAACCATCCCCATAATGTCAATACCGACATTGGGGCACACCACATTAGTCCTGAACTCTCCTTCGGGAGAGTGGACCACCATCATATGAGTAATAGAAGAAGTCCCCAAAGAGTGTCTCCGAACAAACTCGTGAGCAATAAATGAGTGAGTAGCACCTGAATCGAACAAGACAGAAGCGGGGTAAGAATTAGCAAGAAACATACCAAACACCATGTCTGGAGCATCCTGAGCCTCCTCCAAAGCCACGTGGTTCACCCGACCACGCGTGAACCTCTGCTGCTGCTGCTGTGACTGCGGCACTGGCTTCTTCGGGCAACGGTTGGCAAAGTGTCCTGCCTCTCCACAGTTATAGCACTGAAGGTCTCCTCTGGCTCCCTGAGGCCTGCCTCCCTGACTCTGCTGGGGCCCTGGTGGACGAGGTGGAAGAGTAGTGCGCTGTTGGGGCTGCTGGGCACGCTGTTGCTGCTGCTGGGGCTGTCGGTAAGCTGGTGTTGGGTACCTCTGTGGCTGCCACTGTCCCACCGGTGGTCTGTAGGGTCCACCCGGCTGTGGTGCGAAGCGGGGGCGTGCACCACTCCCTGAAGACTAACCCTGGAAAGCGACCCTCCGCTTCCTGTGTGCCTCCAACTCAGGTAGCTGCCTCTCCAACACGTATGCCTTATCAATCATCATCTGGAAACTCCCATAGTAGCTGCTGGACAGAGCATGCTTCAATTCTTCGTTCAGTCCCTGGATGAAACAGTCCTGCTTCAGATCATCTGTCCTGACCTCCTCTGGCGCGTAGCGCGACAGCTGCGTGAAGCGAGTGAGGTACTCACGCACTGTCGACCCTCCCTGTCTCAAGCTCAGAAACTCCTTGCGCTTCATCTTGACCTCTCCAGCTGGAATAAAGTGACCCCGAAAGCTGTGACAGAACTCCTCCCAAGTGATGCTCTCAGGGGCGGCGTGAGCGGCAGTGAGTGTCGTCCACCAGTCAGCTGCCGGTCCTGCCAGCTGGTGAGCAGCTAGCAAAACCCTCTTCGGGCCCACACACTGTATCAGTCTCAGCTTACTGTCAATAGTCTTCAACCAGTCATCAGCATCCATAGGCTCTACGGGTCGACTGAAAATGGGAGGTTGTGTACTCTGAAAGTCCCTGAGGCACGAACGCAGCCCCCCACCAGGAGCAGGCGGTGGCGGGGGAGCCGGCTGCATATTGGCCAGCACCTGGGTCAGATTTTGGAGAATCTGGTTCTGTGCCGCCAACATCTGCTGCACACCGGTAGCGACAGGCGCACCACGATCACCACGGCCCGCCCAACCAGGCATCTGAAAACCTGGGCCCTCATCCTCTGGAGGCTCATCGCGGCCTCTGCCACGACCACGTCCTCTGCCTGCCATCTGTTACATGTTTTATAACACGTAAGACATAGCAATATATAATAATAGGCAATATGAGGTAAAATTTTCCAAATAAAAGGAAAATCATCTATTAGCCCTACTAATAATAAAAAACAATTTACAAACATGCACATGCATCAGACAAAGCAAATATCAAGCAAATAAAGCCATAGGTAAAGTTTAACGACTACGCGAACAAGGACTAGGTGACCACCTATCCTATACGTGGCTCTTTAGGGTAGTTTCACCATTTTGAACAAGAGGAGTATGGAAAAGTTTATTTATTAGAAATTTTTCAAACAAATAAGTAAAAGAGGTAAAGTTTCCTCGAAAAGGGGTAAGGTACGAAGAAACAGAGACACACACCACATTTTTGCAAATTTTTCTTTGAAAAGAATTGTCGAGGTGAAAATGGTTTTAGTTCACGACCATTCTAACTAGGCTGGGGTCCTAGGGACAGCATCGGCTCTGATACCACTTTGTAACACCCCTGTTCCTGCAAAGGAAACAAAGCGCAAAACTCACGTGTGCCAGGATCAGTTCTCATCACACACGAGCACAAATAAGAGATATCATATATAATTAAGCCAAGCTCGATAAACATGATAGGCCAAGTACGGCAAGTACATCATCATCGGTACAGGAATGACCCGTAGGTCTAAAAGAAAAACTCATGACAGCGGAAAGGTAGTAGGATCTCCATCACAGGGCACCTTCCGTGGGAACACCCGCCTAGGCCTGAGCACCGGTGTCGTCTCCGTCGAACTCCTCGTCCATCTCTCCACCACTGGGACCTGAGCAGCAATATATGCACAAGAAAAACGAGAAAAGGAAAGAAGCTGAGGATGAGTACCTAATGTACTCCGCGAGTGAGGGAAATTATGACATGCGGGCTAATTCAATGAGGAAAGCTGACACGGTTTAGCCTCTATGCAACCTTAATTTCCTAAGTTGACCTTAGCATCCTATTTACTAGGTGAAGGACTCATGTATATAGTACTATAAACCGTCGGGCTACACCCGCCCGACTCACCACTGTCCCAGGTTACCCCACCTGGAACCAACTCACCGGGTCCAACCGCCCGACTCACCAACAAACAACCAATCCCCAAACTGACTAATCAAGGCAGTACTACCAAGGCGCGCTCGTGACCGTGAGCACGGCTATCTAGATAGTTTAATACTCTGCAGAGTTTGTACCACTTTACCCACAAGTTGTGATTTCATCGTCTACCGACGACTAAGTGAAACTCCGTCCTGCCGTCTCACACTGCCTAAGGTGTGTGGCCGGGAGTCCACAACAAAGCCTTTACAAAGGGTCTCCCGACAAGTACGAGCGCTCTAAGGTTTCGCCTACCACGACATATTGGAGTACACCCTCCGACGTGGCAGCACCCTCTTGAGCCATGCGGATCCCAGAGCAGGTAACGCTGAACTCGTTCCCCGCACCAACCAATGCCCATACTCATTGAAAGATCTCCTATATAAAAGGCTAAGCCGTTCCATACCGTCATGTGGTGGTACGGTAATACCTGGTTGCAATGTCACCAAGAACCGGTCCTTAGAATCTAGGGCAGGCGCCAACACAAATGAACCCGAGTCTCGTGCGTACTGCACCCACCACTCAAACCTGCCTGCCCAAATTCCTATCAACTACACCATCCCGCCATATCCACAACAGTACAGAGTGTAATAGAGTAAGCATAATAGCAATTTTAAGTAAAGTTACTCCCCCAACTATGACAGCATGGCTAAGCAGTAGTAACCACCCACAAAAATACCCTAACATCTACCCAATATAGCAACAAGGAATAATATGGAAGATCTAGGGAAACAGACTAACATGGGATTCAAATTAATTGACTTGCATGCAACTAATTCTAACTATAACCTTAATATTCCCTAAACGGAACAAAGTGATCAAGGACACTCGCCTGGGTAGTGTGGGTCGACGTAGTCAAACACCTGGTCCTGAAGGCTGTAAGTCGTCTCCGGGATCGCCTCTAATCACGTAATCACATGCAAGAGAAGGGCAGAAAGGAAATAAGTACAAACGGGGAAAATAAAAGCATAAGGGTAAGCATAACATACACACAACAAAGCATTGCATACACTCCAAGGTGATTAAATCAAGTTTTAGTAGACCTACACTATGCAATTCACATTTTACCATTATTTTATGTGTCAAAAACCATATAAAAGGGTGCACTACAAGTTTTATTAAGTGTTCATGATCTAATATGCATGAATAAACATCCATGATATTTTATAGGACCTAACTTTAGTGATTAAAGCATTACCAAGAACTTAATAGGGTAGAATTAGTACCAAACCTATGATTTTATGTCACTACAAGGTCATTTAAATCGATACAGCAGTTTACAGGGGCCTTAATGCAAAATTAGAACACTACAGGGGCCTAGATACACTAAATCAGAACAGTACAGGGGGGTTCATGCAAGATTCCAGGGTTTAAAGGGGGTTTAGGTGCTGTTTACAGTAAAATACATGATTACTAAACAGTCCAGGGGGCAAAATGCTAAAGCAGCAAGGTGGGAGGGTTTCTTTGACGCGCTCGGCAAAACGCAGGGGCCAAAACGCAAAACCGGCAAAGGGGTACGCGCGGTTAAAACGGGGTCCGTCGGATCCGTGATCAACGACCCAAGATGGGTCGCGGTGGCGGGTTTAAAACAGCCAACGGATCACAGCATCTACGGCCCAGAATCAGCGTCGACGCGGCTCAACAGAGGCCCCAAGTTTTAAATCCGACGGTTGCGATTAAACCCACGAAGGGGTACGCGCTCGCTTAATCCGGAGCGCAGCTGCCAGATCCAACGGCTAGGGCGACTCTCGGCCGGATCAGACCGCCAGAGGCGACGGCGAGCGGCGGCGCGCCATGGCCGAAAGACCGAGCTCGCCGGAGCAACCTCAATCAACGCAACCAGAGCCTAATCCACACACCAGAATGCATGGAACTGACGAGGGGGGCGACCCAAACATGACTAGGGCAAAGATGCGGCTCGGGGTGGCATGGTAATGGAAGATCGACGTCGCTCCTCGGCCAAACACACGGGGTTGCACGAATCCGCACTATGAACCATAGCCTAGCGCCAACGGAGATGAAATCGAGGGAGGGGATGTTGAGGTGCTCACCGAGGGGGTTTGTTCGTCCCGAGATGAAGTGGTGCGATCGCGCACCGGGGGGGGGGGGGGGGGGGTAGACGGCGACGCGCCTCGGGTCTACGGGGAGACGGCGACGGATGGCGACCTCCTAGCGTCCTTGCCAATACCCTACGAGCAGAGACACGGATGAGCACACGGACAGAGGGGGTAGATGAGGAGAATTACACGGCGTGGAGCTCACCGGGGAAGGCCGGCGGCGGAGCAGGGCTCCCGCGCGGCGAAGGAGTGGGAGCGGGGGGGGGGGGGGGGGGGGGGTTAGGTCCGGGGTGGGGGTTTTATAGCTGGCCGGGTTGCGTGCGAGCCACGGGCGGATTCATGGCCACTATAGGGCGACAGCGGGGGGAATTTTTTGGCGTCCGCGCCACGCCGGATCACGGGCCCGCGTCGTCCTTGCGAGAGAGAGAGAGAGAGAGGGCGCGAGGGAGGAGAAAGCTGACGGGCGGGGGCTCGGCTGCCAGCGGGACAGAGGAAAACGATGAGGCGGAGATTCCTATGCGCGGTACGGGAGCGCGCGCGCGAGGGGGGGGTGGGCCGGCGCGCGGCGAATTGGGGAAAGGGTGGAGCGGGCCGGCGGAAGAAAATGGGCCATGGCTGGGGAAGGGAAGGAAAAGGAAAGAAAATAGAGGGGGTTGGGCCAGGAAAAGTAAGGGAATTGCGGCCCAAGAGCATTTGGCCAGGTTGAAGATTTTCAAAAATTCCAGGTTTTAAGTTTCATTTTCAAATTCAAATTTTTAGGGGAATTGACAAAGACAATCAGTACATTCAAAAGTTTTAATTTGCCTCTAGACAAGATATAGGGGTGTTACAATTCTCCCCCCCCCCCCCCCTCAAAGAAATCTCGACCCGAGATTTAAGAGGCTTACCGAAGAAGTCGGGAAAGTCCCTCCTCAGCTCATCTTCTCTCTCCCAAGTAGCTTCCTTCTCAGAGTGATGCTTCCATTGCACTTTGCACATGAGAATCTTCTTATACCTGGTGGTACGCTCCGACCTCTCTAGAATCCGAACAGGGTACTCCGCGTAGGACAAATCCTCCTGCACATCCAAATCATCCATAGATAGCTGCTCCTCCGGTGCTTTGAGGCATTTCTTCAACTGAGAGACATGGAAAACGTCATGGACATCTGACAACCGAGGTGGCAACTCCAGCTGGTAAGCAACCTCTCCTTTCCTAGCCAACACCTTGAAAGGTCCAATATACCGAGGTGCTAGCTTGCCCTTTACTTTGAATCGACGAAGCCCCCTGATGGGCGACACTTTGAGGTACACAAAGTCTCCCACCTCAAAGGTCAACTCTCGCCTCCGAGTATCAGCATAGCTCTTCTGTCTAGTCTGGGCTGCCTTCAAGTTCTGACGAATCTCACGCACCTTCTCTTCCGCAACTCTCAACGACTCTGGCCCAAATACCTGACCCTCGCCTGCCTGGCTCCAAAACAAGGGTGTCCTGCACTTCCTGCCAGAACCTCGACGTGAACTGAGCACCACGGTCAGAGACTATCCGCTTGGGCACCCCATGCTGGCACACAATCCTGGACATATACAACTCAGCCAAAGTAGAAACAGTGTAAGCCTCCTTGACAGGAATAAAACGAGCAACCTTGGTCAATCGATCAACTACCACCCAGATAGAATCATACCCCGACTGGGTCCTGGGCAGTCCAACAATGAAATCCATGTTGACCTCCTCAAACTTCCACTCAGGCACCCTCAAAGGCTGAAGTAATCCTGCAGGTCTCTGATGCTCCGCCTTCACAAGCTGACACGTCTCACAAAGAGCCACATACTGAGCCACATCACGCTTCATGCGACGCCACCAAAAGCGTTCCTTGAGATCCTGATACATCTTGGTACTTCCAGGGTGAATGGAGTAACCCGAATCATGTGCCTCTCTCAAGATCAATTGACGGATAGCCTCATCCTTAGGCACACAAATCCTCTTCCCAAGCCACAAAGTCCCCTGCTCATCCTCCCGGTAGCCTGTAATCTTGCCTTCCTTCATCAACTTCTTGAGCTTCAAAATCTCCCTATCATCCCTCTGGCCATTCCGAATATCACGCTCCAAGGTGGAGTCCACGTCCATGACCGCTGCATCAGTACTAGACACCAAGCTGAGGTTAAGTCTCGCAAACTCTTCACACAACTGAGGTTGCATCATCAAAGCATTGCAATGCACCTTCCTGCTCAGAGCATCCGCCACAACATTAGCTTTTCCCGGATGATAGTTGATGCCCACATCAAAGTCATTAATGAGCTCTAGCCACCTGCGCTGTCTGAGATTTAGATCCGGCTGAGAAAATATATACTTGAGGCTCTTATGGTCTGTATAAATCTCCGTCCTCTTCCCCATCAAGTAGTGCCTCCAAATCTTCAATGCATGAACCACCGCAGCCAACTCCAAATCGTGAGTCGGATAATTCCTATCATGCTTCCGAAGCTGCCTAGAAGCATAGGCCACCACGTGTCCCTCCTGCATAAGGACACAACCCAAACCCTAACGAGATGTATCACAATAGACCGAGAACTCCTTCTGCATATCAGGCATCACCAACACGGCGCAGTAGTCAACTTCATCTTCAACTCCTGAAAGCTGGCCTCACACTCGGGTGTCCAGACAAAAGCTGCTCCCTTCTCAAGCAACTTGGTAAGCGGCTTAGCAATCTTCGAGAATCCCTCAATAAAGCGGCGGTAATAGCCCGCCATCCCCAAGAAACTCCTGATCTGACCAACATCCACGGGTGCCTCCCACTTCAACACATCTGCCACCTTGCCTGGATCAACAGAAACTCCTCCTTTAGATATGACATGCCCTAAGAAAGACACCTCCTTCAACCAGAACTCGCACTTGCTGAACTTGGCATACAACTGATGGTCCCGTAGCTTCTGCAACACCAACCTCAAATGCTCCTCATGCTCGTCTTCATTCTTCGAGAAAACCAGGATATCATCAATGAAGACCACCACAAACTTGTCCAAATAATCCATGAATACCTTATTCATAAGGTACATGAAATAGGCTGGAGCATTTGTTAACCCAAAGGACATAACTGTGAACTCATAGAGACCGTAGCGGGTCACGAAAGCCGTCTTAGGAATGTCCGAGGGTCGAACCTTCATCTGATGGTATCCAGACCGGAGATCAATCTTAGAGAACACGCAAGCTCCTCTAAGCTGATCAAGCAAATACTCAATACGCGGCAGTGGATACTTGTTCTTGATGGTCACGGCATTAAGGGCCCGATAATCAAAACACAACCGCTGGGACCCATCCTTCTTCGGCACAAAGATAACTGGCGCTCCCCAAGGCGAGGAACTAGGGCGAATAAAACCCTTACTCAACAACTCATCAATATGGTCCTTCAGCTCCGCTAGCTGCTGAGAGTCCATCCTGTAGGGTCTCTTATAGATAGGAGCAGTACCAGGCATTAGTTCAACAACAAACTCAATATCACGGTCAGGTGGCATACCTGGCAACTCCTCAGGAAAAACGTCAGAGAACTCCTTGACCACCCGAACCTCCTCTGGTTCACCCATCTGATTAATCCGGATCCTCTCGATCGACGCTGGGGTAGAAGTATACTCCACCAAAGTACCATCAGGATAAGTCAACCTCACAGTCCGTGTAGCACAAAGAATCACCCCATCATATTTGGCCAGCCAATCTATCCCCAAGATAATATCCAATCCTCGAGACTCCAACACAATGAGGTTCGCAGAGAAAACCATCCCCATAATGTCAATACCGACATTGGGGCACACCACATTAGTCCTGAACTCTCCTTCGGGAGAGTGGACCACCATCATATGAGTAATAGAAGAAGTCCCCAAAGAGTGTCTCCGAACAAACTCGTGAGCAATAAATGAGTGAGTAGCACCTGAATCGAACAAGACAGAAGCGGGGTAAGAATTAGCAAGAAACATACCAAACACCATGTCTGGAGCATCCTGAGCCTCCTCCAAAGCCACGTGGTTCACCCGACCACGCGTGAACCTCTGCTGCTGCTGCTGTGACTGCGGCACTGGCTTCTTCGGGCAACGGTTGGCAAAGTGTCCTGCCTCTCCACAATTATAGCACTGAAGGTCTCCTCTGGCTCCCTGAGGCCTGCCTCCCTGACTCTGCTGGGGCCCTGGTGGACGAGGTGGAAGAGTAGTGCGCTGTTGGGGCTGCTGGGCACGCTGTTGCTGCTGCTGGGGCTGTCGGTAAGCTGGTGTTGGGTACCTCTGTGGCTGCCACTGTCCCACCGGTGGTCTGTAGGGTCCACCCGGCTGTGGTGCGAAGCGGGGGCGTGCACCACTCCCTGAAGACTAACCCTGGAAAGCGACCCTCCGCTTCCTGTGTGCCTCCAACTCAGGTAGCTGCCTCTCCAACACGTATGCCTTATCAATCATCATCTGGAAACTCCCATAGTAGCTGCTGGACAGAGCATGCTTCAATTCTTCGTTCAGTCCTTGGATGAAACAGTCCTGCTTCAGATCATCTGTCCTGACCTCCTCTGGCGCGTAGCGCGACAGCTGCGTGAAGCGAGTGAGGTACTCACGCACTGTCGACCCTCCCTGTCTCAAGCTCAGAAACTCCTTGCGCTTCATCTTGACCTCTCCAGCTGGAATAAAGTGACCCCGAAAGCTGTGACAGAACTCCTCCCAAGTGATGCTCTCAGGGGCGGCGTGAGCGGCAGTGAGTGTCGTCCACCAGTCAGCTGCCGGTCCTGCCAGCTGGTGAGCAGCTAGCAAAACCCTCTTCGGGCCCACACACTGTATCAGTCTCAGCTTACTGTCAATAGTCTTCAACCAGTCATCAGCATCCATAGGCTCTACGGGTCGACTGAAAATGGGAGGTTGTGTACTCTGAAAGTCCCTGAGGCACGAACGCAGCCCCCCACCAGGAGCAGGCGGTGGCGGGGGAGCCGGCTGCATATTGGCCAGCACCTGGGTCAGATTTTGGAGAATCTGGTTCTGTGCCGCCAACATCTGCTGCACACCGGTAGCGACAGGCGCACCACGATCACCACGGCCCGCCCAACCAGGCATCTGAAAACCTGGGCCCTCATCCTCTGGAGGCTCATCGCGGCCTCTGCCACGACCACGTCCTCTGCCTGCCATCTGTTACATGTTTTATAACACGTAAGACATAGCAATATATAATAATAGGCAATATGAGGTAAAATTTTCCAAATAAAAGGAAAATCATCTATTAGCCCTACTAATAATAAAAACAATTTACAAACATGCACATGCATCAGACAAAGCAAATATCAAGCAAATAAAGCTATAGGTAAAGTTTAACGACTACGCGAACAAGGACTAGGTGACCACCTATCCTATACGTGGCTCTTTAGGGTAGTTTCACCATTTTGAACAAGAGGAGTATGGAAAAGTTTATTTATTAGAAATTTTTCAAACAAATAAGTAAAAGAGGTAAAGTTTCCTCGAAAAGGGGTAAGGTACGAAGAAACAGAGACACACACCACATTTTCGCAAATTTTTCTTTTGAAAAGAATTGTCGAGGTGAAAATGGTTTTAGTTCACGACCATTTCTAACTAGGCTGGGGTCCTAGGGACAGCATCGGCTCTGATACCACTTTGTAACACCCTGTTCCTGCAAAGGAAACAAAGCGCAAAACTCGCGTGTGCCAGGATCAGTTCTCATCACACACGAGCACAAATAAGAGATATCATATATAATTAAGCCAAGCTCGATAAACATGATAGGCCAAGTACGGCAAGTACATCATCATCGGTACAGGAATGACCCGTAGGTCTAAAAGAAAAACTCATGACAGCGGAAAGGTAGTAGGATCTCCATCACAGGCACCTTCCGTGGGAACACCCGCCTAGGCCTGAGCACCGGTGTCGTCTCCGTCGAACTCCTCGTCCATCTCTCCACCACTGGGACCTGAGCAGCAATATATGCACAAGAAAAACAGAAAAGGAAAGAAGCGAGGATGAGTACCTAATGTACTCCGCGAGTGAGGGAAATTATGACATGCGGGCTAATTCAATGAGGAAAGCTGACACGGTTTAGCCTCTATGCAACCTTAATTTCCTAAGTTGACCTTAGCATCCTATTTACTAGGTGAAGGACTCATGTATATAGTACTATAAACCGTCGGGCTACACCCGCCCGACTCACCACTGTCCAGGTTACCCCACCTGGAACCAACTCACCGGGTCAACCGCCCGACTCACCAACAAACAACCAATCCCCAAACTGACTAATCAAGGCAGTACTACCAGGCGCGCTCGTGACCGTGAGCACGGCTATCTAGATAGTTTAATACTCTGCAGAGTTTGTACCACTTTACCCACAAGTTGTGATTTCATCGTCTACCGACGACTAAGTGAAACTCCGTCCTGCCGTCTCACACTGCCTAAGGTGTGTGGCCGGGAGTCCACAACAAAGCCTTTACAAAGGGTCTCCCGACAAGTACGAGCGCTCTAAGGTTTCGCCTACCACGACATATTGGAGTACACCCTCCGACGTGGCAGCACCCTCTTGAGCCATGCGGATCCCAGAGCAGGTAACGCTGAACTCGTTCCCCGCACCAACCAATGCCCATACTCATTGAAAGATCTCCTATATAAAAGGCTAAGCCGTTCCATACCGTCATGTGGTGGTACGGTAATACCTGGTTGCAATGTCACCAAGAACCGGTCCTTAGAATCTAGGGCAGGCGCCAACACAAATGAACCCGAGTCTCGTGCGTACTGCACCCACCACTCAAACCTGCCTGCCCAAATTCCTATCAACTACACCATCCCGCCATATCCACAACAGTACAGAGTGTAATAGAGTAAGCATAATAGCAATTTTAAGTAAAGTTACTCCCCCAACTATGACAGCATGGCTAAGCAGTAGTAACCACCCACAAAAATACCCTAACATCTACCCAATATAGCAACAAGGAATAATATGGAAGATCTAGGGAAACAGACTAACATGGGATTCAAATTAATTGACTTGCATGCAACTAATTCTAACTATAACCTTAATATTCCCTAAACGGAACAAAGTGATCAAGGACACTCGCCTGGGTAGTGTGGGTCGACGTAGTCAAACACCTGGTCCTGAAGGCTGTAAGTCGTCTCCGGGATCGCCTCTAATCACGTAATCACATGCAAGAGAAGGGCAGAAAGGAAATAAGTACAAGCGGGGAAAATAAAAGCATAAGGGTAAGCATAACATACACACAACAAAGCATTGCATACACTCCAAGGTGATTAAATCAAGTTTTAGTAGACCTACACTATGCAATTCACATTTTACCATTATTTTATGTGTCAAAAACCATATAAAAGGGTGCACTACAAGTTTTATTAAGTGTTCATGATCTAATATGCATGAATAAACATCCATGATATTTTATAGGACCTAACTTTAGTGATTAAAGCATTACCAAGAACTTAATAGGGTAGAATTAGTACCAAACCTATGATTTTATGTCACTACAAGGTCATTTAAATCGATACAGCAGTTTACAGGGGCCTTAATGCAAAATTAGAACACTACAGGGGCCTAGATACACTAAATCAGAACAGTACAGGGGGGTTCATGCAAGATTCCAGGGTTTAAAGGGGGTTTAGGTGCTGTTTGCAGTAAAATACATGATTACTAAACAGTCCAGGGGGCAAAATGCTAAAGCAGCAAGGTGGGAGGGTTTCTTTGACGCGCTCGGCAAAACGCAGGGGCCAAAACGCAAAACCGGCGAAGGGGTACGCGCAGTTAAAACGGGGTCCGTCGGATCCGTGATCAACGGCCCAAGATGGGTCGCGGTGGCGGGTTTAAAACAGCCAACGGATCACAGCATCTACGGCCCAGAATCAGCGTCGACGCAGCCCAACAGAGGCCCCAAGTTTTAAATCCGACGGCTGCGATTAAACCCATGAAGGGGTACGCGCTCGCTTAATCCGGAGCGCAGCTGCCAGATCCAACGGCTAGGGCGACTCCCGGCCGGATCAGACCGCCAGAGGCGACGGCGAGCGGCGGCGCGCCATGGCCGAAAGACCGAGCTCGCCGGAGCAACCTCAATCAACGCAACCAGAGCCTAATCCACACACCAGAATGCATGGAACTGACGAGGGGGGCGACCCAAACATGACTAGGGCAAAGATGCGGCTCGGGGTGGCATGGTAATGGAAGATCGATGTCGCTCCTCGGCCAAACACACGGGGTTGCACGTATCCGCACTATAAACCATAGCCTAGCGCCAACAGAGATGAAATCGAGGGAGGGGATGCTGAGGTGCTCACCGAGGGGGTTTGTTCGTCCCGAGATGAAGTGGTGCGATCGCGCACCGGGGGGGGGGGGGGGGGTTAGACGGCGACGCGCCTCGGGTCTACGGGGAGACGGCGACGGATGGCGACCTCCTAGCGTCCTCGCCGGAACCCTACGAGCAGAGACACGGATGAGCACGCGGACAGAGGGGGTAGATGAGGAGAATTACACGGCGTGGAGCTCACCGGGGAAGGCCGGCGGCGGAGCAGGGCTCCCGCGCGGCGAAGGAGTGGGAGCGGGGGGGGGGGGGGGGGGGGGTTAGGTCCGGGGTGGGGGTTTTATAGCTGGTCGGGTTGCGTGCGAGCCACGGGCGGATTCATGGCCACTATAGGGCGACATCGGGGGGGAATTTTTTGGCGTCCGCGCCACGCCGGATCACGGGAACCGCGTCATCCTTGCGAGAGAGAGAGAGAGGGCGCGAGGGAGGAGAAAGCTGACGGGCGGGGCCCGGCTGCCAGCGGAACAGAGGAAAACGACGAGGCGGAGATTCCTATGCGCGGTACGGGTGCGCGCGCGCGAGGGGGGGGTGGGCCGGCGCGCGGCGAATTGGGGAAAGGGTGGAGCGGGCCGACGGAAGAAAATGGGCCATGGCTGGGGAAGGGAAGGAAAAGGAAAGAAAATAGAGGGGGTTGGGCCAGGAAAAGTAAGGGAATTGCGGCCCAAGAGCATTTGGCCAGGTTGAAGATTTTTAAAAATTCCAGGTTTTAAGTTTCATTTTCAAAATCAAATTTTTAGGGGAATTGACAAAGACAATCAGTACATTCAAAAGTTTTAATTTGCCTCTAGACAAGATATAGGGGTGTTACATGCCTCCGCCAGGATTACGCCCTTATGAAATGTGGTTGTGTCAATAATACCGGGTTGCATACTTGGTAGAGGTCAGAATGTGTTTCCATTATTTGCAAAAAATATAATGACGATGACAAACATAATTCATAAATGGGTGTGAGGTAGGTGTTTGGATATTTTTTTCACAATGCATGAGGGTGACGAGTGAATTGCGCATAAAGCGCAGAGACATCTTTGGGTATTTTTTTCTAATGAAAATGACAGATTTTTCTTTTTTTTTGTTAATGCTATGGTCTTAATCCGTCCTTAATAATAAATATGCGATATTGGTCACAAAATGACAGTCATGGCTAGTATAATTGCATGACTCCGTCAACTAAACATTTAATGAATTCATTAATAAATCCAATCATGTCTCTTTTTTTTGAAAGCTCATATACCTCAATTATGTTGCATGGCCATGCACTTAGACTCAGTCATGGCTAGTATAAGTGCATGACTCGGTCAACCAATTGGGTATATTAATCAATTCATTAAATGTTTAGTTTCATATTTGCATGGCTTGGAGGGGGTGTAAAAAATTGTAGCTATATATGAGGCCATTTGCAATAACAGGGTCCACATATTTCTTACATACCGTGTCTACAAAAGGTCATCGAGCAAAATGCACTGGTAGTCCTTAAACTTGTGAGCGTGTATGCAGATGTTCATGAACATCTAAACCGCATTTAACCCCCCACAATTCCTTCTATTCATACTATCATTGGTGTTATTTTCTCCGCGACAGATTCTGCCCCAGGCCCCAGCTTGAGGAGAGTCGAGTGGCGATCAAGCTGGGGGAAAGTGTCATTTTGATATCCAATGGGCACAAACAATTGGTACCTTCCTTATCTTAGAAATAGAATGACTTCACATGTACGGTCCCGTAAAAGTAAAATGTCTCATGTGGCCAGGTTCTACGTGTGAGCCACCTTCCAAAACCTTTTTTCAAATCCCTGTGCAATACAGCAGCTGCGCTGGCTTCAAAAGCACATCGAACCTTTCAAGTGACACGGTAACTAAAGTGGAGGATTACTTCAAAACAAAAAAACTAAAGTGGAGGGATACAAACAGAACAAGGGTACAACGAGCAATTAAAAAATGTAGAAATTAAAGTCAAGTTCTCACAATCAATATTTGTAAGCTACAATGATCCTAGTACATCTACTGTATTTCAGAACAGGGTGTACTACAATAGAGGAGCAGCATCCATGACAAATTGTAAGACGATAACAAAAGTACAATTTAGGTTTTGTAGAAACTTCAAATCATCTTCAAGCAGGCCAGATTGTGATAAATAGAACAAAATTGAGATACTATAAATTCACCAAATTTGTAAGCAAGGTAGGTCAAAACTGTCAGTGCAATCTAAGTTACATGCACTAATAGGGTGCAGAAATGCTTTTCAAGTATCAAAAAAACCCCATATAGAAAGAACCCAATGTATTAAAGGTACACTATAAATCTGAATACACCGTTTTTCATTCTCTTTTTTCTCCTTTCTCTTTTGGTGTGCCTGGCACTTCCACTTGGCTACTGTTGCCACAAGAAGATCCTATCACAGGAGCCACAAGAAGATCCTGCTCAAACTTCTAATTTGACACTTCCACTTGACTACTATTGCAATTCCTGTGACTTCAAGGTCCATGTAATTTTCTGCGTTATTAGGGGGAGATCAATGACATAAAGAAGATACATGCAGAGGTCTGGAATTTGGATGTCACAGGAGGCTGGGACACCAATGATGTTGAAGAAGCGATGATGGACAAATATGAGAGGATGAAGAGGCAGAGAATAATTGGAGCTAAAAGAGCATAAAGTAGGATCTGAACTGATAAGGAAGATGAATAGAAAGAGGAAGGGGAAGGAGAATAAGGGTGGAGAACATCAAGAGGTGGCAATAGACAATGAGAATAAAGGAGTGCGCCACACGTTACAAAATACAGGCACTGCACAAAAATACCGCTAAATAAATATCGCAATTTCCGATTTGCCTTTACAGCAAGCCTATTGTCAACACTTATCTCAAAATGAAAACAATATTCAGTATAAATGCTACTCCTTGCGGACGCGATACATATTTTCAAACCACAAATACCAGATACAGTAAATTCATATAGTCCCCATTATGATACTTCCAATTCTATATACAGTATAGTGAAGTAACTAAACATTATCATAACTACATACACCTTTTTTATTGACGATCTAATTACTTTTTTTACCTAATATATACTGAGTTTCTCTCCAAATATTTAGACAAATTGTCATATGATTTATCACAAGACCTGTTGTTATTTAGCATAAGATGTACAATCACAATTTTTAAACAGTCAAATGAAACAACATGGTAGATTCATTTATAATAGAATGAGTACATTTAACATGTATCAGCAAGTACTTTGTAAAGAGGCACGGATGTGCAATATAATAACTAATTCTTAATTCGTTGTCTTAGGTGTAAATGTAATCACCATCTACAGTAAACCTTTATAATGCAGATACAGTAAATTCATATATAATACCAGATACCAAAATCTATGAAATTCAAGGATGGGTACATGATATCTTGTAGTCATCCTGTAAACCTTTATAATGATTCGGCTGTGAGGTATGTTCTTCTGAGACTGATTTATGTGAACAGATGCTTGTGAATCAGTTTTTGCATCTGTGAAATGTTTACTGTTAATAATACCACAAGTAAAAGGTGTTTTACTTTCGAAGTTGCAGGCAGATGCAACCAATTGAATTTTTCAGATTCTTTCCCCGCTATGGTGTTTGGTTAGTTTTTTCATCGGTGCTCTGTATGAATTATGGTGATGTAGTTAAAATGGCAATAATCTCAGGTGACAATGAGCAAAGCATAACATGTTAGCTTGAAATAGTATTATGTTTCCAAGGTCCCTTTACGTTAATCAATTGCTCATATATTGGTACATTAATCAATTGATGTTACGGACGGCGCTCACGTACGACGTGCAGTAGGCTAAGGATCAAATCATGCATGGATATAATAAACAGCGGCACGTTAATGACACCCGATGGGCATGCATTTTTTCATATGATGGAATAAAAGTTCTGACCTTTCCCTCTGTAGAGGTTATGGTCTAAAGTTACATGAAACCAGACTCAACACACCTATAACAATCTCCATAGACAACTTAAAATATGGAAACACCATGTAGTTTGGTAGTACATTATTTAAATAGTAATCATATTCATGAATCGCCATCCGTTGTGCGCGAAAACATGCATAACCATCACCTCCAAAGATTGACACGCCTTCAATTGTACTTTCCTGTGTTCTTCACGCCGCTGCATTTGCGCCCACGTGCAGTAAATTATCCCGAAAACCACCTGCAAGTATGTTCTGACAGAACATTTGTCAAATACCATATCATTCCTGCAAGTATGAGTGCATCCATTGTTACCGAGCATCAATTGTTCAAGACCGCTGATAGAAGGTCCACCAACGGCGATCCCAAGCCGCCGGTTGCTAAGTTGAGCGCGACACTAAAGCTTTGCTTGAGAAGGAACTTGGCTATAGCAGAACGGCGACTCGGTTTCGCGGCAATGTTCTGACTGCCTGTAGGTACGTAGCAACCGGCGCCGGCGCCGGGAGGGCCGTACATGCCCGGAACAAAAGGGCTGTAGCTGCCTGGGGTGGGAGGGCGGTAGATGCCAGGAACGTATCCCTGGATGTTGATGTTGGGGGCGAAGGCGCCTTGGAAGAAAGGGTTGTCGCCTTGGATCATAACAGCAGGGTCGAGGAAGCAGCGCTGATCCACAGCTACTTGGCTGCCCTGGTGTCCAGCACGGCCGAAGCCGCGCTGCTGGTCAGCAGCTCCGTAGCTGCCTTGAATGCCAGGGTCGCCGCCGGTGGCCTCGTCCGTATCCACGGCACACCCGGCCCGATGTGCAGCTTGAAGTTGACGGGGCAAGAGCACATGTAGTGCCACAAGGGTAAACGTCCGTGGCAGGCCGAGCAGCTCACAGACGGCGAAGTGATCATGCGGAGAACATGCCCCGGGTGGAGTGGGCTGTCGACCGTCTCCGGGAGAAACGAGCAAAGAGGGTGCACGTCCAAGTTACACTCGGCGCAGCTGTAGACGAAGCTCGCCGGGGGTAAGTTCTCCATGCAGAGGTCGCACGTATGTGACCCGCGGTCGCCGCCGGGGGTGCGGATGAGCTTGAGGCGGTGCCGATCCGCGAAGAAGTCGATGAACTGCTCCAAGCGATCGGCGCACGCCTTGTGGATGTGGATGTCGCACTCGTCGCAGCAGTAGCCGGCGTGGCCGGCGAGCTTGAGGAGGCAGATGTCGCAGGTGCCGGTGGACTTGTCGTTGTATTCCGTCTCGGTGAGAGGATGGTTTGGGTCGACGAAGTGATTTCGGTGATGGTACGCCATGAGTGGGGTAGGGGCGGGGCTGCTTGTGGCTGACAAGCTAGAGCTTCGAGATTTGAGTTTGACAAGCCATTGGGGTCGAAGATGCTAATTATACTCGCCATGTGAAGGCAATGCTCTTTGTGGAGAGGGCTGTGGATCACCTGGGGGAGCATCGTGCAGACAGGGTGCACGTCGACGCCGCAGTGGACGCAGCTGTACACGAAGCCCCCCCGGGGCGCATTCCTCCTGACACAGGTCGCATCCCCACCTCAGCCCCGCGGTTAATGGGGATGCGCCTCAGCGTGAGGTCGTGCCACGGGTGCGCGAAGAAGGAGATGGTCTTCTTGAAGCAGTCGATGCAGGCCTTGTGGACGTCTAAGTCGCAGATCTCGCACCCGTAGCCGGTGTGGCCGGCGAGCTTGGACCCGCACAGGTGGCAGAGGCGGCCGGCCGTGCTGCTGTACTGCCACGTCCCGAGCGGGTGTGGGTCGAAGTGTCTTCGAGTAGACGCCATAGTGGGGTTGCTTTTGTGGCCGACAAACCATTTGTGCTCGGAGCTGCTACTTATACTCGCGAGACGCTAGTTCTGCTTTTACTCCCTATCGTTAGCAAGTCTCGTTGCCTCCTTGGCCCCTCCTGCCGTGTCATTTTCTTATCATATTGAAAAACAACTAGCGACAATGCCCACACCACACCATCATCGTATAACTCATCAAACTCTAGTTGATGAGTTCCTTCATCAGTTTTTTTTTTTGTTTGCATCCACAGTTATTACTTTCTCCAGATTTTTTTATTTGTCACCGGCTAATTCACTTTAAATTATCCGATGATAAATAAAGAGATCCAGAAAGAGTAGCTATAAACTTGAGATATTTGACAGTTTTAATCTCCCGAAAATAAAGTTACTACAACTTGTTTGCCAGTCATTTAAATCTCTGCTCAAAATTTCCACCCTAATAAGTTGAGTTAATGAGGTCCCTATAACTTGCTTCCCAACCCCACCATAATAACTCGAGTTCTCCATCATAATAAGTTGGGCCTTTGCAAGTTGTCGCTTCATCTTATCCCAAAGTGAACCTTGCAATAGCAGCCAAGCTGGTTGTATGGAAGCGACGGAGCACATACTCACCATATGAGCCTGGTTTATGATGGTCGTTGGGAAGAAGGGCGGAGACTTACGGTCAACGCGTGGTCCTTGTCAATGCATAGATGATCCATCGGGCCCCCAAGGTTTGAGACGTGCCGGAGAGGTTCGCGGACGCCGGCGACGGGGTGATGTTGCCGTTCTATGTAACGACGATGATGAACATACTCCCTCCTTACCGAAATATTTGACGCTCAGACAGCTGGAGGCCGCGTATTTCTAGTGCAATCGTTTGTCCGAAACGTCAAACTTTACGGTAAGGAGGGAGTAATTCGTAAACGGTTATGGGATCCCAAAATACTTCATTCGTTTCCAAATATTTGTTGTCTTCTTATTCATTTTTTACTTAAAAGACGATAAATATTTAGAGACAGAGAGAGTACTTGTCAATAACAAATATTTTGAGATGGTGAAGTTATCATTTTAGAGACGTTTGGATTCAATTTTCTTCATAATGCACGATGGTGGCGAGTGAATGCACATAAAGCGTAGGGCATCTTTGGTTATTTTTTCTTATGGAAATGTTGGATTTTTTTATTTTTATTAATATGATGTTTTTAATCAGTTCTTAACAATAAATATGCAATCGTCGTGGTCATATAATGATAGACACTGTATTGTAATATGTGGTAGTTTCAAACTACTCCATCCCAAAAATTACTTGGTCACTCTTTAGTTCAAAAATGAACTAGAGAGTGACAACTAATTTGAGATGGAGTATCTGATATTTTTCATTGGCTCAATCACTTTATTTTACCTAATATATACTGTGTCTCTCCCAATAGTTAGGCAAATTCATATGGTTATCACAAGACCTGTTGTTAATTAGCATAAGATGTTTGATCACAATTTTTAGACACTCAAATGAAACAAGGCAAATTCATTTATAATAGAATGAGTGCAGTTAACATGTATTAGCAAATAGCAAGTACTTTGTAGACAGGGATGTATGTGTAATATAATAACTAATCCGTTCTTCCCAAAATACTTGTCATTAGGACAAAAATTTTAATTCATTTTTGAACTATAATTTTTATCCTAATGACAAGTATTTTGGGATGGAGAGAATAAGTCTTAATTTCTTGTCTTAGGTCTAATCACTCAATGTATGAGTGTGCTAAGACTGCAGGCAGCCAGGACAGGAACATCGTAATTTGATCTCTTATCCTTAGTCAAGGAAGCAATCCTCATAGATCACACTGTCCCCCATTTCGAGTCTTCTAGGAGCATGATAGGACTGGCAAGTGTGACTAAACACTCCAAGGTTCCAAATGGTTCCGTTCAATCATAAATGGTAGAGATTCATAATTGAATCAACAGCATGCTTGTATTAGCAAGTATTCCACAAAAGAAGATAAAGTATAATGCATATTACTGATTGCTCAATTGGTCCATAGGACGCATCATAGTACTTCACAAGAAAGCATATAGGTAGTGTACTGCCTAGTGGCAAAGTGGCAAGAACATTCTAGTTTGATCCTTAATTAAAGGAAGCAATTCTTATTCATCTTACTGTCATTCCCAATTTCACAAAATGACAAGAACAACGAGTCCATTATTCCCAAATCGACACACTCAAACCTGAAACCTTTCACAGGCTCGCCGGCGTCGGAGCCTCTCCAGCAGGCCCAACGACGAAGTCCAGCACCAACACCTCATCGATCAGTGGCCTGACAGCGGCCTTGGCCTCCTCGACCTTCCCGTCCCCCTCCACCGCGTCCAGGGCTTCCAGGCTGTCGAACACCGCCACCATTCCGAACTGGTACCCCTTGGCTCGCGCGGGGGAGAAACTCTCCCCGAAGCTCACCTTGGTGCCCCTAGCCTCCGCGGCGGTCTTCGTCGCCGCGGCCACGGCCTCCACGACCTGGGCCTGCTCCACGCCCTCCTTGGGCTTGGCGAGCGTGAGCCGCACGGCGTTGCCGGGCGACACGGGGGACGCGGACGGCGCCGCGTTGACCCAGTCGACGGCGGTGATGTCGAGCGCGCTGGGGAGCACGTGGCCCTGCACGGCGGCGACGTGGGCCGGGTGCGTCGTGTAGGCGGCGAGGTCCGCCTTGGCGGCGTAGCGGGAGTGGAGGAGGTGGGTGGGGCCCAGCGCCTCGGCGGCCGGGGAGCGGAGGCGCAGCACGGGGCCCACGTGGATGTAGGCCAGGCCCGGGACCTGGGTGGCGAGCGCCTGCAGCGCGGAGACCATCGCCGTGGCGGCGCCCGAGGCCGCGGCCTCCGGGCGGACCTTGATGAGCACGATGTGCTCGATCGGGGTCGCGACGGCGGTGGAGGAGGACATGGCGGCTGCGGCAGCGATGCGGAGGGCGGAGGCGGAGGCGGAGGAGCGGTTGAGGCGGCGGAGCGTCGGGAGGTGGAGAGGAGGGGATGAGAGGGCTTTGATGCAAATCATGGTTGGGTTAGTGTGACGAAAGGAGGTTAAAACTGACAGCGCAGGAGGATAGTGACCTGAAAGATGCTCGTGCGTCAAGTTGGAATCCTTGGGACGCCTGCTGCTGTGTGGAGTGGAGTGTGGACTCCGCGGTCCGCACGCGCTGGTCTTCGTGGGCCGATCAGGGCCGGGCCGGGCCGATCATTGTGAAATATTGTGGGAAGACCCCTGTAGTACTGCTATTCAATAGTATAAAGATCATATATCACAAAGGTGTGTCCCACATGTCAGTGAAATGTTAGCCGTTCCAAAACGAAATTAGAATGATACCAGACACTGATGTGAAAAAAAGACCTAAAACTAACCCTAATCGGATCGTGCTGCCCTCTCTATATATTTGCATTCCTTCCCCTCCCATTCAAATGCAGGGTTGTATCCTCTGTTGTCGCCGCCGCTGCTCGCGGGCCGCCGTCGTCGTCCTCACTCCGATCCGATGGCGGCTCCAACGCAAATCCTCAACAAGCGGAAGGTACATCCAGACATCCTGACCCTCCTTCACCTAGATCCCAAGCCCGCCTCGGCTGCCCCGATGAATCTGATGTCTGACGTGTCGTTTGCCCGCAGTTCGTGGCGGATGGTGTGCTATTCCCGGAGCTGAACGAGATGTTGACCCGCGAGCGCGCGGAGGACGGCTACTTTGGCGTGGAGGTCCGCTTCACCCCCACGCGCACCGAGGTCATCATCCGTTCCACCCGCACCGAGAACGTCCTCGGTAACCCTCTCATTTCAATCCGCGCGGTTAAGGTTTGGATTGACACCTTGCTTGTTTACATGCTGAATCTGAGGTTCCGGTTTCGTTCAGGCGAGTAGGGACGGATGATTCGGGAGCTGATTTCGGCCATGCAGAAGCGATTCAAGTTCCCTGAGGGCGGCTTGGAGCTCTACGCCGAGAAGGTGAACAACCGCGGCCTCTGCGCCATTGCCAAGGCAGAGTCCCTGCGCTACAAGCTCCTTGGTGGACTTGCTGTACGAAGGTCATGCTCTTCCATTTTACTTCCGTTATCATTGGCTATGCATTGTTGTAATGATATCGGGTTTCCGTCACTATCACAGCAGGCTGTGTTTGTTGTGCCAGACCTGTGTTCGAAGGTGACACAAATTGATCTCAGCCCTCCGTTGCATCTTACAAGCAGTAGAATGTTTTTACTCTTTCGTTGCTGTAGCATTGAGGGGATATGAATACTTAGCTAATGAGTCTGGAGTAATTTTTGTCACGATTTGTGCCTGTCATCTATAAAGCAAATAGGCCCCTCAGTGTCAACTTTGTGTCGGAAGATGACTACATCAACTGTGCCAACTAGGATTTCTTCTCTCATAAGCCTTGATGATAGGGTTCTGATGTGTTTCTGGTTGGTCGCATTTCCTGTGTTGGCATAATATACTTGGTTTAGTTTTTTCATTGGGTTAGATAGTGGAGTAGTTAAGTGATTCTAAGTTTTTTCTTGACCTTATTTTTTGGATGCTCCCTTCCTTACATCATTTGTGCACCCTGTGTTTAGGTGACATTTGACTAAATTTATCCGTTCTTTGTTGCCAGGGCATGCTGTGGTGTTCTCAGGTTTGTAATGGAGACTGGTGCCAAGGGCTGTGAGGTATGTTCCTGCTCTGTTACCTATATAGCTGTTTGTTTTTATTAAATCCCACGGTTGCTATAAGTATGGATACATCTTTATTTTCCAGGTTATTTTATATGGGAAGCTTGGGACCCAACATGCAAAATCTATGAAATTCAAGGATGGGTACATGATCTCTTGTGGTCATCCTGTCAACCTTTATATTGATTCGGCTGTGAGGCGTGTAATTCTGAGACTAGTTTAGGTGAACTGATGCTTGTGAATCAGTTTTTGCATCTGTGAAATGTTTACTGTTAATAATACCACAAGAAAAAGTGTTTTACTTTTGAAGTTGCAGGCAGATGCAACCAATTGAAATTTTCAGCTTCTTTCCCCACTATGGTGTTTGATTATTTTTTTCATCGGTGCTTCATATGAATTATGGTGATGTAGTTAAAATGGCAATAATCTCAGGTGACAATGAGCAAGCATAACATGTTAGCTAGAACACAAGAACAGTATTACGTTTCCAATGTCCCAGTACATTAATATCAATGGCTCATATATTGGACTGTGGCCAAACATAACTTTTCCTCATACACATACCCCATGCCTTCATTGCTGGCTGCATTTAGCAGGATAGTGTGTATTGGCTTGACACTTCTCCATGTGTCTTTTTGCCGAAAGTGTTTCCTGCTATATCAATTTGAGGAAAGTGGGCAGTTGGGTTAAGCTTATCTGCTTTCTCCAACAATCATTTTCCTCTCATCTATAAAGCACAATTCTTCATTTTGATGCATGCATTATCGGTTTGTTGACTTCATGAAAAGGGTTTTGGTATGGCAATCCATTTTTTTATGATTTTTTGCTTGTTACTATATATGATATCATCGGTATGGTCTCTACGTGTATATTTTCCATGCTTCTTAGGGTATTAAAGGTTTTTATCGGCAGGATAGTGTGTATCAGCTTTATGCTTATTCAGTGCAGTTTGGCTGAAAGTATTTCCTGCTATATAGACTGAAGGAAAGTGGGCAGTTGGGTTAAACTTACATTCTGTTTTCTCCAACAATCATTTTCCTCTCATGTTAGTCTGAAATTCATTATGGGAAACCATACTAAATTGTCTAATGCATCTGCATGTGTGATGTCGCTAAACTGTATATAATAAGGAAACTTACCTGCTACATTGATTGGCGAAATTGTTTGTGTCCATCCATCCATATTTATACATGAAGACAGTTATTACATTTGCTTTTTATTCTGCTATGCACTATTATATTTGATTGCCATCTGCAGGCGGGGTTATGGCATAGAACGAATCAATGTTACTTGCCACTGGAACTTGTTAACTGCTATACAGTTTTGAGAACAATGGGCAGTTGAGTTAGTCCAGATTACTTGTGGTTTCTTCAACGATCATTTTTCTTTTATTTCCTCAGCCTCTTTTGGATAAACTTGTTTTCTGCGGTAAGTGAACTTTTGTGGTCATAGGTTGCAGGTTTGTCGGTTCATGCTTCTGGTTGCAGCAGGAGTTTCGTATCGGCAGCATGCTGTTTTTTGTGCATTGCTCCTGAGCGATCCTGCAAAATTTATCGCATGGATGATGGCATTTCTTTTTTCATTCTACCATTACTGTGGAATGTACTAAGCTGTCTTCCATATATCTATTCGCTCTCATTGGCTGCATTGTGCATTATGGAAGTATGTCTGTCCTTCGTCTGTATACCAAATTATCTCTGCGAATTGCTATTTTGGCGTTATAAATAAACTAACTTTTGGAATATTTGTGTATTTTCTCATGGTTTCACCTTCATAAGAATGGTACAAGTAGTTTCATTGTCAATCCTGTTACGACTCATTCTATTGGGCTGGTTATGTTATGACAAGTTGACAACATCATAAGATCAATGAGCCAGTGAAGCTGTAATTGACCGGTCTTTCTGGAGTGCCATTTCTATTGTTTCCGAGCCTAGTTAAGAGAAGCTGGCTTCCCTTGGAGGATTGTATTCTTTTTGCCGAGATTAAAATGCGAACAATGGAGGGCGAATGAAAAGTGTTTTCATGGCTATTTTAGGAGAAGAGAAGGAATGCTCAAGTTCGGAAGCAAAGGGGAACATAATAAAATAATTTTGTCAACTATCTGACGTTTTTCTGGTTATGAATAGTGAACGTCTGACTTGCAGCTTAGTCCTCAATTCAAAGAAAAAAGTTGGAAAACGTAAACATCAAAAGACGACCGCTTTTTCTCTTGTGATGTGTACACACAAATTAGAGTTTTGAACGCGTACCATAATTCGAGCCTAATCGTAAATGATATGCGCTTAAAGTTCCATCGAATATTTTTTAGTGTAATAGCTGCAACATTGGTCACGCGACATCAAACTTGAATCAAACGAAGAGATGCTAAATTTTTCCTCATTATAAAAATGGACTAGAGCATACTAGCCAAGCTAATTAAACAAGTCTACAGTTACAACCCTTAGAACTACTGCAACAGCTTCGCTAACGCACAGCATCCGGCCTCTTTCCTCTCGTCGATCACCTCAAGATGGGCGAGCTCGCTTGTTGCTGCTGTTGCCAGCGCCGGCACCACCACCACCGGTACAAGACGGACACTTGTACTGCTTCATGTGCTCAGCCTTGGCAGCCGTGATCTTGACGCACTTGCCGTGGAACCACTTCTCGCAAATGTCGCAGCATATCCAGAACTCGTCGGGGCCGTAGCTTTCCCCGCACGAGCCGCAGAAAGTCTCCCCGTGCTCCCCCTCGCTGCCGTCTTCCTCCTCAGCCGGGCCTTCTTCTGCAGGGGCCGAGTTTTCTTCCTTCATCTGGGGTGGCGGCTTCGGCTGCTTCACCTTAGGCTCGGATGATTTCTGCGTTCAGAACAGGGGGTGGTGCAAAGTGAGCCAATCACGTGACTGCATATTTGTGAAGCATAGAATGCGTCTTAGATGTTTAGCAATGTATGTTCTATATGTAAGATGCAGAATTTTGACTGATGATATGAGCTAAAATGGAGTGCAGAGAGTAGAATACAGTCCGGCCACATCTCGAGGACAGCGGTGGCCAACTGAGCTAATACCAGTTTCATAATTTCAGCCAATATAACCAAGACACGAGATGGTTCAGAATATTGACTGATTTTTTAGATAATATGAGCAAATCAAGATTGAGTGTAAGTAATAATAACAGAAGCCTTATGCTTTCTTTGCACAAAAGTCTGCCCTCAACGAACAGAGAAGTTTGACTGCTAATTTGAGCAAACAGACTTCACGACAGCAGTACTAACAGAATCGGCATTAAAAAAGAGGAATGCTTTTCTGCATGCCATGGCAAACACCCTTGGTCTCATACACCATTACAATGCTTTAACAGCCATTTCCGAAACTGAATGCATTTACACACACAAACTAGATGTTTTATGGTGGCAAAGGTAGTTTGATTTCTAGTTCAATACTGTTCAAGAGGTTTATATACAAGATCAAATGTATAACTACTGTGTCCGTTAGATTCAAAATTTATAAACAAAATGAAACGGGGAGAGAGAAAAAAACAAATGTCAGCCTACTGCACACTTATAAAGTTAAGAGCATGAGCAATACCGTTTTGTTGATGGGCTTGGATTTGTTATTGCTATGGTTAGTACTGCTTGGCGTCTTGATTTTACTCTTCCCGCTAAGAACTTCAAAAATTGTGGGAAGCTCATTAATCAAGCCAAACAGGCGCTTCCTGCATAATAGGAAGAGGTGAGTGTCAGTGACACATATATTACCAAATAGTGTAAAGGACCTATGAAAAATGTCAAAATTGAGAGTTCTTGTGAACCTATGCAACAAAACCTATTTCCTTCACACCAGAACTTTCCCCAAGAACATGACATCACAATGCTACAGAAAGTTTACCAACAAAAACAAATCATAATGATTGATACTCAATAGTCAATGAAGACAAAACATAACCGTTGGCTCCCCTTATTAAGCAGCCCTATAGAAGAAACCTGACTTCAAATTGCAAAATGATGCAAATTGATAAAGCAATCAGAATACCAGATGATGCACTATCCAAGTTTTTTTGTTTCACCGAGCTGAAATATTAGTTATCATGTAAATTATGTTTGACAGGGCAATGAACTGCCAAAGCTCGGTCTAAAAATTTGAAGAATCTAAGTACTACATGTCTGTAAGAAATCCATATATAAAGTGGAAACTGAAGAGAAAGGTTGAATATAATAAGCAACCTGTTATTTTTATCAAAACCAAAGCGAGCACCAAAGTAAAATGCAACAGATAGCAACCATGCATCACTATGTACAGCAACCATGGATAACCAATCTTTTTCCTGCATTCCATCTCGGGCAAAGTTGATGCCCAGTGCTGGCTCTGGGAGCTCAGGTGGCACCTCTTCTGCTGGTAGATTTACTTCCCATCTCTCATTGGGAAACCCATAGAGGCACAAGTTTTCCTTTTCTGGAGAGAACGGAAATCATGGTTAATAGAAACTGTACAAGTATGTTTTCTGTAACTATCAATAAAAAAGGGATGAAGAATGCAGAGAACTTGAACATGAATTAACTCAGTACTGTTAATATATGATAACTGCACTGCTATTTTGAAATAAGAGAAATCCTCTGGACAACATTCCAAGAACATGCAAAAAAAGTTGTTAGGGAAAAATGTTATGGCTTAGGAGGAAAAGGTAGCACCAATAGTGAGGAATGGAAATGGTGAAGTCTCTTTTCTTCGGTATCCTGGGATACCCATCTCTGTATCAACATCCTGTGAGATTTCCCTTGTATTAACACAACATATGGCTAATAATTTTTTACGTTAATGCACCAACCCACCAGCAGGGAACTAGTGAAAACCCCTTTCATTTTATTTTTTTGCTTGAGATTGTCAATGAAATCTTTCATGTGTAGGAACAAAATACACGTCCAGGCCTTCCAAGCTTACTGACAGGCTGTTACTTCAGCATTCAAGCGTACTGTGCAGAGTGCAGTAATGCCATGGAAAAAACAAAAAGAAAGACTGGTAAGAACAGGAGCCTCCTGCAGTAAATCATCTTCTGATTAAACTGCACAGTCACCTAGCGGTTCCCAACGGCACTGCTCTTTGTTCTATGGTCTAGGCTAAAGTAAAACTGTACCAAACAATCAATGGAAGCCAAGTTCAGTAACTACCATGGGGTCAGAACTCAACTGCCACCAGCCTCTGTTCGATACACCAAGCAGGAACGATAGAGCTCCTATCATTGCAGGCCTGAATTGCAGTCAGCCCTTCCACGTCAAACGAACTACATGAATGATTGTTGGGCCAGAATAATCACCCCACCTACCAACGTGGACCCTACAATGCTCAATTGAGCTGAACTCGACAACTTTTAAACCCAAATCGGCACACGGCACCCCCTAAACATGTGCCACTTTTCGGACCAGTAACATGTTTCTGCCAAGCCAACTACAAGGGCATTCATGTAAAGCACCACATACAAAAATGTGCAATTAGCAAGAAAAGCAAAACAGAGATCAGAGCCGTCCATCCGAGCAGCCAGTGGACTTTGGATTGATCTGAACCGCCCGTTTCGGGTCAAGTTTTCCTCACACTGCTTCAGAAGTCAGCAGGACATTTCTTATTGAATCCAACAACTGAAGGCACTACGCATAAGAAGTCCAAATTCAGAGAGCTTACTATACCGTTCATATTTTATTACCGATCTACATGATTGCAGACCGTGCAGTTGTCGGTGAGCCCATGGAATTAAAAATCAGTAGATAAGGTTAGTATGCAACTACTCACACATATCATACTCGTACAGTAAAAACACTCAGTTAAGCGTGCACCTAGATGTGAATTCAATCGTAAACCAAAACGTAGACCGGAGGTAACAAACAACACTAACCCCGAACTTAGAAATGCATTGCATCCGGAAATTCGAGGCATGGAACAGCGAAAGTTAGGGAAAAACTAAGGAATCTAAAAGAGTGCCACGGCCGGAAGCGAGAATTCACTCACCCGGGTCGCATTGTTGGAAGAAATCCTCCGCATCTGCAGCAACAAACAACATAAGCCAGTCACCGAACCGTCCACGAGCCCGAGGAAGACCCGATGGATAGCAGAAGATTCGAAAACTCCACATCTCATCTCTGGCCCCAAAGCAAATTCAACTTCCGAACGAATCGATCGCCTACCTGTGGTGAGCGCGCGGATTACTGTTACGGCGGCGGATCCAGCGGGGATAGCGGCGGAGCACGGAGGAGCAACGACAGCGGCGGAGACCTAGACGAAGGCGACGCAGGGAGAGGAATGGATGGGAGGCGAGTCGCTCGAAGGCTCGGGAGTATTACCGTGTCGGTGTGGGGTGTGTGTGGTGACGCGTGGTGGTGTGGCGTGGCGTGTTGAGGTGCTCTGACAGGTGGGGTCGGCTGTGGTGTGGGGCCCACCTGTCGGACAACCCCTATGTAAAGCACACACGAACTGGAGAATGAGACAAGAAAATAGAGAGAAGGAAAACCATCTTACCTGTGTTACCTCGTCGTCGTTCCCGGCGAGCGCCTCGCGCCGCCCGTTGCGTGCTCACGCCGGCGCCTCGACGACCGCCGGCCAAGGGGACGTAACAGCTGGTATCAGAGCCTTCGCCTTCTCTTTTCCGCTTTTGAGGTGTTCCGAGGTGGGGAGGTCGGTGATTTGGATTAGGGCGATCGTCGGGGTGAGGCATCACGGCGCCAGCTGCAAAGCCGTCGGTGCAGACCCGATTCGTCCTACAGGCGATGGCGGAAGAAGCGAAGGTGGACGGGGATCGGTGGAGTCGGGTGTTTAGCATGTTGGAGGAGTTGGCGCAGGGACAGAAGGAGTTGAGAGGTCAGCAGAGTTTAACCACGTCTATGGTGGAACAGGCGGCGGGAGAGAGAGATCGGCTGGCCCAGCAGTTGGGAGAGGCGGAGAGGAAGATCGCAGCACTGTCGGTGGACCCTCGACGGAGGAATGATGGGGAGATGAGGGTGGAGTCCTGGAGGGGAGAAGTTGGAGAAGGGAATTCGGGAGCTCGTGGAGTTGGAAGTGGAGATCGGGGGGATCGCTCATTTCTGAAGCTCAATTTTCCGAAGTTTTCTGGAGAGAGCCCGACCATCTGGATTGACAAGTGTGAAGATTATTTCTCCATTTTCCACGTGCCTGAATCTATTTGGGTCAGGGCGGCTAGTATGCATATGGAGGGAAAAGCTGCTAAGTGGTTGCAGATACACAAGATGACGGTAGGGTTGCGTTCATGGGAGGAGTTTGTGAACGCAGTGAAGGAAAAGTTCGGGGAGTATGAATACCCGCAGGCTATGCATCACCTGATCAACCTGAGGCAGACAGCAGTGTTGGAGGATTACATCACCGAGTTTGAGGAGGCCAGGTACACCACCTCGATGCATAACCCTGATCTGGATGAGGTGTTCTATGTGGCCCAATTCATCAAAGGGCTGAAACTGGAACTGCAGGGGGCAGTACAGTTTCAGCTACCCCGCACCATGAACCGGGCTATCACACTGGCGACAATGCAGCGTGACATTCAAGAGAAGGGGAGAATGAAGGCTAATAGAGGGGGAGGAGCAGTTAGAGCTGAAGGATGGGGTAAGCAGGAAGGGAGGATGGGGGGAGCCTATCGTGACTTGTCCAGGGAGAGACAGCTGAGAGATTTTAGAAGACTCAACGGGTTGTGCTATGATTGTGGGGAGAAGTTTGAGCCTGGGCATGTGCAGAAGTGTGCCAAACGCAGAGGAGCTCAGGCCAATGTGTTGGAGCTAAAAGAGGGGGAGGTCGAGCTATCAGAAGGGGTGTTGCTGCAGTTGGAGAGAGAAGATGAAGAGGCGGCGGAGTGTTGTCAGGTCTCAACACACGCTCTGGCTGGCACTCAGGGGCCCGGCAGCATGAGACTTAGAGTGATGGTGCAGAACAAGGTGTGTGTAATGTTGGTGGATTCGGGCAGCTCTCTATCCTTCGTAAATGCAGAGTTTGTGGAAAGGTTGGGGTTGCCAACTCAGAAGTGTGAACCCTTGGAGGTGAGGGTGGCTTCAGGGGATATGTTGAGCAGTGACAGGGTGGTAAAGGGTTTTGAATGGTGGAGTGGAGGACATACATTCACAGGAGATATGAGGGTTCTGGGGTTGGGAGCTTATGATGTGTTGTTGGGATATGACTGGTTGGCTCAGTATAGCCCCATGCACTGTGACTGGAAGAAGAAAACCTTGCAGTTCGAAAAGGCAGGGAGAGTGGTGAAGTTAAAAGGAGATCAGGAGGAAGGGAAGACTGGTCTAGCCGGGATCACGCTGACTCAGCTGGGCAAAATGGTGAAGGGTAATGATGTGTGGAGTATGGTAGTAGTGGAGGTAGTTAGGGAAGAGAGAACGGAGAAAGGAAGGGGGGTGGACCGGGAGGGTCTGGAGAAATTACTACAGGAGTTCAAGGAGGTGTTCAGTAGTCCAGCCGGACTTCCACCCACTCGGCCTTTTGATCACGCCATTCCTTTGGTACCCGGGGCCATTCCAGTGAATGCCAGACCCTATAGGTATTCTCCACTGCACAAAACTGAGATTGAGCGTCAGGTGGCGGAGCTGTTGGAGAAAGGGTTGATCGAGCACAGTGTTAGCCCCTTTGCGTCCCCAGTGCTGTTAGTCAGAAAGAAGGACGGCAGCTGGAGATTTTGTATTGATTATAGAAAGCTCAATGACCTCACAATTAAGAACAGATTTCCGATGCCCATGGTGGAAGAGATTCTGGATGAATTGGCTGGGGCGCAGTTCTTTACCAGTCTGGACCTGACAGCCGGGTACCATCAGTTGAGGATGAAGGAAGGGGAGGAGTATAAGACTGCTTTTAAAACACACTGTGGGCATTATCAATTCAGGGTGATGCCTTTTGGGCTAACTAACGCGCCAGCTTCCTTTCAGTGCGCCATGAACTCCATTTTGGGACCCTATCTAAGAAAATTTGTGCTGGTGTTTATTGACGATATCCTGGTGTACAGTCCTACTTGGGAAAGACACCTTCAGCACCTGAGGTTGGTACTGGAAATACTGAAAGAGAATCAGTTCTTCCTCAAGGAGTCCAAATGCAGTTTTGCACAAAGGGAGCTGAGTTATCTGGGACATATTATCTCAGATCAGGGAGTGAGGACTGAGGAACAGAAGATACAGGTCATGAAGGACTGGCCAGTACCTAGCTCATTCACTCACTTAAGGGCTTTTCTGGGTCTCACCGGATACTACAGGAGGTTTGTTAAGGGATATGGGGTGATTGCCAAACCCCTGAACAATTTATTAAAGCACAAGATATTTGAATGGACCCCAGAGGCCCAGCAAGCTTTTGAACAGCTGAAAGAAGCTATGAGTAACACCCCTGTCCTAGCCCTACCAGATTTCAATGAGCCCTTTGTTGTGGAGACAGATGCCTGTGAGAAAGGGGTGGGGGCAGTGCTAATGCAGCAGGGAAGGCCAGTGGCTTTTCTAAGCAAAGCCATAGCAGAACAGCATAGGCACTGGTCAATCTATGAGAAGGAATTCCTGGCCCTCATCTTGGCTGTGGGCAAGTGGAGGCAATATTTGGAGAGGACCTCTTTTGAAATCAGAACTGATCACAAGAGCCTGACCTTCTTAGATGATCAAGTGCTCCAGTCTGACCTTCAGAGGAAGGCTATGGCAAAGCTCATGGGGTTGGACTTCAAGATTGTCTATAAGAAAGGAAGAGAAAATGTGGTTGCTGATGCTTTGTCAAGAGTGGAGCAGGTGATGGAAGTAGCAGTGGTCCAGGAAATCACCCCACTATGGATACAGGAGGTCAAGAATTCCTATGTAACAGACTTGGATGCCCAGAACTTGTTGGCTGAGTTGTTGGTGGTTAGCCCAAATGAACAAGGTTTCTCAGTAGTCAATGGGGTGATAAGAAAGGAAGGAAGAATCTGGGTGGGAGAGAATTCTGCCTTGAGAGCCAAACTGATATCAGCCTGTCACAGCAGTGCAGTAGGGGGACATTCAGGCATTCATGGAACCTATCAGAGGATTAAGAAGATGTTTACATGGAAAGGTATGAAAGGAGAAGTGGAAGAGTGGGTCAAGCAGTGCCAGGTGTGTCAGCAGGCTAAGAGTGAGAGGACTATGCCAGCAGGGCTGCTGCAGCCTCTGGAGATTCCCAAGGCTCCATGGCAGGATATCACCATGGACTTTGTGGAGGGCCTACCTAAGTCAGAGGGTTATAACACCATACTAGTGGTGGTGGACAGAATGTCGAAGTACAGCCACTTTATACCACTGAAACATCCTTACACAGCTGTTCAGGTGGCTACTGCACTATTGGACCAGGTGATTAAACTACATGGGCTCCCCAAAACAATGATCACTGACAGAGACAGAATTTTCTCTAGTGCAGTGTGGAAGCATATCTTCACTAGTATGAATATCAAACTACTGATGAGCACGGCCTACCACCCACAAACTGATGGGCAAACAGAAAGGGTGAATCAATGCTTGGAAGCTTACCTCAGGTGTGCTGTGCATGAAGTCCCTACCAAATGGAAATCTTGGCTGCCTTTGGCTGAATACTGGTATAACACCAGTCATCACTCCGCGCTGGGATGTTCACCTTTCCAGGCCCTGTACGGGTACGCCCCAAATCCTCTTCTGGCTCCAGAGATTCCTCAGACAGAAGACAAGAGCATCCAGGAGTATTTGTCAGAAAGATCAACACATCTGGAGATGCTCAAGGAAAAACTAGCGGCAGCCCAGAACCGAATGAAGCAACAAGCAGATAGAAAACGCAAAGATCGAGTTTTTATGGTAGGTGAGCTGGTCCTACTGAAGCTACAGCCATACGCTCAATCCTCCGTGGTAAATCGACCCTACCCCAAGCTTGCCTACAAGTTCTACGGGCCCTTTAAGGTCCTAGAGAGGATTGGCCGGGAGGCTTACCGTCTGGAGTTGCCTGCCGGAGCGCTGGTGCACCCAGTGTTTCACACATCGCAACTGAAGCCCTTCAACCCTAACTTTTCCCCGGTCTTCTCGGATCTGCCACAAATCCTTGATTTTTCCGCCGGCGACCTGAAACCCAAGATGATTACTGAGAGGAGGCTGGTGAAGAGAGGGAACAAAGGGGTACCGCAGGTGAAGGTGCTATGGTCCTTACCGGAGGAAACAGCAAGTTGGGAGGATTGGTTTGTGCTCATCAAGAAGTTTCCGGAGGTCGCGACTTGGGGACAAGCCGAGTTTCGAGGGGGGGAAGATGTTACGGCGGCGGATCCAGCGGGGATAGCGGCGGAGCACGGAGGAGCAACGACAGCGGCGGAGACCTAGACGAAGGCGACGCAGGGAGAGGAATGGATGGGAGGCGAGTCGCTCGAAGGCTCGGGAGTATTACCGTGTCGGTGTGGGGTGTGTGTGGTGACGCGTGGTGGTGTGGCGTGGCGTGTTGAGGTGCTCTGACAGGTGGGGTCGGCTGTGGTGTGGGGCCCACCTGTCGGACAACCCCTATGTAAAGCACACACGAACTGGAGAATGAGACAAGAAAATAGAGAGAAGGAAAACCATCTTACCTGTGTTACCTCGTCGTCGTTCCCGGCGAGCGCCTCGCGCCGCCCGTTGCGTGCTCACGCCGGCGCCTCGACGACCGCCGGCCAAGGGGACGTAACAATTACGCCCGCGCGGCGGCCCTTGTAGTCCCGGAACACCTCCTCCACCGTTCGGGGGTTGTAGTGCTGGTCCATTTGGAGCGGAGGAGGGATTCGATCGAGCGCCGCCGGAAGCGGATTTTGCCTCTTCCGCCTTCAAGCGAGTTCGGGCGTGTTCGCTTCACACAGAGGTTTGGGAGTGTTTTCTGATTTTGGGCGAGTTTCAAAGCGGAGGGTTTATTAATAAGACAGCAGAGAGAGAGAGAGGGAGCGAGGGAGAGAGGAAAGGAAGTTAGCGGACGCGAGGCGAGGGAGCGCGAGCTGGATTGGAAAGGCTGGAACGGGTCCGTGCTTGTGGGCCCCACAGCCCGGAAAAGGAAATTGGTCATTCGGGGTGGCGGCTTGTTGATGCGTCTGCATCTATACGCACGTTCTCGCTTGTCCTCTAGCCCACCGGCAGGTTGTACGCTTCCGCGTTCCTCTTTTGGGCTCGCAGTTTTCTGTTGGTCTGGGTTTTCTTTACCGTATAAAATTCGTAAACAAGAATTTCCATCGTTAAGGGAACACATAGAAATGAATTTGCATATAACTAAGAAATATATCTACCGAAATACTGGGTTTCCCTATTCCTGCATCTATCATTCTAGGTTCCAAATGGGGCACAACTTGCAAATGAATTCATCTTCCTCAACAGACAATATCCATAAAGGACTCTGGCCACTGAGCACATATCAGGGATATGTCAGAACTACGCCGGTTCCACAGTTTCAGCTTCACAGGGTATCATCATCGTATATTCGTATACAAGGCAAAACGGAAAGAAATAAGATATCAGATGATAGCAACTAGTAGCAACAATCAAAATCACAAAACCAAATGGTTGAGCCACTAGCTTACAACCTATGTATTGATCTGTCATACAACACGAACTGAATCTAGTTCAGGTGTTTGTGGATAAGTCAATTCATAGATTGAATCAAGATGAGAATCAGTTAAGGGGAAAAGCCACTCATAAATCTTTCAATTTCCAGCCTTCCAGGGACCAATGCAGCGACAAAGCATGGTGCAGATAACTTCAACAAATATTCACAACCTTGGCATATTCAGATGGAATGGACCATAACAATTGCCTGAATTAATCTTTTGGAGTGAGCTTTTGGTGACTTAATTTGCATCAACATCGGAAAAGATGGAGCTTGGAAAAGAAGTATGCTCCATATGTTCCAGTCACTCAGCAGCTTCATCTAGTGACAGAGGTAATCATCAGAAACAGAAACAAGCCGACATAACAGCAACATTTGCAGACAATATCATGAATAATACATGACCAAAAGTAAGCTCAGACGAAACAAATGGTTGCACTGAGTGAAACCTGGCATTAAGATAAATTGCACAAAAGTACTCACGATTATATGAGCAGAATACATATAGGGAAAATATACCCTGACATCTACAGCAATTAGCACTGAATCTATTAAAAAAAAAGGTTCACGGCAGTAAGAACTATAATAAAATTAAAAAAAAACTAATCCCCTTACCAAAGCAAAAGAAGTCATGATAATGGAGTAAACTCACAAAGATAAGATGGACTTACCATTCTCAGCAATTTCACTCTTGCAACTGGCATCATGACTCAGTACTTCAGGAGCATAATGGTCCAAGAACAATTGGATTGCCCTCCAGTAACGGCTCCCTCCAGAAATCCAGGTATCCATATGCATGCCACTAGGAAATTCAACAAATCTACAGTTTTTGTTATGTTCAATAGCTTTGTCATATAGCATCCTCATGTGTGAAGGAGGAACCAGTTCATCTTGCAATCCAGAAAGGAAGAGAATTGGTTGCTTGACCTGAGAAGAAAATAGTCGAGCAAGCATGAGACTGTCCCATATGAACTCGGGCAGAAAAGCACACACCACCAGGTATCAAAATTTTTGGAGATGAACATATGCAAAGATTCATGATGAAATTGATCTGGAGCTTGTGACTGTTTCTGGAGATGAGATGTAGAGTACTGAAAATACGTAGACAAAGAATATAGGTTGTAACTTAATATAAAAATTATAAGTGCCAAACACAAATAAAGTCTATCAATACATGATGATGAAAATGCAGCATTCTTTCGAAAATTTGGAATCTGGTTTTCTAAAACTGCAGACTAAATAATAAGAATGTAGTAATCAAAACACATGAACATAGATTAGAAAGATGACATAGACTATCCAAAGATCACCTGTACAATGACATCAAGAGTACTCCATGGAGAGCGAACAACACAGTTCAGAAGTTTTGGGCCTTTAGAAGAGCTGCCACCTATGAACCATCTTAAAAAGGGAAGCATGAGACCAGCCATATCCAGTATTGATGTAAATGTATTTTCCAGTATAAGAGCAGACACCTGCAGTATGCAACAACACATATCAAGTTTATAATTAGTTTCAAGAACATTATTGAGCATACTTCCATATATCTTAATGATAATATGGAAAAATCTCAATGAACTAAACATATGACTGAGACATAAACTCAAGTGATGGGTAAAAGGAAGACCTAAGAGCAGCACTGGGCCACTCCAGTTACCAGGTACAAGCTAATATGCATGGTAAGCAGAAAAAAATTCAAGGCCAATTTTTTTCCTTCCATAGGAGAGAATTTTGTCCCAGTGGTAACATGCCATCATTGATTTTTAGCATTGTAGTCAACACCTTGGGTTGTATATTGATTAACACGTTGATGAACAATGAGTACCTTGTCAGGATTATTTTTCGCAAGAACTGCTCCAACAGCACCACCTAATGACCTCCCAAAGACAACTATCCTTGATGTGTCGATGTCCTTTCTCTGAACTAGATGATCAAGTGCAGCCTAGTAAACAGGTTATATGTAAGAATGAGAATACATGGAACCAGAGTCCAGAGAAGTAAAAGAGTGTGGGAGAAACATAAAAAACCTGTGCATCATATGTGATCCCATTCTGAGATGGATAACCTTCACTCTCGCCATACCTATAAACAAGTTCAGAAGGCTTATACATGAAGAGAATGGAAGTTTTTAACACGGAAAAATATTGAGAACTTCAAGTATGATTCATGAAGAATACTACAAACACTAATTCATGTATAAAACATCATACCCTCTATAAGAAAGCATAAATACATTGCACTGCAGCCGCTCCATCATTAGTCGAACAAATTCCAAGCGATGAGCAATGTCTATAAATAGTAAAGGATTTTTATATAATACAACTCAGAGGAAGATAGCTAGTGAAGTATGGTGTCCATTTATTTCCTCTGTTTTCTTTCTTAATGATGCAAAAACAAACGAAGGGAATACCAAACAAGAAATTAAGGATACTGCCAGCATTTTCTTGGAAGAACAGAATGGTTGGACCTGCATTAGAAAAAAAAATGTGTGTAAGCATATCAATGTTTCAAGGAAAGCACAGAATACTAGAAGAGGCCACCATTGAATTTCCTGCTGAAAAACTTCCTGTCTGAGAGTATTAAGGACCCTGAATACCTAGTTACAAGAACAGTTAAGAGCATAACCTTCAGCTCATGCTAGCCAAACGTGCAATATCAAAACATATTAGCACAAGATGCATTCAATCAAAAACAGAGAAGTATACAGGTCATGCAACTAATTTAATGTATACACAAGATCAGCTAGTTCATGGCATACAAGCAGTAGCAGACATGACCAGCAACAAAACAATCATGCAACTCAACAGCTAGCTTCGGTTCCTCGTGCACGTATACATTGAAAGCTTGCCAGAACCATGTGCATTATTTAGGCAAGCATGTATGCTTTAACTTACAGGTAGCTGGCCAGATGGTCCCTGGCTAGTGTGGGAACAAGGAGTGAAGAAATGAGTTGATCAGGAGCAACTATGTTCAGTGGTGGGCCACTCCTCATGAGAACACAAGCCAAGGCCCAGGGATGTTTATGTGTTTTCTGAAATAGACGTTATGTTTGGCATTTTTTTCTACAAGGCAGCAGGCACTACTACACTCCAAATACATCCTGCCTTTTTCTACTTTCAACCAACTCCCTGTTCACATGAATTCTTCTGGTAGTCTAAGGATGTACATCTTTTCAACCATACGTTGCAAACTTAACCCAAAACTACATCGGTCAAATCTCAAATGCAAGAGAGGAACTTACAGTTATCGAAGTTACCGACACCAGCATCACCTGCATGTCATACAACTAATAGCACATCAAAGAAATGCTACTGGACCCCAAACAGATGCACTACATACACTGACAAGTGAGCAACTGAAATCGCCCTAAAGCCGGTACTAGACTCTCCACTCAAACTATCAACTAAGATGAACAATCCATAAGCTGGACTACTGAGAAATATGTATATCAAAACCTATAAACCCTGCAAGTCGATCAACAACAAATCCAAATGGAGCACACAAATATGTAACCACTGCAAACTATCCTGCGTGAGTATGCCTACCACAATAGGTAATTCTAAATCCCGATCAAGGAACCTGATGAAGCGACACCACCACATCTAGCTAAGTAGGCATTTAGGAGGAAAATGGAGTCCTCCAGCTGAGGCGCTAAGAGATCCGCCAGCTGACACTCCACAAAAAACAAAAGCGCGACCTACCAAACCTAAAGCGCAGCAGGGCAGGGCAGGAAGCGACACATAACAGAGGCAGAGTTAGATTGGAGGGAGGGAGGGAGGTCGCGCTTGCCCCGGCAGGTGGGGGAGTGGCGGATGAACCAGGAGTGGAGCCGCACGCCGTCCGCGGCGCGGAGCCAGACGTCCTCGTAGGCGAGGCGGAGGCGGGCCGGGGTGATGGCGTACGCTCGCGCCAGGCCCGGGAGCACGGGCACGTAGACGAGGCGCTCCTGCAGCGCGACGAGCGCCGCGAGTCCGGCCACCGCCAGGCCTCCCGCGCCGTACGCCAGCGCCTTCAGCCACCACGACATACCCCCCTCCCGTCGCCGCCGTGACCGCTCGCCGCGGGGAGGGAAGGCGCCTTCCTCTCTGGTGCTGAGCGCGACGGACGGGCGACGGCGCGGCGAGAAAGGGCGAAGTGGGCCGAGCGAGTGGCGCCGCGTCTCCCGGCTCGTGGGCTACGGGCTCGGGTTTGGGTCTAGCCAGATGGAATCACGGAACGGAGGGGAGTCGCAAGTCCGGTTCGACCCCGAGTTTGCGTGGGGTCTCGACTCCACCAAACGGTTTCCTCGGGGACGTATCGTTCGGTGATTGTGATTTTCAGAAGAAAAAAAAAAAAAGATAAGTTGCATGAGTACTTGTTCTGAGGTGAAGACCTCGATCCTGCTCTTGTGCTACAGTTCCTGTTGCTTTCCTGTCTACTACTGTACTCTGCTAGTCTTCTTTTGCAAATTGCAATCCTTGATTTCTGGTGCCTTTGTGTCACGGCCCTTAGTTTTTATCAGCTTTTTCATTTGATGTGATGGCCTACCATACATCTCTTTGGGCTAAGTCAAGAGTACCTTATGACTGAATGATTTTTTGTACCATAGAAAAACTAGAGAGTTGCATTGGTTCGAGAAAGAAGTTCCAACAGTTAACAGAAACAATAAAACTAAAAAGCAATTTCTAGTTTATCTACTTGTTCCAAGATCCAACTTTCATTGTTACGGTACAGCCTTTGGGGCCAAAACAATCATATATTAAGCATTTCATCTACATTCTCATAGCAACTGTGCATGCACGTTAGGGCTGAGCAAAAGAGATGAGTCAGGCTCAGGCAGGCTATGAAATTCAAGAATTAATCACGTGCATATTAATATTTAGCAAAGCGCGAGCATGAGATGCTCTCAGTAAATGTCAGGAAAATGCCTACGTGTCGAATGCGTTATTGAGCTCAAATTGGTAGAAAAGATCATCAGAACTGGGTTTACAAGTAGTTATTAGCCAACTGCATCAATTTACAGGCCCATTGGTACACAATTTACAACTTGGGCAAAAAGTACGAACGGAAATATGAGATCAGTGTCTAGTTTCAAATGGAAGAGCTCAGCCTCAGCACCATTTCAAGCCTCTCAGCCTTGCGGTAATCATTATCAGTAAGATGTCCAGCAGGAAAGGGTGTAATCTCCAGAACCAGGTGAGGAGTAGGAAGCTCGTCAAACAAAGCTCTTACATTGTAGCAGCACACACTCTCTCCATGAGCACTCTCCCTCCTTATTTGGCAACCCTGATTGGTAGATTAAAACAGTCAGAGGACCAATTTTGAAAGTTTGGCAGGCACACTTGCTCTGGCCCAGAAAGTGTTACCTTGTGAGAAGAAGCATCCACAAAGTGGTCATCTTGGGACAGAACTGAAGCAATCTCTTTAAGAATACGCCTGCCTTCTTCAGTTGATCGAACTCGGTGAGTTCGCTTGAGTGTGCCTTTGGTTGTTGGCTTCCATTTGCTGGTAAACTTCCTCTTATCCTGAGTTTCTTGGTCACCTGGTTAGCAAGGATAGGCACTAGATTAATTACCTCCTCGTGTATGCAAGTATAATCTTCGTTCATAACATGTCTACATTTTTATGTATGCCGCCATAATAAGCACTATATGTGTGTGACATATTCCATCTACGATTTTTTTTTTTGAAATGTATCCTAGTAAATCATGATGGCCCATGTGTAACTTGCTTCCTCATTTATTGCCTGGGTTATGTCTTGGTCCTTTATCCTATATGTTAAACCTATAGATATCCAATAAGCATTACAAATGCACATCGAGTGGCTAGTCTGATATACCAAACAATGGAAATGGTTGGTCCTAATGTACTGATTTTGACACAACAAAAAAAATATTCAATATTTGGTAAAAGCCAAGGCTATCCAATTTCAACAAATACGAAAGATCAGGTGTTGGAAGTAGGAGAGATCGAATTTCAGTAGCAGAGAGCTTTTACAAGAATACTAGTAACCTTTGGAATAGACTACCGCTCACTTATTGAATACGAATATTGTCAAGTCTTTTTTTTTCATCTTATGCTCACACGTCTGTTACTGTGTTATCACCTTATGGGTGCCTGAATTGACAAGCCCTGTCGTCATGAACTTTGCCCCTTTCTAGCCAGCAGGAGGTTCAGTATTAATTAGATTCTAAAGAGAATGCTATCTTTTTCGTTTTCTTACCCAGATCCAGATCATCCCAACACATATAGATGCAGAACTAGGTGAAGCTTCACAGAGTACCAAGGCTTTTACTACACCGAAACAGGGCATCCTTCTCCAGAACAAAAACTAAACGTAGCACGAGGGAGCAAATTAGAAATGCATAAACTAACGACAGATTATTTTTAAAGAACACGAACCTGAGGCGGTGCCACGGAGTTTCTCGGCCCACTTGGAGAACCCTAGGTCGCTGTCCCCGGCGCCGTCCTCGCCGCCGATCTCTGCGCACCACACGAAAAGCAAAAAAACTCAAAAACTCGCACCTCGTTCTCGGACCAAACAGCACGAATCGAACCCGTTACCGACCGTGGGAGAGGAAGGGGTTGCGCGGGGACCCTGCGAGCCCGACGTGGATGAGCGCGTAGTAGAGGCAGAGCCGGCCGGCCCAGACCAGCACGGGGCCCGGGAGCAGCGACGCCGCGATGGGGGCCACGGCGGAGAAGGAGAACGCGGCAGCGCGCCTCGGAGGCGGGGCGCGGACCGGCGAGGAGAGGAAGGGGGTCTTAGCGCCCGCCGGCGGCGAGCGGAGGGAGAGGGGGTAAGAGGCGGCGGCGGCGGCGGCGGCGGGAGCCGGGGCGTGGAGCAAGTAGGCGAGCATGGCGACTGGCGATGTGGGCTACTACTGGAGTGTCTGTGTGCGCGTCCGGATTCGGGGTTTCAGTTTTTAGTAGTAGAGTGGAAGACGGTGTCAAGTGTCACCATTCAGTCAGTGATGACGTGGAAGATTGAGAAAAACAAACACGGAAGAACAAAGAGCCGATAAAAGATCTTGGTTCGTCTTGATTTGTTCAAGGATTATTTGTGGTACAAATCTCAGCAGATAACTTACGCAAGTAATGCAAACTACAATTTTGCATTCGCTGGTCACGAGAAATAAAATCAAGTGAAACCAGGCCGGCCCGGCCCAAAAATGTCTGTGCGGCTCAAGAATGCAATCAAGCGAAACCCGACCGTCCTGGCCCACGAATACCTGTGCAGTGCAGTTGGTACCGTTCTCAAGGATCAAAATGAGTTCAATAACGCACAAACACATGAAGCATGTTGATCGCATCGATATTTACTTGACAATTGACCACAGAAAAAAAAAAACATACAACTCAACAGCTCAGATAGGACAATAAAAATTATCGGTGTTATTAGAAGATGTGAACTTTACAGCTTTACACATTCACCGCTAGCCATGATTGACTGCATATATGCCCATCCACAGCACTCTGCTGTTCTCCAGCTGTGTGAGAGATCACTCACTCCTTTGCAGCCTCCTCTTCGTCGTCCTTCCAGACTGGAAGGATACCTTGCCCGGCCAGCCTCTTATAAACCCAGAAGACCACCATTTTGTCCGTCACCCTCCTCTCATCGACTAGGAACGGCTCGATGGTGCTCACTTCATTGCTGTAAGACGAGAGTGCAAAGCCCTTGGGTCCTACATTCTCATCATTAGAAATTGAGATGACATTGTGCCTTGTATTAATTCAGTATGCCGGTTCAGAAAATCTTTAGTTGCAAAATACTGCAAATTATGCTCCATCATATGCTGGTTAAAAAATGCTCTATGCTGCTGCATTGCACATCAAATGTTATTAAGTATTTAGAGTAGGCATGATAATGTTTAATGAGAAAATCAGAAGCTCATTCTTTACTGGAGAGGGCCTGAGATACAGGTCATGCACACATGACGATCTATGGAGGAGCATCATTAGGAGTTTTCATCAAAGAAAACAGCAATATACATCAATGTTGAATGAAGAAATGAGAGAAAATGTACCTGTCAGGTCTCCTTTTGTGAAAAAGGCCCAAAAATAATAAGGAACATCTTCCTTCACGAAGGAACCCTCCAACTGCAATAATCAATCAGCACAACAAAGGTTAAAAATCTGCTGAGTGTTTTGTCAGAGCTATCTCAAGTTTTTGCATGATACAAGCCCAAACAAACAGGGGAAATATGTAGGGGAGACCAACTACTACATCGAGACATGGAAACGAACTTTAAAAAAAGCTGTATGGAAGTTTCAAAAAAATTCTGAAGAAAAGGCATGTGTGTCGGTGAGATGAAGAGATATGAATATAATGTTTGACAACCAAACATTATTCATTTGAGAGACAAAAAATTAAAATCATGGTGCAAGAGAGGAAAGGACAAAATAATGTATAGCGATGTACTTTTGTCCTTTTGCATCATGTTTTGTCATTTTTGTATCTCCCAAACAATATTAATGTTTGGACCTGAAATTTTGTATGGCCAAAAAGAGTGCTAGCACCTACATAGCCTACAGGGGATGAAAACCAGCGGCCATAAAATTGCTTATCGCTATGCATCGAACGACGTTAAAGCACGGCCTGACTAGACTTAACCAGTGGCCATAAGATGATTAGCATTAAACCGAGACAGCTTGCTGCTCAAGACTGAAATCTGTGCTACTTTTGATAGACTTAATAATATGCTTGGTGCAAGAAAGATTGAAGCCATCGATTGAAGACTATTCAAACAGGCCCTATATAATCACATCGACCACTACCTATGATATATTCATATACTAGTGTATTCAACAAGTCCACTAAGATCAGGAACTCGTCCAATTAACAACACATTCCTATCTCGCGTGCTAGTGAAATGCCACACTGCTGGGTCCGTTTTCGCAGTGCTGAAAGTGTAACCATATTCATCAGAACTAACATTTTGCAAGTTGTGTTAATCCATACTCACCGTGTTGTTTTGGAAGGAGAGCTTGACTTCGGACACGTTCTCCTCTGCCTCTAGAGCAGCCTTCAACGGAGGGATGATATCCTCCTCCATCATCTCGGGCAACGGCTTCACGGGGGCCTTCTTGGGTTTCGCGGCAGGTGCTGCGGCTGGCTTCGCCGCGGCCGTGGTTGCCTTCTCGTCACCGGCTGCATCCTTTTTCTTGCTAACTGCATCAAAATAACAGCAAAAGTAACACGTCAGAATTAAGATGCAGGCACTCGACATTTCTACTTTGTACGAACGAGTTGGAAAAACATGTATACGCGAGTCCGTCACTAAGCTTTTTCAGAGAAACTGGCGGCAACTAGTGGTGTGTATGTACCAGTGGTGGAGGTGGACGACTTCTGCACGGCCGAGCAGTATGTGACGACGGTGCCGCCGCAGCTGGGGAAGGAAACGACGAGCGGGAGCCGCTTCCCGAAGAGCGGGGCGGCGGAGCATCTGCACGCTGCGTGGCCGGTGGTGGCAGGACTCAGCCGAAGCGAGCGTAAAGGCTGAGGCGCAGCCATAGGAGCCCGCTGAACTGGCGCGCAACTGCTCGATCGATCGAGCGGGCAACAGTGTTTTGCCGCCGCCAAAAAGGGCGCCGCGGTTCACGAACCCACGAATCCGCAGAGCATGCGGATCCGGCGAGCTGATTAAAGTTCGCGCGTGAGAAGAGAAACGCGCGAAGTGGGAAGAATCAAGGAGAGGCTGAAGGCCGGTTTAGAGCGCGAAGCTGTTACCCGAGTCACAGGTGGTTCCTGTCCACTGGTTCGGTTGGATGGCACTTGTTTGGCGCCACGATATCTGTGCTCTTTCGGCTATACGGCTAATGTGGCCTAGCGCCTGGCGCCGCACGGTTGCCTCCGAACCAGCCATTTCAGTCACGGTCACGGTACGTGCGTGGCCCCAAAAAAAACACAGAAGGATAGGAAGGATAGATAAATTAAAGATAAAGTGTTTGTTTACTATTATTAACGATGAATTTTGTATTTCAAGATAAAAAATTTAATACCTAATAAACATAATCACATGCTTACAAATTACAATGCTTAATCCCTACCAAAATGTTCCGGATGGTTGCAGTTTAGGAAACGAAATTCGGAAATTGGACATCAAAACGGAAAAAGGAGCAGCAATGCAATGGCAGGCAACCGTCCACCCAGCCGAACTCCGCAATCGGAAACAGTATAGGCTCGGCCCACGTGGGCGCGCGACACACGCCCACTAGCGCAGGCTCAGCTAAATGCATGCAAGGAATCTTTTTCCCCTGATGCGAAAAAATTCCACTTGATAGGCAGTAGTACACATCTGACATGGCGGCTCTCGCCAAAGGCGTCAGGTCCTTCCCCTTCTCGCCCGTCCGATCCGGCGGTGCCCACCCCTCACTGCCTAGCGATGCTCACTTATAATGCCTATCACGACTCACGAGTGTAGCATGCTGAGGTAGCTGAACGGCCGGCGCCGGCCGCTGCCGGGCACGCCCGCTGTCCCACTCATCATCGTCACGCTATTTCATACACCGATCTGTAGACCCGAACCACACGCTCGAACGAGCATAGCCACGGAACGGCATCAAACCGTTCCATGGTAACGTGATGCTCCACTGCGCTGTGCATGCCAGTCGGGTACTCTGCTGGCAGAATCAACCGCGCAGTAAGCGGAGTGATTACGACACCAATTAATCCCGAAATACTACGGCCAGACGGAGACTCCATCCGCCCCCATGAACTTGTCGATTTATAATTCATTTTTTAATTATATAATTCATTTTTTTTATTACAAAGCGACAAGTTCATACAAACCGAGATTTTTTTATTATAAAGCGACAAGTTCATACAAACGGGGGTTCGCCGCGCACTCCTGACCTCCGGGCCATGATCACATCACGACCCCACCCAAAGGCTGCTGTTTTTAGTCTCCACCCCTAGACGTGTCGAACTAGGGGAGCCGAATATTCAACGACGTGGGTCCCAGGGGATGCACTGTAATTAAGCAAGCCCAATACTATAAAGCAAAAGTAACGGTTACCCTAAACGACGAGACGCGTCCAGAATTCCAGATCCAGCCAAGCCATCCAACCCGCATTCGCCGGAATCTCCTCACCCCTCCCACCTCGAGCAGCGTTCACCGACAACGCAGGTCCCGCCATGCGGCCACGCACGGTCCACCACCACCCGGTCACGTTACCCCTCGCCCCACCACCACTTGCCGCCTGCCAGCCTCCAACCAGCGGCGCAACTCGCCAAAAGCGAAAGGGAAAGGCCACAGCAGCTGTCTGTACTCCACATTCGCATCGCACCCAAACAAACCGATTTCGCTCGGCCGCTCCACGCTTCTCCCCAACCAACCGCGCCTCTTGGAAAACCCTTTTATATACTCGCCGAGCCAAAGGGTTCACCGCAACGCCGGGCATGTAAAGCCCAGCGTTCGGGCCCCGCTGGACAGTGAGATAAGCCCCCCGCCTCGCCATGGACCAAATCAGAACTTCTTGACCACCGTGAACCAGAGACACAAACAAGCACACCGGCGCTACTGCCTCTCCGGGCCAAAAGAAATCGCTTAAAAATACCAAGCACTGGGAGAGCACGGTTACCCTTTCTACAGGACGAAGGCGGCGCCTCCATCGCTGCAACCACAGCCATTTCACCTATCTCAAAGCAATACTCAGAACAAAGAACAGCCCGGCTGAACACAAGTACTACTACTGCAAGATTTCAAATGGAGGCAACGGCTACTTGGGCATTTGAATGGGTGTCATTTCCCGGGCTTTCCTTTGGAGGGAAGCTACCGTTGAAGCAGTGCCTATAGTGCCAAAGTAACAGATATTTGAAAGGATGGAGGGAAACCTCTGCGTTCCAACTACCACTTGAAAATCTGGAGGGAAAAATCAAACAGAACAGGGGGCCAGGGGCTCAGCAGGCAAGGAGGAACTGAACTGAACTGGCTACTAGATTACTACACTAGCTAAGGTGTTTCTTCTCCATTACCTCCTAAAATCTGCTATTTGAAGAGGAGGCTGAAGCTCTCTCAATTCATGGAACTGTTTACACGGAAAATGATAAAAGAAGACAGGAAACCCACCATATCTGTTTCCGCTGCTGCTGCTGCTGCTTACTTCTAACTGAGAGGAAGGGGGGATCCATGTATACATCGACTGGTTCATCACCTGTGCTTGAAGGGCCTCAAGTCCTCAACACCATCATCATCGTCGCTGTCCGAGGGATCATCACCTCTCTTCCGCTTGGCACCCTGTGAGGATGAAGGCTGATCGGTGGTCCCTTCGTCATCATCATCAACCTCATCCCTGTCCTCATCGGCATCGTCAGGATCACCAGCATCGAAGTCACTCCTGGCAGCCATGGCTTGAGGCTCGTCATTTCCAATGGCCATGCCAGGACGGGCAATTGGCTGAACAAGATATTCTGTGTCTTCATCCTGAATAGATGAAATTTTACCTTAGTTAGAATTGGAATTTTATCTTGATGAGTACACAAATACTAGAGAAAATTAGAGAAAGGATTAGTATGTGCACCACAGAATTGACAGGATTGGATGTAATAAAATACCAAAAAATAAAAAGAAATCATTTAGAGCGAAGGACCAGAAACAAACCATGATTTAGCAACTAGGTAAATAACTAATTCTAACCAGTAAAACCCCCAATGGCATCAAAAATCAGAACGTGAAGTGTTAGTAGTGTAAAATACAGAAATGTCAGCAAAACAAAAAAATTATAAGAGAACCATCAGAGCACTTATTGCAGGCATTCCAAGATTGACAAGAATCTAAACAGTATCACATAGACGAACAGGATCAATATTCAGTAAAAACTTGATAATATATACATATTCGACCCTTTTGATGATAACATGGCATTCAGACCAAATAACTCAAGCACCTTTTGTTACGAATATAAAGCCGCATAACATGACACAATTTATCCACATAGAAATTAATAGGCAAGATTTGCACATTTTGCATCCTAATATTCTTCCAGAGATTTAACTTATTAAAAAAACATATTGGATCATCTAATGCCAGGATATGTGAGAGGCACTACACAAAGTACACAAGCTTGTTGAGAATAACTAGGTTACAGCACCATAGAAAAGTGAAAAATGCTGCTAAATAGAAGTAAGCAACGGGGAAAAATAAAAACACTAACACAGGATGACAGGACACAGATACAAGGCATGCAAGCAAGAAAAAGGAAAAACAAACTACACTGAAGATACAGCAAAGACAGATAAATCGTTGTAATCTATGACTACCAAGTGATGGATGAATGATACTTCCAAAGAACAAGCACATCACAAAATTGAGTATTCATCATACAACAGGTGCTAAAGAAACTACAAAGAAATTCCAGTCTTCCAAGAAACTGGCATACTACTAACTTCCACACTCATTTTCCAGCCATGCCAAGATATCTGCAGATTACTCAGCTCTAATACAGTAAATAGTGTATTTAACTGCAGTGAAACAAAGTAAAGCCAAGTAAACCAGAAGGATCATATTATGGATACCTCGGCCAACAACCACAGTAATTCACATGTCCCTTGGCAATTCTTTAGCTAAAACAGACACATAGGGGGCACCTAACAACATAGTTTCCATGCTATAACACGCAAGCATCAGTGAATAAATAGCACACTTCATACACCGTATAATTAATGCAAGATATACTGAAGAGAAATTAATAACAAGTCATAACAAAAGAAAATTGAATAACTGCAAGAATATTGATAAGTTATACCTCATCATCTGCATCATCATCGTCTTGATCCTCATAAATCCTATCATCCTCCAATATCTCGTCATCCTCTTCTCCAATTTCACCATTTTCATCCTCATCATCCTCTTCTCCACGGTCATGAGCATCAATCTCCTCTCCCCCAACCTCCCCTGTCACCATGGCAACCCTGCCACTGATCTGCGGCTCCAACTCCTCATCATCCTCAACCTCCTCTTCATCATCCTCCTCGTCATCCTCAACTCCATCTTCCTCGTCATCACTACTCAGTACATCTTGCACCTCAACCACAGCATCTTCCTCATCGCCCTCCTCATCGATCTCCTCTCCCAGATCATCCTCCACCTCATAGTCGTCTTCGTCCTCCTCATCCTCCTCATCTACGTCCTCATCCTCCTCATCTGGGGCTTCTACAACCGCCTCAACCCGAAAGCCATTCACCCCATGGTGGTGCTCAACTCCTCCGTTCGGGACGACCTCGTCTGCGTCGCTCTCATCCTCGTCCGCATCGATAACCCCATTCACCTCCACCGGGTGCGCCCGCACGCCGCCACGTGAGCGGGAGACGCCCCCGTTTGCCACTTCGCCGCTCCCAGGGTCCTCGTCATCGTCTTCGTCTTCATCATCGTCTTCCTCACCGTCTCCTTCGCCGTCGCCATCCCCGTCGTCGTCGTCGTCATCCGACTCGGGCCGCTCGTTCTCGTCGGCGTCCATCTTGTCGAGGTACTTGAGAGTCCGGATCAAGGCGAACACCCTGGATCTGTAGTCCTTGACCCGGGTGACCGGGCACTCGTAGAGGTCGAGCGAGACGAGGCGGAGGTCGGCGAGCGGCGCGAGGTCGTCGACGTCCTGGATGCGGTTGTTGCTGAGGTCGAGGTCCCGCAGCGAGGATAGTCCCGCGGAGACGAGATGGTCGAGGCCGCCAGCGATGCGGTTGTCGGAGAGCGTAAGCCGCGTGAGGTTCCGCAGCCGCGGGAACCCCTCGAGCGACGTGACCCCGATGCCGGCGATCGAGAGGTGCTCCAGGCTCTGGTGCCGCTCCAGTATCTCCGCCGTCGGCAGCCGGCCGTGCATGCACTTCACGGCGCCGTCCAGCGTCAGGCTGCGCGCCGGCGACGAGCTCCCGTCGCCTCCGGCGTGCAGCGCCGCCTCCACGGCCCGCTCCCACGCCTCGTCCACCATCGCTTCCCCTCTCCAATAAATTAGTACTACTGTACGTCTTACTTTTGTTTTTTTCGCTAGGGGTGTTTGGTTGCAATTGCAAGGGGGATTTGAAATACAGATTGATATATACGGGAAGAGCGTTCACCACGCCATTGGGGATTTGGGGGAAGAGGAGGGGCGGTTCACGAGGCACACGGTGCACCGGGTGCAGGGAGGTCGCGTCGCTGGGGTTGTATACTCAACCAATGGCAGCGCTAGGATGAGGAGGCGCGGATCACTGACGTGGCGGCATCCTAGGGGTGTGTGTTTCTTCTGAGAGGAGGAGGTTGGAGGAGGGCGAGCGGAGACCGGAGAGCCGTGGTGGCTGGTGGGCTAGATGATCTCAGATTTTTCTATTTAAGCACGAGATACTACTCCCTTCGTTTCGTTTTAATTGTCATTAGGACAACCTTCATTAGTTCATTTCTAATTCATTTTGGTTGTCTGAAACGACAATTATTTCAGAATGGAGGGAGTATTAAGTAATTTGTCTGACCGTTTTTACTCGGGATTCCAGTAACGCTTCGCTGAGTGGTGGGGCACCCTTGTGGGGCCGAGTTGGCAGTAGCGGGCCCTGGCCGTCGGTGTATTGGCGGTGGAGACTCTAGAGTACCGTTCGATTCTGGAGACGCATTGCGGACCGTCGGATTTCTTGGAGTCGGTTAGCGTCCGGTTATCTATCTCCTGGCTAGCTTCACGTCACCCGTTCGAGTTGGGCACCACAGACTGGCAGTGGGGTCCGCAAAGGCGGCTGGCTGGGTGACGTGAAGTTGTAAGCTGGCACGGGTTGATTTGACCCAGATACGCGCTGGACCCAGGCTGCAAGGGAGACGGTTTGGGGAACACGGCACGGCCACGTTTCTGTTCAGAGGATCAGATAACGCGTGCAAGTAGTTGGCGCCAGTTTTGAGTCGGATCCCAGTAATTTAATTGTGAATATTGCAGTTCTTTATGGTCTGATAGTTGGCCAGAAATTGCAGCACATTCATTGCAGACTGGACCTTTTATCAACGTTGGGTTAAATTCATTTCGCGAAACACCCCTTTCCTGAGTTCTAAAATTTGCAGCGGTTAAACAGATGGGATTTCTTTCAAAGATTTGAGCCTGTTTACGTTTACGGGTTCATCAAAGGAAGGACAAATATTATGTTTATTGCACGTTAATCTCCTGCAAGAGCAAGACCTTTGAGCTCAAAAACTCACGGGCCATTCCGTCTAATAGGCTGGCTCAGTCCAATACGTGCAATGTGACCCACTATGCATTGTGGGCTTAAATCTTTGAGCCGATTTAAGCCCAAACCCAAACTCATAATCAGGCCCACGTCCAGCCTCGCAGTCACAGCCCACTCCGTTCCCAACCAGACAAAGAGACACGCTTCACTCCGCCTCCACTCAACAGTCACTCGACTCAACCGCCCCCCTCCCAGCTGCCATCCGACCGACCGCGTCCCGGGAGCCATGAAGCCCGTCGGCGACCACCACCACGGCCTCCACTCCCCCACTCCGGCAACCAAGATCTCCATCCCGTTCTCGTCCGGCGAGGCGGCGCTACTCGGGAAGGGGAGGCACAAGACGTGGGCCCTCGCCGCCATCGCGCTCCTCGCGCTCTGGTCCATGTTCGCCGCCTCCGTCACGCTCCGCTGGTCCTCCGGGGACCTAGCTGCCACGATCAGCAACGCCAGCGATCCGCTCGTCGACGACCTCGACCCCCTCGTACGGCTTATCAATTCCCTCCCACTCTAGCCCTCGGATCTTGTCGTTACTTTTGTCCTTGATCCGTTCTTAGCTTCCAATGTGCCAGAAAATAAAACGATGCGGTACTTTGTTTTCATCTAGCTGTAGATTTGGATGAAATGAATGCTTATTTATCGTAAATCAAACTAATCCAAGTTGTAAAAAGCAGGATGTAATTGCCTTGCCATACAGTTGCCTCTTATCAGTTTCTAAAAAGGATCAGTTATGTGCTAATATAGTGCCACAAGTTTTGATGAGATGAAAATCCTTTCTGTTGGGAAGTTGTTTACATAGTTACACTACATTGTTGGAACAGCACTGCATTTGTCACGATTTCCGATTGTGAAGGGAAGACTGAACTTTGCCTGATTATGAATTGAGCAGGAGATGGAGCAGAGAGAGAAGCTGGTGCGCCGGATGTGGGATGTGTACACACGCACAGGTGACCATGTAAGGCTTCCACGGTTCTGGCAGGAAGCATTTGAGGCTGCATATGAGGAGCTTGCTGGTGATGATATGCAGGCAAGTGATGCGGCCGTGTCTGAGATTGCGCGCATGTCACTCCACAGGCCTGAGGTTGAGAACTCTTGGAGTAAGAATTAGGTATGAACTAAGTGATCCTTTTACTAACTCTGTAGCTGCATAGAAATATTGTCTGAATGCAGATTCCATTTCTGTTTGTGCTATGACTTCTTTCGTTGTGCTTAGTCCTCATTGGTTGCTGCAATTTGGAGGGTTGGTTGTAACATTAGATAGAGGGAAGTTCACCAGACATATACAATCTATATCGGTTGTTGAAAATACATATAATACTCTGATAAGTGTCAGCTTACCACCTATTTGTTCAACTTAGTGCACGTTTCAAAATCATAACTAGTAACTGCATTTCCAAATTTCAGATGAGAAAGGATGTGTAGTGCTAAAAGAGGGAGCTAGCACCAGTTGTTTGTGTAATTATGCATATACCTAGTATGTCTAGCTAGATGTCATTTCCTAATGTTAATGTAAATGTGGCTCCCCACGTCATCATTGCAATGCTTAGCTGGAATGTAATATAGTACTTTGGCCCATCAGTACACTTGGGTGCATCACTACATGCTTCTAAACTATTGTACTCGTTGGACTGTATATATTGGGGGAATATGCTTGAAAATCTACTTCTGGTCATCTCTTGCAGGAATCAGGACTGAAGCAGGAGAGACATTTGCAGCACATGGCGGGCCAAAGTTGAAGAACTGTCAGGTTCAGGTTCGTGTGGATATAGAGCACCTTAATAGCGCACGATATCACCATTATATATAGACATTCATATTGAATGTCCCAGCAGCAATTTAATTTTCAAGCGATAATGTGATTGTCAACAGATGCAAAAGCTGCATTTTTTCCCTGTAGCTGCCCTTCTCCCATGTCATGCGTTCTTATGTTAATAGAAACTCAACTGGTCACAACTCTTGTCTGTATCATCTATCATGTCAACATATTGAGAAGGATCCTTTCATATGGTCAATGCATATGGTACGGTGTTCCCTTCTTTTTCTGCTGCTGCGTTTCATATTAGTCAATGAATATGTTGAGCAGTGTTCCAGAAACTTGTGGATATTTGGAAAGAACCTCCAACCGTTCCATTAGCTGACGACAACTTCAGGTCCTGAAACTGAAAGCTCCATGGGAGCAAAATTATTCGATTAAGTCTTTTCAATAGTAAACTAGGACTAGTCAGTCCATCTTCCTGGCACGACCAGATCACCAGACTTCTAATTGCCTGTTATCGAGCATGGCAACTGTTGCCCCCATCGGCAATAGTATGAACTATGACCATTGTTTTGCCGTCTTAAGACACTGGAAACTAACTCGAGCATTGCATCGCGAATTCAACCCGAACCTAGTTGATCACAACCTATGCAAAATCCATACCTTACCGAGTCACTAACATAGGTGATCACAACCTATAATGCATGGTCAAAAGATGTCTAACGCACTGACCATATGATACAGTTCAACGCTGTTAGGTTGGAAACGTAATGATGCGGCTCTGCCTAATCCTTTTCGAGAGGCAACCTGACTCGAGACTTGTAGCCTGCCTGCCTGCCTCCCAACCCAAGTCACAACCTTGCCTGTTCTGAAGCAGCGTCCAGGTGCATGGGAACAACAGTAAAAACCGCAGGTGAACGTGTTGGACCCAACCGCTGTTCGCGAACTACTCCCACTCGTTAATCCTCCGTGAGGTGAGAATTTCCGTTCTCATGGACGCAGCGTAAGTTGACCTGACCTCGGACTCGCACGGCGCTGAAAAGTGTGCGCTGTTCTGTCATTTTGCCTGTCGAATTATTCAAACGAATATAAATTACGAAATGTCAAAGTCCATTATCAACAAGGTCCAAGACACAGACACGATATGCTTCCCGCCTAATCCTTTTCGTTTATAGGCAAACTTTGCTCGTCTGAAGCGGCGTCATGGTCCTGAACATATTTTCCTATTTATTCTAAGGCCAAGAACAGCAGTTATATATATATATATATACCCTTTTACCCACGGCAACGGCAAGAACCGCAGGTGAAGTCCGAGGTGAACGTGTTGAGTCCAACGGCTGTTCTTCGCGAACTACTCGCTAACTACCCAGTTCGCTCGTCCTTCACCGTAAAAATGCCCCCGGGTTTATAATAAACAACAACTGGTCCACAAGTCATGGCCAACCTTTCCGTCTTTTATTACCACCTCGAACGGAATTTACTGTCCTCACCAGGTAAACCTTCCACAACAAATTATCGACGTCCTCATGATGATGATTAATCACGGCAATTATTTGGACTGATCCGTAGTATTAGCCCTTACGTATTCCATGATCACGAGGCGAACAGGGCGCGAGTGCGATGCGTGCTAATGCAAGCACCACACCAACGCGCGGGGCGGTCCGCCTTCTTGCGAACGGAAACCATCGCAAACCGCCGCCATGTAAGCGCGGTTTAAGGAGGCGTCTCACTTACCAGCGATGTCGTGAACGAAATGGGCCACGTGATCCGAGAACGATGAGCGTCGGCAAATCGGAGCCGTGCACACAACTCCACGGCACGGCGTCTCGCCTCGCCGTGATCCCGTGACGGGAACGACGTGGATTTTGGCGTGCGCACGCCGAGGCAGGCAGGCTCAGACGGGGCGCGGGCGCGGCGGGCGGTTCGGCGCGGCCACGAATTGAATGGCGTCACGCGCCGCTTCCTCGACCACGCCCGCAACGTCTCGCATCGCATTCCGTGGCGTCGCGAACGCACGCACCCACCCACTCCATCCCTGCTTGCCGTGTCCTCTCCTTCATCATCGCCTCTTCGGCGTCGTCACCACACTCCCATGTCACGCGACGCAGCGTGCGGTGCAATACAATACAATCACCAGCTAGCCCCCCGCCGTCTGATCGAGCACGCGCCGCCTATATATTCTGCTAAGCTCCTCCCGAGAAAAAAGCACCACGTGTGCGTGCAGCTTAGCTAGCTGACTGTTTAGTTCTCTGCGACTTCGTTCTATCTACGTGACGACAGCCGCCGGACCCGACCGACCGAGCTAGGCTGTTGTTGACGGCGCCGTGGCCATGGCTGGCGCCGCCGTGTGGGGCTGCAGGAGCTGCTGCCTCTGCCTCTGCAACGTGGCCGTTCTCGTCCTCGTGCTGCGCGTCGCGGAGGGCGGTGCCGGCGACGACGTCGTCGGGGGCGACGCGTTCATAACGTGGGCCGACCTCAGCATACCGACAACCGCCGTGACCGCGTCGGGCGGCGGCGGCGGCGGCGTTGTTGGCCTCGGCAAGGCGGCGCGCGCCGCCGCGGGGGGCGGGGCGCTGACGACGATCGTGGTGTCGCAGGACGGGACGGGGCACTCGCGGACGGTGCAGGGCGCCGTCGACATGGTGCCCGCCGGCAACCGGCGGCGGGTCAAGATCCTCGTTCTGCCAGGCGTGTACAGGTACGTTGATGAACGGCCGCCGCAGCGGCCGGCGATGCTTATTGCTGCTATGCCTTCTCCACCACTCCCGTCTCGCTTTCTCTTCTAGTAACTGCCTTGGCGTTAATGGGGTATTAACTGATCGCGACGTGTGTTCTTCGTGTCGTCTTTGTTATTGATATGGCCTCTCCGCTTCTCTGCATCATTGATTTTATCACGGTCCTGTACTGTGGTGTAACTTACTTTCTGTTCTGCCTTTGCATTTTTTGGCAGTTAATTAATCGAGTTTTCTATTATCAGTTTCATAAAAAGAATCGAGTTTTCCATTTCTCTCGGTGTTCTCAAACTTGAAAGCAACTTTGTGTGGTGAGCGTTTAGCTTCTGCACTGCGATCTGTAGGCATAACAACTAGTAGGTGCCAAACTTGTGCATTGCCACCTCTGATCGGGCAACACACCCCATTTCGCATCGCTGGAAATTCCTGCCTTGCAAAGTGCAAGAAATTAACGCTGCACGGTGTGCAATGGCCGGGTGCAGGGAAAAGGTGAGGGTGCCGATCACGAAGCCCTTCGTGTCGCTCATCGGCATGGGCACCGGCCGGACGGTGATCACGTGGAACTCCAGGGCGTCGGACCTCGACCCGGCGGGGCACCAGGTCGGCACCTTGAACTCCGCCTCCGTCGCCATCGAGGCCGACTACTTCTGCGCAAGCCACATCACCTTCGAGGTACACGTCCATCCGGAGCTTAATTCCCTGCTGCTGTGAATGGGCTCTGTCTGAAACGGTCGTTCGAGCAGGCTTGCATTCACCAATATAATGGCTGTTTTACGTTGCGATCCGCAGAACTCCGCGCCGGCGGCGCCGCCGGGAGCGGTCGGGCAGCAGGCGGTGGCGCTGCGGCTGTCCGGCGACAAGACCATGCTGTACAGGTGCAGGATCCTGGGGACGCAGGACACGCTGTTCGACAACATGGGGAGGCACTACTTCTACGACTGCGACATCCAGGGCTCCATTGATTTCATATTTGGGAACGCGAGGTCCTTGTACCAGGTAGGAGGAACATTCCGATCACCATGACCAAATTTATTAAAAATTCTTGTAATGATTTTAATCGGGTACTTGATTGAAAATTCATACACTCTGTCCCCTCCTCTGTCCTATTTTTCCCTAGACTTGATGCATGGTATTATTAGCTTGCCATCTCCAGTCCTTCCAGTCCTCCGATTCGAGCTGTTGGGTTGCTGTCACAAAATCACAATTCAGGCACTCGTCAAAGCTGCAACCCCGTTTCTTACAGAAATAAATCTTTCGTTTTTAGCCTCACTTTCTATGTGTCTAGCTTGTAATGCTCGACTCGGGCACACAGGTTAGCACTTAGCTCGCCTAGCTCGCCTCAGTGGAAAAAGGTCTTTAGCACGATGCTCCAAATGCTCTTGCACACATCCGTGCTCAAAACCTTATCAGTTTCAGTGGTCACATTCCCTTTCGTACCCATGGTACAACTGTCGAACCTCCATAACCCACCGGCAATGAGCGTGACGAGACTCCCTGTTTGAGCTGAAATGAAATACAGTATAGTTATGAAACAGGTCCAACGCGACCACAGCATGAGGCGTGACACGCTTTCTTCTTGATACGAAAATGCAGGGGTGCGCTCTACACGCGGTAGCGACGAGCTACGGCGCGATCGCGGCGTCGCAACGGAGCTCGCCGGCGGACGACTCGGGCTTCTCGTTCGTGGGGTGCAAGCTCACCGGCTCCGGCATGCTGTACCTGGGCAGGGCATGGGGCAGGTACGCCAGGGTGGTCTACTCCTTCTGCGACCTCAGCGGCATCGTCGTCCCCCAGGGCTGGAGCGACTGGGGCGACCAATCAAGAACGAAGTAAGCAAACTTTTCTGCCGATTTGTTCGTTCACTGCTGGAATCACAGTTACCGTTGCTGCAATGGTTCACTTAAACTGACGACCAAATCCACACAAAGTTGTTGGTAGGCCGTTGTAGGTTCACCAAACTGTCTCTACGGGGAAATGCAGTTAGTTACCACACGTGAACGAGCCTGTTACCTGCCAAAACGAAACGATACGGGGCATGCAGCATTCGTCAGAAAGTGACATTTCCGGATTCATTTTTGGACAGGACGGTGCTGTTTGGAGAATACAGCTGCAAGGGTCCGGGGGCGAGCACGAGGCAGCGGGTACCTTGGTCCCGGACGCTCACCTACGAGGAGGCGCGGCCGTTCCTCGGCCGGAGTTTCATCAACGGCGAGGAGTGGCTCAGGCTGTAGCTCCGGCCGCCCGCCGTTCCTTAGCTTGATCGGACCGTCGACGGCGAGCATCCCAGCTCTTCATCTTCATTGCATATAATGTACCTAGCAGTTAGTCAGATGACATGTTCCTGTAACATACCATAACACCATGTAACAAACCTGATACGTCCATATATGTATGTAGATACATGACGATGGCAATATGAAGAGTTCTCATGTGTGAAGGGGCAGTGGGAGGCCATCATGCCGCATGCCCCGTGTCAGTGACCTCAGGCCTAACATAACAGAAAATCAAAATGATGAGATAACGGAATGGCCTCAACCTCAAGTACAGATAACTTCAGATCCAGGATGCCACAAATAGATGGTGCAGTACTTGAAGACTGGCGGATGTCACTCATTCGGCAACTACTACAGCTCACCATGCGCAACTGCAGACCGACGGACCCTCATCATAGCAGCACCAGAACAGATCATGATAGTCGACTAGGGAAGTCATTCAGAGCTTAAATGCAGACCACATAGTTGAGCAAGAATAACTTTACACAAAATCAAAATACTGAGTAAACCACGAAAATAATTTCCTTGGCAAATATAAAACTCAATTCATTGACTAACATTGCTTTAGTGAAGGAGGGAGACAGCATTACTGAAGCAAAGATCAAATCATGTTTCTATACATCAGACAGTTATCGTTTAGTTTGCAATATGTCTATCTGGTGACAGATCACACAGCTAGGACCAAAATAAGAGGTACAGAAGGTTCGTGTATGTAAAGATAAGTACTCTATGATATCAACAGCAACCTAGTCCTAGTAAACTGTCATTATACCTATAGCTATGTACACAAGTCTCAAAGTTGGGAGTGGGTCCCAGATTCATGTCTCGCCAACATCTAAACCAACTTCCCCGCTGCAATCTGGTTCAGCATCCTCCTCCCCAGGGCGTTTCCCCAGAATTGTTTGGTCCTCATCTTCCACAAAACCGGAGATGGAGAATTACTTGGCTTGAGGCAAGTGTCTTCATGGGAACAACGGAGGCAAGCCAATCCACCATCTCACGATGCGAACGCCACTTGCGCACTGGGCCAACGGACTTCTGTTTTTTTTTCGAACCCATGTATTTAAAAAAAATATGACGTGGTATTTGTAAAGGCCACGAAAAATATGCAAAAAAAAAAAGACTAGCTAGGCCTATCACGAAGAGCAATCGCAGCACAAAGCGATTCAGCACCACACAGGCTCCCTTCGCTTCCCAGCTCCACCCCACAGTCCCCCAAGCACCATACCACCTCCGGCCAAGCGGCGGCGGCGGCGGCACGGGATGAACCAGCTCTCTCTTCTCCACCGCGCCGTCCACCTACCTCCCAGAAGCTGCCATGGCCTCGTCACAGGCGTCGTCGTCCGCTCTCGCCTCTCCTCACCTGAACCCGCTCCACGGCAGCAAGCAAGGGCAGGGCGCGTCGCCATAGCGCATCAAGAAAGCGCCGTCGAGGCAGCGGACGAGGCCCAGCTGCGGCACGAGCCCGCGGTGGTGGAGGAGGAGGACAACATCAGCAGGACGTGCGCGCTGCCGACGTGGGCGCTCATCGGCGGCATCACGGCGGGCGTGGCGGCGGCGTTCGCCCTGTCCGCTGTCGTGGCGCCGCCGGCCCTGGCCCTGGGTCCGGAGGGCCCGCTGGTGGAGGAGTTCTGGGACAACATGCGGCGGTACGCGCTGTACGCGCTGACGGTGAGCACGGGGGTGGCGTACGCGGTGCTGGAGCCCATCGTGGAGCTGCTCAAGAACCCGTTCACGGCGCTGCTCATCGTGGCGTTCCTCGCCGGCAGCGGCTTCCTCGTGTCGCAGGTGCTCACCGCCATGGTCGGCAACTCCGACTTCATCTACAGGTACGAGTAGGAGCTGCGCTGACCGCCGCACCGTGCCGTGCCGGCGGATGGAGACGTACGTGTGTCAGTGTGTGGATGTTAATTGAGGCTTTGAGCACTGACAACAGAGCGTCTTTTTGTCTTCGCTGCAATTTTGCACATGAGCACACTGTACTGTACCTGCTGTTACAAATTTCCCCGGTGCGTGTCTACATATAGCAGTAGCACTACAAATACACCTTGATCATAAATCCATGCTGTGTTGAACTGCATTACGTGATTACGTCAAAAACTGTCTTTGGGCTCTCCTTGAGGACAACATAAACTGAGGTCCACACTTCATATTTCATACATTAGGAGCCGTCAACCAGGCCACTTAAGGATGCCTGCTTCTCATAGCAGGCCGAAACATGTAGCACACACACACCTGGATGCAGCTTCAAATACACCCAAACAGGCCCAAAGACAGAAGGCCCAAATACGAATTGTTGTACTACCAGCGCAATTCATACTAGCCCCATGGCACCGTGCAAATCAATCGGACAGAATAGAAAATATTTAAAGGAAGCATCATCCCATAGCTCATTTCGAATGTATTTAGGGATATTCGGAATCAACTCGAGCGCTACTTTATCTGAAGATCCTCGGGTTTGCAAGTGCAGGTTGTTCCTTGCAGCCAAAGCGTCCACCACTTCTCCGGGATCCTGCTTCTTCTCTGCCGGCTGTCGATGCTCCTGGTCCTAGCTTTCTAGGTACTACTCCACGCGGTAGTACAGTTCGAGAGGTGCTTCTAACGTTGCGTCCGTTAAGACTGCCCGCCCTTCGATACGCTAATGCGGGCACCGCGGAGACCACCGTCTCATGACTCATGGCTCAAGCTTTGGAACTTTGCAGCTAGCTCGCTCAACCAATCAGTAGTATGCAATCAGACGTGAGATCGGTTTAAGGGAGCGTGCTTTAGAAGCCGATCGAGCTCATTAGTTTATCTAAAGAGATCCTTCCTCGGCCTTTGCAGTTGCAGGCTGTCCCGTGCAGCTAAAGTTTACCCGCAATATTTTCCGGGATCTTGCCTGCTTCCTTCTCGGTCGGTTCATGGAACCTGTGGAACTGCCTGCATGCATTGAGATCGAGACTACACAATGCTGGTACAACATGCCGTAGTACAGTACAAGGCGCCGCTTATTATGTAGGCTCATTTTGATCAAGCACTGGCAGCCATCAGCTGCTGGTACAGTGCCAGTGGGCGATGACCTCACTGCTCTTCTCTGAAAGCGAGGTTTCGCCTTCCCTCCATCTTTTCTCGCTTCGCTTTTGGGAATTAATCATGATTAGTTCTTGTCCGTTCTTCCTTCACGGGGCAAACAGTGGTCACTCCACCACAGCTGCTGCCATGGCTCCTCTCCTCTTCGAATATTATTGGAGTTGGTGTAACCGATCGGAATTTCCACGCTAGCGCCTTGTCGAGTGGAGTAGGAGAGCCAATCATATAGCAGGATTATTATGCTTGTTTTGTTGGGGTATTAAGTGCAACCAATCTGCGACGGTAGGGTGAGGTGTAGGCATCAGACGTTCGCAATTTGAAGACATAGTGCGCGCTTTTATTTTGTCCAGGACAGGAGTCGTTTACAACAAATCGCATCGCACGCATTAGAAACGTATGCAAATCAAAGAAGTCCGGATAAAAAAACTGGACACAGTTAGACAGGTGCGATTGGACGGACGTGTGTGTGATCGTCAGTGTGCAGAAGCAGAAATGGACGTGCCACCTGATGGAGGTTCACTTCGCTTTCACCTGTGGCAGGCTCAGTGCGAGCGGAGCCGAAGAAGTTGGGACTTGGGAGGGCAGAGAGCACCGACACCAACTCGTCGGGAGGCGTCGTGTAAACGCCGCAAGCTAAGGGCAACGTGTTAGGTGGCGCAGGAATACGTGCACGACGCCGCCATCCCGTCCTCGCCGGCCGGCCGGCCCGGTGGTTGGCCTCGCCTCGCCTCGCCGCGGGTTTCCAGCGCGGACAGCGTGGCGACTCACTCGCGTTTTTGGCCGTTTTCATTCCTTCGGCAGGCACAGCTCACAGTCACAGCTCGACTGCGGCGCTCACTACTAGCACCCTAGCTAGAAGAATCTTCTACCTCCCGTTTCTCCATTTGCGACCAACAACGTAATCGCCTTCCTTTGTGTTGGATTCCGGTAATCTGACGAAAGATTCTTCATGTGAGGGGCAGGGGGCACATGATACAGACTACAGAGCAGAGGAATCGGCTGCTTCTTATCAGAGTGACCACCTTATTAGACAGAAATAATCGTGCGAATTGCAGGATACAGGAAGGTTCCAACGCATTTTATTACATCTCGGAACATGGATGAAGATCACCGAGTCGAATGAGCTGTGCAGCATTGGAGGAAAGGCCACCCGTTTTTCCCTGTTTCAGATTGCTACGCTAGCTAGCTAGCACGCCACGCCAGTGTTCAACCAAAAGGGCAGTAATAACATACTAACACATTGCTAAATCCTTCGTCGCGTTGTTTATTCCGTGGTCGTTGGCCTGATCCGGCCACGTGTGCTACCGAATTAACGCCTCCTGATCACCGGTTCATCCCGTGTGTGTCCCTGTTACCAACACAGGAGGCGCCTAAACAAACAACGAGCAGAGTGCACAATGCCAAAGTCCACAGAACGACTAGCATGATTTGCAATGCAGTACCTCATCTGAAGAATGACGTGTACAAAGTCGCACGCTACGTTTGGCGGTTTGGTGAAATCTACTGTGTTACAATTTCCATCTTTTTTGTGCTCACTTATGCTCTAGATTCTGCTAGTGAATGGCGCTCGTACTGTGACACAATTTTTCCTATTTTCCTGCGAGTGTGTCCACCTATACGCATGCAGAGAGAGAGGACAGGTCCACCGACTGCCACTGGCCATGCCACACTCCACATGCGTCACAGCTAATAAGAAGGGTCAAAGTATCGCAAAGACCGAGGGCCCACGCGTCGGTGGGCCGGCCGGGGTTGGTGCGCACCTCTCCCCGTTTAAAACGCCGCACCGAGCACCTACTCCTTTCATTCCATTCCGTGTCCACAATTCCTTCTCCTTCCTTCCTCTCGCTCGCTCGATCGCGGCCAGCAGCCGCCGTTCCCGGCGGAGTCCAGACCAGACAGGCGACGGAGGAGGCCCTCAAGCGCCGCCATTGACATGGGGGAGAAGGTAACATCAACACCCCTGGATCCTGACGCCACTTCTTCGTTTCGTTTCCTTGCTCTGTTCTCTCTCTCTCTCTCAGTTTGCTCTGCTGCATGTGACGGATGCTTATCTTGGCCTGCCGCTCTCTGTTTCATCAGTTCGGCTGCAATTCTCATGCCGTGTCACTGGCGTCGATGCATGTGCTTCTCCTGTTCCTTTCCTTCTGTTTTCCTTCGTAGGACTAGAATTATTCATCGAGTTCACTGTCAGATATACTCATGACTGATTGGAGCGGTAACAAAACGCCCTTTTTTTCCTGATAGATAAGGGAACGCGTTCCTTTAGAAACGATGCTACATTTGATAGAGAAACCTACAGGTTTTTTTTAAGGTTGGTAACTCTATGCGCGACGTTTATTTTTTTCTTTCAGAAACGTGAATACTGTAGTAGTGTAGAGTGCGAAGGCACACGTTAATTTCAGAAACATGAATAGCCATAACTCCTTTCGTTTTCCTCAACAACTCCCACGGAGGTAGACGAAGACACATGTTTCTTTTGGTTGCCTGTCTGCGTTTACTTTTCCACACAATCTTTTTGACAAGGGAATGACTAGCAGTTACCTTAACCAACCGTTTTTAACTCAACAGCATGATGTGGCTCACTGTGTTCATGTTAGGGCAAGTAAAGAGTTGCAGAATTAGCGCTTAGCGATGAGCTTTACGCGTCTTTTTTCATTCCGAACATGTTCTGTTTAGGCGCGGTTCTAATGACTCCCAGAATAAAAACTTTACAATTGAATCCGAATATTAAACCTGCTGTACTGCTACTGGATCTGCTTGAAATAGTACTGTATTTACAACCATTTAATCCACTGGTCTCGTCGCAGATCTCCACGATCGTCCTCAAGGTTGACCTTGAATGCCAGCGATGCTACAGGAAGATCAGAAGAGTCATTTGCAAGATCCAAGGTACAGTTTTGTATCACCCTCATGGCCTCGTCACCGTTCAGCTAGCAATGCAGAATGGCCTCTGCAGTTTTTGTGCAGGGCCTGTCCCATTACCCCGATAGCGTTTACTGACATGTGGGCACACTGATTTATCACTGCTGTGTCCGGGCCCAGCAGCTAGCGTTCGTAAAAAAATCTAGTCAAGTACGAGCATGAGCGAGCATGAACGCTGATTGTGAATTTGGATTGCGCAGATAAGATGGACATCAAAACGATCTCGTTCGACGAGAAGAGCAATTCTGTGACGATTTCCGGGCCGTTCGATGCCGAAAAAGTCTGCCAGAAGCTCTGCTGCCATGCCGGCCGTGTCATCAAGGAGATGAACATCAAGGGCAAGGAGTCCAAGGACGGCGGCGGCGGTGATAAGGCAGCCGCGAAACAGGCCGAGAAGGACGCCGGCAAGCCGGAAAAGGCCAAGGAGGGCAAGGCGGACAAAGAAGGTAAGGCTGAGAAGGACGGCAAGGCTGAGAAGAAGGAGGTCAAGCCGGCGGCCGAGAAGAAGGAGGCCAATAAGGCCGAGACGAAGGAGGCGAAGCCGGACAAGGAGAAACCCAAGGACGCCAAGCCGGAGAAGAAGGTCACGTTTGATGGCGTTGACGCGAAGCCCGCCAAGGCCGTACCCATGGCCGACATCGGCCCTCTCCTCGAGAAGATGAAGGCGGCCAAGGCCGCTTGGCCCGAGCCGCCGCGCGGCGAGCCGATCGCGCCGCCGGCGGTGCCGGCTGCGCAGGGGGTGGCCGTGCCGTCCATCTGGCCCGCGCCAGCCAGTTCATTGGCCGGCTACAGCTACAACCCGTCCTACGATCCGTCCTACTACGGCGGCGGCGGCTACGGATGCGGCTGCGGCTACGCCGGCGTGTACTGCCGGTGCGGCAAGCCAGCCGCGCCCGGTGGCGGGTACTACGGCGTGCCCGTGTACGACAACCAGGGGTGGTACTACGGCGGCCGGCAGCCGTACTACCCGCAGCAGCAGCAGCAGCCGTGCTACGAGGACCCCAACGCCGGGTGCAGCGTCATGTGACGGCGACCACCCCATGGACAGACAGTCACAGAGCAATCAGTCATCAGTGCGTTCTTGTTTATGCCTAGTACCGAATGAAAAAAGAAGAAACTTTTTTCCCCGTGTCGCCATGTTCCTGTTTATTAGTGCGTCGAGTTGTGCATGTGAACAGCTGGGCTGTGAAGCTTCCAGTATCTAGTTCCTCTCCTTTTTTCGCGTCGGCCATGAATTATAATGAGACTATATGGTACGTACAGTATTTAGATGGAGCAAACTGCCTACTCCGGAACATGCCATGATCATGATACGGTTACATATTCTCCACTCCCTCTTTCAGCGACAACTGCAGATTTGTATTAGCCTTTTTTTTTTGGAAAGGCTACTTTTCAGTCGCCTGATCTATCAGGTACTCTACTGTTAACAGCATGATTCTCACACCTAATCAACGTTATAAGCGTTGAGCAATTAGTTTTCTTTTTTTAATCGTAATCCGTAATTTGTAAGAGTTATGTTGATTGTAAAATAATCAAATAAAAAAGTTATGATTTATTAACCTATAAAATTAAGGGTTAATAATTAATTACAAAAATTAGTAGTTAATAATGATAATTAGATGTTAATTACTCGGTGCAAGCATCTGAAATATAGACAACCTTTTTTTTTTCACTTCTGGTGCATGTAACTTCAACCAGGTGCTCTGCTGCTCACCTATACCGAGAGCATCACCCATGTACTCTGCACCTCTGTCCTCTGGTGCATGTAAACCTCTATCTCGCTTAATGGATACAGGCCGTTAGCCAGCGTTTTCGAAAAACAAAATGATACGGTTACATATAATTTCTGCATAGGAAACTACTGGTACGCGTAAACCATTCTGTGATTTTCAGGGGACCAAAATATGTGGATGCTTGTTTATTTGAATTCTGTGATGTGTTGGAACTGGAGGCTTGGACCCCTCTGTTTTGGAGTTTGGTACGTACCAAGAGATGCTTCTCGGGAGTTTCTGTGCATACTGTACCCGGTTGGTCAGATTTCTTGGTCTGGTTGAAGTGGACCAGGCATGTCTAACCAACCAGCTAGCTGATCAATCAATCAGTTTCGGGGTAATCGCGAATGCTGCATGCCTCCCTGGAGCAATAGCTCATGCTGATCGCTCGTCCATTGGTTCAATCATCCATATATTAGTGCAACTCACAGCCTGGCACAACAGAAAGCTGCAAGGGAACCAGGAGTCTGTCCCTTTGCAGAACACTGGCTCAGAACTTGATGGAAATTTCCAAATTTCCCTTAAAAAAAGTCATGGAAAATTCTCCATTCCCTTTTCGCTGCGTCCAAGAAGCTTTTGATTTGGTGTGGTACTGCTTGGAAAGGAAAGGAAAGGAAAGTGAAGGAAGATGTTGTTTCAGTTGCAGTCTTTGATGCTCAGCTCACACTGCTTCGTCTCCGACTCCCCATTGACGTGCCAATGGAATAGAGTCCACAGCCACAGCCATGTCATGCGCGTGACATGTGCGCTCGGCCAGACAAGTGGGACGCGACGCGCGTGCAGTACTCGAGTCTGGGACCGGCGACGTGGGAGCAGCGGCATGGCGCCACAAGCCGCGTCGCGGGCCGGATGATGGCGCACAGACGACGGAGCACAGCAGGCGGTGGTCCGCCGACTAGGCAGCGCGCGCGTCGCGACGCTTGGCGTCTGCGGAACTGTCCTTGGATCCGCACGACCAGACGGTCCGGTCCATTCGTCCTGATCTCCAGACTCCAGTCTAATCTGATATCGCGTCATTGGGTTGGGCTCTCACGCGTAACTGTTCAACTTAGGGCCGCGTAAGGTGGTGGCCTTTGCCTGTCCCGGTGCACGCCTGCGCTTAGTCCATGCCGTTTCCGGCGACGTCGTTCAGCATGCGTGCCGCGACCGCGACCGCGATCAAGAGAGCAATCGCATGGCGCACTCCACTAACGCGACTGATTGGTCGAGCAATCCAAACATCATGCGCCAGAATGCACTTTTTGCCTTGTTAAATAGTTTTAAAGCGTCAATGAAAATCTGTAGAGTCCGGTAACATGATTTGTTCTGAGAAAGCTGGCCCAGGAAGCACATTAAGCGACCAGGCCGTCAAACGAACGATGAAGCCTCTTGGCTGTAGCGTTGCAAATGGAGCTTGACAGCCCAAAACACCATAGAAGACTGCAAATATTTTCTTCGAAAAGATACTTTTCATAGTTTTGGTTGGGGTGCGCCAGGCAAGGGCAGTAGTGCAACGCCCGAGCGACGCGTGAGGGCCCCAGTGGCAAGCCACTGTGATGGGACCCTCCCCACAAAAAATAAATTTAATATCGTTGTAGGCGCATGGCCCACATATCAGATATTAAACTGATAAGAACAGATACTACACTTGATCTTAGCCAAAAGGCCGAGAAAGGTATGAGTTGTTATGCGGCTCTAGGTCGCAGTTTATACTCGTCCGGATGCTTAGCTTCAGCAGCGCCGCCGATGTGGTGCTAAACCGAAGCGTAGCGCACGACAGCCCTGTCCACTGTCCAGCACTTACTTGGGCCTGTTAACAGGCTAGTATAGTAATTGGGCCAACTGCCCCCATCTCCCCACATAGGCCAGTACGGTAATTGGGCCACCTGCCCTGTTCTCCCTCTGCTCTGCTACTCTGCCTCCACTTCGTGGACATCGCAGTTCACCACCACCACCATCCACTTCGTCGCTGTTTCCGGCCGGTGCGCGTGTTAATGAGCTGGGTGATACAGTATACCGGTGTTCTAGATGGCGTCATGTGAGCAGGCGTAATAAAAGAGACCTTACGTTCCCAACTCCGATCAACCAAGCCAGATTTGAAGCTCAAGCAGTACATCAATCAGTAAAACCAGTTGCTAAACTGTTTCAATCCAATTCCTTTTGACATTGTTTCTAGTTCAAACAGGTCTTGGTCCTTGTGGCAGGGAGGTTGCTAAACACACTATTGGTGCGCAGCACCAGCTGTCGCGCGTTTCTTCAGCTGCTCCGTTCGGTGGCTCACGAACTCCGCGACGTCGGCCAGCAACCGCTTGCTGTCCTCGAGGTCCTCAAACACGTAGAAGGCGTGGATGGCGTCGGGGTACTCCGCGACGCGGACCTCCTCGGCCCCGGCGGCGCGGAGCGCGTCCGCGTACGCCCGCTGCCTGTCCTGGTGCGCGTCCCACCCGCCGACGCACACCAGCGTCGGCGGGAACGCGCGCCACGTCCCCGCGCCGGAGTCGGCGTCGCGCCGGATTGCCGCCGGCACGTTGGCGGCCTCGTGGTCCCGCGTGGCGCCGGGGGGCAGGAACGCGCGCCACAGCCAGGCCAGCCGGTCGGGCGACCCGAACGGCGCGCCGCGGTGCCGCAGCTCCGACGCGGTCGGCGCCTCGCCGCCGAAGAACGGCTGGATGGCGACCAGGCCGGCGACGTCGTCCGGCAGGCGCGCGGCGACGTGGTGGGCGACGTTGCCGCCGGCGCTGTCGCCCGCGACGAAGACGGCCGCGGGGGGAGACGGGAGCGCGCCGCCGGCGCCGGCGAGGACCCACCTGAGGGCCGCCTCCCCGTCGTCGTAGGGTGCCGGGAACCGGTGCTCGGGCGCGAGGCGGTAGTCGACGGAGGCGACGAGTGCCGGGACGGCGGAGGCGAGGCGGCGGCACAGCGCGTCGAACCGCGCCGAGGCCGCGGAGTGGAACACGAAGCCGCCGCCGTGGAAGTAGACGACCACTGGGAGCTCACCCTCCTCGTCGCCAGCGCTCTTCGGGGCGAACAGACGGACGCGGAGGTGGTCGGACACCGCGTGGTCGGAGGAGGCCACGCCGTCCACGGAGGCCGTCGTGGCGGGCGGCACGGTGCGGTCGAAGAGGGAGAGCAAGAAGCGGTTGACGGTGCCGTCGCTGCGGAGGGCGGTGGCGTGCAGGGTGTTGGCGGCGCCAACGAGCAGCCGCGCGCGCCACGGCAGCGGGGGCTTACCTGGCCGCGGCAGCGGTGGATCCGGCACCTCCATCTCGATCCCTTGCTTAATCGCCTGAGCCCCGAGAGGATGAGAGTAACTGGTAGCTGACGATAATAAGGGCGCAGGTCGAGCGGCCAGCAAGGTTTAGCTGTCACGCGTCCCCTCCATATACGCGCACGACGACGTCTGAGGACTACTCCTAGTCCTAGGAACGCACGTCTGCTCTGGTGCAATCGGGAGCCGTTTTTGCAATCAAGCAGACCACGGTGTTACGACTAAAAGTAGAATGTAGATAATGTTTGAGACAATTGTAACTTCTGAATGAATTTCATTAACCTTTTGTCATTCTTATATACATGTTGAATGGACACGAGGGGGAGGGAACCGCTGCCGTCGTCGCGCCTGTTCGGTGAAGGAGCAACCGCCGGCATCATCTGTTCACACATGTTTCTCAACACTCCCCCTTGGACAGTTGATGCCCATCTATTATTTAGTTATCTTATATTTACATGTCTATATGTCTCCTTCAAAAACCCAGTGAGAAAAAATCGAGAGACAAACATAATCTTGTGTGCACATTGACTCGTTAAAAACCTTTCAATGAGAAATTCTATAAAAACTCATAAAGGGAAAAAGAGTACAATGTGATGCCTTTAATTAGGATACTTTACAGAGGTTCTCCCCCTGAACCCTGCAAATCTCTATGTCTTCTCATTCCAATGCCTTTGACACATTTGTCAAATATGGCTAGTGGTAATGACTTTGTGAATAAATCTGCAAGATTATCGCAAGACTTCGTTTGAGTTACACATATTTCTCCATGTTGTTGTAACTCATATGTATAAAACAATTTTGAAGAGATATGTTTCGTGTAATTAGTCATGTATCATGTTTGCATCTGAGCAACACAACCTGCATTATCTTCATAGATAATCGTAAGTGACTTCATTTCACCTATACCACATGAAGTTTCTATGTGGTTAATCACTCTTCGTAACCATGCACATTCTCTTGATGCTTCGTATAGTGCTATTATTTCTGAGTGATTTGTGGACGTAGCTATTAAGTCTGTTTTGATGACTTCCATGATATAGCAGTCTCATTGTGTAAAAACACAAAACCCGTTTGTGATCTACCATTATGTGGATCAGATAAATATCCTGCATCGGTATATCCGACTAAATCAGATTCTTGTCTTCTTTGGTAGAATAAACCAAGATTTATTGTGCCATTTAAATATCTCATGATATTTTTAACTCCTTTCCAATGACGCATAGTTGGTGCTGAACTGTGTCTAGCAAGACAATTCACTGCAAACGCAATGTCAGGTCTCGTATTGTTTGCTAGATACATTAATGCACCAATGGCACTAAGGTATGGGTATTCTGCTCCCAATACTGCTTCATCTTCTTGTTTCGGTCTAAATGGATCTTTATCCTTTTCTAAGGCACGAACTATCATTGGAGTTCTTTGGGGGTATGCTTTGTCCATATTGAATCTTTCCAATACTTTCTTGACATAAGCAGACTGATGCAGAAGGATACCCTTCTGCAGATGTTCTATCTGTAGTCCTAAACAGAATTTGGTTTTACCCAAATCTTTCATTTCGAACTCTTTCTTAAGATGATTACGTGCTTCATTTATATCCTTTTCATGACCAATGATATTTAGGTCATCCACATATACTGATATTATACAAAAACCAGTATTGGATTTTCTTATGAACACGCATGGACAATCATCATTATTTGAATATCCTCTTTTTATAAGGAATTCCTTTAGTCTGTTATACCACATTCTTTCTGATTGTTTTAATCCATACAAGGATTTAACAAGTTTAACACAATACATATTGCGATTTATATTTCTATTCGGCACAGAAATTCCATCTAGAACTTTCATGTATATATCCGAATCTAATGACCCGTATAAATACGCGGCCACGACATCCATCAACCGCATTGATAGATGCTTTTGCATTGCCAGAGATATTAAATATCTAAATGTTATTCCATTCATTACTGGAGAGTAAGTTTCATTAAAATCAATTCCAGGTCTCTGCGTAAAACTCTGTGCAACCAGCCTCGCTTTATATCTTACCACCTCATTATTTTCGTTTCTTTTTCGAACGAAAACCCACTTGAATCCTATAGGAAAGGTTCTTAGAGGTGTAGGTATTACTTCAGTAAATACCCTTCTCTTCTTAAGCGAGTTAAGCTCAACTTCAATTGTCTCTTTCCATTTGTTCCAGTCTGAGCGTGTCTTACACTCTGCCATGGACTTAGGTTCTGGATCATCTTGGAAATTTTCAGCAATGATTGTTGAGAAGCATAGGTCTGCAATTGTAGTACTACGATTATAAACTTCCCCTGAACTAGTATAATTAATGGAAATCTCTTCCATCCCTTTTGACATCTCATGATTTCCCAATACGAGATTGTCGGGATTTTCCGATCCTCTAGTCTCATTTATATTGCGCGCTTGAGAACTAGACGGTGGATCATTCACATTCACTTGAGGTTGTTTACCTCTTGGTTTTCTCACATTCCTAGGTTTTCTTGGAGCTTTTGGTTTCTCTTTTCTTGGTTGCTTTTCTTTAGCAATTTTCTTTTTAGGTTCTACCCTCCCCCTCTTCCGTGTAGAGGGACTCAGAGTGGTTTTCTTTGGTATCTCCACTCGTTCGGGTGCATTTACCGCGGGATTCCAAGATTTCATAACTCCACTATAATCTGTGAATGCATCTAGCAAATTATTTGCAGCATTCTGCAAATTTATTATTCTTTGAACCTGTAGTTCAGTCTCTTGTGTACGTGGATCTGAGGATATTATGGATTTATCATCCCAGTTTATTTCCTGGCATTCTGAACTATTCTGAAATTCCCCCCTAATACCGGGAAATGATCCTCATTAAATATACAGTCAGCGTATCTTGCTGTGAATAAATCACCAGTCATGAGTTCTAGGTATTTTATAATTGAGGGAGAATGATATCCCACATAAATATCCATCTTTCTATGAGGATCCATTTGTGTACGCTGCGGTGGTGAAATTGGTGCATATACTGCGCACCCAAATTTCTGCAAATGGGAAATACTCGGAGCATTACCACGTACTAACTGTAGTGGGGAAACACTATGATATGCAGTTGGTCGCAATTGTATCAAGTCTGCAGCATGTAAAACTGCATGACCCCAACATGTAATAGTTAAATTACAGTTATGTAATAATGGTCTTGCAATCAACTTAATTCTCTTAATAAGTGATTCAACCAAACCATTTTGAGTATGTACATATGGTACTGAATGCTGCACTTCAATTCCTTGAGCTATACAATAATTATTGAAGGCTTTTGAAGTAAATTCTGCAGCATTATCTAATCTTACAGATTTCAATCTATGTTCAAGATAATTTGCCTTTAATCTTATGACTTCAGTCATAAATTTAGCAAATGCATGGTTTCGTGTGGACAAAAGACACACATGTGACCATCTAGTAGATGCGTCTATTAAAACCATAAAGTACCTGAATGGTCCCGATAAGGGTCTTATAGGTCCACAAATATCTCCTTGAATTCTTTCAAGGAATTTAAGTGGTTCAACTTTAATCTTAAGAGGTGATGGTTTTAAGATTAATTTTCCAGTTGCACATGCTGTGCATACAAAATCTGAAGATTTAGGCATTTTGGCTGTCTTTAAATTATGACCATAACTATTACCAATAATCTTCCTCATCATTCCAACACCCGGATATCCAAGTCTTTCATGCCAGGTTTTGAATGCATCTACATCTTGGAAGATTACCTTGTATGAAACATGTGGTACAAGTCGTATGTATGTATAATACAATCCAGATGGTAAGCATGACATTCTTTCTAGAATATCATAGCTATCACCATTTTTCTTAATAATGTGGAGAAACTCCTCATTATTTTCTTCATGGGTATTCACATGTAACCCATTCATTCTTATATCTCTATAACTTAGCAATGTACGAGTAGAATCGGGATACAACAATGCATTCTCGATTGTTACTTGCGTACCCATTGGAAGGACTATAGTAGCACGTCCAGAGCCTACTATATTTGTATCATGTCCTGCAATGGTCAAAATATTCCCAGTCCTCTTTGTAAGAGTTTGAAAATACTTTGTCTCTCTAAGTATAGTGTTTGTTGTGCCACTATCCACAAGGCACATTTCTTGTTCCATTGGATTGACTTCAAGGATCTATACAAAATAACAACTTTATTTAGTATAGAACACATATATACATAGGTATATCTATTTACATAGTATATTACATACTATATATACAATACATATCACAATCCATATTATCACTAATATTTACATAGACGCTAGATTAACGAAAATCTAGTAAGACAAATAGAGCTACTCTTGATCTCCATACACATCGTTGTTATATTCAACGAGCATTTATTCGTCGTCAATGTCATCATCCTTTGATGGACTTGGCTTAATTTCTTCATCGGGGTCCTTTCCCGAAGTAGTAGCCTCATCAGATGTATCATTAAAGTGTGCTTCATATGATCCTTTAGCTTTTTCTTCTTCTTTGATGGATTTCTGATATAAATCAACCAAGTGTTGGGGAGTCTTGCATTTCTTCGCAATATGATTAGGACCACCACACCTGTAGCACTTGTATGGTTTCTTTCCTTTCCCCTTTTTCTGTCCTTTGGGTTTGTTTTTCTTGTGCTTATTTTTCTTACTTTTCTTAAATTTACTAACATTTTTAGATGATTTAAAATCATCTTTCTTTCCTTTACCCTTTGAACCATAGTTGACCTCAAGCAGTGGAGCAGCACCAACAGGACGTTGGTGATGATTTCTCATAGTGAGTTCATCATGCTTCTCTGCTTGTAGAAGGTCTTGTATGAGTTCTGAGTAACGTTGGTAATTTCTAGCACGGTATTGGTGCTTTAAGACCCTGTCTGATGGGAGCATAGTGGTGAGAGTTTTCTCAATCTTCTCCTCATCAGTTGGTTCCTTCTCACAAAACCGTAGTTTAGCACAAATTTTATGAACAACATGATTGTAATCCCCAACAGATTTGAAATCCTGTAGGCGTAATTGTATCCAATCATGGCTAGCCTCAGGTAGGATTACTGCCTTTTGCTGTTCATATCTATTTTGTAAAGCACTCCAAAGAACACTTGATTCTTCCTCCAGCACATACTCTGCCTTCAAGTCAGGGTGTATGTGATTCCTTAATATATACAAAGCATTGTATATATAGGTGTTAGGCAACTGTTGTTGTCTTTCTTCTGGTGGAAGTAATGCATCAGAAATCCCTCTAAGATTCAAGCTTATCTTGATGTCCATCGCCCATGTAGGATAGTTATGCCCATCTAGAGCAAGCTCTTCAAATTCACGAGCCATTTATCCTACAATATTCAATCAAGATTTATTAGAATCAAGGTTATATTGTGACATACACAAGTATATTAGTGATTTTGTGATATTTGAGTGACTAACACTCATACAACATCATGTGTTGTTATTTCTGATTTCACATCAAATGAAATCTATAATTTCATGTTTAGTTTTATAATTATGGTTGTTGTAAAATAAACTCCATGAGTTTATCATTTTATGTGTAATTCATCTCTTTAAACTCCATGAGTTTGATGAATTTTGCAAGAAATAATCATAATTTCATGCCTCACATAAAATTATGGTTAATACATCATTGAATAACCATATATTCAATTTCCACATAATGGAAAATGACTAAGTACAATTACAATACCATAATTATACATTTTACAATACCAAACAAAAATTTACATAATTTAAATGATAAATACACACTAAAAGCAAATAAAAATTGTACATATATACCACAACAGTCCAATTGGGCTGTTTTTTTCTCTTTTGGCCCATTTGGCCTTTTGGCCTGGCCCGCTTGGTTGTTTTCAGCCTCCGGCCCAGCCGGCCACATGGCCTGGCCTGCCCAGCCGACCCAGCCGGCCCAGACGGTATAGAGTGGGGGGGGAGGGGTGGATAGGGTTGCCGACACCCCAGTCCACCCCCTTGCGCCGCAGCTTCTCGGGTCTTCGGACCTTCCGCCTCCTCGGTCGCTCCGCTTCCTCGGTCGCTCGACGCTTCGGTCATGTGACGCCGGCGACACCGCACTTCCATCCTCCTCCGCATCCCCCCCCCCCCCCCCCCGTCTCATGGTCACTAAGACCGACGGGAGAAAGACCAAGCCCCCGGGCGTCGACCCGAGGTGCTCGGTTTTGCTAGGTGGGCGAAGCACTTGAGGATTCGGCCCCCGTTGGGGCTCCGGAGCGGCGGCTCTTCGCTTGTTGCGGTTGAATCCGAAGGGTTTGACGGTTGCTCCGTCGGTTCGTCGCCGGATCCGGTAACCTCTACCCTTTGTTCATCTTCTTTTGCACTTGTTCTTGGTGCTAGGGGCCCGGTAGGGCGTCCTAGTGGCCCGATTCGGATCCTTGCAGTTTGCTTGTATGGGCGCGGTGGTAGGGACTCGGGCACCGAGTCGGATTCGACCGGTTGGTCGTCTCCGGCGGCGACGGCCACCACGAGTGTGTCGCCATCTTGTTCAACGGTGGTGACATACTCTTTACCGACACGACCGGTTCCTTCCTCTTGTCCCTCTTCTCCTTCTCCCTCTTCCCTTCCCGGTGATGAAAAGATCAGTTGTTGATGCGCAACCGGGTACGAGCAAGGGCCCGCGCCATGGATGGCGCACGGCAACCTCCGGCGATTCCATGGTGAATCCGCCGGATCTGAGGGTTCCATCGGCATATATATGCCGATGGATTTGGGGATGAGGGTCTTGGGCGTTCGTCAACCCTAACCCTAGGGTTAGGGATTTGGCCCTGTGAATTATTCTTCCCGGCCTCTGATTCTTCACGGCGAAGCCGATCTTGATTGTGATTCTGGCCGGGTTGTCGACGGTTTCTCCGTCTGTGGCGCCGGTGGCGATGGCCCTTTCTTTGTTGCTGTTGTTCATGAGTAGGCCTATGGCCTTCTCTGTTGTGCCTGCGCCTTGTGGAGAACCGCCGCCGACGATTGCGGCGACTGCCGCTGGATGATCCAAGGCAGTCTAGCATTTCCCGGAGATGTTGGATTAGAAACTCGGTAATGTGTTTGTTCTTTGCCATTTACCTTTGTCTAATCCTTCCTCTGTTCTTGCTATGCCTGTGAACTCGCCTGGTAGAACTTAGTGTCTGATAACGTGTTATGACTAAAAGTAGAATGTAGACAATGTTTGAGACAATTGTAACTTCTGAATGAATTTCATTAACCTTTTGTCATTCTTATATACATGTCGAATGGATACGAGGGGGAGGGAACCGCTGCCGTCGTCGCGCCTGTTCGGTGAAGGAGCAACCGCCAGCATCATCAGTTCACACATGTTTCTCAACACACGGGACGAGGCGTATTGCGGCTATGACTCGTCTGAATCACCCCGTCACCCGTACCATAGCACGTCCTCACTCCTGCGTGGCAGCCTCCCTGGACAACTCCCGCGAATCCAGGTTCCAGCGTGGCAGCAGGATACCCGATTTCGCGTCAGAACCTGAGGAAACCGCCCGTGCCGTGCGTTCAGCGCTGGAACAAGAGACTGACGAAAGAAACAGCTATCTACTTTTTTTTGATATTGTATTACATGCATCGAACTAGTGTCGTTGTCGAATGCTAGTATCAGCTTTCACAAACGTGGCTGGAATCAAGACTAAACCTCCTACCTCTAAATAATACTAACCCAGTAACATTTCTAATAGCAACGTCATCAAAACGTGCTAGTAGTAGCTCCCACGTCAGCTTTGATGAGAAGCGTCATCCGCTTTGAAATACGATCTTTCATGGTCGATCACTCCCTACACAAGCAACAGAACGTCTTAGACCGAGGCACTGTTACGTCTGCTGCCATGTCATTGAAGGCAGCTAGGTAGTCCGGCCGTAAATTCAGCAGCACGAAGCGTTTACCTTTAGAATCAGTATCGCTGCCTCCTTGTCCAAAACTTCGTTGTATTCGCTGCATGTCAGCGACTGAAAAACAGGAGAAACAATGTCAGATCGACCAGACCTTATTTCTTTCCTCCAAAGTTAAGTTCAGTTCAGCAAATTGTGAGTTTAGTCTTACTTGGATACAATTTGGACAGCCAGCAGCACTCGTGCAGCTGCATGTGGAAATAAGTTCTAAAGCAGCTATCAAAAGTTCCCCAAAGAGGCTTTGGACCTACGTTAATAAAAAGAGAGTAGGCTCTTCTTCAACTAGTACATGAGCATACCATTTCGTTCAAGTTCAAAGATGCACTACGATCTCCAAATTAAACTTATATCCGTCACTTGATAATTTACCTGTGATGCTATGCCAATACCACCAGGGTGTCTATCATATAACAGAATCCTGTTAGGGATGCCACGGGTTTCATGAGGGTTCGCACATTCTGTTCCAATGTCTGAAGCACTACACATCATATGCCTGTGAAAATCTATGCATAGTCAACACTCACAATTAAAGAAAAAAATAGAAGCATAAACACTAATCTCGACAGTTGCATTACAAGTGCCAGGCATAGAGTGGAAGAATAATATTATTACAGCGTCCAATTATTCCGGTTTATGCAAACAATTTCTTTGAGAACTTATCCACCACACATCATGTTTTGGGACCAATAATTAATATTTAAATTGAACAAAATAACTTACAGAGGCACTATATTCAGGAGTGCATGTGAAGCAGCATGTGAGCCACCTCGAAACTCTAGTTTTCTTTCCTCGACAGTTATCTTTACTGAATGGGGAATGCGTACCCAAACAGCCTAGTAAAGTATTATAAAAAATATGTAAGACTCATGAGAGAACGTATCATAAACATAACATTAGTAAGGCTTAAGTAATCACATTTGAGCCACGGACCTGAGAATCAAAGGAATACGGGGGCAGATTAAGCTCGAGGCTATCAGATATTTTATTGCTTGCTTTCCATATGCGATAAAAACCAAACCATTTAGTAGTCACCTTGCAATCATTTGCTTGAGCAGTTGTCTTTGTATGGTTGGTTTTACATGTACTCGTTGGAAGATAAGCCTTTAACAGAAGAGTCAAAGTGAAAGGGTTTAAAAACATTTGGCGAACTAGATACAAAAATATAGGCTTGAAGAAAGAAAAAATGTAGTGTATAAAACCATTTCAGGGGACATTCGATAATATACATATGAAGCAAAAATTATAATGTCCTTGTGAACATACAAATTCTCCTCCCAGGACATTGATGTCAGTGTAGTCTCGCGTTTTCGTGTAATACTTCAAATCAGCTTTCTTACAGAAAGCTGTTCTCGATGACAAGTCAAGTTCCTCAACTAAGTAATTGACACCCTGATGCATGTAAACAGCCCCGTCATAAACCTGAAATTGAGGAGAGTGGCTCTTGATTATAATCATCTCCTTATGCCAGAAAGCATACAGTTGCAGATCTGCAGTACTACTAAATGATTCCAGTATATAATGACAGGTAGAACTAGTCATTTGAAAATTTCACGGATTGATGGGGTAAATTTATCAACCTATCTGTCAATTCTGCCAGCAGTAGAAAGGATATTCAAAGGAACTATTTATATAACAGAAGATCATGTTTGGAGAAAAGAATTACCTGAAAAAAGGCCTTACTTTCCTCAATTTCCTCAAGTAATCGGTTATTTAACCTGTCGATCACTTTGTATTTGTCATGTTCAATTGCTCGTATGCTCACCGTCTGTGAAGGACTTTTCTGTCAAAAAACCAAAATACTTCTTGTTATAAGCAAAACAAACTATACAAAGGAATAGAAAACAAATAATGAACAAACCTCCGGTCCAATATAGTTCCACATGCTTGAAGAGAAAGGCCCGGATGGATTGTTAATGAGATAACCTTTGCCTTTTAGGATCGTCATTACACTGTCCAAACTAGAACCAAAGTAGTGCTCATCATATTGCAGACACAAGGGATGCTCATAAGCAGCACAAGGAAGGTGCTGTTCTAAAACCTGTAAAAAACTTCCAATTTTCGCATAACAGAGGTCCACCAAGTATTTAAATTTACCAGTTAGTCAGATCTACAAACCTTTGGATTATGTGAATCAACTTGGCAATGCTCAATTGGCTTTCCAAATAATTTATGTGGGAATTTCATGAAATACTGATCTAGAGGACCCTCAAAGGCAACATAAATGGCTAATGATCGTTTTGCTCTTCTTCCGGATCTTCCGGCTTGCTGCCACAAACTACAGTTAAAATTCTATGTTAGCATAGTGAAGTGATAGATACAGAATTTCATCGGATAGATTGATCCTCACCAACCTGGCAATACTTCCAGGAAATCCAAGATGCAATGTTGCATCAATATGCCCAACATCGATACCTAGTTCAAGAGCATTCGTAGCAGCAACACCACGAAGTTTCCCCCCAAAAAGATCGGCCTCAATTTGTCTTCTGTCCTGCAAACAATTTTTTTATTGAGCCAATAGTACATTGCATAATAATAAATTTTAATGTAAGATATTACTGTTCCAGTTATGTTAGGAAATGCAAACCTAGAATCCAGATAATCTGGCTAAGTGACTAGTACCTAGTGTTGAAAGCTCGCGCACAATGTGGGGTCTGGGGAAGGGGATTTACGGGCAACCTTCCCCTTGCTTAATTTGCAAGGAGGATAAGTGATTTGTACACATGCCTTGTGTGAAAGTGCACAGAAGGCTTCATTTGCATCCATTTACCAACCCATGATTAACAGCAGTGCTTCAACACTTTCGTCTTAATCTTAGCAGGGATTCCTTGCCTTTTTGTGTGAGTTCTATGGGCAATTGAAAACTAGAAATTACTTAAGTAGTTCGCTAAAACATTTACAAATGGATGATATGGTCACTGGTCAGTATTATAAGGATGTATCTATCATGTCCGTGAGGAAGTGATCTGACAGGAGTGGTATGGGATGGGAGATCTCTAACCAATTGTTATCTGGTTTCCTGCTCATGGTGATGTTGTTGAGGCCAATGAGGTGTCAGCTCAGCAAGGGCATGAGAAAACAGAGAACACAGGATGAGAGAACAGATTGGTACTTGTTGATTGATCTCAGATTGACGTTAAGCTAACATTATACAGTCAGATAGAAAAAAAAAGGCTTGACGTGCAAGAATATACTGACCAAGTCCTAAAGGTGGTGACTAACAATTCTGATGCTTAAGGGATAATTTCTAAATAAAGAAACATAATTCTTATAAGCACTCAATCCTTATCCTGTGGTGATGTTGCCACCTTTATTGCCGTCCACACATAACCATATCCTTACTTGCTTATATATATATCAGAAGCCGAATGACAGAACACAGATAACTATGAGAGGACATAACCTCTGCAATGTAGCCTGCTCGATACACACAGATTGAATCTACCAATTCTTTTGCAGTCTCATGAAGAATTTCACGCCTATACAACAGAAGGTTTATGATCATCTGAAGTAAAAGTACATGAAGTGAAAGGTCTAATGGAAACTGAAAAGTGGTACAAACAAGAAGACACGTACTTACGTGTAAGCAAGGACAAGCTCACATAGCTTCCTACTTTTGCAGAATGCAATGCAGCGGAGCCCATGTTGAACCATCTCGGAAAATAGATATGAAACCTCTAGCATTGGGCTAGTGAATAAAATGGGTGCTATTAGTGTGCTTCAATAAAATAGAAATCAAAACGATACTTCTGTATACAGGAACAGCTGTCCATTCACTGCAGTCTGCAGGCAGAAGTAAACTTAGACATGCAGAACTAAATACACACCTCTTACTGTCATGATAGGGGCATTGCACAGTTAAATTTTGAATCTTAGAGCTATGTAGATAGTATACAGGTCAGTTTGCACATTAGAATTAATATTTTTGCCAAGCATTGAATGATGATTGTTCTGTTTTTATTTTCTGATAGGGGGAAACAGGAACATCTCTTTGCATTATTAGGAGCTCAAGTATTGCATGCTTTGGTGTTAAAGCAATTCCAATACCTCATAAATAAGAGAAGCATTACTTTGTACTTTCAGACATACAATTTGGCAGTCAAGTATCATAACATAGTACTAAACAATGGTGGATCAAAATTAAGCAATATGTCTTCTAACATGCACAAAAAAGGTCAAATAACATGCTTTTTTTCTTAAAAAAAATACAGGGAATATGATGCTTTGAATAACACATCGTTCTGAATTATTAGCCGTTCAATCTACAATAAACTAGGCAGTAGCATAACTTATACTTTTCACTCAGGGGAAATGAATCTGGGAAATTGCAATCTGGCATCAGTGATTAGACGATCATATGCAGATCATAATGTTAACTACATGTTTACGACGTGTGTACTGTTAGAGGTGTAGGGGTGTGTTTTATAATTCCCTTTTGCATAAGGGCCTTTATGTTTATTGATTATCTCTGTACATTTATTTATAGAGGCATCCGGCCTCCTGATCACTACAAGCCTCATTCATAACATGGTATTAGAGCCATCAAATTAGGGTTTCTTCTACCCTAGCCGCCACCCTATCCCGACGTCTTCGTTCTGACGTCTTTGGATCTGCGCGCACCTCTTGATTCATTGTTTGGCGAAGACTTACACATCTTCGTTTTTTTTTATCTGTGCGCCTCTTCCTTTATCTAGCGGAGGCTTCGTGCGCGCAGCCTTGATCAATTCATACCAGGCCGTGTTTTTTTTCCTCAGCGATTGAAGCAACCCTTGTAGAGGCTCACGTGGGTGCTTTTGTCCTTGTGCCTGGTGGAGCAGGCAATCACGTCCTTGTGCCTGGTGGAGCAGGCAATAACGTGGGCATGCAGCACTGCCTCAATCAGGTGGGCATGCTTTCTCCCGTGGAGCACATCTGACTTGAAGGCTTCCTCCCTGCTCGTCTGTGGTCGCGTGTGTGGAGACGGCTGTCATCTCGTCTGCGGCGGCACTGCTTCGGTCGTGACAGCTAGGGTTCCAGTTGTAAAAAAAAACAAAAAAAAACAAAAAAAATAAAAAAAACAGAGAAAAGAAAAAAACTTGTTATTATTTTTCTTTTCTTTCTTCTCTTCTCTTTCTTTTGCACTCCCGTCATCGTTGGTCATCTTCATCATGATGACTTCTTCGGGCGCGCTTCCAGTCGTGCGGTGTCCGGTGCTCTACCGCGACTGGGTTCCTCGTATGCGCCTGCATATGCGCGGTCTGCGACTCTGGAAGTATCTTACGGGCGATCTCAAATGTCCGTCTTGTCCTACAGTTCCTTCTTAGCCTGTTATTCCAGATAAGGCTACCGATGATGATAAGAAGAAACTGCTGGCGGATTATGATATACGCTTTTCTACTTATCAGTCTCACGTCAGTTTATACAGGACCTGGCTAGATGATGATGCTCGGGCTACTGCTATTCTTGCTGCTAGTATGGAGGATCGTCTTGCTGCAGACATAGTTGAGTTTGAGTTTGCACATCAGATGTGGGCTTTTCTTTGCTCTCGTTATGAGCCTACTGGACAGTCTACCTACCTTGCTGCTATTCGTCAGGAGCAGTTGTTGCAGCAGGGAGATGCTTCGGTAGAGGAGTTCTTCGATCAGATGTCTGCTATTTGGCGTCAGCTTGATGCTCTTGTTCCTCGGTTGTCGACAGATACATGTTCGTCTTGTCAGAGTCAAAAGGTTGCACTTGAGCTTCGACGCACCTATGACTTTCTGACTCGTCTGCGTGACGAGTTTGAGCCTCTTCGTGCTCAGCTGCTTGCTCGTCACCCCTGTGTTTCTCTTATGGATGCTCTAACGAGTGTTCGTAATGAGGAGACTCGTCTTCAGACTGCCGGGTTGCTGCGTGCTACTTCAGTATTGGCAGCCCGCTCTTCGACACCGGTGCATACTGTCTCTCTGTTGACGGTGACGACTTCGGCTTCTACGCCAGGGGGGCGTGGTGCTCGTCATTGTGATTACTGTGGTAAAGATGGTCATGAGGAGACGTCTTGTTTCAAAAAGAGGAAGGCTCAGGCTCGTCGGTCTTCACAAGGTACTGGTGGTGCTAGTACTGGAGGATCTCAGGTGAGTTCTGCTACTACGGATGCCCATATACTCATGCTTCTTCGTCGCCTTGCTACTTCTGCACCATCGGGAGCTGCTGGTTCTGTGACTTAGTCTTCTACGCCTTCGAGTACTGTTGCTGCTTCTTCGTCTTCCACTAAGGGACCACCTTCTACTTCTGCTCCAGGTAATTGTCTATGGATTCTTGACTTTGGTGCTTCGTTTCATATGACTCCTTATCATACCAGTTTGTCTTCCTTGAGTTCTTCGTATTGTCTTTCTATTGTTCATACTGCCTATGGTTCTCCTCTTTCGGTTATTGGACAGTGCACTCTTCTATCTGACTCTTTTGTTGTTCTTGCTGTTTCTTTTGTTTCTGGACTTACAATGCAATTTATATCTGTTGGTCAACTCACTTATAATGATTGTCGAGTGATTCTTGATCATGATTGTTGCTATGTTCAGGATCGTCGCACGGGGCGCCTGCTTGGTACTGGCCCTCGTCGTCGTGACTCACGGCGTCTTTGGGAGCTTGACTGGCTTCGTCTTCCTTCCGCTGCGTCTGCTAGTTCAGTCGGCTCCACTCTTGCTGTTTCGTCCACTTCGACATTTGCTCAGTGGCACCACCGTTTGGGTCATATTTGTGGCTCTCGCCTCCATTCTAGTTCGTCGAGGTGTTTTAGGATCGGTTTCTAGTTCCGAGTCTTTAGCTCATTGTCAGGGTTGTCGGCTACGGAAGCAGATTCAACTTCCTTATCCTTCTAGCGTGTCAGTGTCTAAGCGTCCTTTTGATCTTGTTCATTCTGATGTATAAGGTCCTGCTCCTTTTGCTTTGAAAGGAGGACATCGATATTATATTATTTTTATAGATGATTTTTCTTGCCACACATGGGTCTACTTCATGAAGCATCGCAGTGAGGCGTTATCTATCTATAAATCATTCTCGACTATGGTCCGTACTCAGTTTGACACCTCTATTCGTATTTTTCAAGCTGACTTTGCTGGTGAGTATCTATCTGATGTTCTTTGCCATTTTCTTTCTAAGCAAGGAACACTTTGCACAATTCTCTTGCCCAGGTGCTCATGCTCAGAATGGCGTTGCAGAACGCAAGCATCGACATCTCCTTGAGACAGCTCACACTCTTCTGATTGCCTCTTCTGTTCCACCTCATTTTTGGGTTGAGGTTGTTTCTACGACCACTTTCTTAATTAACATTCAACCATTGTCTACCCTTAAAGGTGGAATTCCCTTTGAGCGCCTTACAGGCAAGATGTCTGATTACACCAGTCTTCGTCTCTTTGGCTGTGTGTGCTACATGTTGCTTGCACCACGTGAGCGCACTAAGTTGACTGCTCAGTTTGTTGAGTGTGTTTTCTTAGGCTACAGCTCGGAGCATAAGGGATATCGTTGTTGGGATCCGGTTGGTCGACGTATGAGAATTTCACGGGATGTTGTTTTTGATGAGACACGTCCTTTCTATCCTCGACCATCTTCTGATACTTCTTCTGTATCGGTGATTCATCCTATTTCATTCCTTTTCCTTCCTGATGCTCCAGTTGTGAGTGTTTCTCCTTCACACTCAGTACCTCCATCCATGACCTCCTCTTCTTCGGAACCTTCTTCGATGGTTCCTGATTATGCTTTGAAGGCTCCGGTGACGCAAGTCTATACTCGACGAGTTGTGCCTCCTACAGATGTGTCATCTTCTGATGAGCCGTCTACTCCAGTTGAGTCATCTGATGTCTCAGCTTCTCCAGCTCAGTCTGACTCTCCGGATACGCCTTCTTCTCCTGAGGAATCATCTCCTTCTGATGATTCTTCTCCTGAGCAGCCCCTTAGACGAGGTCATCGTTCTCGCCAGCCTCCTGATCGGTACTCTCCTTCTAGCTTTGTTGCTACTGCTCTTCCTGAGCCGGCTACGTATCGTGATGTTGTTCCTCATCAGGAATGGCAGCATGCGATGGCTGAGGAGATTGCTGCTCTCGAGCGCACCGGCACGTGGGAACTTGTGCCCTGTCCCACACGTGTTCGGCCCATCACTTGTAAGTGGGTCTATAAGGTTAAGACCCCCTCGGATGGTTCACTTGAGCGATATAAGGCTCGATTAGTTGCTTGTGGCTTCCAGCAGGAACATGGGCGCGACTATGATGAGACCTTTGCTCCTGTCGCTCACATGACCACAGTTCGTACTCTGCTTGTTGTGGCCTCTGTTCGTGATTGGTCCATCTCTCAGCTTGATGTAAAAAATGTTTTTCTTAATGGAGAGTTGTGTGAGGAGGTTTATATGCAGCCACCACCTGGGTATTCTGTTCCTGAGGGTATGGTATGTCGCCTTCGGTGTTCTCTTTATGGCCTTAAGCAGGCTCCTCGTGCTTGGTTTCAGCACTTTGCGTCTGTGGTCACTGCTGCTGGTTTCTCTGCCAATGCTCATGATCCAACGCTTTTTGTGCATACTTCGTCACGTGGCCGCACTCTTCTTCTTCTCTATGTTGATGACATGATTATCACCGGAGATGATTCAGAGTACATAGCCTTTGTGAAGGCCCGTCTCAGTGAGCAGTTTCTTATGTCCGATCTTAGTCCTCTTCGCTATTTTCTTGGGATTGAGGTTTCCTCCTCTTCTGAGGGAATTTATCTGTCTCAAGAAAAGTACATTCAGGATCTTCTTGATCGGACTTCTCTTACTGATCACCGGACTGTTGAGACTCCCATGGAACTCAATATCTATCTTCGGGCCACTGATGGTGAGCCTCTTGATGATCCTACTCGTTACCGTCATATTGTAGGGAGTCTCGTGTACATTGGTGTCACTCGTCCTGATATCTTGTACTCTGTTCACATTCTGAGTCAGTTTGTTTCTGCTCCCACCCAGGTTCACTATAGTCACTTACTTCGTGTCTTGCTTTATCTTCGTGGGACTATCTCTAGACGCCTGTTCTTTTCACGCTCTAGCTCTCTACAGCTCAAAGCATATTCTGATGCTACTTGGGCTAGTGATCCCTCTGACCGTCGATCTTTTTCTGCCTATTATGTTTTTCTTGGTGATTCTCTCATTGCTTGGAAGACCAAGAAACAGATAGCAGTTTCTCGTTCGAGTGCAGATGCTGAGTTGCGTGCTATGGCTCTTGTGAGTGCAGAGGTGACTTGGTTACAGTGGTTGCTTGAGGACTTTGGTGTTTCTGTTGGTATGTCGACTCCCCTTTTATCTGACAGTACAGATGCTATCAGCATTGCTCGTGATCCGGTCAAGCATGAGCTTACCAAACATATTGGTGTTGATGCTTCTTATACACGAGCGCAGGTACATGATGGTGTTGTTGATCTTCAGTATGTGTCTTTAGAGCTTCAGCTAGCTGATTTCTTCACGAAGTCACAGACCAGAGTTCAACATTGTTTTTATCTCTCCAAACTCAGTGTTCGTGACGCACCTTGAGTTTGAGGGGGTGTTAGAGATGTAGGGGTGTGTTTTATATTTCCCTTTTGCATAAAGGCCTTTATGTTTATTGATCATACCTGTACATCTATTTATAGAGGCCTTCGGCCTCATGATCAATACAAGCCTCATTCATAACATGTACCATCAGAAGATCAATTTCTAACAACATCTGGAGAATTTATTAAACTTGGATAGTGCCACTATACCTTGACCGTCTAGTTACTGGACTACCTTTCGAACTTCCCTCCTTTTCTGTATGTAGTGGGGGATTCCACATGAGAAAGTACTTGGAACCAGAAGGACTTCCATTATTCTGAATCAATTCCACATCATCTAAATTGGCCAGTTCCTTGGATAGAAAGGATTTGTTAATGGAGACAAGACCTCCGAAAAGTGAGTGTAAAGATAATATAAAACCATAAACTCAAACAATAATAGCATCCAATACAGTAATATCTTGTTAGACTCAGCAGAAGTTTTTCATAACAGTATTTTTTGAAAGAAAAAAGAAAAGAGAGAGAGCACAGGGAGTAAAGTTCAAATCTGCAAACCACAAAGAGAACCATATTTTTTGAGGAAAAAGTACAGTAAGAATCAGTATGCTTACAGAAAATTATTGAGAACAGCATGTTTATTTTTGCCAAGTACAAAAAGGTTTTCTTCAATGCAACACTAGAGAGAGCATAACCTACCATAACATGCTCACGTGGGTTTCCTGAGGTCGCTGTACAGAATATGAATGTAGGATGACTACCATAAACTGCAAACACAAAAACCAAAGGCTTTGTGAATTAGATGTGTAACTGCATCATCAATTCCTAAACTTTTGTAGAACTTAAACGTTATCCCAGAAAATATAATTTCCAGGGATATTGTACAGGATATTTTTGGGGGCTGATTGAAAATTTGGAAGTCAGTTCAAGTAATAAATTCATGAAACTCGGAACTTTTCTCCTGGTAAGAACATAGATGGACCTTAAGTCAATTATCAAATGAACATTTTATTTCCACTGAGAATACATACCATTTAAACAAATACGTTTCAATCTTCTAATTATAAGTGCAGTATGGCAGCCAAATGCCCCTTTGTATGAATGTGCTTCATCAATGACTATATACCTGAGTAAATTATGACAGGATGGTGTCTTATTAACGAGAACATAATAATGAATCAAAAAGAAAAAGAAAGGTAGTTTCTTGCAACTTAAATTTGGAAAGAAGCAAGATCCTTGAGGAAATAAATCATTGAAAAATAACCTTTTGAGCAAACCATGATTTATACCTAAGATTTGACAAAATCCTCTGAAATTGACAATGATATGGCAAGACTGAGACATGAAGCATGTCTGGGTTCGTAATGAACTAAGAGTAAAGGTAAATGATTAGACATGCTTGTACAAAAAGAATTATCAAATTAACACAATGCTATAGCCCCAGAAGCACACACTTACTAGTCGAGCATTGTCCCTGATCCACAAACGATCTTCTTTAGGAGTATCACCATCATATATTTTAACATCAATGTCAATATGAAATGCATTATTCATCTCAAGTAAAGTTCTTAACTGATCCTGAGCTAAAGCCTGTAAAGGGAAAAGAAACCATTAATATCTAATGATCCTACAGATAAATAATATGTAACATGAAGTAGGTTATTTCAACACCTTTGTTGGAAATATATACAGAGCACATGCCATCAAGTCCTGAGAAAGAGATTCAAGAACAGGAATGTTGTAGCACAAAGACTTTCCACTTGATGTTGAAGTTGCAACTACAACATGCTTCCCGCAAATGGCGGACTCGATGGCTTGAGACTGAAGTCAAGAAAAAAACAATATACAGTCATGATCTTCAATCAACTAAATGAACAAAAGATGAAATATTCTGTGATACCTGGTGGCTATACAATCTAGATATTCCAATGCTATGCAGTGCTTTCCTCATAGCTTCGGAAAGATGACAAGGAAGTTCCACAAATGATGCCTCTCTTGATGGTATCTCTTCGACATGTACAATCTACACACACACAAATTGTGATAATGAACAAACTACTGTTTGTTTGCATCACAGTTTTCATAAAGTTATATAGAGTGAAAACCTGTCCCTCCTTTCCAAGTCCTTGTTTCAAATGTTCAACCATCTCAGCAGGTTGTAAAGATTGCATACACTGCATTGAAACACTGCTCAATCAAAAAGTTGCCAGGATCATATGGAAAACCATTTATCTATTAAAGAAATATTTACAACTCATGCCTAATACATGCTCCTTGGCCAAGGAACATTAAGCTACAGTTTGGATTTCTTGTATGCACAATGAGACTTAAAATTGACATATGGATAGATAGATGAAGAATGAACATTTACATGACATGCCGACGCTGCAGATTTGACCGTCCCACTTTTCTTACTCATGTTGCGCTTGTCAGATGTACCATTAACTGTGGAGGAAAGGGGAACATTTCTGTCTTCATTGTGTGGTTTTCTCCTTTTCCTTGACGAGCCATTTGATGAACCATGGAATGTCATGACATCCTCTGGGCGCGAGACACTTGAGGAGAAATCTTTGGATGCGGCGTCAGACTGTGGGGTGGTTGGGATAAATGACAGATCATCCACAATGTCCTTCCATACTGAATCTGCCGCAGCCAACACTTCTGGTGCTTTTGATACACTCACGCCCTGCTGTTGACTTCGCGTGTGTGATGACGAAAATTGTTGTGATGCCCTTGTGAAGGGAACGACAACAAGGAATTCCCCATCACCAATGTCAAGGCTGCCAATCTGTGCATCCAAGCGCAATTTAGCACCCTTCATCAACATTAAAACAAAAATGAGTCTTAGAAATCCGTAGTCACGAGCCGTAGTTGATGAAATGCCCCAAGGGAGTGAAGCGAGGGAAAAACCGACTGCATGCTAAAGTGCGGTCACCTTGAGGAAGAGGTGGAAGCTTGGGGAGACCTGCGCCGGAGCGAACGAGCTCCGGAGCGCGGCCTTGAGGTCCCTGACGGAGGCACTGGCGGCGAGCCTGACGGCCGTGGACCGCCCGTCGAGTGCCCGAACCGGGACCTCTCTCTCCACCTGCGCCATCGGGGACTCGCTCGAGCGACGCAGACCATACCAGTCTGCCGCCGCGGTAGGTGCAGACAGGAAGAAGGGAGCAGGGCAGGAAGGTTGCCGTTGGAAGCCGGCGGTGTCCCGGCCGGTGGCGGGTTTTGGCGCGGGGGGACGGAGGGGACGGCGGCGGCCGGTTGCGCGGCCGTCTCGTCTCGTTCGTGTGCGTTCTACGGCCTGGGCTGAGCTAACTGATTTGGGCTCTTTGCTTCAATACATGGGCCGTATGTTAGTCTGGGCTTCCATTACAGTGCAGTGAGGCAAAATAATAAATCGCACCGAAGTTTGACAGTAGCATGAATGGAATCATGATTCAGTCTATATGTGCCCATATGGGCTGAGAGCCCCGCAATTTTCGATACGGCCCAGCACGTCTAGTGTCGGACATGCTCAGACCAGCCCGAGTCCGCTTTGTCAGGCCGTACTCGGCTGAAAGCACAACACAACCAGTAGAACACGCTGGTTAGTTCAAATTAAATTAATCGACGTTATTTAATTTAAAACGGAGAGATTAATACGTAAAAGAACAACTAACATAGCGCGGTGATAACCTACTAGCCTTCAAACATGAGGATATGGGTTTGACTTCCATTAGAAGTCTAATTTTTATTGTTTTTCAATCTGCATCTACAGGCTTCATGGGCAATATGGGTTGTCGTGCACGTGTTCTTTAAGATCTGCCTGGGTGTGACTAGTGAGCCCATGGGCTGGCCCAACACGACCTAATGTTGAAAGTCGTTGGGCCTGATTTTCCAACCTGGCGTATTCATGCATGGCCCATGTTGGGTTGCCCTCTGTTTTTTTGGACCCGAGTATAGGGATGAGAACAGACGAAAAACATCAATATTGATTTTGTTTTTATATTTTTTAAACAGTGCAAAAACGAAAAGTCACGATCAAAATCCGGTATCGAAATTGTCAGTTATTCGAAAACGAAAAATTTGATACAAAAATATGTAGATAATGATTTTATCGAGCACAATCACGCATACATCTTTCATCGAGCAGTTATTATTTAGGGTTGGCCAAGTACAATCACGCAGGCCTGTTCATGGAGCAGTTGTTATTTAGGTGTGTTCCAAACCACTGGAGATAATTTTTAGCTAGATAGCCATCAGCTAATTAAAAAATAGCTAGGGGTGTTCCAAACTACTATGAATAGTAGTTCCAAAACACCAGCGGGAACTATTTGTCAGCAATTAGCTGGGTCTAAATAGCAAGTGAAATAATCATCACTCAAGGGCTAGATAATTATTATTTGAATCATTAGCATTCCAAACACTGGACAAAAAAGGTATGGTCCAAATCACAAAGGATAATTATAGCAGGTAATAATTATCTCCAGTGGTTTGAATGCCCCGTTACTTTTGGTCAAGGAAATCAGCAGCTCGGTGGTGTGACAACGTTGATTGCAAATGTCTTCGCCCATGTCCGGTAGGTCCTCCCGACAGTATGCCGCTATCAAAAGAAGAAAGCATAAAGAATATGTACTCCCTCCGTCTCTATAAATTTGTCGTTTCGTAGTTCATTTTTGAACTACAAAACGACAAGTTTACTTATCTACGAGAACCGAAGTCTAAAAGCAATGCCTGGGGCAAACGAACATAGCTCACACACACAATGATTAATTAGCTAGCCACAGCCACACAAGCACATTGTGGTTAAGTACTCCATCCATCTCGAAAAGTTTGTCGTTTTGTAGTTCAAAAATAAACTACAAAGCGACAAGCTTTTGAGAACGGGAGAAGTAGTTCCTTAGGAAATCCTTCTCTACATGCGCGGAAACCACCTGTCGTTATTTGAGCGACACTGTCAGCCGTTCAGCATGTTTTAAGATTCGTGCAACATTATTTATATTCCCCACCATATCTCCTAATCATCTCCCGATGGTCAGGCATGCTACGCATACCCGGCAATGTGGGGCGGCTCGAGGCGCGGCGAGGGTCGCGACAAGCCGGCGACGCGCATCTCGGCAGCGGTGCCATCTCGATGGCATGGTGGCAGTGGCGCGGTGATGCGATAAGGCGGCGCGGCAGCGGCACCGCCGCTAGATCTGAAGAAGAAATGGTGATGATTTTTTTATTATTGTTAATTCTTAAAATATAAGGGTTATGTTATTGTAAATAATCAAAAAAAATATTTTGTAATTGATTAAACTATAGTATTAATATTTAATTGTTAATTACAATAGTTATTGGTTAATGGTAGTAATTAACTTCTAATTATCCGGTACCTGAAACTTTTTCGAATTTGAGACACCTAAATCTAGACATACCCTAGTTCCTTTTTCGAAGTCGTGGTTCAGTTAGTTCAGTATTTGCACGCAGGAAATCAGATTAAGCAGAGAATACATCACTTGGTTTATTTAGTACTTGCACGCAGAGCAGGAGGTGATTAACTAAAGCGGATAAAGGGCATGTCATTGTCTTGGCTATTTGTTTTTTAAAGCATTAAGCATGAACAACGCGGACTCTGCTCCTTGGCGGGCACGCCAAGGTAGCACGCAGTAGTCAGTACTCAGTAGTAGTAGCTCACAGTTCACACATCAGAAAGCATCGACCACCTGGTCAGCATCCAAGTCCAATTTTGGTTCCCTTCTGTATAAATACATACGCATACGCCCAGAAATGAAATCACACTGTCGGACAGCGAGCGAACACCTCCATCACTCCTCTGCCTCTGCTTCAGTATCCCATGGCCGACGCCGCCAACAAGCCGGCTCAGTCCGGCCCGGTCCCGTTCAAGGACGTCGACGACGACTCGATCCCGGAGCACACACCCAAAGAGGAGTTCGGCGAGCTCGTCGCCGCGCTTCCCCGCAGGCAGCAGTCCATCCTGGAGCTGCGCCTGTACCAGGGCTTCTGGCTGCCGGAGCACTGGGTGCCCGGCACCGTCGTGTTCCAGCGGCGCTTCGCGCCCCGCCCGGACGACGTGGTCCTCGCCAGCTACCCCAAGTGCGGTACCACGTGGCTCAAGGCGCTGGCCTTCGCCGTCGCGGCGCGCGGCGCGTGCCCGCCCGCCGGCGCGGAGCACCCGCTCCGCCGGCTCAACCCGCACGACTGCGTCCCGTTCATCGACGAGATCTTCGCCGGCGGGGAGGAGGCCAAGCTGGACGCGCTCCCGTCCCCGCGCCTCATGAACACGCACCTGCCCTACACCCTGCTCCCCGCGCCGGTCACCGACGGCGGGTGCAGGGCCGTGTACGTCTGCAGGGACCCCAAGGACATGGCCGTCTCTCTGTGGCACTTCCTCCGACGTCGCCAGCCCGACCTCTCGTTCGCCGACACGTTCGAGTCCGTCTGCGACGGCACGGTGGCGGTCGGCCCGGTCTGGGACCACGCGCTCTCCTACTGGCGCGCGAGCGTCGCGCGCCCGGACAGGGTGCTCTTCCTCAGGTACGAGGACCTGCTGCGCGACACGGGCGGCAACGTGAGGAGGCTGGCCGAGTTCATGGGCCGGCCGTTCTCCGCCGCCGAGGAGGCCGCCGGCGCCGTCGCGTCCGTCGTGGAGCTGTGCAGCTTCGACAAGATGAAGGGGTTGGAGGTGAACAAGGCTGGCACGTCGGGAGCGTACAACGCCATGCCGCGGGACTCGTTCTTCAGGAAGGGCGTGGCCGGGGACTGGGCGAACCACATGACGCCGGAGATGGCGGCGCGGCTGGACGACGTCGTCCGCGAGAAGCTGCACGGAACGGGGCTCGCCTTCACGTGATCGTTTTCGAGATGTTTGACTTCTCAGAAGTGAATCTTTACGGTTCTCTCCCACTTTGCTCTTGAATAATTGCAGCTCAAAACGTCTCCTCCGCATTTGATAAAACTTCGAGGGCCGAAAATCGTGAGAAGATTTGTGTATTATTTCTGTTGTACTCTCTCAGTCTTCAAAAATTTGTCAATTTATAGTTTATTTTCGAGCTATAAAGCGACAAATTTGTAGAAACGAAGTGAGTATTATGGATCGTGGTGTCACGATGGGAAAATGTATCTCCTACGTGTGTCGAATAATGAATTGCATTTTCTTTACATCGCCGTCTGTCGGCGCCACTCTGCCACCTAGCGACCACCACGCAACATACATCGCAGCGATGTCTCGAACTGTAAGGCGACGAGGAAACGATGGTGTCTTCGCTACTTTGAACTAATTTTGCAATGTGATACTCCTTATCGTCTTCCTTTCCCCCGTTCAGCAATTGGCTGTCAGTGACGTCGATGACATCATGGGGAAATATACCTCCTACGTGTGTCGAATAATGAATTGCATTTTTTTACACCGCCGTCTGCCGGCGCCACGCGGCCACCTAGCGACCACCACGCAGCATACATCACAACGATGTCTCGAACTGTAAGACGACGGGGTCTTCGCTACTTTGAACTAATTTTGCAACGTGATACTCCTCATCGTCTTCCTCTCCCATGTTCGACGATGGCCGCCAGTGACATCAACGACAGGATGGGGAAATGTACCTCCTGCATGTGTCGAATAACGAATTGCATTTTCTTTACACTGTCGTGTGTCAGCGCCATGCTGCCACAGTGCCACCTAGCGACCACTACGCAACATACATCGTTGCGATGTCTCGAACTGTAAGGCGACGAGGAAACGACAGTGTCTTCGTTACTTTGAACTAATTTCACGACGTGATACTCCTCATTGTCTTCCTCTCCCCTGTTCTACGAAGGCCGCCAGTGACGTCGACGACACGATGGGGAAATGTGCCTCCTACGTGTGTTGAATAACGAATTAAATTTATTTTACACTGCCATCTACCGGCGCCACGCTGCCACCTAGCGACCACCACGCAACATAAATCGTAGCGATGTCTCGAACTGTAAGGCGGCGAGGAAACGACGGTGTGTTCGCTACTTTGAACTAATTTTGCAACATGATACCCCTCATCGTCTTAATCTCCCCGTTCGACGATGGCCGCCAGTGACATCGACGACACGATGGGGAAATGTACCTCCTACGTGTGTCGAATAACGAATTGTATTTTCTTTACACCGCCATCTGCCGGCGCCACGCTGCCACCTATCGACCACCACGCAGCATACATCGCTGCGATGTCTTGAATTGTAAGGCGACGAGGAAACGACGGTGTCTTCGCTACTTTGAACAAATTTCGCGACGTGATACTCCTCATCGTCTTCCTCTCCCCCGTTCGACGAAGGCCGCCAGTGACGTCGACGACACGATGGGGAAATGTACCTCCTACGTGTGTCGAATAACGAATTACATTTATTTTACACCGCCGTCTGCCGACGCCACGCTGCCACCTAGCGATCACCACGCAGCATACATCGCAACGATGTCTCGAACTGTAAGGTGACGAGGAAACGACGATGTCTTTGCTACTTTGAACTAAATTTGCAACGTGATACTCCTCATCGTCTTCCTCTCCCCCGTTCGACGATGGCCGCCAGTGACATCAACGACACGATGGGGAAATGTACCTCCTACGTGTGTCGAATAACGAATTGCATTTTCTTTACACCGCCGTCTGTCGGCGTCACGCTGCCACCTAGCGACCACTACGCAGCATACATCGCAACGATGTCTCGAACTGTAAGACGATGATGAAACGATGGTGTCTTCACTACTTTGAACTAATTTTGCAACGTGATACTCCTCATCGTCTTTCTCTCCCCCGTTCGACGATGGTCGCCAGTGACATCGACCCCGCCCTCCATATAGCTAGAATAGCAAATTCCCAGCATATGAAGATCGTATACTGTATCCGCCTTGCCACAACAAATAGCTCGAGGACGGAGGGGACGGTGGCGCGGCCGGTTGCGCGGCCGTCTCATCTCCTCCGTGTGCGTTCCACGGCCTGGGCTGGGCTAACTGATTTGGGCTCTTTGCTTCAATATATGGGCCGGATGTTCGTTTGGGCTTCCTACTACAATGCTGTCGACTGTTGGAGTCGGCAGATCCCCTGACACTATGAAAGTGTTTAAAGGAGTTGTGGTTCGGTTTGGGCGCGCGGAGATCTAAGAAAGTGAAGTGCGATTTGGACACGAGTGACACAGTAGTTTACGTGGTTCGGGCCGCCTGAGCGTAATACCCTACTCCACGGGTGTGTGTGTGAGTTGTATTTACTTGTGAGCTTGAGTGTGTTCGAGAGTTCTCTCCCCTCGTGTACCGGCGGTTTGTCCTTTTATAGTACAAGGACAAACCGTTACAATTCAGCCTGGCCCGACATGTGGCCCTGGCGGTTATTGGCATTGATACACAAGATTAATTGTTGTTAATAACCCTGTAACGGCTCTGACAGTGCCGTTACGGGTGTTAAGATCATCCGATTAAATATCATTAATGTGGAATTAATGATAATTAATCGGGTCTTGAAGTCCGCGGCTGTCCTTTGGAGATCCGGAGCCGTTACGACGTCTCCTGGGGGTTTAAAGTGGCTAGCTCCGACGTATGGACACGTGGCAGCTCCAGAGCTTGCTCGTGGGAAGCGAGAAGCTCCGGGGCGGTTTGCTACGTGTCAGGTCCGGAGCTTCTCTCGGTCAGGGGCTACCTCCGGAGGTGCCGTTTCAGTACTTGGCCCGGAGCTTCACCTTTGCGGGTAATAGCTCTGGGCTGACAGTACACGTGGCAACCTAGAGGTTAACCATGTTGGAGAAGTGGGTCCCGTCACGTCTGGCGAGTGGGCCCCCGAGGGTCTTCAATTTGAGTTGATGTCCTTCCCTTGAGATCTTCGTAACCTCAGGGGGTGTATGGTTTTTAGGGTACCGACAGTGGCCCCCTGGACCTACCTCCGGGGAAGGCTAACGGGATGAAGTCATTCCGCCGGAGGTGGGTCCACACTTGCGACTCTTGAACTGGGTCTTCAAGGGTCTTCGGAGGTGCCTTTGGCGGGGCTTTATGGTTGAGTCCCGACGCGTGGCGCACCTCAGGCGGCAGATGAGATCTTTGACGTGCGGATCTCTCGCAATTGAAGGTCGTCGGTTCCCGATACGAAAACCGTATCGGTTCCGCGCGCCTTGTCAGTCCGCCGCCTTTGGGTTTCCCGCCTCGTGATGACAACTGTTCGCCTGGGTAAGAGCCTCGACTTGATCGTCGGAGTGGTCCCGGGCCCTCTTGTCATCGGCTGGGTTGAATTCTTGAGTAGTACGCTTGACTCCCCTGCAGTTTCCATCCAAGCGTTGCGAGGGCTTACTTAAGAAGGAAAGCGCACCGTCGGGAGTTCTTTACGCTTTCCATCTGTTCTCGCGCTCAAACTCCCAACTCGTGCTTTGCTTCTCTTCTCTCGCCTAGCTGTGCTGCGATGGAGTTGGGTCTGCGTGAGAGTCGTTTGAAGACGGAGAGCGATCTGAAGAAGGTCCGAGCCCTCATGGGGTGGTCGTCGGACTTCTTCAATCGTTCAATCCGCACCGGCGGGGAGCTTCCCTTTAAAAAGGAGCACTCCGGCGAAATGGTATACTTTTCATCGTATGCCATGGTGGGGCTGATCCCACCATTTTCTTCCTTCTTTTTGATGCTGCTGGACTTCTATGGTCTGCAGCTATACCACCTTGGCCCTCACTCCCTCCTCCTTGTGTCCATCTTTGTCCACTTCTGCGAGATGTGGGTGGGCATCCCTCCCTGCATCGAGCTCTTCCGCACTTTCTTCACCGTCCAGACCACCGGCCGAAGTGACGAGTACCTTGGCTTCTACTACTTTGTGAAGCGTAAGAAGTGCCCGTTCAAGTACCTCCGGTCGTTCCCTTCCGGGAAGTGGGATGACTGGAAGAAAGATTGGGTAGTCGTCCGGGTGGAGGAGCACGAGCGGTTGGAGCTGCCAGACGGTCTGCCCGGCATTGACACGTCGGTGTGGAGCGAAGTTCCGGTGCTGGCGGCAGCCTTCGACCCCATTCTGTCCAGGATCCGCCAATGTGTGGAGGGAGGACTGACTCCCCAGGCGGTGTTATGCAACTTCCTGTCCAACAGGTGGGCACCGCTGAAGAGGAGGGAGAAGCTCGCCTGGGCCCTCAACAGCGTGATGGACGAAGACCGGGTCGAGACCGGGTTGAAGTCCAGCATGGTGGGGAAGTCCTTGGAGTTTCACCTCAAGAAATTCCAGCACGGCATCGATGTAGACGGAGAGTACCTGACTCCGCCACCGGCTTTCCTCCCCCTGAACGTGGAAGTTGAGTTCAGCAGGGAGCTCCGGCGGAGGATGCCCGCGCTTGACGACCTTGGCGTCGTCGAGAGAAGATCGACCGCCCGGTTGGCGATCCCCGGGTTGTCGGAAGGCGGCTCCGCCCCTGTCTCTCAGCCAAGAGCTGAAGTCACCGGCAAAGGCAAGGAGCTGGCGGAGGAGCCGGAGAGCCGGAAGAGGAAGCTGCGACATGCTGACGGAAGGTCCGTCGGGCTTGCTACTTCCCCGCCAGTTCCCCGTCCTCAGGAAGGAAGATCCTCCGCTGCTGTAGCGTCTGTCCCCGTGGTGGGATCTTTTCGGAGCGCTACTGTTCCGGCGGTGGGATCCTCCCGGAGTGCTGCTGTCCCTGTGATGGGTCCCTCCGGAGGTGCCAGCTCCGGACATGCGACTCCGGTTCGAGAAGCGGTGAGGGCCTCCAGGTCTAGGAGTTCCTCCCGGTCAAGGAGAGCTCCGACCCGGGAAACGCCCGTGGCTACGGCAAGTCCTGGGAGTCCTCCCGGAGCTCCTATGCCGACCGTGGCCAGCCCGGAACGTCCGGGAAAGAGGTTCCGCGCAAGCTGGTGCGTGAGCCTCCCAAGGTAATTTTTCTTGCTTATCTCAATTAACTTTAATTATAGTAACTGTTTGCTCAATTTCTTCATTCTTCATCTGCAGCGTTCCCAAGAAGGGGAGTGAAGCTCCGCCCTCAGCCACAGTGTCTGAGGCTACAAGGGCTTCTGCTCCAGCTCCGGTGCCACCCCAGGCGGAGGCTGCGACAGCTCCGGCGCCGGCTGTCGTGGTCATGGACCTTGACTCGTCTCCAGAAGTTCCCGTGGCAGCGCCGGACCACGGGTTTGAAGATGCGCCAGCGGCACCTGCTCCGGAGGTTGAAGCTCTGGGCCCCTGTGCTGCAGAAGTAGATGCTCCGGCTGTTGAGCCGGAGGAAGTAGCGGTCCCGGCTTTAGAGCCGGAAAGTGCTGAAGCCCCGGCGGTTGAGCCGGAGGTAGCTGAAGCCCCGGCGTGCGAGCCGGAAGTTGAAGTGGTTCCGGCAATTGAGCCGGTTACTTCTGAAGCTCCGGTCGCAGAGCCGGTGGTTATTGGAGCGCCGGCTGCAGAGCCGGTGGTGGTGGAGGCGCCGGCTGTAGAGCCGGTGGTTGAAGAGGCGAGGGAGCTTGAGCCTCCCTCGGAAGGAGCGTCACGGCCGGAGCCATTGGAGGCGACGACGTCGATGGTACCCGTGGCGGAGCCAGAGTGCCTGAACGAAGTCGCCGGCCCCCAGCCTGAGGGGGCGAATGAAGATTTGGTGGCGGGACCTTCTTCGGTGGCGACTGAGGCCATCCCGGAGGAGGGCCCTAGTGCCTTGGAAGCTCGGGGTTCCGCTCTCGTAGAGTGGGACCCAATTTTTGTAGATGAAGACCCGCTGGAGCCAGCGGAGGAGACCCCAGAAGGTCCGGAGCCCATCTCGCTGTCGATGTCCATCGACAACGCTTGCTCCAGTCTGCGCCAAGTCCAACTAGCCTTCTTCCACGACAGCAAGGTACTTGAAGAGGAGCGCCAAACCCTTAGGAGGTGGCGTAATAGACTCCAATTCGAGACCAAGCTGGCGCAGTCGAGGATTGCTGAGGACAAGGAATGGATCAGGCGGGAGAAGATCCGCCTGGAGCTTTGGGGTGAGATGCTGGACGAGAGGGAGAGCATGACTCACAACCTCGACGCCCAATCCCGGGAGTACCATGACCAAGCTAAGGCTGCCAATGATGCAGCCAACGCTCGGTTCGATCAACTCAAAGCCATCAGTACCGCACTCATCAAGCGCCGAGAGGCACTTGAGGGAAGGGAAAAGCGGCTCGAGGATGAGGAGCAAAAACTCCTGGAACTACGGGACGACGTCTTGCGACGTGAAGAAGAGCTCGCCGAGAAGACAGCTCTGGCGGACAAGGGCCTCGAGGAGCGCGCTAAAAAATTGGAAGAGCGCTGCCTCGAGGAGGAGGAGAAGACCTGGGTGCGAGGGCAGGAACTCTACGAGTATGAGTGTGCCCTCGTCGCCCGGGAGAAGAAAATAGAGGCTAGGGAGAAAGACCTGGTCGACCGCCGGAACAAGATCCACCTCCGGGAGGAGGAGCTCGGAAGACTCGAAAAGCGGGTTGCTGCGAAGATTCAGCATAACGCCAAAGAAGTTGAGCGCCTCTCCCGCGAGAACTCGGAGCTGGCGGCGGCCCGGAGGTCCTTGGAAGAGATGAAGGGCCTGAGGAAGACGGACTCCCTGCAAATTTGGGAGTTCCTGAGCAAGGCCGACGATGCGCTAGCGCCGATGGGTTTCAGCCCCGTGCTTCCGGATGATCCGGAGCCGGAGCCGGACCTTGCGCTGCAAGCGTTGGGCGCTGCGGGCAGCAAGCTCTCCAAGGTGGGAGACGTCATCGCGGACCAGTTGGAGGTCGAGGGGCAATCCCTGGCTAGAAACGTCACAGAGTATGTGTTGACGTGTTACACTAGCCGGAACCCTCGATTCCCTCTGGACCCGGTGCTTGAAGGCCCCGTTGAAGGAGAAGGCGAAGCTACCCGAGCCAGCGTGTCGGAGGTCGCCCAGAAGGTCGCTGAGTTCTTCCATAGGGTCTAGGACTATCTTTCTTAGCCTTTATTTGTATCTTCTCTTCTTCCTCAATTTTGTAATCCTTTGTCCCCAGATGTAATCTCTGGTCTTCAAATGAAATGAAATCCCCAATTTTTCGTGAATTTCATTTCTTGTCTTCAACATCTTTGTCTTCACTTGGCCCCCTGGTAGATGTGCACAATTTGATTGTGGACATGTACCAAAAGGATGTTGATTTTTGTTGAAGACAGATTTGCTTCGAACTCGTATAGTTTAGGTCTGAAGTTTTCGATAGTGAAGGTCCCTTGAAATCGTCGGAGCTTAGAAGCTCCGGCACTGTCCATCGTCGGAGCTTAGTAGCTCCGGCAATAGCTTCTACCAACACGTTGAGTGTCGATAGTTAATACTTCAAGGTGTCGGAGCTTAGTAGCTCCGGCAATGACCTTTGCCACGCTTGGCTTGCTGGCAACAGATTCTAGTGATAGAGTCTTCTCACCATCTTTAAGTTAACGCCAGTGGGAGTCGAAGCTTGGTTAACTCCGGTTTTTCTCCATCAATATCATTTTTATTTTTCCTGCACACTTAAGCCAAGAAAAACAGTAAAATTCGTTCCTTATCTATAACTTCGTCGCGGCTTACGGTTCTTAAGAGAATTTCAAGCTGAACACGATTTTTAGTACAATTGGATGAATTGTCTTTTCTTTCAGATCCAATTGTCCATGGACCCACCTTACTTTGGCCTGCCGGGATATAGGTAGAGTGGCGTACTTAGGGTGCTTGACCAGGCTAAGTCGATAGCACACTCCGGCCCTAGAATGGCTTGGCGGCTTTCAGGCGAGTTGACCACAAACGATATTTAAATCTAAAAAATCTGACAATCCAACTCAAATTGTACATAAACCGGTTAAACTAGAACTTCTTAAGAATTGCACGTTTCTGTTTTAGACAAGAAAGAGAAAAATAAAAATGTCGAGCCTTATGCAAAAATGAATGCACGTGGAGTCTATTTCACATGAAGATGTCTTTCATTATAGGTCCGGGGTACAGGGGAAACAAGTACACTCTTAGGGTACGGAACCAGGCTAAGCGTGTTCGGTTTCTCGTTTAACCCAGGGTAATTAGCTACACTTCTAGTCCGGAGACTGTATCAAGTGTTGCATGAGCTTTCCAAACCTTTCGGGAAAGGTCCGGCTGCTCTCCCGGAGGAACTACCCGATTCTGTACAATGACTCTATAACATACACTTCAAGTTACTTAAGACTCACCTCCATGGAATTAAGTGTAGAACTTACGGAGGTGCTCGATATTCCAAGGATTTGGGAGAGGTGTCCCATCCTCGGCAGCCAAGCGAACGCTTCCGGGACGGGATACTTTGATCACTCGGAAGGGTCCTTCCCAGCCGGGGGAGAGTTTGTTTTGCCCTTCTCTGGATAGTATTCTCCGTAGCACCAGATCGCCTTCCTCGAGCTGTCGGTTGTGTACATGCCGCTGATGATAGCGCCGTAGAGCTTGGCGATATCGGGCGTTCCGAACAGCTGCTTGGCACCTTCCCTCCTCGAGGAGGTCTAGGTCTTCACGCCGGAGCTGGTCCTGCGCGGCTTCGTCGAAGGTCCGGACTCGGAGAGAACCCAGGGTGATTTCCGGAGGAAGGATCGCTTCTGCTCCGTACACCAGGAAGAAGGGTGTTTCTCCGGTTGCCCGACTTGGAGAAGTCCTGTTAGCCCATAGAGTGGGCGGAAGCTCTTCGATCCAATTAGCTCCGTGCTTTTTCAAACGCTCATAAGTGCGCGTTTTTAATCCTTTAAGGATCTCTGCGTTTGCTCTCTCGGCTTGCCCATTGCTGGTAGGATGAGCTACGGAAGCGTAGCAAACTTGTATGCCGAGGTCTTCGCAATATCCTTGAAATGCGGAGCTTGTGAACTGAGTCCCATTGTCAGTGATGATCTTGTTTGGGACTCCGAATCTGCTCACGATAGATTGTAGAAAATTGATTGCAGATTGTTTGTTGATCGTCACAACAGGAGTAGCTTCCGGCCACTTGGTGAACTTGTCGATGGCGACATACAGGAACTTGTAACCTCCGACGGCTCTTGGGAAGGGTCCCAAGATGTCCATCCCCCACACAGCGAAAGGCCACGTAGGAGGTATCATTTGTAAGGGCTGAGCAGGTGTATGAATTTGCTTTGCATGAAATTGGCATGCTTTGCATTTCTTCACTAGCTCAGTAGCATCCTGGAGCGCTGTAGGCCAGTAGAAGCCGTGCCGAAAGGCTTTTCCGACCAGCGTGCGGGAAGACGCGTGGTTCCCACACTCACCTCCATGGATTTCTGCGAGGAGCTCGCAGCCTTCTTCCCTTGTGATGCACCGCATTAGGATGCCGTTGGCACCGCGCCGGTAGAGATCCCCTTCTACCAACGTGTATCTTTTAGCCAATCTGACTACCCGGTCAGCGGATACATCATCGTCAGGAAGGATGTTGTCTTTCAAGTAGTTCCGGATCTCCGAGATCCATGCATCGGAACTGACTTGAGCATTTGAGTCTTGCGTGCTGGGTTGCTCGGAGCTTCCGGCAGCACCTACGACCCTTGATGGCTGCCATGGTAACAGGGCCATCGGGACCGTCAGCTTCGGGATGCTGATCTCGCCCCCTTCGTTCAGCTCGGCAGGCTGAACTGTGGGTTTTGACAACCTCCGGACAAAGGTTCCGTCTGGAGCCGGAGCTCCGGTTGACGCCTTAGTCGAGAGTTCGTCAGCTTCAGCGTTGTGAGCACGCTGAACATGGTGAAGGTCTAGGACTTCGAAGTCCTTCTGAAGCCTCTGGACTTCAAGGAGATAAGCAGCCAGCTGGAGATTATTGCAGGAGCACTCACCCTTCACCTGTTTGATGACAAGTTGTGAATCTCCTTTGACCAGCAACTGCTTGACACCATATGATAGTGCCACCTTTAATCCATATATGAGTGCTTCGTACTCCGCCATGTTGTTAGTTGCCTTGAAGTCAAGGTGCACCATGTATTTTACCTTCTCCCCGGTTGGTGCGAGGAGAAGGATTCCAGCTCCGGCTCCCTGCTTCTGCATGGAGCCGTCGAAGTAAAGGGTCCAGTGAGGCTTAGTGAAGGCCGGAACTTGTGGTTCCTTCTTCTGCTCGCTGGGGCCCCCAGGGTTTAATGGAGAGGGAGTCCATTCTGCCACGAAATCTGCCAACGCTTGACTCTTGACTGCTTGTCTTGAAATGAATTCGAGGTCGAATTCAGCCAGTTCCGCTGCCCACTTCGCTATATTCCCAGTTGAATTGGGATTATGCAGGATCGCTCGAAGTGGATATGAAGTTACCACCGAGACTTTGTGAGCTTGGAAATAATGTCGAAGCTTTCTTGAGGCAATAAGAACTGCGTAGAGCAGCTTATGCACCTCTAGGTATCGAGTCTTGGCATCGTGTAATACTTCACTGATGAAGTATACTGGGCGTTGAATGGTCCGGACCCTCCCGGAGGGGTCCGGAACTTCCTCTTCATTGATCCGGACCCTGTCAGAGGGGTCCAGACTATCTTCGGGGACCTCCGGGTTCTGGGTGGAGGAACCCGGAACTTCTTCAGGAATGACTTGGATCCTATCGGGAGGATCCGGGTCCTCTGAAGTGGCTTCTTGTGGGTTTAGGTCTGGGAGCTGGGACCCAGACCCGCTTTCAGGAAGCTCCGGATCCTCCCGAAGGGATCTGGATTCCTGAGTATTGGGTAGTTCCGGTCTCTCCGCAACCAGAACCATACTGACGACTTCGTCAGCTGCTGAAATATAAAGCAACAAAGGCTCACCAGGGTTTGGAGCTACCAAGACTGGTAGGGTGGTGAGGAACTGTTTCAGCTCCTGGAATGCCTTCTCTGCTTCTTCAGACCATTGGAATGGTCCGGATTTCCTCAGTAACTTGAAGAAGGGAAGTGCCCTTTCCGCCAGTCTTGAAATGAACCGGCTGAGGGCTGCTAGACATCCGGTTAATTTTTGGACATCTTTGATGCGGGTTGGTGGGCGCATGTCTTCAATGGCTTTTATCTTCGTCGGAAACCAAGAAGCTTTCCGGAACTAACCCCGAAGACGCACTTGTCTGGGTTTAGCTTCGTGCGGGTGGCCCGCAGCTTGTCGAAAACAGTCTGCAAGGTGTCCAAGAGGGACTCCTTGTTTTTGACTTTGACTACGATGTCATCAACGTACACTTCCACTATGTCTCTGATGAGTTCTTCGAAAGTTTTGTACATTGCTCGTACAAAAGTTGAAGCTGCATTCTTGAGACCAAAAGGCATGGCTGTGTAACAATACAACCCATCCACTGTGATGAATGAATTATGTTCTTCATCTTCCCTAGACATCCGGATTTGATGATATCCTGAATATGCGTCTAGAAAACACAGCAACTCACACCCGGAGGTGGAATCCACTATCTGGTCTATTCTAGGTAGTGGGAATGGATCTTTTGGACATGCCTTATTCAGTGTGGTGTAGTCGATGCACATCCGAAGTTTCCCGCCGGCCTTAGGCACAACGACTGGGTTTGCCAGCCATTTTGGATGGTAGACTTCTCGGATGAATCCGGCTTCGAGCAACTTCTTCACTTCTTGTCGGATGAAGTTTTGTCGCTCTACAGATTGCTTCTGAGGTTTCTGGTGCACAGGCCGAGCGTCGGGGTAAATCTTCAGATTGTGCTCAATCACTTCCCTGGGGATCCCAGGCATTTGTGACGGTTGCCAGGCAAACACGTCAACGTTAGCCCGGAGGAAAGTGATGAGCGCGAGTTCCTATTTGTCGTTCAAGCCACCTGATATGCGGGTAGTTTGAGTGACATCGGAACCAATTTGGACGACTTTGACGGGAATGTCGGTGTCGCCGCTTGGCTGCACACGGGGTGCAGAGGTCGAGCCTCGTTGACGAATGCTCGGAGGTTGTGGAGCTTGCTTCTGTCTGGAGTCCTCCTCTTGCGCTGTGGTGAGTGCATGGAGTTCCTCCAGAGCAGTTATTCCGGCAGTGCGATCTCCACGGATCCGGAGAACGCCTACTGGTGTTGGCATCTTCAACACCAGGTATCCATAATGAGCAGCTGCCATGAATTTGTACAAGGCAGGTCTACCCAAGATGGCGTTGAATGGTAAGTTGATCTGAGCGACGTCGAAGATCAACTTTTCGGTGCGATACTTCTCCCGGGTCCCGAAGGTAACAGGGAGAGTAATAGCTCCGAGTGGGGTTATGGCCCCCGGACCTACTCCGGAGAAAGGTCGAGAGGGCTGGAGGTCCGAAGGTCGGAGCTGAAGCTTAGTGAAAGCTTCGAAGCTAATGAGATTAAGCCCCGAACCTCCGTCTACCAGGACATGATGGAGCTGGATGTTATTGATGGTGGGAGATAACATCAAGGGTAGCTGGCCAGCTCCGATCATGCTTTGAGGACAGTCCGAAGCATCAAAAGTAATGGGTGTGTCCATCCACTTTCGATGTGGCTCCGATCTAGCTGTAGGAGCTACAGCAGCCATATCCCGTCGCATAGTCTTGATGACACGACGAGAGCTGATGTCCCATGATCCACCAAAGATGGTGTTCATGGTTTTTCGACGCTCGTTGTCGGAGACGTCGGAATCATCGTCGACAGAGGTGTAGACGGCTTTCAAGACCTTTTTGGGGTCTTGAAACCCCAACTCCTCTTCAGCCGGAGCTTCATCGACCTTTTGTTTCTCCTCCCTCTGTCGGAAGGGAGACCCTTCCCGGCGCTTGTGATAGCGCTCGGCAAGGTTTTGGACCTCCCAGCAGTCCTCCAGTCTGTGGCTGCCCGTTTTGTGAATGGGGCACCACATCTTGGATTTGCCACCGTCTTCGGAAGACGGTCGAGGTCGCTTCTCGGGGCGTGGCCCCCGGCCACCAGGAGTTGCAGCGGCTGCAACGTTGGATGTACCGGCCGACGGCTTCTTCTTGCCGTTGGTCTTCTTTTTATTCTTGCCACTCCCGGAGGTAGCGGCTTCTTCTTTGGAGGATTTTTTATGATCCTCCAGGGCTGGTTTGGAGTGCATTTCACGACCCTCCGCAGCTCTGGCGCATTTGTCAGACAGGCTGAAGAGCTCCGTGACGCTGGTGATCTCTTTGATCGCCAGCTTCTCCAACATCTTCTTATCTCGTACACCCTGTCTGAATGCCACAATGACAGAAGCGCTTGAGATAGAAGGGATTGTGTTACGTACCTGAGAGAATCTCTGGATGAATGACCGCAAAGATTCTCCTCCTTTTTGCACGACCGCAAAAAGGTCCAGTTCGGTGCCCGGACGGGTGTATGAACTCCCGAAATTGGCGGTGAACTGGCGGCATAGCTCCTCCCAACTGTCGATAGAGTTGGGTGGAAGGCTCATAAACCAGGACCTGGCGGTCCCAGTTAAAGCCACTGGAAAGTAATTGGCCATTACGGCCTCGTTTCCTCCAGCTGCTAAGATCGCAGTGGAGTATATCTGTAGGAATTCTACGGGATTGACAGTCCCGTCGAATTTTTCCGGCAAGTGTGGCCGGAACTTCTGTGGCCATCTAACCATGCGCAGATGCATGGCTAGGGCGGAACAGCCTCCTCCTACTCCTTCCAGAGTAGAAAGGTCTTGAGCATCTCGTCTTTCTCGAGCTCGCTCGATGTGAACACGGCCATCCTGTTGGCGGTATCGGCGATCAAGCTCCGCCCGGAGGTCGTGTGTCGAAAGTCGAGATGCAGTATGGGCACGTCGTGCCCCAGAGGGCAACGACGTCACTTGCTGTGACGCAGCTCTTCCCCGGTTGTTGGAGACATGTGGACCAAGTCTTCCAGACAACGTTCGTCGCTGCGACGGGGCCCGCCCTGAAGGGGGTGGACCCTGATTGTTGAGGCGTTCGGCCGCTGCTGCGACCAAATGCTCAATATCAGCTCTCCATTGCTCCATGGCACCTTGAGATGCATCCGGAGGTGGTGGTCGCTGAAGGAGAGCACGCGCTGCATGGAGCGCGTGTTCTGGGTTGTCACGACTTGCCGGCGCAGAATGAGACGCCGGTGCACCATCATGTCGTTCGGCACGTCTTGCCGGAGAAGATGGCGGTGGTGGGAGTGTGACTCCCGCTGGAACTGAGGCTCCCGCCGGTGGTTGCATGTTGGAGGGATTGCCTCCGACAGCCTGAGCAGCAGGTTGCCCGTTGGATGATCCAGTCGCAGAATTCACCATTCTTGAAGATCTCAGGCCCCCCTACCTGGCGCGCCAACTGTCGACTGTTGGAGTCGGCAGATCCCCTGACACTATGAAAGTGTTTAAAGGAGTTGTGGTTCGGTTTGGGCGCGCGGAGATCTAAGAAAGTGAAGTGCGATTTGGACACGAGTGACACAGTAGTTTACGTGGTTCGGGCCGCCTGAGCGTAATACCCTACTCCACGGGTGTGTGTGTGAGTTGTATTTACTTGTGAGCTTGAGTGTGTTCGAGAGTTCTCTCCCCTCGTGTACCGGCGGTTTGTCCTTTTATAGTACAAGGACAAACCGTTACAATTCAGCCTGGCCCGACATGTGGCCCTGGCGGTTATTGGCATTGATACACAAGATTAATTGTTGTTAATAACCCTGTAACGGCTCTGACAGTGCCGTTACGGGTGTTAAGATCATCCGATTAAATATCATTAATGTGGAATTAATGATAATTAATCGGGTCTTGAAGTCCGCGGCTGTCCTTTGGAGATCCGGAGCCGTTACGACGTCTCCTGGGGGTTTAAAGTGGCTAGCTCCGACGTATGGACACGTGGCAGCTCCGGAGCTTGCTCGTGGGAAGCGGGAAGCTCCGGGGCGGTTTGCTACGTGTCAGGTCCGGAGCTTCTCTCGGTCAGGGGCTACCTCCGGAGGTGCCGTTTCAGTACTTGGCCCGGAGCTTCACCTTTGCGGGTAATAGCTCTGGGCTGACAGTACACGTGGCAACCTAGAGGTTAACCATGTTGGAGAAGTGGGTCCCGTCACGTCTGGCGAGTGGGCCCCCGAGGGTCTTCAATTTGAGTTGATGTTCTTCCCTTGAGATCTTCGTAACCTCAGGGGGTGTATGGTTTTTAGGGTACCGACAAATGCAGTGAGGCAAAGCTGATCGCACCAACAAATCATGATTAGGTCTATATGTGCCATCTAGGTCGGAAGCACCACAATTTAGGTACGGCTTTGCATTGTACGGTCTAGTGTCAGGCATGCCCAGATCAGCACGGTCCCGCTTGTCAGGCCGTGCTTTGGTTAAAAGCAGGACACAAACGAGTAGGACATGCTCGTTAGTTTAAATTAAATTAATCGACGTTATCTAATAAAAAAACAGAGAGATTAATACATAAAACAACTATCGTAGCGTGGTGATAACCCACTAGCCTCATCGGATATGGGTTTGAATTTAATCAGAAATATATTTTTGTATTATTTTCAGTCTGCATCTTCAGACTTTATGGACAAAAAGAGTCATCATGCCCATGTTCTTTAAGGTCATGCCCACGTTCTTTGATTCGCCGTGCAAATTTTTTGAAAGGAGGGACTATATAGATACGCACGTACACGCCCGGAAATCAAAGCACGGTGTCGAACAGCGACCGAACACCTTCATCACTTTCACTTACTCTGCTTCAGTATCCCATGGCTGCCGCCGCCAACAAGCCGGCTCAGTCCGGCCCGGTCCCGTTCAAGGACGTCGACGACGGCTCGGTCCCGGAGCACACACCCAAGGAGGAGTTCGGCGAGCTTGTCGCCACGCTTCCCCGCAGTCAGCAGTCCATCCTGGTGCTGCGCCTGTACCAGGGCTTCTGGCTGCCGGAGCACTGGGTGCTCGGCACCGTCGTGTTCCAGCCACGCTTCGCGCCGCGCCCGGACGACGTGGTCCTCGCCAGCTTCCCAAAGTGCGGGACCACGTGGCTCAAGGCGCTGGCATTCGCCGTCGCGGCGCGCGGCGCGTGCCCACCCGCCGGCGCGGAGCACCCGCTCCGCCGGCACAACCCGCACGACTGCGTCCCGTTCATCGAGGACATCTTCTCTGGCGGGGAGGAGGCCAAGCTCGACGCGCTCCCGCCCCCACGCCTCATGAACACACACCTGCCATACACCCTGCTCCCCGCGTCGCTCACCGACGGCGGGTGCAAGGTCGTGTACGTCTGCAGGGATCCCAAGGACATGGCCGTCTCCCTGTGGCATTTCTTCCGGCGGCGCGATCCAGACCTCTCGTTCGCCGACACGTTCGAGTCCGTCTGCTGCGGCACGGTGGGGTTCGGCCCGGTCTGGGACCACGCGCTCTCCTACTGGCGCGCGAGCGTCGCGCGCCCGGACAGGGTGCTCTTCCTCAGGTACGAGGACCTGCTGCGCGACACGGGCATCAACGTGAGGAGGCTGGCCGAGTTCATGGGCCGGCCGTTCTCCGCCGCCGAGGAGGCCGCCGGCGCCGTCGCGTCCGTCGTGGAGCTGTGCAGCTTCGACAAGATGAAGTCGCTGGAGGTGAACAAGGCTGGCACGTCGGGAGCGTACAACGCCATGCCGCGGGACTCGTTCTTCAGGAAGGGGGTCGCCGGGGACTGGGCGAACCACATGACGCCGGAGATGGCGGCGCGGCTGGACGACGTCGTCCGCGAGAAGCTGCGCGGAACGGGGCTCGCCTTCACGTGATCGGTTTCGAGATGTTTGACTTCTCAGAAGCGAATCTTTAACGGTTCTCTCCCACTTCGTTATTGATAAATTGCAGCTCAAAATGTCTGCTCTGCATTTGGTAGATTTTATAGGACCGATATATGTGAGAAAATTTGTGTATTACTCCCTCTTTCCCAAAATAAATATCGTTTCAGACCAAGCAAACAACTAAAATTGAACTGCAACATCATGTCTTAACGACATTTATTTAGGGAAGGAGGGAGTATTTCGTATTCTGCGTCGTATTGTCGAATAAAAAATTGTATTTTTTTTTTCATGCGTGTGAACCGTGTCTGGCAAACCCATGTTCATGGACCTTTTAGGCCACCGAATGACCACCACGCAGATCGCGGCGTGGTTGGGATCTGCAGGGCCACGAGGAAGCGGCAGTATCTTCACCTTTCTCCCGTTCGCCCATGCCTTCCGGCGACGTCGCCCCGCCCTATGGGCAGCTGGAATAGCAAATCCCCATACCGCGGCGAACAAGGAGGATCCGCTGCCGGGAGTATCCGCCACGGTTACGGCGACGTGTAGAGTAGACAACTCCAAACTCACCGGCGCTTCCCGGCGATCGAGCGTGCGACGGGAGGTAGACCGCGATCAGGCAGCCTTTGTGACAAGCGGTCACATGTCATAATCTAGCTAGATTTCTCGGAACAAATATAATAAGAACGAAATAGCCAATAATCATAAACATTCCACAATCAACGCAGCATAACAGAAACACAGCACGGAGCAGTTGCACTGCATGCATGGTCCCCGACGTGAACACAGCAAGTCTCACACGACTCCACGCATAACACAAACAACAGAAAGAAAGAAACAAACACATGCAGCTGATCGCACAACAGATTATTCGAAACGCCGCCGTAGTTGCACCGCTACACGCCGACCGGCGTTACTCCATATCTTCAAACAGCAAACGCCGCAGCAGCAGCCGCCGCGCCAGCGGTGCGAAGCAGCTCGAAATAAAGCTGCGGGTTCGCCAGGAAGGCCGCTCGGGAGATGAAGAACCCGGCGGCACCCGGCGCCTTCATCATCGCCACCGGCGCCGCGGCAGGCCAGAGAAAGTACGCCGCAACGCCAACTCCGACCGCCACGCCCGCCGCCGCCCAGATGGCCATGTCAGCGTTCACGACGATCTTGTTGATTGGTATAGTAGCGCGTGCGACGAGTAGAGGGAATGTGGAAGACTTCAATTTATATGCCACGAACCGAACCTCCGCCATCGATCGATCCCCTCGTTTCTGCTGCGCACCATGACCAAGAAAATAATGGTTCCTAATTACTGATTTGCATCGGTAATATACGTCTAATAATTAATAGTCATGTCTTTTCACATTTTCTCCACGCCGCTTAATTACCCGGCCTTGCGCTCCTGCATGCGGCGACCCTTCGTTTCAACGGAGTACTGTACGCATCACTCGCTACTCATCGGGTACAGCAAATTCATCGGTTTGGGTGCATTCACCGATGGCGGCGTGTCTGGACGACGTCGTCCGCGAGAAGCTGTACGGAACGGGGCTAGCCTTCACGTGATCGGTTTCGAGATGTTCTGTGTCTGGGATGCGAATGTTTACGGTTCTCTCATGCTTTGCGCTTCAACAATTGCATATCAAAATGCCTCCTCTGTTTTTTATACAACATCCACGGCCGCGATTCGTGAGAATGTGTAATGTTCCTGTCGTATTGTGAATCATGTTGTCGAATAAAGGAATGGATTTTCCTTTCATGTGGGTGAACCGTTTCTGGCAAACCCACGTTCAGGCAAAGCTGCTAACAACTGGTGCCCATCCGCCAGCGCCACCGACCAAGCACAGCGCAGCAGCAGCATACTTCTCCAGTTTAAAAAAGAATGTAGTTTTGTACATAATTTCATATATTGATATCGACGCGCGGCCACAGGCGACTTCAGCGTTTCAAGTCATGGGCCACTTATAGCCCTCAGAACAAATGTACTAAGAACGAAAGAGCCATTGATCATAACAACTCCATACGCAATGCACCATAACAGAACACACGGAACAGAGCAGTTGCAATGCATGGTCTCCGACGTGAACACAAAGCACATCTCAGCCCAGACGACTCCACACATAACAGAAGCAACAAAATGACCCAAACATGCAGCAGATTGATTACCCCCTACTTATTTATTCTGCTGATCGTCGTACGACCTGTCACTACAAAGAGTAGAGGCGTCAGTCCATCTCCTTAGATGGCAAACGCCGCCGCGGCAACTGCGGCGCCGGCGGTGCGAAGCAGGTGAAAGTAGAGCTGCGGATTCGCGAGGAAGGCCGCTCGGGAGATGACAAAACCGGCCGCACCCGGCGCGTTCATCATCGCAACGGGGGCGGCGGCAGGAAAGAGCATGGCCGCGCACACCGCAACTCCAGCGGCGACCGCCACGCCCGCCGCAGCGCGCTTGGCCATGTCGGCGATGTCGACCATCTTGTCGCTTGGCCTAGTTACGTAGTATGTGGTGCTGGATTCTGCAAGGCTTCTGGCACGGCAGGAGCTACCGGGTTGATATGGCAGAACGGTTGTGCTGATTAGTACGTGCCGGGGAACCCGATCCATTTATATGCCACGAACTGAACCTCCTCCCTCGATCGATCGCCTCGTTTCTGCTGCGCATCAGGACCGAGAAAATAATATAGTACTAGTTCCTAATTAATTTGCATCGGTAATCTACGTCTAATTAATAGTCATGTCTTTTCACATCCTCTCCGCCCCTCTTGCGCTCCTTATGCACCAGGAGCAGCGACTCTTCGTTTCTATGCACCCCTCAATACAGCAAACTCATCGTCGGGCTGGGTGCACGCACAGACGAAGGCGCGCAATAAGCCACGAGCAACTGAAGTTACAGTTCGGCTGACAACGTTCTGGTGCATTGGTCAACATTTCACAACTGATTTGATCTGCCGTACAGTGACACGATATCCGCGACCAAAAATACTAATAGCGTACTACAGGCTCTGCAGCACAATACGCAGCCACTAACAAATCATTCCAGGGCAAGGAGAAGACAATCGACTGCATTTTGCAGGAGCTCATGGAGGAAGCAAGATCCCAAACACCTGGCCGGTGTGATATCTGTCACTGAAAAGTAGCTCTCCCTGTATCAGATTTTACTGGATGATGTGAGTTGGGTAAATCCCACTGGTTACTGTAACTGCAGAATGTAACTAATTTTCCTTTCTTTATGTATAATTGGCCGGACCCCTATATCCGGGGGCCTGGGCTTTCGAAAAGAATACTACCATTACCGGACGGCAAGATCTGCTTCCGGCCCATTTCCATCGTACAGTGTCAAGGATTATTGTTTTTTTTGCAACACTGGAGAAGGGTTTATTATTCATACTCCCTCAGTCCATAAATATTTATCGTTTTGTAGTTTGTTTTTGAACCGACAAGTATTTAAGAGCGGAGTATGTTTTAAACTTTAAGATTTTTTTTATTAATATACCTTTTAAAAAATAATTTAATATAAATATCTTACAAATTTCAAAAATTTGAAAACTAACCCAAGTTTATAAGTGTCTCATACGAAACACACATGGGCCATGAATTTCATATGAAGCACACACGAAACTGACCTAGCGTGCCACATTGTCCTGGGGTTCACGAGGCGGCTCACCTGTTCCTGAGGTCGAGCGAATCTCGTATGTGGCTCATACGACATTCGCCCCCGCTGGGAATTTCGTATGAGCCACATACGAAATTCGCCGAGCTGTGGGGCTCACCGGAACCGTCGTATGTGTCACGAATGAGTTTTGTCTTCGTTCAAACGCGAAACCTCCTTCCTTTCTCGGCACTCAGTCACTCAGTCGCCTCCATCTCTCATCGCTCCCGCGCTGCCGCTCGGCCACCGCGCCACCGCTCCGCCTTCCGCTTGGCTGCCTCCGCCACACCGGGCTTCGCCACCGCTCGGTCTCGGCAACATTCTTCGGTATTTTCTATTCCTCTTTTGTTCATTGTGATTAAATATTCCTCTTTAGTTGTATTTTCTATTCCTTTTTAGTGCTATTATGTAATGACTAAATACGTATTTAATAGTAATTAGTAAATGATTTGTTAGTTTTAGACTTGTTAATAGTGCTATGTGATAGTTATTTTAGATAATATTATTTATTTCTAGTTTTTAGGTTTTTATTCGTATGTTATTGTCGGTACCTGGCGAACCGGGTACCACTAGATACAGGAAAGGAGGCACGCTGGGTCCCATCGCCCATGGGGGCAAGATCCGACGTGGTCCCAGGGTGTCGCGTGGCATGTGGCATAGCCACGCCTCTCCACTGAGGGAAGACCCGATGCTACCACGTGCCCTTCAGCTCCAGGTGCACCTCCCTCACGGAGGAGAGGTCCGGTGCTTCCATGAGTGTCGCAGATCCGGGTCTACCTCCTCGGCGAGGAGAGGTCCAGCGCGCCCACTGGGTCGGTAGCCCCGGACCTGCCTCCCCGCGGGAAGAAGGTGTGGTGCAGCCACGCGTCCGACAGCTCCGGACCTGACCACCCGGCAGAGGGAAGGACTGGACTCGCCACGGGGCAGGCAGCACCGCACCTAGCTCGTCATACGATAGTGTCGGTATCCTAGAAACCGTACACCCCTTGAGGTTATAAAGATCTCAAAGGAAAATCATCTACTTGGTTTGAAGACCCTCGAAGGCCCACATGTCAGACATAACCGGACCCGCTTCTCCAACATGGTTAATCCCTGGATCGCCACGTGTACTACCAAATCGGAGCTACCGCCTACAAGGGGGAAGCTCCAGGCCATGTACCGAAATGGCACCTCTGGACTTAGCCCCAGACCGAGAGAAGCTCCGGACCTGACTTGTGTCGGGTTCCATAGTATGCTCCGGAGCTGCCACGTGTCCAACCGTCGGATCTTCAGCCTCTAACCTCCAGAAGACCCCACAACGGCTCCGGATCTTCAAAAGGGAATCAAGGACTTCAAGACCCGATTAAGTGTCATTAATATCATATTAATGACACTTAAACGGACGATCTTAACACCAATAACGGTGCTGTCAAAGCCCGTTACAGGGTAATTAAGAGCAATTAAATGTGTTAAATAAGTGTCAATACTAGTAACCGCCGGGGCCACATGTCGGGCCAAGCTAACTTGTAACAACCTGCTCTTGTACTATAAAAGGACAGGCCGACGACACGTTCAAGGGGCTAGAGAGACACACACGCCATTGACGCTCAACACAAGCTCAAATAGCTAATACAACACCAACACACCCGTGGAGTAGGGTATTACGCTCAGGCGGCCCGAACCACGTAAACTCATGTGTCTCCTGTGTCAATTCCTACTCACCTTCTTGAATCTCCGCGCGCCCATACCGAACATCAAACTCCCCTATCACTTTAGTAGTGTAGGGAGATCTGCCGGTTCCAAATCACTGATAGTTGGCGCGCCAGGTAGGGGCGTCTGAGATTTCGAGAATGGTGAACTCAGCTGCTGGATCATCCAACGATCAACCTGCTATTCAGGCTGTTGGAGGCAATCCCTCCAATAGGCAACCACCAGCAGGAGCCTCAGCACCAGCAGGAGTCACACTCCCACCACCACCGTCTCCTCTAGCAAATCGTGTTGGGCAGCGTGATGGTGCGCCAGCGTCAATCACTGCGTCGGCAAATCATGACAACCCAGAACACGCGCTTCATGCAGCGCGTGCTCTTCTCCAACGCCCACCACCTCCGGATGCATCCCGGGATGCACTGGAGCACTGGAGGGCCGATGTGGAGCATTTGGTTGCAGCAGCAGCCGAACGCCTCAGCAACCAGGATCCTCCTCCTTCAGGACGAGCCCCGTCGCAGCGGTGAACTTTGTCTGGTAGACTTGGTCCGCACGTCTCCAATAGCAGGAGACGTGTTGCGTCACAACAAGTGACGTCATTGCCCTCCGGGGCACGGCGTACTCACACGGTATCCAGGCTTTCGACTCATGACCTCCGGGCGGAGCTTGATCGCCGATACCGCCAGCAGGATGGCCGAGTCCATATTGAGCGTGCCCGTGAAAGACGGGAAGCTCAGAACCTTTCTACACCTGAAGGAGTAGGAAGAGGCTGTTCAGCCTTGGCCATGCACCTGCGCATGGTTAGATGGCCACAGAAGTTTCGGCCTCACCTGCTGGAAAAATTCGACGGGACTGTCAATCCCGCCGAATTTCTTCAGATATACTCCACTGCAATCTTGGCAGCTGGAGGAAACGAGGCCGTGATGGCCAATTATTTTCCAGTGGCCTTAACTGGGACTACCAGGTCCTGGTTTATGAGCCTTCCACCCAACTCTATCAACAGTTGGGATGAGCTGTGTCATCAGTTCACTGCCAACTTCGGGAGTTCATACACCCGACCAGGCACTGAACTGGACCTTTTTGCGGTCGTGCAAAAAGGGGGAGAATCCTTGCGGTCATTCATCCAAAGGTTCTCTCAGGTACGAAACACTATCCCTTCTATCTCTAGCGCCTCTGTCATATCGGCATTCAGACAGGGCGTATGGGACAAGAAGATGTTGGAGAAACTGGCGATCAAGGAGATCACCAGTGTCACGGAACTCTTCAGCTTGGCTGACAAATGTGCCCGAGCTGCGGAGGGCCGTGAGATGCACTTCAAACCAACCTCGGAGGGTCACAAGAAATCCTCCAAAGAAGAAGCCGCTACCTCCGGGGGTGGCAAGAAGAAAAAGAAGACCAACGGCAAGAAGAAGCCATCGGCCGGCACATCCCACGTTGCAGCTGCTGCAGCTCCGGGTGGCCGGGGGCCACGCCCCGAGAAGCGACCTCGACCGCCTTCTGAAGACGGTGGCAAACCCAAAGTGTGGTGTCCCATTCACAAAACGGACAGCCACAGTTTGGAAGACTGTCGGGAGGTCCAAAACCAATCCAAGCGCTACAACAAGCGTCGGGAGGAATCTCCTTTCCGATAGAGGGAAGGAAAGCAAAAAGTCGACGAAGCTCCGGCAGAAGAGGAGTTGGGGTTCCAGGATCCCAAAAAGGTCCTGAAGGCCGTCTACACCTCCGTCGACGATGATTCTGACGTCTCTGACAACGAGCGTCGGAAGACCATGAACACCATTTTTTGTGGATCATGGGATATCACCTCCCGTCGCGTCATCAAGACTATGCGTCGGGATATGGTCGCTGTAGCTCCTACAGTCAGGCCGAAACCTCACCGAAAGTGGATGGACACAGCCATCACTTTTGATGCTTCGGATTGTCCCCGGAGCATGGTTGGAGTAGGACAGTTACCCTTGATGGTATCTCCTACCATCAACAACATCCAGCTCCACCACGTCATGGTAGACGGAGGTTCGGGGCTTAACCTCATTAGCTTCGAAGCTTTCACTAAGCTTCAGTTCCGACCTTGGGATCTCCACCCCTCTCGACCTTTCTTCGGAGTAGGTCCGGGGGCCATCACCCCACTCGGAGCTATTACTCTTCCTGTTACCTTCGGGACACGGGAGAAGTACCACACCGAGAAGTTGGTCTTCGACGTCGCGCAGATCAACTTACCCTTCAATGCCATCTTGGGTAGACCTGTCCTGTACAAATTCATGGCGGCTGCTCATTATGGCTATCTGGTGTTGAAGATGCCAACGCCAGTAGGCGTTCTCCGGATCCGCGGAGATCGCACTGCCGGAGTAACTGCACTGGAAGAGCTCCATGCGCTCACCACGGCGCAAGAGGAGGACTCCAGGCAGGAGCAAGCTCCGAAACCCCCGAGCATTCGTCAACGAGGCTCGGCTTATGCACCTCGAGTGCAGCCAAGCGGCGACACCGACATTCCTGTCAAAGTCGTCCAAATTGGTTCCAATGTCGCTCAGATCACCCATATATCGGGAGGATTGAACGACAAATAGGAACTCACACTCATCACTTTCCTCCGGGCTAACGTCGACGTGTTTGCTTGGCAACCGTCACAAATGCCCGGGATTCCCAGGGAAGTGATTGAGCACAATCTGGAGATCTACCCCGATGCTCGGCCTGTGCATCAGAAGCTCCGGAAGCAATCCGTAGAGCGACAGAACTTCATCCGACAAGAAGTAAAGAAGTTGCTCGAAGCCGGATTCATCCGAGAAGTCTTCCATCCAAAATGGCTGGCAAACCCAGTCGTTGTGCCCAAGGCCGACGGGAAGCTTCGGATGTGCATCGACTACACCACACTAAATAAGGCATGTCCAAAAGATCCATTCCCACTACCTAGAATAGATCAGATAGTGGATTCCACCCCCGGGTGTGAATTACTGTGTTTCCTAGATGCATATTCCGGATATCATCAAATCAGGATGTCTAGGGAAGATGAAGAGCATACTTCATTCATCACAGTAGATGGATTGTATTGTTACACAGCCATGCCATTTGGTCTCAAGAATGCAGCTTCAACTTTTGTACGAGCTATGTACAAAACTTTTGAAGAACTTATTAGAGACATAGTGGAAGTGTACGTCGATGACATCGTGGTCAAGGTCAGGAACAAGGAGTCACTCCTTGACACCTTGCAGGCTGTCTTCGACAAGCTGCGGGCCACCCGCACAAAGCTAAACCCAGACAAGTGTGTCTTCGGGGTTAGCTCCGGAAAACTTCTTGGTTTCCTAGTAAGTCACCGGGGCATAGAAGCTAATCTGGCGAAGATTAAGGCCATTGAAGATATGCGGCCACCAACCCGCATCAAGGACATCCAAAAATTAACTGGATGTCTAGCAGCCCTCAGCCGGTTCATCTCAAGACTGGCGGAACGGGCACTCCCCTTCTTCAAGTTATTGAGGAAGTCCGGACAATTCCAATGGTCCGAAGAAGTAGAAAAGGCATTCCAAGAGCTGAAACAGTTCCTCACCACCCTACCAATTCTGGTAGCTCCGAACCCTGGTGAGTCTTTGTTGCTTTATATTTCAGCTACTGACGAAGTCGTCAGTATGGTTCTGGTTGCGGAGAGACCAGAACTACCCCATACTCAGGAATCCAGACCCCTTCGGGAGGGTCCGGAGGTTCCTGAAAGCGAGTCTGGGTCCCAGCTCCCAGATTCGAATCCACAAGAAGTCGCTTCAGGAAACCTAGACCCCTTCGGGAGGGACCAGGTCATTTCTGAGGAAGCTCCAGGTTCCTCCAGCCAGAACCCGGAAGTCCCTGAAGAAAATCCGGACTCCTCCGAGAGGATCCGGGTCAGTGAAGAGGAAGCTCCGGACCCCTCCGGGAGGGTCCGGACCATTCAGCGCCCAGTGTACTTCATTAGTGAAGTACTACATGATGCCAAGACTCGATACCTAGAGGTGCATAAGCTGCTCTATGCAGTTCTTATTGCCTCCAGGAAGCTTCGCCATTACTTCCAAACTCACAAAGTCTCAATGGTGACCTCTTACCCACTTCGAGCAATTTGGCATAATCCCAATTCAACTGGGAATATTGCAAAATGGGCAGCGGAATTGGCTGAATTTGATCTTGAATTTATTTCAAGGAAAACAGTCAAGAGTCAAGCATTGGCGGATTTTGTGGCAGAATGGACTCCCTCTCCATCAAATCCTGGGGGCCCAAGTGAGCAGAAGACGGAGCATCAAGCTCCAACCTTCACCAAGCCTCACTGGACCCTCTACTTCGATGGCTCCATGCAGAAGCAGGGGGCCGGAGCTGGAATCCTTCTCCTTACACCGACTGGGGAGAAGGTGAAATACATGGTACACCTTGATTTCAAGGCAACCAACTACATGGCAGAGTATGAAGCACTCATCTACGGACTAAAGGTGGCACTGTCATATGGTGTCAAGCAATTGCTGGTCAAGGGAGATTCACAGCTCATCATTAAGCAGGTGAAGGGTGAATGCTCCTGCAATAATCTCCAGCTAGCTGCTTACCTCCTTGAAGTCCAGAGGCTTCAGAAGGACTTTGAGGTCCTAGATCTCCACCATGTTCAGCGTGCCCACAACGCTGAAGCCGACGAACTCTCGACGAAAGCGTCAACCGGAGCTCCGACTCCTAATGGAACTTTTGTCCGAAGATTGTCGAAACCCACAGCTCAGCCTGCCGAACTGAGCGAAGGGGGCGAGATCAGTATCCCGAAGTTGACGGTCCCGATGGCCCTGTTACCATGGCAGCCATCAAGAGTCGTAGGTGCTGCCGGAAGCTCCGAGCAACCCAACACGCAAGACTCAAATGCTCAAGTTAGTTCTGATGCATGGATCTCGGAGATACAGAACTACTTGAAAGACAACATCCTTCCTGATGATGATGTATCCGCTGACCGGGTAGTCAGATTGGCTAAAAGATACACGTTGGTAGAAGGGGATCTCTACTGGCGCGGTGCCAACAGCATCCTAATGCGGTGCATCACAAGGGAAGAAGGTTGCGAGCTCCTCGCAGAAATCCATGGAGGCGAGTGTGGGAGCCACGCGTCTTCCCGCACGTTGGTTGGTAAAGCCTTTCGGCATGGCTTCTACTGGCCTACAGCACTCCAGGATGCAACTCAGCTGGTGAAGAAATGTGAAGCATGCCAATTTCATGCAAAGCAAATTCACACACCAGCTCAGCCCTTACAAATGATACCTCCTACATGGCCCTTCGCTGTGTGGGGGATGGACATCTTGGGACCTTTCCCAAGAGCCGTCGGAGGTTATAAGTTCCTGTACGTCGCCATTGACAAGTTCACCAAGTGGCCGGAAGCAACTCCAGTTGTGACAATCAACAAGCAATCTGCTATCAACTTTTTGCAGTCCATTGTATGCAGATTTGGAGTCCCAAACAAAATCATCACTGATAATGGAACCCAATTCACAAGCTCCGCATTCCAAGGATATTGCGAAGACCTCGGCATACAGGTTTGCTACGCCTCCGTAGCTCACCCAGCCAGCAATGGCCAAGCCGAGAGAGCAAATGCTGAAATCCTTAAAGGACTTAAAACGTGCACTTATGAGCACTTGAAAAAACATGGAGCCAACTGGATTGAAGAGCTTCCGCCCACTCTATGGGCCAACAGGACATCTCCAAACCGATCAACCGGAGAGACACCCTTCTTTCTGGTGTACGGAGCTTAAGCAATCCTTCCTCCGGAAGTCACCTTGGGTTCACTCCGAGTCCGGACCTTCGACGAAGCCGTGCAGGACCAGCTCCGGCGTGAATACCTAGACCTCCTTGAGGAGGGAAGGTGCCAAGCAGCTGTTCGGAATGCCCGATATCGCCAAGCTCTACGGCGTTATCACCAGCGGCATGTACACAACCGACAGCTCGAGCAAGGCGATCTGGTGCTACGGAGAATACAATCCAGAGAAGGGTTAAACAAACTCTCCCCCGACTGGGAGGGACCCTTTCGAGTGATTAAAGTATCCCGTCCCGGAAGCGTTCGCTTGGCTACCGAGGATGGGACACCTCTCCCAAATCCTTGGAATATCAAGCACCTCCGTAAGTTCTACACTTAATACCACGGAGGTGAGTCTTGAGTAACTTGAGATGTATGTTATAGAGTCATTGTACAGAGTCGGGTAGTTCCTCCGGGAGAGCAGCCGGACCTTTCCCGAAAGGTCCGCAAAGCTCATGCAACGCTTGTCACAGTCTCAGGACTAAAAGTGTCGCTAACTACCCTGGGTCAAATGAGAAATGAAACACCCTTAGCCTGGTTCCGTACCCTAAGAGTGTACTTGTTTCCCCTGTACCCCGGACCTATAATGAAAGACATTTTCATGTGAAATAGACTCTGTCGACTGTTGGAGTCGGCAGATCCCCTAACACTATGAAAAGTGTTTGAAGGAGTTTGTGGTTCGGTCTGGGCGCGCGGAGATCTAAGAAAGTGAAATGCGATTTGGACACGAGTGACACGGTGGTTTACGTGGTTCGGGCCGCCTGAGCGTAATACCCTACTCCACGGGTGTGTGTTTGTTGTATTAACTTGTGAGCTTCAGAGTGTTCGAGAGTCCTCCCCTGTGTATCGTCGGTTTGTCCTTTTATAGTACAAGGACTAACCGTTACAAGTCAGCCTGGCCCGACATGTGGCCCTGGCGGTTATTAGTATTGATACACGAGATTAATTGTTGTTAATAACCCTGTAACGGCTCCGACAGTGCCGTTACAGGTGTTAAGGCTGTCCGATTAATTATCATTAACGTGGAATTAATGGTAATTAATCGGATCTTGAAGTCCGCGGCTGTCCTTTGGAGATCCGGAGCCGTTACAACGTCTCCCGGAGGCTTTAAGCATCTAGCTCTGTCGTGTGGACACGTGGCAGCTCCGGAGCTTGCTTGGGAGAAGCGGGAAGCTCCGGGGTGACCTGGTACGTGTCATGTCCGGAGCTTCTCTCGGTCGGGGGCTACCTCCGGAGGTGCCGTTTCAGTACTTGGCCCGGAGCTTCACCCTTGCGGGTAATAGCTCTGGGCTGACAGTACACGTGGCAACCTAGAGGTTAACCATGTTGGAGAAGCGGGTCCGGTCACGTCTGGCGAGTGGGCCCCCGAGGGTCTTCAATTTGAGTTGATGTCCTTCCCTTGAGATCTTTGTAACCTCAGGGGGTGTATGGTTTTTAGGGTACCGACAGACTCCACGTGCATTTATTTTGTACAGGCTCAACAATTTTATTTTTCTCTTTCTTGTCTATAACAAAGACGTGTAATTCTTAAGAAATTTTAGTTCGACCGGTTTATATACGATTCGAGTTGTATTGTCAATTCTTTTGGATTCAAATATTGTTCATGGCCAACTCGCGTGAAAGCCGCCAAGCCAATCTAGGGCTGGAGTGTGCTATCGACTTAGCCTGGTCAAGCACCCTAAGTACGCCACTCTACCTACACCCCGGCAGGCCGAAGTAAGGCGGGTCCGTGTACAGTTGGATCTAGCAGAAAATACAACACATTCGGTTGTATTTAGAATCGCGTTTGACTTAAAATCTTCTTGAGAGTCATAAGCCGCGACGAAGTTATAGACAAGAAACAAATTTTACTATTTTTCTTGGCTTAAGTGTGCAGGAAAAATAAAATCTACGTTGATGGAGAAAAGCCGGAGCTAACTAAGCTTCGACTCCCCTAGGGGGGCCAGCCGTCGATGCTGAATAAAAGATGGTGAGAAGACCCCGTAAATGGAGTCTGCTGCCAACAAACTGAGTGTTGGCAAAGGTCACTGCCGGAGCTACTAAGCTCCAACACCCTGGAGGATTAACTATCGATGCTCTACGCGTTGATAGAGACTATTGCCGGAGCTACTAAGCTCCAGCGATAGACAATGCCGGAGCTTCTAAGCTCCGACAACCTCAGGGGGCCTTCACTATCGAAGACTTCGAACCTAAATTCTACAAGTTCGGAGCAAAAGAGTCTTCAACAATGCACAATATCCTCTTGGTATATGTTCACAATCAAATTGTGTACATCTACCAGGGGGCCAAGTGAAGATAAAAGTGAGTGTTGAAGACAAAAAATTGAAATTCACAAAAATTTTGGGGATTTCATTTATCTGGAGACAAGGGATTACATCTGGAGACAAGGGATTACAAAATTGAGGAAGAAGAAGAGAAAATACAAGTGAGAACTACAGAGATGGTCCTAGACCCTATGGAAGGATTGGGCGACTTTCTGGGCAACCTCCGATACGCTGGCTCGGATAGCTTCTTCTTCTCCTTCGACGGGACCTTCAAGCACCGGGTCCAGAGGAAATTGGGAGTTCCGGCTGGTGTAGCACGTCAGCACGTACTCTGCAATGTTCTTCGCCAGGGATTGCCCCTCAACCTCCAGTTGGTCCGCGATGACATCGCCCACCTTGGAGAGCTTGCTACCTGCTGCGCTCAACGCCTGCAGCGCTAGGTCCGGCTCCGGCTCCGGATCATCCGGGCGCACAGGGCTGAAACCCATCGGTGTCAGTGCATCATTGGCCTTGCTCAAGAACTCCCAAATCTGTAGGGAGTCCTCAGCCCTCAAGCCCTTCATATCTTCCAGGGATCTTCTGCCCGCCACCAGTTCAGAATTCTCACGGGCAAGGCGCTCAACTTCTTTGGCGTTTTGCTGAATCTTTTCAGCAACCCGCCTTTCGAGTTTTCCGAGCTCCTCCTCCCGGAGGTGGATCTTGTTCCGGGGTCAACCAGGTCCTTCTCACTACCCCTCACTTTCTTCTCCCTGGCAGTAAGGGCACACTCTTGTTCGTAGAGTTCCTGCCCTCGCACCCATGTCTTATCCTCTTCCTCTTGGCAGCGCTCTTCCAATTTCTTGGCGCGCTCCTCGAGACCCTTGTCAGTCAGAGCCACCTTCTCGGTGAGCTCCTCCTCCCTCCTCGGGACATCATCATGCAGCTCTAGGAGTTTCTGCTCTTCATCCTCGAGCCGTTTCTCCCTCTCTTCAAGTGCCTCTCGGCGCTTGATGAGTGCAGTGTTAATGGCCTCAAACTGTTTGTGGCGTGCATCGGCCGCATTATTGGCAGCTTTGGCCTAATCTTAGATCTCCCGGGATTGAGCATCGAGGGCACGAGTCATACTCTCCCTGTCATCCAGTAACTTGCCCCAGTACTCCAGGCGGACCTTCTCCCGCTTAATCCATTCCTTGTCATCCGCTAGCCTCGACTGCGCCAGCTTGGTCTCGAAGTAGAGCCGATTACGCCACCACCTAAGGGTTTGGCGCTCCTCTTCAAGAGCCTTGCTGTCGTGGAAGAAGGAAAGTTGGACTTGACGCAGACTGGAACATGTGTTGTCAATGGACAGCGACAACGAGATGGGTTCTGGACCTGCTGGGGTCTCCTCCGCTGGTTCCAGCGGGTCTTCGGATACAAAAATTGGGTCCCACTCTACAAGAGTGGTCCCCTGGGTCTCCATGGCACTAGGGCTGTCCTCCGAGATGGCCTCAGTCGCCATCGAGGAAGGCCCCGCCGCCAAATTTTCGTTCACCCCCTCAGGCTGGGGGCCAGCGACTTCGCTGGGGCACTCCGGCTCAACCGCAGGTACCTCCGACGTCGTCGCTTCCGGAGCAGGAGCCGCTACTGGCTCCGGTCTGGGCACCTCTTCCGATGAGGGCTCAAGCTCCGTCACCTCTTCAACAACCGGCTTAGGAGCCGGAAGATCTTCAACATCGACCGGCCCTGTGGCCGGATCTCCAACAATGACCGGCTCAGTGGCCGGTGCTTCGGAGGTAGCTGGCCCAACTGCCGAAACTACCTCAGTTTCCGGCGCGCACGCCGGAGCTTCAATCACCTCTGGCTCAACCGCCGGGGCTTCGACAATTTCCGGCTCAGAGGCCGGGATTACTCCTTCCTCCGGTTCAACAGCCGGAGCTTCCATCATCGCAGCACCAGAACCCGGAGCTTCAACCTCCGGGACAGGTGCCGCTGGCGCATCTTCACTCCCGCGGTCCGGCGCTACTACGGGAACTTCTGGGGATGAGTCGAGGTTCATGACCACGACAGCCGGCGCCGGAGCTGTCGCAGCTTCGACCACCACTTGGGGCGGCACTGGGACAGGAGCAGAAGCTCCCGCTCTCACGGCTTCAGCCACTGTGGCCGAGGGTGGAGCCTCACTCCCCTTCTTGGAGACACTGCAAATGATGAACGAAGAAAATTAAAAAATATTTGCTACAATAAAAACAACTATCCAAGGTAGAAATCAAAAATTACCTTGGGAGGCTTCCGCACCAGCTTGCGCGGAACCTTTTTCCCGGGTGTTCTGGGCTAGCCATAGCCGGCGCAGAAGCTCCGGAAGCCCCCCCGGAACTCGTCGCGGCCACGGGTGTTTCCCGGGTCGAGGCTCCCCTCGATCGGGAAGAACCCCCGGACCTGGAGGCCTCCACCGGCCCAGGAGCTGGAATTGCACGCCCGGAGCTAACACCCCGGGAGGACCCTACTACGGGGACAACCGCGCTCTGAGAGGACCCCACTGCGGGAACAGTCGCGTTCTGGGATGACCCCACTACGGGAACATTCGCCGCAGTTGCAGAGGACCTTCCCCTCCGGAGAGACGGAGCTGACGCAGAAGTAGCGGGCCCGACGGACCTTCCGTCGGCGTACTGCAACTTCCTCTTCCGACTCACTGGTTCATCCGCCAGCTCCTTGCCCTTGCCGACGACTTCTCCCCTCGACTTAGGAACAGAGCCGGAGCTATCCTTGGGTACTCTGGGGATCGCTACCCCGAAGGTTGGTCTTCTCTCGACGACACCAAGGTCGTCAAGCATGGGCATCTTCCACCGGAGCTCCCTGCTGAACTCCACTTCCACGTTTAGAGGAAGAAAAGCTGATGGCGGAGTCAAGTCGTCGCCTGCGACGTAGATGCCGTGCTGGAACTTCTTAAGGTGGAACTCCAACGTTTTCCCCACCATGTTGGACTTCAACCCGGTCTCAACCCGGTCGTCGTCCATCACGCTGTTGAGGGCCCAAGCAAGTTTCTCCCTCCTCTTCAGCGGCGCCCACCTGTTGACCAAGAAATTGCAAAATACCGCCTGAGGAGTCAATCCTCCTTCCACGCATTGGTGGATCCTGGTCAAAACAGGGTTGAAAGCTTCTGCCAGCACCGGAGCTTCACTCCAGATCATCGTGTCGATGCCGGGAAGACCATCGGGCAGCTCCAACCTCTCGTGCTCCTCCACCCTGACGACAATCCAGTCTTTCTTCCAGTCATCCCACTTCCCAGAGGGAAATGACCGGAGGTACTTGAATGGGCACTTCTTGCGCTTCACGAAGTAGTAGAAGCCAAGGTACTCATTGCTCCGGCCAGTGGTGTGGACGGTGAAGAAGGTCCGGAAGAGTTCAATGCAGAGGGGGGGTGCCCACCCACATCTCACAGAAGTGGACGAAGATAGACACGAGGAGAATGGAGTGAGGGCCAAGGTGATACAACTGCAGACCATAGAAGTCTAGCAGCATCAAGAAAAAGGAAGAAAAAGGTAGGATCAACCCCACCATGGCGTACGAGGAGAAGTACACCATTTCGCCGGAGTGCTCCTTCTCGAACGGGAGCTCTCCACCGGCGCGGACCGAGCAGTTGAAGAAGTCCGAGGACCATCCCATGAGGGCCCGGACCTTCTTCAGGTCGCCATTGGTCTTGAAGCGACTCTCGCGGAGACCCAACTCCTTCGCGGCACAGCTAGGAAAGAGAAGAAAAGCGAAGCACAAGTTGGGTGTTTGATCGCAAGAACAGATGAGAGGCGTAAAGAACTCCCGACGGTGCGCACTTTCCTTCTTAAGTAAGCCCTCGCAACGCTTAGATGGAAACCGCAAGGAAGTCGAAGGTACCACCCAAAAATTCCACCCAGTCGATGACAAGCGAGCTCGGGACCACCCCGACGATCAAGTCGAGGTTCTTACCCAGGTGAACGGTTGTCATCAAGAGGCGGGAAGCCCAAAGGCGACGGCCTGACAAGGCGCGCGGAACCGATACGGTTTTTGTATCGGGAACCGGCGACCTTCAATTGCGTGAGATCCGCACGCCAAAGATCTCATCTGCCGCACGCGGGACACGCCACGCGGCGAGGATTTAATTCAAAGTTTTTGCCAACGGCACCCTCAAAGACCCTTGAAGACTCAGTTCAAAGGTCGCGAGGATGGACCCACCTCCGACGGAACGACTTCCCCGGAGGTAGGTCCAGGGGGCCACTGTCGGTATCCTAGAAACCGTACACCCCTTGAGGTTATAAAGATCTCAAAGGAAAATTATCTACTTGGTTTGAAGACCCTCGAAGGCCCACATGTCAGATATAACTGGACCCGCTTCTCCAACATGGTTAATCCCTGGGTCGCCACGTGTACTACCAAACTGGAGCTACCGCCCACAAGGGGGAAGCTCCGGCCCATGTACCGAAATTGCACCTCCAGACTTAGCCCCAGACCCGAGAGAAGCTCCGGACCTGACACGTGTCGGGTAGCCCCGGAGCTACCTGTTTCCACAGTATGCTCCGGAGCTGCCACGTGTCCAACCGTCGGATCTTCAGCGTCTAACCTCCGGAAGACCCCACAACGGCTACGGATCTTCAAAGGGGAATCAAGGACTTCAAGACCCGATTAAGTGTCATTAATACCATATTAATAACACTTAAACGGACGATCTTAACACCAATAACGGTGTTGTCAAAGCCCGTTACAGGGTCATTAAGAGCAATTGTGTTAAATAAGTGTCAATACTAGTAACCGCCGGGGCCACATGTCGGCCCAGGCTAACTTGTAACGGTCTGCTCTTATACTATAAAAGGACAGGCCGGCGACACGTTCAAGGGGCTAGAGAGACACACACGCCATTGACGCTCAACACAAGCTCAAACAGCTAATACAACACCAACACACCCGTGGAGTAGGGTATTACGCTCAGGCGGCCCGAACCACGTAAACTCATGTGTCTCCTGTGTCAATTCCTACTCACCTTCTTGAATCTCCGCGCGCCCATACCGAACATCAAACTCCCCTATCACTTTAGCAGTATAGGGAGATCTGCCGGTTCCAAATCACCGACAGATAGCGGCAATAAAGAGGGACAGGCCCAGTGCACCTAAATAGAAAAGACGCGCATGTTCCCTAGATAAGCAGGAGCTCACACTCATAAGTCAATAGTCATGTACCCAATCCGACAATAACAGGCTGGCGCCGAACTACTATATACGACGGACGAATGAGAGGTCGTGACAAGACGAACGAGACGCCGCCTGTCATGATGAGGGTCTATGTGTAGCCCTGCGGCACGGCATGGCAGGTGGCACATTGAAACCCTTGTCAAGGGATAACATTTACTCACAAATCTTAGGAGGGATTTGGTACACCCAGGGCTACATGTCGGGCCCCGGGATCCACTTGTAAGTTGCTCGACCTTGAACTATAAAAGGACCGAGCAACAACCCACTAGGACAAGCTCTCTCGGACCCAGAGTCACTTAACACACCCGAGCAATACAACACAAACCACCGTGGAGTAGGGTATTACGCTCAGGCGGCCCGAACCACGTAAATCCCTTGTGTTCATCGTTCGCTGCGTTCGATCTAGTTAGGACTCGCCCCCCCCCCCCCCCCCTGAAAATACATCGAACCTCCGCGGACTGCTTCCGAGCGGGTCCGGGGACACTTATTTTTAGTTAATGTTATTTATTTTAGAAATAATAGCATGTGATAATTTTTTAGTTTTAGAAGTAATAACATGCAATGTTATTTGTAAATTTTATTATTAGGTTTTAGAAGTAATATCATGTAATGTTATTCGTAATATTATTTTTAAGTTTCTATTTGTTTTTAGATAATAAGACAATGTTTATACTATGTGAATAGTCATTCTTGACATGCGATTACTTTTATTTTAGAAATAATAACTTATGATAATTTTGTTTTTATAAATAGTGTTTCAGATATTTTATGCAGAAAGCACAATTGTTTATGGTTCTAATGGGATTGATTTGTCTGGGTTCACGTCGTGTGATAGAGGGATAACAAGAACAAATGAGAGAACATTTAGTAGTGTCGTGAACTGGTTGATGAAAACATTTAATCTTGATGCACAACAACATCAGTTGAAATTGAAAGAATGATTAATCGCGGGAGAAATGGATTTTACTGAGATTTGATTGTTATTAGGAGAACACATAATTGGAGAAATTTTGTAGATACGGTTGTGGAGCGGGGTTGGCCTCTAGTGCTTCTCGCGCAAGCTGAAATGAAAGAAGTAGAGAATGCAACGGAAACTGATGAAGCAAATAGTATGAAAAATGATGTATGAATGAAAGAAGCTGGAGATAACTTTGGAAATGTCTAGCAAATCGATTTATAAATTTTTATAAATTTATGTGTAAAATCCATTAAGCACGGGGTGAAAAATGATCACGCACGAATTTCGTACGTGCCTCGTACAAAGGTTCTGTTCACTTCGTATGAGGCACACACGAATTTCGTGCGTGCCCATTTGTTACACCGTGACTAGTATTTTCTCCACTGTGGTATGCATCAACTGACGTGACGCAGATGAAATGCGCATTTCGTATGAGTACGTACGACTCTAGGTCAATTTTTCCAATTCGTCATTCTGTGTGTTATTTATATTAAATTATTTTTTAAAAGATATGCTAATAAAAAAATTATAAACTTTAAAGCAGTAAACAGTTGAGCAGGTATACATGCACAGCACAGTAGTAGTAAACAAAGACCGGCTTGACGATCATTATACTCCCTCAGCCTGTAAAAAAATATTGTATTTTAGTTCAAAAATAAACTACAAAATGACAACCTTTTAAAAATGGAGCTTGCACAAAAAATCAACACTAGCCTATGCCCAATGTGCAAAAGACTATGTTTTGCTCCTTCTTCTATAATGAATCACCTGCCTTTTGTCGTAAAAAAAAGGATATTGTATTTTACCCTTAATTGCGTGTTGAATTATGATTTCATCGTTTTTTCGAAACAAACTTATGATTTTATCTTACGATTTTTTTTTTCGAAATGAAACCAAAGCACGAGGACCTGCTGCGCGACCCGGACAGCAACGTGAGAAGGCTGGCGGAATTCATTTCCCGGTCCGTTCTCCGCCGCCGAGCAGGTCGTCGTGGAGCTGTGCAGCTTCGACGAGACGAAGGGTCTGGAGTCTAGAGGTGAACAAGGCTGGCACGTCGGGAGCGAAATGCGCCATGCCGCGGGACTCGTTCTTCAGCAAGGTTGTCGTCGGGGACCGAGCGAACCACATGACGCCGGTGATGATGGCCGCGCGGCTGGACGACGTCGTCAGCGAGAAGCTGCACGGATCGGGGCTCGCCTTCGCAGGATCGTTTCGAGATGCATGACGACGTCCGAGAAAGAGAAGCGGATCTTTATATACGGTTTTGTCCCAGTTTGCGCTTCAATAATTGCAGCTCACAATGCCCGCTCTGCTTTTGAAAGAACGTCTCCACCACGGTGACACAGCCAACTCCGGACCTCGACGGCTTCTCCTGGCGATCGAGTGCGGGCCAGGAGCATACATGGCGAGGTAGGCCGCGACCTTTGCCATTACGAGAAGCAACAGGCGACATCCGCAGCGCGGTGAACAAGAGCATCTGCATGTTGGAGCAGCGACGAGCCACGCCAAGAAGAGTAACACTCAATCTAGTCTAAGTCTAGTGCGCAGGGAAACGACACAGCCTCCGTACATAGCTGTGTAATCCAGACAAGAGTATATCTGTGTGACGCCAAGACAGGGAGCATCACATTTCCACACCGTGAAGACACCAACACAACACATAAGAGACAGAGAACAGAGAGACACAAACACTCAGCAATGCGTGTAACGGATATTTATTTAATTCAATGCTGAACGAACGTCGCACGTTCACGTTCAGCCGCTACACGTAGACGACCAGCGATACACACCGAACTCATTAAGCAACAAACGCCGCCGCCGCGGCCTTGGCGCCAACGGTGCGAAGCAGGTGGAAGCCTGCAACGACGGCCACGCCTGCCACCACGAGCATAGCAGTGCTAGCGATCCCAACCATGGTGTTTGTCGGTAGCCTAAAACCATACACCCCCTGAGTTTATAAAGATCTCAAGGTAAGGACATCTACTCAAATTGAAAATCCTCGGGGGCCACTTGTCACACATAACCGGACCTGCTTCTCCAACATGGTTAACCCTTAGGTTGCCACGTGTACTGCCAGACCGGAGCTACTACCCACAAGGGTGAAGCTCCGGGCTAGGTACCGAAACGGCACCTCCGGATTTAACCCCTGACCGAGAGAAGCTCCGAACCTGACACGTGCCAGGCCACCCCGGAGCTTCCCGCTTCCCACAAGCAAGCTCCGGAGCTTCCACGTGTCCATACGTCGGAGCTGGCCGCTTCGAACCTCCGGGAGACACAGTAACGGCTCTGGATCTTTAAAGGACAGCCGCGGACTTCAAGACCCGATTAATTGTCATTAATTCCACGTTAATGACACTTAATCGGACGATTTTAACACCTGTAACGGCACTGTCGGAGCCGTTGCAGGGTTATTAACAACAATTAATCTCGTGTATCAATACTAGTAACCGCCAGGGCCACATGTCGGGTCAGGCTGACTTGTAACGGTTTGTCCTTGTACTATAAAAGGACAAACCGACGATACACGAGGGGATCGGACTCTCGAACGCTCTCAAGCTCGCAAGTTAATACAACACACACACACACCCGTGGAGTAGGGTATTACGCTCAGGCGGCCCGAACCACGTAAACTACTGTGTCTCTCGTGTCCAATCGTGATTCACCTTCTTGAGTCTCCGCGCGCCCAAACCGAACTACAAACTCCTTCAACACTTTAATAGTGTCAGAGGATCTGCCGACTCCAACAGTCGACAGTGTTGCTCCGCGCTTCGGCCTAGTAGCTGGAGTATAGGATGTGGAGGTTTTGGAAGGCTGCCGCGGCACGGCAGAAGCGAGAAAGGCTCGATGGGAAAACGGTGGTGTAGCTGCGAGGGTGGCCGGGGCACCCCTCTATTTATATGCCACGCGAAACGAACCTTCCCCCCTCCACTCGCTTCCCCTTGGTCCTGCGGCTGCGCCGCATCATGACCAAGAAAATAATGCTTCTTAATTACTCCCTCTATCCAATAAAAAAAATTCGTTTTTAACGTATCCTCTCAACGCCGACTAAAATACTCTCGTCCTCTTGCGCTCCTGCATGCACCGAATGCAGCGACACTTCGCTTTCCATGCGTCACTCAAACCTGCAAACTCATTGGGTTCGGTGCACGGTGCATGCACAGAGGCCATGGGCAACTCAAGCTTCAAGTTTGGCTGACTATAGTCTGGTGCTGGTTAGCAGTTCACAACTGATTTAATCTGCCGTAGAGTTTAGCAGTGACACGATAACCCCGTTATAAAAATAATCGTGTACTACAGGCTCTCCAGCTCAATGCGCAGCTCTACCTGAGCCTTCGGCGATGCGTCCATGCCTCAGTACTGATGGTGCTGGTAAGTTTAGGAGGTAAGTTTTTTAATTTATTAATCTGTAATTTGTACAATTATAATAGTAATTAACCGTGTACAGTGTTTGAAATTTTATCAAATTGCAGGCACTGAAATATAGACAGTCCGTATGTATAATGCAGTAAACATCAGAGCAGGTACAGTGGTACACACACGGTAGTTTTTTTTTCTCGGAAAGGAGCCGGCCGGCGAGCCGGTTCAAATTACAAACGAAGTTAACCCAGCACACCACAAGCACTAACATACAAGAGCCGGTTATATTAACAGGTAGGAAAAGAGTTGTTATAATTACAAGCGGAATATTCCAGGTATTACACATTACAGAGACCGACTTGACGTTCATTATACTAGTGAAAAACGAGCAACAAAAGCAAACTTATGATCTGGAAATTTAAAAAGAGCTTAGCGCATACTCGCGGTCTCGTAGTAGTGGATTGCACACGGCTTAGTAGTGCAATGCATGGTGTGCAGGCCTGCTGACTACGCACCGACACAGACGCGGAAAAGGAAGGCGACCGGCGCCGCGACGGCCCAGGCGACAGGCCTCGCGCAGAAGACGGCGGTGGCCACGGCGGCGCCCCCCGCGCGCAGGATCACGAAGTAGAGCGCCGGGGCCGCCTCGAACGCCGCGCGCGATATGAGAAAGCCGGCGGCGCCCGGGGCCTTCATGGTCACCACGGCGCAGAAGCTTAGTAGACACCGCGCGCAGGGAGGCAGGAGCCAGGCGAGCGCCTTGCCGACAAAGAAGAGGCCGTGTACGAGGTAGCAGACCGCGTACACGAGCATCCTGCAGACCACGACGGTGGCGGCGTAGATTGCCGCCGGGAAGAGCCACACGAACGCCATGAGGAGGAGGACGTACCGCGGCGACGACGCCAAGCGCGATAGCGGCGGTGGCGACTTGGACCCACCGCCAGATCAGCTAGGCGAGGAGGTCGTGGGCAATGACAAGAGTCATCTACATCTGATAATGGGTAAGTGATATTCCTAGGAAATGGGTCAGTCGACTACTACCTTTCTAGTTAATAATAGGGATATAACTTATATAAGCAAGGCAATGAATTTTCTGAAGGCAACAGGTAGCACCAAACTCTCGTTGCAGTGACACGTTGAAAGCCTAAACAAGCAACCGATTAATTTGTACAGCACACGGTTTTCAAAATACTCACCGTCGCTTTGCAGTATTATCGGAAGCCAATCTGAGCAAAAATGTACACGGCCGGAGAAAACTGAGACTCCTGTCAATCGGCTCTCGGCTGCTCCTCCGCGTGGCAGGTGCCCAGCACGAGTGCGGCCGGGACCGGGGCGTTCGTGAAGGTGACGACCACATGTCGCGAAGCATGCTTCCGAGCTGGCCGGCCTTAATCGAGCGGGGCCAGGAGCGTGCATGCGTGGCGATACAGGCCGCGACATCGCTCGGCGCGACATTCGAGTCGCACAATAGCGCCTTTTCTTGGCCACCGCAGCGCAGAGCGATGTGAACAATAGCGGCCGCACAATCGAGTAGCTAGTGCAATTCCATTTCAACATATTAAACAACACTGCTGGTTAGTTCCATGACAGCTACATACTTCGTCTCAAAAATTTTGTTGCTTAAGGATATATTTTTTTTTTTAAAAAAATGGAGGGAGTAGCAATTAACTTCGTGCTAGCATTACCGTCCATAGTCTAGCAAAAGTTCTCGGTACGCGTACAATCAGAAGAAAATAGCACATGTTCATGACCACTCCACCACAAAAGCCGCGAACTGAGCCCGCGCCGCGGCACGCAAAGACTTCCTTTTGTTTCTAGAAAACCCAAAGAGTAAATACGTACGACTCCGTAGTCAACACATAACATAAACAACCGAAACACACAAACATGTAGCACCACGTGCAACGGATTATTCATTCATTTGCTCCGTCACGTACGGAGCGTTCCTCTGCTGAACATCTTACGCGTTCGGCAGCTAGCTACACGTACGTCGTCGATCGGCGCTATAGACCACAACATTAAGCAGCAAACGCCGCCGCCGCCGCAGCCTTGGCGCCGGCGGTGCGAAGCAGTTGGAAGTAGAGCTTCGGGTTCGCCAGGAAGGCCGCTCGGGAGATATGGAACCCGGCGGCGCCCGGCGCCTTCATCATCACAACCGGCTCCGCGGCAGGCCAGAGAAAGTACGCGCACGCGGCAACGCCAACTCCGACCGCCACACCCGTACGTCGCCGCGACTAAGGCCAAGTTAGCGACCATCGTGTAATTGCTCGATCGGTCTAAAAGTACTGTAGTAGGAGAAGCGGGACTTGGAAGGCTACACTACAGGCACGCGGCAGGAGCAAGAGAGGATAGATGTGAGAGAACGGTAGTGACCGATCGATGCAGCAATCAGGTGTGCTAGGGAACCCGATAGATCCATTTGTTAAGATGCTTAATTGAGATAATGAATGGATGTCCCGCTGATCTTAGGCGGCGTTTGCTTAGACCATAAAGATTATGAATTTTTCGGAAGTTAGATAAGGTCTCTCTGTTTTCTTATCTACCGTTTACATGCAGGATCCACTAATTCTACGTGCCCGACGACCCGGTAGATTACAATTTACAAGTACTCCCTTCGGTATCGAATTATTTGTCGTTAGGACAGCTCCGGCCAGTGCATTTTTAAGTCTTTTGGTTGTCAGAAGCGACAACTAATATGAAACCGGAGGGAGTAGCTAAAGAGGTGTGACGTCTGTCGGTGGGCTGGGACTTCCATAAGTTCGGAGTCAGAAGAGCACCAAATCGAAAATTACAGAGGCTGTGTTTCAGCTTCCGCCTTTTCGTGGAGATAGAGAGCGGTACAGACTGCAGAGAAGCGTGCATGGCGAGGTAAGGCTCTGCCTTTACGAGCAGCCACAAGCGACTTTGTTTAGACGCCGCGGCGTGGTGCACAAGAGCTAGCAACTGAATGCTAGAGTAGCGAAGTACAAAACGTGCAACGCCAAGCGCGGCTCATAAGAGTAACTCCCAATCAAGTCTATCTTGTCGAGAAACAATACAACCTCCATGGCCCAGCAGGATTAGAGCTTATGTGTGTGACGCAAAGACAGGGATCATCTCATTTCATTATGCAGCTAGGAACACACATAATAAAAACACGCAGACAATGTTCATAACCACACTGCACTCCAAACAACGAGCACAGCGGCCGCGTCGTGGGATGCGAAGACCGACATGGTCCGCGGCGTTAACACACAGCACGCCACACAAGGCGACTCCACACGTAACAGAAAGAACATAGAGACCAAAACATGCAACATTGCATGCAACGGCTATTTATTTAATTCTGAACGAACGTCGCACGATGAGCCGCTGCACGTCAATCGCCAATACACTCGATCTCATTAACCAGCGAACTCCGCCGCAGCAGCCGCGGCGCCGACGGTATGAAGCAAGTGGAAGTAGAGCTTAGAGTTCGCCTCGAAGAGAGACCGGGAGATAACGAAACCGGGGGCACCCGGCGCCGCCATAGTTGCACCCGGAGCCGCCACCGCAGCGACCTGCGCAACCACAGGCGCCGCCACCGCCGCGACCTGCTCAGCCACCGGCACCGCCGCCGCCGCGACCTGCGCAGCCACCGGCGCCACCACCGCCGCGACCTGCTCAGCCACCGGCACCGCCGCCGCCGCGACCTGCGCAGCCATCGGCACAACAACCGCCGCGACCTGCACAGCCACAGGCGCCGCCACCGCCGCGACCTGCTCAGCCACAGGCGCCACCGCAGTCATCACCGCCACCGCAACGCCCGCACCAACGGCTACGCCCGCCGCGGCGCGCATGGCAATGTTAACGATCCCAAACATCGTGACGCTCGGCCTGGTAGCCGGAGTACGAGAGGTGAGGGTTTCGGAGTGCTGTCGGCACGACAAGAGCGAAATGATCGACGGGGAAACTTTGGTGAGGCTGCGAAGGGGCCGTGGCACCCCATCCATTTATATGCCACGCGAAGCGATCGAACCCGCCCCCTCGGTTCCCCATGTTTCTGCGGCGCATCATGACCAAGAAAATAATGCTTCCTAATTACTAGTACTCCGCTTCGGTACTCTCCGCCTAATTATTATCCTCTCCAAGCCGACTAAATATTCGGCATCGTCTTGCGCTCCTGCATGCACCGAATGCAGCGACTCTTCGTTTCCATGCATCACCCCATACAGCAAAAACCCAACCTTCAAGTATGGCTGATTATATTCTGGTGCATTGGTCAGCAGCTCACAACTGATTTAATCTGCCGTAGAGTTTAGAAGTGACACGATATCCCCCTTCAAAAAAAAATCGTGCTCTACAGACTCTGCAGCGCAATGCGCAGCTCTGCCGGCGCCGGAAAAAATTCCAGGTCATATGTTTTTTTTTTTTTGAAACACGGCATGCATGGCCAGATTATATTATAAGTGGAAAAGAGAGTTTGGGTACATGCACAAGTGGTACATGGTAACAAGAAGGTAGTGGAAATAACAAGAGCAGGTACACGTACACGGTATTACTTCCTCCGTTCTCGAAAGCTTGTTGCTTCGTAGTTTAAAAATGAACTACAAAGCGACAAATTTTTAAATACAGATGTAGTAGTATGACAGAGACCGACTTGACGTTCATTATACTGCTGCAAAACGATCAACAAAAGCAAACAGAAGCAGGGCGTCCTAATCGTAGGCCGGGTGTTTCTGCTTCCTTGGAGCTGGTTTTCAGGGCCGTTTATGCAGAAGCACCGTAGCTTTCGAAAACAAAAATGCAGAAGCACCGCGCGACACAGTACAGATACAGGTACAGCGCTAGTGCGGCCGAGAGGATGTACCACGATGACCGCGCGAGGTGCAGTGCAGCCAACTCCGGAGCTCGATCTTTGCCCTTTCCTCTTCCTGCCGACCGATCGCGGGACGGGAGCACGCATATGCATGGCGAGGTAGGCCGCGTCGTCGATCTACCCGGGGCTTGCCAGGAGAGCCTTTGCTTGGTCGCAGCAATAGGATTGAGCACCTATCAGACGACGGTCGTGTATTCATCAACTATAGGTAGAGATTTAATAATAAAAATTGCTATAATTACTCTGCATTCAAATTATATGGTTGGTGCTTACTCTTACTTATTTTTAATTCGATGTTATTAATAATGGGTTATATCTTTTTTTAGATGATGGGTAAGTCCCGACCTTCTCGTCAGGGGAGGTTATGACCAGTTTATTACAAGCGAGTACAAATACAGACACTCACAACCCATTGTCTAGAATAAGACGACAATAACTGGACGACTAAGCACACGACTGTGGATCGGACTTTGTAAGCCAATATTACGGCACGTCCATCACTTCATATTTTTTGTAAGTGCATCCCAGATCTAATGCTCATGACTTCCTCTGTAAAGTACCTGCATTTAATATTATGAAATTCAGTCTGAAACTCACTCCTACCAGGAATCGAACTCGAGATCTGAGTAGTGATACTTAGAGTACTTAACCAATAGGTCAAGCCCCCTTTCACATAATGGGTTATATATATCTCTCTGTTTTGCAAAAGCCATATTTTTCATTATCTAAAAATACATAAAATGTAAATGTCAGGGGTACGGGTAAGACGGTCAACATGTAGAGGTTGCGAGAAAGCACAAAGGTTAAACATTTTATAGTACGAGAGCACCTACTTTATATTTTAAAAAGCAAGAGAGGAAATGCCTAAAGGCTACTCACCACCAGTGAATGCGAATCCTGTGCCCACATTGTGAAGCTTAGGTCGTAAGCTATCCATTTTGATCTTTTTTATATTTTAAAACTTGTATTTAATTTAATAGCATTGTCTTCGTTCTCAAAAGTTTGCCGCAACAACACGGCCTAAAAGTTAAACCAACGAATTTGCATGTAGTTTCCTATACCAGTATATGTCACCTCTATTCTAGCGGATGCGACTCTGAGTTTCAAGTTTGGTAACTACATTTTGGTGCATCGGTGGTCAGCATTCACAACTGATTCAATCCGCCGTAGAGTTTAGCAATGATACGATTTTCCTGTTCACAAGGAAACGGGTTTATTATACATAAGTATAAAAGCAGTAAACAGCAGAGCAGGTACACTGTACACATACACGGTAGTACAGTAGTACAACAGAATCCGACTTGAAGCTCATTATACTTGCGCATAGCGATCAAACATAAGCAAACTTTGGAGCTGAAATTAAAAGGAGCATAACGAGTAAGTGTAGCCATACTAGTGGATTGCACGGCTCAGTAGTCAGTGCAATGGGGGCGTGTAGGCCTGAATAACTTCGTCAGCTTAACTGCGTCAGCTTAAAACGAATTTCGTATGTGGCACATAACTGCGTCAGTTTAAAACGCATTCAAAACTCAATAAAACATAACTGCGTCAGCTTAAAACGAATTTCGTATGTGGCGCATACGAAATTTGAATTTCGTATGTGCCACATACGAAATTTAAATTTCGTATGTGACACATACGAAGGTGGGTTAGTTTTGAAAATTTTTCATTTTGTGTGTTGTTTATATTAAAAACGTTTCAAAATCGTATATTAATAAAAAAAATTCGACAGAGACGCGGAAGAGAAAGGCGACCAGCGCGGCGACGGCCCAGGCGACGGGCCTCGCGCAGAACACGGCGGTAGCCACGGCGGGGCCGGCCGCGCGCAGGATCACGAAGTAGAGCGCCGGGGCCGCCTCGAACGCCGCGCGCGATATGAGCGCGCCGGCGGCGCCAGGGGCTTTCATGGTGACCACGGCGCAGAAGCTTAGGCACTGCGCGCAGGGAGGCAGGAGGCAGGCGAGCGCCTTGCCGACAGCGAAGACGCCGTGTCCGAGGTAGCAGACCGCGCATACGATCCCCCTGCAGACGGCGACGGTGGCGACGCAGATTGCCGCCGGGAAGAACCAGATGAGCGCCACGAGGAGGAGGACCGCGGCGACGCCGAGCACGTACTGCAGCGCGACGGCGGCGGCGGCTTGGAGCCACTACCAGAGCGCTTCCAGCTGCTGGGCAAGGTCGTGGGCCGCGCCCGCGAGAGCGGCGAGGAGGTGTGGAAAGAAGCCAGCGACGAGATGCCACAGGCCGCCGAGGCCGGAGCTGATGGCACCCGCGGCGCCGGCGCCGGCGGCAGCGAGCAGATGCCAGAGCGTCTCAAACGGAAGGACCAGCTGGTGGGCCGCGCCCGCGAGAGCGGCGAGGAGGTGGAGGAAGAAGCCCGAGACGAGATGCCACAGGCCGCCGAGGCCGGAGCTGATGGCTGCTGCGGCGCCGGTGACGGCGGCGACGAGCAGATGCCAGAGCGTCTCAAACGGAAGGACCAGCAGGTGGGCCGCGCCCGCGAGAGCTGCGAATAGGTAGGCGAGGATGTCGGTGAAGAAGCCCGCGATCAGCTGCCACAGGCCGTCAAGGCCGAAGCTGAAGGCAACGACTCCTCGGGCGACAGCGGTGCCGCCGCCGCCATGCAGGAGCTTCCTTGCTGCTGTCTGGGCGATGGCCATGCCAGACTTATTATCGCTTCTCAGACTCTCGAGTGGTGTGGAGGTGAGTGGAGTGAAATGCTGCTGTTGCCTGCTTCCTGACTTGTCTTGACCCCCGGCATTCTGGTGTGCAGTGGTACGTAGGCACGTTATATTATGCTTAGCCTTTCTTTTCCCTAAAAAAGAAAGCGTTTATGCTTCCCTACGTGTAGTGGCCTTGGTTTTTTCTACGATGACTTTGAATAGCAAGTCAAGAAGTTGGTGACCGGAAATTCCAGGAACCGTTGGACTACTGTTAATAGGAAGTATCATGCACATCATAAGCCCCAATGATACAAATACTTGTCAATTTTTTGCTCTGTGATTCAATCTTGCTTACATATTTGGTTAATGCATTTTAACAGTAGGGGCTTCCCTGCTATTTTCCCTTTTCAAATTTATTTTTTGATTTTCACTACTCATCTTTGACCAATCATCTTTTCTGTAAATATTTGTGCAAACATCCAAAAACAAAAACATGTTTAAAATACTTTTGATAATCTATATATTGCTACTTTTACCATTTTACATAAATAAATAGTTGGATAAATATTGCTAGTCAAAACAGGAACAGTAGAAATCAAAGTTGTCAAGTATTGTCATATACTATATGGTATAGCAATTTTGAAGGTCGTTTGATTTCCATGCCTTCGAATCTATGCAGCGGTGAACTAGAGCCCAAATACTCGGGACTCGGGAGGCACAAGATTGTGCATGGATGGACCATGAGTGGATTATAAGCGAATTTTCTGCATGCATGGAGTAATATATATTACCAGAATTATAGTTATTGAGTTCGAATTTAGCCGATATACTTGCCTCATATTCGACGGCTCAAAAGGTGATATTAGCGAGCTTCTGATACTTAATTTATTTGTCATGTCAATTTGTCAAGTTGAGGATATTTTAGTTCAGACTTCAGACACAGTGGACTCAAAAGGTGAGCCTTTGAGCAGCTTCATTCCTATCTTCATCCAGTGGTACAAGGGCCGGGGGTAGTTGTTGAATGGAAAAATTATAATCATATGGACCCTCAGCTAATTTTATGGAGCAAGGTCCCATGCTAGGGCAATGACCCAAAGTTAAACATTAGCCAGGCAAAAGGAGATAAGAATGCTGCAACTAATCCAAAGCAAGTGGAGAAAAGCACATATCAAGAGTGGCTGGAAGGTGACGCAACGGGTATGACGCAAGATACAGGATCTTGATGAGCGGTTTATGCGTTATTGTCACCTAGATTGAAGGACACGCCAGGAACAACACAACATCAGAAATTTAACAGGGTTTCCAAACATTATACTCACTAATTATTTCTTCATATTCGGCTTCATCTTTATCTTTGCAGATTGTGGGTTCATCTCTTAGAAGTGGCACACTCAACGCACCAAATTCAGACACATTTATCAAATGAACTCTATAACCTCATTGGTGGGGAGAGAAGAGAGTGCCCATTTTTTTTTCTTACAGCCGAAGACCATAGAACACGTGACGAGGGGCAGAATATACTGCATTTCCGTTAAAGCATACACAACACAGAGGAAACAAACACATCGGTACAATCTCCGGTCACAGCTGTGCAGGACCTGCGCTTGTCAATCAGAGAAAAAAAGGGGGAGCCAGTGAACACAATATATTGGTACAGGAAAAGCTCCAGACTTACATTCCACCCTCTGTAAGCCCATTGACGGGACCTGACCTTATTAGTGATTATGCCGGTGAGGATCGACGCAGTAAACGGTGGTTTCCTGGGTCCCCGAAGTTTGTAGGTGGCGGGCCAGCAATGTTGGCGTCGAGTTGAACGGCTAAACGACCTTAAGAGCTCATCCATTACTGACAGTGCGGAGCATCCATGGTGGCAACTTGCTTACTTGCGCAGGAGAAGGTTCCGGTTCAGACTCCCCTCGTGCTCCACTAGATGGACATGGCCTGCAATGATGACGATGATTATAGATTAACTGTGCAGGATGAGTGGAAATGTAAGTGCAGAATCAAAGGGCAGTAACATGACCGGTTTTGCTAGCAAGGTTAAACTAGTAAGTTGTTTCAAGCATGTTTAGCATTCAGCAAAGTTGCTTCTGGATTCTACTAAGTCATCAAATAATCTTCTGACAAATCAAAGGTATAGTCCATCATCAGCTAACGTAGTGCCACTATAACTGCATTATGAAATAGAAGGAACACAGACAGTGTTTGCTAAAGTAATGCACAATGCTTAGTGGCTTGCAGGCTCAGACCTCAGACCAAAATAAATACAGTAAAAGCTTATAATACCCAATATTTAAAGTTGGCACAGAATCTGGAACAGTTGCTGGTGACGGTGATTGTGGGCCTTTTGTCGCTCCATTCTGCTGCTCTTGTATATTCAGTAAAGCATTGTTTTTCTCCTTTTCTGCCTCCATGAGCTGTTTTCAAAAGTAGAATTAATGGAAGAGGAGTTTATTCTTTTACTGCTAGACCAATTTCGCCGTTCTGCCAGAAATGAGAAGAAAACTTATACCTTCTGCAGGACACCATTTTGATCTGCAAGTAATTTCTCCTGCACATGGGAAGAAAGATGATTGTAAGAGAAGATGTTGCTGCAAATATATTTCAGTATTGCGCATTTTGATACAGGCTTCTTATCCAGGTCGAGCAATCTACAATAACACCACTGATGTACTGAGATCCCCTTTTCTTCATTATCCTTTTCGGATTTTATTTTGAAACAGATACTTAGCCATTTCATTGTCTTAGGATGAGAGCCACAGCACAGTACTATAGCCTAACTGAAACCCTAACATCTTTATCAAGATGAATCTCTAAGTTCATTTCCTTTCGGCAAGTATTTCCAACTAAAGTTAACCCCAAAAATGCTATGATATGCACGAATTTTCTATTGATGCTTCCTGAACCAAACTTCTATATAGACTAAGTTTAAGTTCTGTTTAGAGTATAGTCATGCACCAGTTGCATGGCATAGTGCTTGTGATGGCTGAAGATCCATGTATTTGAATACAGTTTAAGTTCATAAAATTAGCACTGATGCAGAATTTTGCATGTTACAGTGCCACCAAAAATTAAATCAATCTTACAGCAGCATGTTTTACGAGAATGGATATTTTGCTCCCACTATTTTTTTTTAAAGATGTGCCTGTCAAGGCTTTAGTGTTTCGTACCAAAAACTTTCTCCAGTGACCTAAATTAGAACGCAACATGCAAACTAACCTTCTTCTGAAGTTCAGAAATTGAATCAAACATGAGATGATTCTGCACCACCAACAAAATAAAATGCTATAATGAGAAACGTCTAAAGTAAGTAGGTAAATAAGCAAAAACAGCAATGAATGCTAACAACTTTAGAACAATTTCCTCACCTTTCTTGATCTTATGTGCTTCAAAGAACTGTCCAACTGTAGTTCCAATTGTTGTAGTTCTTTTATGGTCAGTGAATCTAGTTGTTCTCCCAACAGTTGCCTTCAGGTGTAAAAGACAAACAAAAAGGTCAGTTAGCATTATCATGGTAACTATCTTACTAAAATGTTTCTGCGAGACCTTTGACTCTTCTGAAGGGCATCAAGTTTGGATTTTAGCCTGACATATTCCTCTCCCCAATTTGCCTGGTAGGAAAGTATTAAGTATCAAAATACAGGTAATCTGATGGTCTGGTTAAAGAATACTTCAGTGATGACTACTTCTACCTGTTCTTCAATATTTGGATCAAGTACGGCTCTTTCTTCAAATGAGTAACGCTGGTAACGCTCAAGAATGCCTTCCATACTACAAAAGTGTCATATAGCAATATGGCACACCAATGGTAAAATGATTTTGTACTTGATAATTTTACAAGACGACATACCTAGCTTACCCAACACGGTTGGAACAAAGACTTTGTTGTTGTTATTGTATTACAGTATAGGGAATTTCGGGTTGCAGGAACAAGGTTTATTAACTTTCAGTAATGAAGTAATGAGCTATTTAGTTTCCTAATGAACCACACATATATGGACATGCAACAAGGTACGTAGCATCCGATTATTCTACTAGAATCCAAACTTTAATGACATAAGATCACAATTTTCTCAAATTAAGCATCATGCATGCAGCCATAATTCTTTTGAGTTCCGAGTACTAAATGAAGGAACGAAACTGAACTGAGATATGGGCAAGAAAAAACCTCAAACTAATGAGTAAATAACACAACCATCTTGTGTGCCATTTAGACTACACGTTGAACACAATCAACAGTTGTAGAAATAAATTCTCTCCTAATATACGACAAATATATTTGTAGAAGAGACCACGCATGTTTAGCAAAAATGTTATGAAGTTTTTGAAATACTTGCTTCTGCATCGTGACAGCAGCTTTTACTAGCGTTTCAGACGTTTGGTCTTTACTACATATACAAGAAACAAAGAGGCAAAGAATGGTGTCTTAGCAGTGATATAGGACACACCAAATTATCCATTTCTAACAGTGATATACATAACCTGTTATGCATTCACGAGGACAAATTTTGTGCTGCTTCTGCAGAAGACTGAACGAAATGCTCCTGCATAATACTCCTCCGGTCCAATATAATTGTCGTTTCCGACAGCAATATGTACTAAAAATACATTGCCGGCTCTTGTCTGGACGACATTTATTTTAGACTGGAGGTAGTACCTAATAAAGAGGCTAAGAGTTTGATCATAAGATACAAATATCGGCAGAAATCCGAGTCCGTCCAACTACCTATCTCAGTTTTTTTTTTTCTTTCTTTTTGCGGTTGAACTTCCTTTCCCAGTTTTACGAATGAAATAATCCTTGCTCTCACTCCAGTGCAAATAGGTTCAGTATTTGAACTAACCAATCACCTAAATCTCGAGAGCTACTTCGAAGTTCGAATGTGCTAATCAACATTCAGCACTACTACCGCAACCGCTATTTTCATATTTCAATACAATACGCATCTGCAGTGGCGTGCAGTCATAACCCAGGTCTAAGGAAATACTAATCGCTAGCAGCTATACGTACGACGATATCACTAGCAAGCAATCCCAGGAAGAAAGAAAGGTATAGACTATCACCGATGGAGCTCAGGTCGTCCATGCAACCGGCGGAAACCGCAAAAGGTAGCACGAAATAATAGCTACAGTGCACACCCAACTGTGGCAACTCAATTCCCTTCCGGAGGATCGATCAACGAGGCGGATCCATCATTCGGGTTCGATCGTCCGTGCATCCAGCGCACCCCACAGCACGAACCACAGAAACCGGAAGGAAGAAGACGAGGGGTGGAGGTCGAGCAGCGCACGGCACGGCGCGCGTACGTACGTACCTGGCGTGGCTGGAGTACTCGTAGAGCCTCCCCTTGGTGGAGAAGACGATGAGCGCGACGTCGGCGTCGCAGAGCACGGAGATCTCGTGCGCCTTCTTGAGCAGCCCGTTCCGGCGCTTGGAGAAGGTCACCTGACGGTTGATCTTGTTCTCGATCCGCCGCAGCTGCACCGGCCCGCGCCCCATGTCGCCCGCCTTCTTCCTCTCGTCCGCTCTCGCGCTCTGCTCTCCCGCCCGGCAACGATGGCGACTCGAGTGGTGAGGTGGGGTGCGCGGGGAGCCGGGGAGCTGGGAGAGGAAGGAGAGGAAGAAGGAAGGGTAGCGGGTTCAGATGGGACCGATGAGCGGTATGGCAAAACCGCCCTGGTTTTGGCCGCCGCGTTGTCGTGTTTTGATTGGATGGCGGCGCTCGGCGGCGGCGTGGAGCGATGGCCTCCGCAGGATCGGGAGAGGCATCGTTATTCTACCGAGCCAGGGGGTGTCGGCCCGCCCGCGCCCGCGTGTGGGGGCGGCTGGCTGGCGAGTGCACTCGAATTCCCGCGCGCGTGGACGGGGTTGGTCACTCGAGAGGCGTGTAGGACCCGCAGGGTGCGAAAGGATTTCCGTCGCCCAGCGGCCGTCGGGCACGTGTCTGTCGGGTACAAGGGAGCGAGAGCGAGGTGGCTCTGGCTGATGGGCCTACGTTGACTCGGACCCGTATGTCAGCTGTGCCATCTCCTTCAGTGGGACGACAGGCTCCATTCTACTTCCAAACTCGGGGAATTTCACTGCAATTCATGTCAAATACTCCCTCTTTATCTTTTTATTTGACGTTCAGACATTATATTGTAGTTCATTTTATTGTAAGAAGCGTCAATTAAAAAGATCAGGAGGGAGTACGTACCTCGGTATTCAGTCAGCTCTTAAGCATCGACAACTCGCGATCAACTCACCTGATAATTCCCATGGGGCACCACACACACAGAACAGAGAAAGCAATCGAGGAATCCTTCGGTTGCAGAGAGAGACAAAGAGAGCACAGGTCAGAGACTCCCATCGATCGCCGGCCACATCTGTGGAGTGTGGACACGGCGCCATCGATGGCCAAGCGCTGCGGCGGCTTACCTCCCGCAAGTGCTCTGACGCAGCATCTGCATCGGTAGAGCGAGCAAGTACACAGTGCATATATTGATCTGTTTTGATCACTGGCCATCAGCGCACCGAGTATCCTGCTTGCTTGCCAGCGTCCAGAAAACGAAGCTCCCATGTGACATGAGAAGCAGAAATGAGAAGCGGAAACGCGATAGTTTCAGGAAACATTCAGGGGCGCGAGTGATTGTAGCGTACTACTTGAAGATTACTATTCGGGGCTAAGCCAAAAACGGATCGATTGCCTTCGTTTTGATAGGATCTTCTTCTCCGTTACTTTTTTTTTCTTTGTTTGTCAAAATAAAAATCTTCGGATCGTCTAGTTATGTGCAGACCTGGCAATGGCAACTGAGGCTGTGTGCTGCTTCCGATGCCGAGGTGCAACTGCTGCAACTGTGTATCACACCCTGCCAACAAACATTAATTTAGGCAAAGAATGCGAGATTCTGTTCGTTCAAGGCAACGATCTGCTCTGGGTCTACTGGGTGGCTTGTGTATGATCTTGGACAAAACCGTGTATAATATGTTGACGAATAAGGCAAGGCATTTGAGTATGCCACTGTTATCCCAGAGAAAAGTCAGTAGATTTTCATGTGGTTTGGGCGCGTGCTTTATAATGAATACTCCCTCCGTCCCATTCCATCTTTATTTCTGGAATTGGTCAAAGTCAAACTAATCTAATTTTGACCAAATCTACACAAAAAAATATTATCTTTCGTAACACCATATTAGTACTATTGGATTCACCATGAATTATATTTTCACAACATATTTATTTTATATCTTAGAGACTTATATATTTTTATATAAACTTGGTCAAACTTAAATGAGTTTGACTTTGACCGTTTCTAGAAATAGAGTTGGAATGGGACGGAGGGAGTACGTTACAACAAAACTGTTAGCATCAAAGTCGTTGTAGTATAGTGGTGAGTATTCCCGCCTGTCACGCGGGTGACCCGGGTTCGATCCCCGGCAACGGCGCTTATAATTTTTGGATTCTATTTCCTTTCTTGCTGCAACATCTGCCTGCAGGCTGCAGTTACTGTCTCAGGCAGGACACAACTCGTAGTAGTAGCTAATACATACTGGATGTGACGCTTTCAAAAACGATTTCAAAACTATTGAGACATACTAATCAAAGTGACGATTTCAGAAGAAAAAAAAACATATCAAAATGAGACAAGCAAACTGCAAACACGATATAAATAAATGGGGCAAAACATGATTCTGAGTCAAGGCTCAAAACCAGTAACTTTTATTCTAATTTTTGAAGGTAATCCAATTCCGACATTACAACTCTTGCAGGACACGAAAACACTGTAAATACCCTAAATCTGCTGTGACGCTTGTCCAGGGAAAGTGACACTTTTATGTTACAATACAACCAAGTGTTCATCAGCACTAACCAACACAGTATTTCAGTAATCCCTATAAAAAGGAAAGTATTTCAGTATAATAGTCCTCATTAACATGCAAAGTTTATACTGTATTTCCTTTCACTTCTTGAGAGCAACATTCGCGGCGGTGGCAACTCCACCCTTGGGTGGGTTAAGCTGGTCCCAGGCTTCGATCCATGTGACCATGGAGTCAGCAAGCTTGTTGAAGTAGCCATCCACCTTGCCAAGCTTAGCTCTAACCAGCTTGGCGATCTCAAGGTAACACTTCTGGACAGTGTTGGCCTCCTTCGGAAGGGAAACTGACTGGAAGAAGGGGATCAACTCCTCTTGCCAGAAGATGCCATTGTACTCCTTCTTCAGGTTCACAAATGGGTTGCTTGCTTTGCTGTGCCAAATATATGGCAAGCCGGTCTTCACACCCAAGCCCAAATGATCTGTAATCACCTGCATTTAAGCATAGAAGACATCGTTAAGGTTGGCAGGGTTACTAAAAAATACTGAGTCAAGTCACAACGCAATGCAGGTGCAATAAGCTCGAATACTAATGACTACCAAGTTGCACAATGTACAACATCCACTCATTTTTTTTCAGTCATCAAAATTGGCCATTTGTAACTACACGAATAACAGGAAGACCATTCTGAAGAAAAAAATAACAGGATATACCTTGACGCACCAACCAGCCCACATATCATCGTAGCGACCAATTGGCTGGCCATCGCCCATAAGACCGAAGTACATTGCAGGACCAATGAGCTCACGGTCAAATGCAAGGTTCATTCCACACATCGGGAAGAGGGTGCCCTTTGGGATCGTAAGAATAGCATCCACATACCTGATTTTAACAAAGAAAATACCAGATTAGTAACAAATTAACTTTGCCACAATGATGAAAGTTGCTCGAAAATGCCCTGTCTTCACCTGGTATTTCTCTCACGGGGCTTGACAAGCTGGGTAGGTGCATCATAGTCTGGAATGTTGAGCCAAAGCCCATGAGAAACAGCAGTTGGAACACCTTCACGAAGGCTGAAGGGGTACCCTCGAACAAAATCAGCACCATCACGGTAAGGGTCATACAGAGTGTTAAAGAAAAATGGAGTAGAAGGGCTCAGAAGATTGTTGATGTGCTGCTCAAGTGCGTTGATGTCCTTTCCTGATGGATCTTTAGCAACCTGCAAGTTTGCCAAAATCATAGAACGAGCCAGTGATAAACAATGAATCAGGAGCAGTTATGTATTAGCAATACCCAGGTGTATTTAACAAGTACAGAGCAGAGGATGAAAATAATGACATTAGATTCCGAGGGTGTAAGCAATATATAATAATTTTCCTAATACCCCTTCTGTAACTCCTACAAGTTGCAATGCCTCTTGAACGTGGCCTCTTATACCTACAGTTGATTGTTTTTTAAGTAGATATCCTTTCATCAATTATTATGCTTCTAAAAAATCCTTTAGCCTCCATGATCTCCAGTGTATCAGTCCAAACAATGCAAGGATAAAACAAAAGGCGGAGTGCAATGCAAGGCTTGATGATGACATGGTCCATCTGATTTTTTCAGAGCGGTTGTTGTTCTGATATATTGTTGTGTATACAAATGTTGCTGAGGCATAATGTTTGGTCAGACGAAACAAAAATGTATGGCAATAAAAAAAAGGCAGAATGGTCCAAGGCTTCAAGGATATACCGTTCGTCATGGATTGGCTTAGGAACAAACTATGGAAGGTGCGTGTCTCTATTCCCGTCTCATATTTTTAAGCAAACATTTTTGTCCCCTGGTCACTGATTATGACCCTCAGGCTAGAAACAAATGCATATGCATCGACACAAGAGACAAAGTACGGCGGCAAGGCGATATGTACAAGACACCTGCATACAGTGCGTCAGTGCTTGTTCCAGCTCATAGACCTTGCAGTTCCTGCTAGCAATACAGAAACAGGGCAGGGATGGTATGTAGATCCAATGGGATGTTGCATTACACATTCCCATTCAAAGAATTGGGGAGACACTATCCAGCTCCGTATACCGTTCAATCAATCATCCGAAACACGTGTAATTTGCTCTCTACCTACCCATATAACAACAGGCGTTTCGAGGGAAAAGGTAACAACGTGAGTAATGGCAAGGTCGCTAACTTCGTGTCACGAATCCCAATGATCTAAAGGAAACATTTCAGCTCGAATCATCCAGAACGATAGTATTACAGGGAACAAAGCAAACAAACGATCAAGCAGATGCCGCCATGAACCTTATTACCCAGATAGTGTTAAATTGACAAAAATTAACAGGGGCCTAGCCATAGCCGAGGGGCCAAACGGATCTCGGACAGCAACGGAAGGAGCAGAGAGTGAAAAGGGAAAAGGAAAACGAAGGCAGCACTCACGAAGCAGTCGTCGTCGATGGTGTAGATGTACTTTTTTTTGGAGACGAGGTAGCCGAAGCAGCGGCACGCGGAGTCCTTGAAGGAGATGCAGGATGCCCTGGGCCCGAGGACGCGGTTGACGTCGTTGCGGTTGTAGAGCTCGTAGTCGAAGCCGTCGGGCACGCGGACGGTCTTGCTGGGGTCGCCGTCCTGCACGATGATGAGGTGGTAGGGCTGGAAGAAGGGCCGCCACATCTCGAGGAAGTCGAGGTTGCGGATCGTCGGGATGACGATGTCCAGCTCGTCCTTGAGCGGCGGCGCGTGCGGGGATGAGCGGCCGGCGGAGGAAAAAGCCATTGCGGGAAGGGAAGGCGCGCGGCTTTGAGGCGGTCGGAGCGAATGGTGCACGGGGTGGCGGTGGTGGCGGCCGAGTGGGGAGGCGGGGTATAAAAAGGAGGGTGGAGGAGGCCGGCCGGCGGTTGGGCTGGTGGAGTGGTGCTGTTTGCGTGCGTGGGAAGGGAGGGGGAGGGAACACAACGTCGTTGGGGCGGGGCGCTTGGCACGGCTCGCTCGACGACCCATTCAAACAAACGTTGGTCCGGCCGTGCAACAGTTGGGTTCGGCCCAGTGAGAGTGTGACTGACAAGGCCGGAGCAAGCCTTCGGTTGCCGTTGTCGTCACTCGTGACGTAGCTCTCTCGCTGGCTCTGCCACTTGGACGTGGCCCAAGAACGTTACTAAGACGCAACCTGTTCTTGTGCGCGAGGAAGGTCACTTGACGATCACGGCATGCGTGCACCGGCGTTTGGGCATGCGATGTGAATTCTGCCTGCGACGCGGGGCCTTTTTTCCCAGACGATGGAAACAGCTCAAGTCAAACGGTTGTAGACAAGGACATGCGACCAAAATCAGAATATGCTGAGAACCGGCCTGTAGCCGGATGGCTAGCTACTCCAGGTGTGAGAGATGCCCACCTAGATTCGATTCCTCCCGGACGCAGGTGTCTCACCCTTCTTCTTAACAGTATCCGGATGAGTTGCCCCGTGTGTTAAAAAAAAATCAGAATATGCTGATGTTTTGGGTACTTATGAAACAATACTGGCTAGCTTGTCGAGATCAGTTTCCATGAAACCTTTGAATATCCCGTTGAACTCTGAGTTAGACGGGTACAAGCAGGAACTGCATTTTCTTCAGCTCATGACGACCCCGTGACGGAAGAAATCATTTCTGTCAATAACCGAGACCAGAAATTGCACCATCGTCACCATTCACTCACGTTCAGTACGTATTGCGGATGGATGAGAACACATGACAACTCATCAATCCACTGGAAACATGCATCGGGCTGAATTTAACTATTAGTTTCACGTGAGATTTCACACATGACATACATGCCAGCTGACTTCATCGCCAAAAAAAAAACATGCCTGACGACGCAAATAAAAGGAATAAAAAGAGAGAGAAATAGAGAGGGAGAGAGGGTAGTGGCATAAAAGAAGATGCATCTAGTTAAACACGCGCGCGATGGATTATGTAGCAGCAGCGATCGATGCTGATCACTTGTTGCCGGACTCGGAGAAGAAGCGGTTGAGCGCGGGGAAGACCTCCGGGCGCTGCGTGCTGACGTAGCGGCGGAAGGCGTGCTGGCTGTACCGCTGGCCCTCGTCTGCGTTCTCCAGCACGGCGCTCTGCCGGTTGCTCTTGCTCACCCTGACGTCCGGGTTCATGAGCACGTTACGGGCGAGCTGGAACACGCACATCCCCGTCACGAACGACATGGCCGCGATCAGCGGGTACACCTGGATCGATGCGGACAGGACACGTACGGAGCAGCAGAACACGGGAGAGCAGAACACGAGTTAAAACACACGATCTCTGAACGTACATACGAACAGCGGCATATATCGAGAGGGGTCAGCAGGTTCGTACATCTGGTTTCAACCAACGGCCCATGTCGATGGAGAGTTGTTGTTGCCGGAGACGACGCTGGACTCTGATCCTTGAAACCGCCTCTTGCGTCTCCCTGCTAGAGCTTAGCCTTTTTCCTCTCTTTCTCTCTTGTTCCTCACCGTGCCAGTGCCATGCAAACGCGCCGGCATGCGTTTATATATACACGTGCAGATGTGGCAGCAGCAATAAGCCAAGACGATCAGCAAATTGCTTCGGCATGTCGCGGTGTCGCGCGGCGCGGCGCGGCTCGTTTCCTGTGGGCGGACGAGGGGTTTCTACGACATGCAGGCTAGGTGCTCGTGCCCGTGTCTGCTGACCAGAACGAACTCGAAACCACGGGCCGCCTGCTGTTTTCTCGCGCGTGGCGTCCCCGCCGCCTCGTCAAAATTTCCATGCGCTCGAGCAGCTAGCCGTGTGTATGCCTCCTAGTTCAGGTCAACCCTAGCTCTCCACGCGACCGCTAACCGTTAATAAGCCCGGTCAACTCGTGAGACGACTGGGTTTTCTTTGGTTTCTCCGGTGAATCTGTGGGCATGCATGTAATAAACCTGGTTTTCTCTCTTCTACACCTCGTGAGACACGGCGTATAGCAGCCTATCCAGCCAGCCAGGGGAGTAGTATATCCCTACATGCTACATACAAAACTTGCCACATCAGTATTGATTTATGATCCATCCACTACGGCGGAGCTGGCGGCAATGCTACAACTGGGTACCCGAGTCCGAGACACCGCCAGGCAGAACGAAATTATCGATCGACACGCTATCATCTGAACGAAAATAAAATGGAGAAATAAATAAACAAGTGATCTTCTGCAGGCTTGTCTGTCAGCAGACCGGCTATGCATGGAATGACAGCCTGCTGATGACAGGGATATGATGCAATCGCACGAGCAGCTCGGAGCTGCGTTTTATGTCCAAGTCCAAGCGCAATACCATGGGCACGCACATACTTTTCGATATCTTTGAAAGAGTACGCAAGAGTGCTCAAGCTAGTTCGTATATTTTTTTTCTGAAAAAATTACTCGGACACTCGGAATGTGACCAACTATTATTACTTGGATGAATAAGTATTACTCCCTCTATTTTTTATTACAGACTAGTTTATTTTTAAATTAACTGACAGCAAATAAAAAATAAAGTATCAAAGATCAACCATATTAATACATTTTTTATTTTAAAAATGACTAGAACCAGAATGGGCTGTACTGCTTGCGATGAGCCTTCTGTAAGGCCCAAACGCAAAACTCGAATGGGCCAATTTCATACGGCTCACCACCTCCCCAAGCCGGCCCGTGGTCGTCACATCGTCGCCGAGTCGCCGGTGGATGCCAGAAATATCTCCACGCTATGTCGGCAATAACCTCACGAGCTAACAGCCCATGACAGTGGACCCGAATCTTTTTTTTAAGTCAACGGTGAACCGTAATCTGGGGAACCCACCAGCATTGAGAGTGAGAGAGTGCCGTAACCCTAACCAGCTAATTGATTAATGGATGCCGAGGTGCGAACACGCTGTGAGCGGGCGAGCTAAAGCAGCCACGCTTCTCCCTCCTCCCTCCCCATTCCTCTCACCTAGTACTTCCTTTCCACGCCACCGCCGCAGCTCCGAGCTAGGGTTTCCTCCCGCCGCCGCCGCCGCCGGAGGAGTAGGAGAGGAGGAGGAAGATCAGGAGGAGAGGGAGACATGGGGACGCCGGAGACGTCGCGGGAGCCGTGCCCGGACCGCATCCTCGACGACGTGGGCGGCGCGTTCGGGATGGGCGCGGTGGGCGGCTCCGCCTTCCACTTCGTCAAGGGCACCTACAACTCCCCCAACGGGATGCGCCTGGCCGGCGGCGCGCAGGCCGTGCGCATGAACGCGCCGCGCGTCGGCGGGAGCTTCGCCGTCTGGGGCGGCCTCTTCTCCACCTTCGACTGCGCCATGGTCTACGCGCGCCAGAAGGAGGACCCGTGGAACTCCATCATCGCCGGCGCCGCCACCGGGGGCTTCCTCTCCATGCGCCAGGGCCCCGGCGCCGCCGGCCGCTCCGCGCTCATGGGCGGGATCCTCCTCGCGCTCATCGAGGGCGCCGGCCTCATGCTCAACCGCGTCCTCGCCAACCCGCAGAACCTGCCCCCGCTCCCCGCCGACGATCCCAACCTGGCCGCCGCGATGGCGGGGGGCGGCGCCGGCGGCGGCTTCCCCGGTCTGCCGCAGGCTCCGGTGGCCCCTCCTCCTGAGGCCGCAAGCTCCAGCGGAGGGTGGTTCGGTGGTCTCTTCGGCAACAAGGAGGAGAAGAAGCCCGCCACGGGTGGGGGCAAGTCAGAGATCTTGGAGAGCTTCGACACGCCCAGCACTCCGATGCCGTCGTTCGAGTACAAGTGAGGAAAAGGTGCGATTTTTTTTATTTCATTCGTTTTCTCTTCACATTGATGTTATTCCGGAATCAGAAAACTTTTCGATTCGGCCCCTATTTATGTTTTCCTTCGGTTCTGTTCGGTGCGTCCGGGATGGGACAATGTGTTCTTGCTGTAGAAGTTGGAAAGCGTTTGGACGTGTCTACTTTGCAGGTTGGCTGATGGTAGTGTTGCTTAGCTGGACTTGCAATGTTTCATCCTGGAACTGGGAGATTTAGCAAATACAATGACGGACAAGACAATAGATGGAAGGCTTAAATCCTATTCGTGTGCCGGCCTTTTTCCACAGCTCATATTCATATGCCCTCTTGTGTACAGTATGTGGGAACAAGTTTTGCAGAATGTTGTATTAGTAATAGTAGCAGCAGGACTGCTCAATATAGCATTCGTGGTATGCAATGTAATGCAATCCTACTGTACGTCTCAGGTTGTTTGAACATGAACCTGGAATGGCAAGTTTTTGAATCTGAGTCGTTTCACATTCACAACGTCCTGTCCTTCCAGAGATCCTCCGTTTTCTGAGTACTTGTCCGTTTAGCTTGCGCAAACGCCTACCCTTACCTGCCCAACTCTGCTCCAGCGGCCGCCACGGCGTAGCAGGGCTCCATGGCTGGTTTGGATGTTTTTGAACATACCGATATTTTGTTTTCATCGATTGGAGGGACCATGATCATGAGCATTGTTTTCAAGAGAGATCCGTGCAACACATTCAGATTTCTACAGCGAAGAACTAAATCAACTTTCACGCGGCCGTTGGCCTACACATACTGTGTGAATGTTCAGTGACAACTTGAACGAGTTCTGCACTCACGATGGATTCATCAGGTCAGGGAAACAGTTATTAGTAATATGGTCTGTCAAACTTTGAGAAACATTTACAAATATGTATGTACAAGGATTAATCAATAGTGTTCTGTGACTGCACGGTTGGATCTTCCTCTCAATCAAGAGACCATCTAAAACTCTGAAGAAACTCTTTGATGAACAGGCAACGATGCATGCCAAAACTTTCGTGAAACATGTACTACATCAATTGCGCCTCACTACGCGTGGACCACCACGATTGCCAATGCTGCCCAAGCGGCTACGAAAGGGAGGAGAAGAGAAGCCGACAGACGTGGGGAAGCGTTGGGCAGCCACGGGTACGAGTCCGGCGGCGGCATGACGCAGTTATCGCCGTTGAAGTACACTCGTCTTGGGAACGCCCAGCCTTTCTGGAAGGTGAACGTCGAAGGCTCCTTCCGGAACAGGAGTTCGGACTGAACGTTCCCGTCAGGCCCAGCCGTCATGAGCAAATCGTTATAGTACTTGATCCCCCATAACATAGCAGTATCATCTGCGAAGTAGTAGGAATTATCAGTGGCTGAAAAGATAGGACTAAACAGAGTATATATGAGTGCATTCAGGGAATGAATTCTATTCAAGCGCGAATGCCTACTTATGAGTCCGTAGGGGTTGAGAGGCTTGTAATTGAAGCTGAAAACAGTAGTCAGGTTGTTGAAATTGGGGTGTTGTGTGACGAGGTTCCATTGGGAGTAGTTCATTCGGTAGTTGAAGTTTGTCACCGTGACCTTCACTCTCCAGTACTCCTTGTAGTTAACCTTGACATGCCAGTGGATTCTTATCGGGCACATGTGAGAAGTGCACTGGACTAGAGGTGCCAAGCTGTTCTTGTGAGGGTCATTCACCACTGAAGCGAGATAAGGAGAATTTCCTCTGTCAGAACAACAACAGCGCAGACACTCTTAGACAACCTTCAAATAATAACTGAACAGAAGGGGAAAAAAACGATTCCTTTTTGTTAATGTCGAGTTCTGTCAGTGATTCTTACTCTACACAGCTTCCTGGCGCAGTACTGTTGTTCTGGCAGCCACAAGAGCATGTTGGGCAGTTGACAATGGTGTCGTTGTAAAACGACGAGAGCGAAACACAGCAGGTTGGAGATCTTTGCGCGACAAACTGTGAGTATGTACATGTCACATTCCACGTCACTGCACAAAAAAAGAAAACGAGCGATCAGTTTGACACTTATTCTTGAGAAGTTCTTACATTACATGCCGACGACAGATTATAGAACATAAAAAGAGATGATCTTACTGTGTGCTTGAGTTGTCCTCCTCCCATCCTGCGACGCAAACTTGGTAGGTTTCACTAGCTTAGCACGTCCGCAGGTATACCCGGGACCAGGAGCCTTGAGGGTGAAATTCTTGGGCACTCGCACGGTCTTGTTGGTAGTCCCAGCCTGACCAACGCTGACCTGGAACGATGCCACGGCATTTTCAGGGTCTTGCGCCCACGCACTGAGCACCCCTCCCTTGCAGCAGTTGGCAACCTGCATGTTGTACGGAGTGCCAGGAAGCAAGTCCACGATCTCGGGGTCCCTCTTGCAGCAATGGGGAATGCTGCTTTTGAATTTGGAGCAGTCTCCTTGCTCGGTGGCTTGAGCTCCGGTCATCGTCCAGATCATCTCCTTCTTCGCCCATACCCACCCGAGTTTCCAGCCCGGCGCTTGAATGTGGCGGTACTGCTGGTAGTTGTACAGCGAAACAACGGCCTGGGTAATAAAGGATATTTCACAGGATATGTAAGATGTTGGTAAGTCCTGGGTACAAATGATTTCACAGGTCGACTGTGAATTGCAAAAGGGGGTGCTTAGATTACGAAAGGCATTGCCTATTTGACTTTTGATTACATCAAATTCAACAATTCACTGCTATGAATGCATCTGAAACGCAGAATCAGTCAGGTGTGGACTACGAACTGGTCAGATTACGAAAACCATTGGTTATTTAACTTTTGATAACATCAAATGCAACAATTCATTCAGTATAGCTGTCAACAATTAATGTTTACTTTTCAACGTGCATCTATTTTGTCAATTGATATGGAAATGTAGCGTCAAAACAAGCATTGATGGTTCGCTCACCACATAGCCATCTGCAGTCCATTGCACCACATCCCACTTGATTGTTATGTTCCCATTCGGATCGAGCGGATCGTACGCGTCTGCAGAGTACCAGGAGAAAGTTCGTGAAACATGGCGCCTCCAATTCGAAGAATATTATGATAACACACAATCAACAGATTGATGAAGTAATCAACAGATTGATAAAGGGGTGAAGACCAAGATTTATAAATAGTTGCAAGCTGCAACAAGCCATAAGCAACCGGACCACATGGCGACAGTATCTGCCTGACCACAGTTCAGGTGCTTCAGACGATATTGGAACTGAAAGGAACATTGGCGATCTTTGCCATGAGTTGAACTGAAAGAACTAGTAACTGTTCGTGTCCTTTGCTCACACGGTTTAGGTGATCAGATATGGGCCCAAGCAACAACTGTATTCTTAACAGTTTCTGTTTATAAGGCTGGTTTTTGGCTCCAAGTTGCAACAGAAAGTATATGCCCACCCACACAGTTACCAGGAACTAACAAAAGGACGAACAAAAGTTCCCTGTAAGAGGAACAGGTTGTTTGCGCTAATTCACGGCAACAGGCAGGTTACGGTTTTGACTTGTAGGTAGGTGGGCAGGCAGGCACCACGATGCCATCCTGATCGATGCGATGAGATCCCATGAAACAAAATGGTAAGAAACCAAAATCTCCTTCCGTCCTACTACAAACGATAGATACCATATATTCACACCAGAAAAGGAGACGCAAATTTGCGGAAGGACGCGGATTATGATCGACTTATGAAACGGAAACATTAAACAAAAACGACGGACGGACACCAAAATCCCCCGACGAGAACAGGATCGAGAAGGCGACGACCGAAATGCGGCGTCGCGTCGGGCGCACTTACTGACCTGACGAAGGCGGTAGACAGGAGAAGGCGACGACGAGCAGCGCGACGGAGGCGACGCACACGCGCGGGGACGCCGGTCGCGGCCGCGCCATATGTATGGCTCCTAGCTGGAGCTCGGGGAAGGGGCCGGCAAGTAGCGGCACCACCAGCTCTCCCTGATCAGTGATCACTCCCGCGCCCGTGCTCTTCGGAGTGGGTCAGAGAAGGAGGGGAGAGAGAGATTGATGAGTGATGAGTGTCTGCCCGGGCGACAACGCAGACGGACATGCAGTGAAGTGCAGACAGGTTTGAGCTATTCTCGTGGTCGTGGGGCGAGGAAGAAGCCTCTCGTAGTGGCTGCCTTTTCTACCCTTTCTTCGAGTGTGCAAAGCTTCCTCTTCTCGATGAGCACCATCACTGCCAGCTGTGTCTGTGTGTGCCTCTGCCTTTCCTCTCACCCCCTGTATTCCTGACCTGGGTTCAGTTGATGCCACAGACTCCCAGCGAAAATTTCACTGCCGTCCACCGGATCAAAACCTGATATGACAGTCACTTTTCTTCCCCTTATTACTATAGTGCATACCAAACCACTGGTCCTCCTCGCCGCACTAGCAGTGCTCCGCTAGCTCACACCAAACGCGGATCGCATTCCGTGACCAAAAAAAGCCCCTTTTCTTCCGCGGAGACTAGCAAGAGCAAATGCCGGTCTTTGGACGCTTGGATGAGCTTGATGTGCGTTTTTCTTAACTGGCTTTTGTGCCTTACGGGCGAAGGCTCGCGATATGTGACTCTGATGAACTGATTACTAAATGAGGTTCGGTTCGAAAAAATCAGAGCTGTGTCGCGTCGACCCGATCGCCCCCTCTTTTCTTCTCCTTTTTAGTGAAAGAGGAAAAGTAGTACTACCAACTAAGGTTGTTCTAGAGTAATATCAGGAACATTCCAGACCAGGATTTTTGTGTGTGGAATGTTCCAGCGTGTCATCGCGCGCAAGGTAGGGCCGGGGAGCTGAAAACCGAGTCTTCTGATCGTGCATGTGCAGATGGTGTGATCGCATAGCATGAACAGAAGAACTCAGCGACAGACAACAGCAGAGTCGCACTCCTGCCGGTTGATGATCCATGGGCGCCAACGCCAGACTGCCAGAGGCTTGTTCGGTCGGGACGAAACGCGACTCGGCTCACGCGCACGCAGGTCTCATGAAGAAGGAACGGGACCGACCGGCACGGACAGCTCAGGTCCAGCCGGCGGCGCATGACGCGTGGAGCGGCGAAGCACGCCTCCGGCCTCCCCTGAACAAGCAAGCAAGGACGACCGCGCACGTCGCCACGGCGTGAGTGTGACCCGGAGCACGAGGAGGCCAAAAGACTCGCCGCGGAGGAGCCCGTCGTTTCGGATACTACTACGACGGGCCACTGAAAGAGGTCCTGTTTGTTTCAGCCAGTCAGCTTCCATCGGCTTCACGCTTTCCCATCCGTTCCACGGTTTGGGGTACAGTACAGCTAGCGCTCCCCTGTCGCACGCAGTGGTCCGCGTTCCCGAGCCCAATTCATACGGCCGAAACGGCTCGTCGTTGCTTGCCAGACCAGCACCAGCCGCCGCCGCCGCAACCGCAAGGCTTGCTGCTGCGCGCGACGCGGAGACGCCAGACGCGTGCGCTGCGCCGCAACCGCGTCGCGTGTCCAGCAGCCAGTAGCAAGCTCGGCGCCGCTGCGCCAGCGTGCTTCTGCGTATAAGTGATCAACGGCCGGCCGGCCCGGTCCGAGCCCGGCCAGGTTCGGGCTTTAAAAGGCTCGGTCCAGCCCGCGGGTCGGAGGTGACCACGATTCAAATTCATTTTATGTGTGTCGAGCCGATCCGTTGTTTAGTTAAAAATACATTAAAAATCTAAATAAAATTATTATTCGAATCTAAATAGGTCGTGCCAGCAAGTCCGACAGGCTGAAAGTTAAGACCCAAACACGATCCACACCGGGCTTCAGACCGGTCCGGACTCAATTTTTTCGTATCGAGCCGAGCAACACTTTTATCGGACTTGGGGCCGGCCCAACTAATCCGGCCCATTTGACCCCTATACTTCTGCACCGCGATCGCGTGACCGCGCGCGGCCCTCCCACGTCCGCGTCACCGGCAGCTAGTAACTTGCAGCGGCGACGAGGCCCATCGTTGTTGGGCTGGGACGATGAAAATCATTTGTTCTGCTTCTTGTTACAATGCAATAACGAACAGGGGATTCTTTCGACTAATTTAAATTTCAATCTTGTGGCTCTCAGGTAGTCCTGAAAAAACAGCTACCAAATGCTCCGAATAATTGTTCAAAAAAAAGAAAAGAAAATAACAAGGGGTCTTTACAATAAAATTAGGAAACCATATAATCCATGGAGTATAAATCATTTTCAGGCTGTGAAGAACAGAAGAGCTGTCTCCAGGTTTACGTCCAGCGTATGCAGAAGAGCCCATTGGAAAAGTAAGAGTAGCAACAAATTAAATAACCTAACTTCGTTTTCACATATGGGATTAATTAAAGAATCTAGCTCCCACTGGATAGAACGCAGTTACATAACATCGTTAAAAGATACGACCACAATTTAACTCTGGCGTTCTCATCTTCAGGTCTCAACATCACATTACACATCCGCGTCGCTCATAACCTCTCATTGCGAAAGGACCGAGGAGGGCAGTTTTGATTTCCCAGAACAGAACCTCTGCAAAATTAACGCCAAGACTACAAGTATATCGAGAGCTAATAAAACTGGATACACGACGCATCTTCCATCACATCCCACCGCCTAATTACACACACACCTTAATTCATTGAGAGCAAAAGGTTCTTGCAATTCCGGAGAGTTAGTACTCGTGATGCTCCTCATAGGGGGCGCTGCCGTCCTTGGCCTCGAGAGATGAAACAGCTGCCTTGTCCAAAAACCAGACCAGCTTCCCGTCCGTCGGCTGAACCATCCTTGCAGGCAGCAGCGACGACGCAGGAGTCTCAGCGCCTTCAGTAGTACTGTCAGACGATATGGCTAAATGCACGGCCTTTGCCTTGTCGTCGCCAGTGGCCAGAATCGCTATGTTCGAAGCCGAGTTTATTACTGGGAGAGTGAAGGTGATCCTCTCCGGCGGAGGCAGCGGAGAGTCCGTGATGTAGGTGACCCAGTCGTCTTTCAGCTCCAGAGTCGGATGGTTCGGGAACAGTGAAGCCACGTGTCCGTCGGAGCCCATGTCAAGGAGAATGAGGTCGAACTTGGGGCAGTCGTTGCTCTCCGACACTCCGATCGTGCGGGCCTTCACCAGCTGCCTGATGACAAACTCGTAGTGTGTTGCTGCGTCCTCCACTGTGGCGTTCTCGTTTATGGAATAGACATGACCGTTAAGAATCGGTACCTGCAACTCCATGCAAATAGAGCTGATCGTTATCTTGACGAGAAAAATGTGTTCGAAACGCACACATTGTGTGTCCTTATTATGATCAGCCACCACGAGAGCGGCACTAACAGCCACATCTTGTCAATTCTTTGCTTCTTGGTGCCAAATGACAAAACATGTTGCCCCTAGAGAATTAGTAGGACCCAGCAAATGGACAAAACAATGTGGATAAACCCAAAAGTATAAACACGTTGCCAAAAGATTATCTGATATTGTGCTAAGGTCCTTAAACTGAGTAATATTCTAGTGTAGGAAAATGGAACAAAAAAAGCTCCAGATATCAGAAGACTGGCGTAAGGCAGGTGAACTGCTGAAAGGCAGCCATTCTTTTGCATTAAGAACCCATCAGGATAACTTTAGTTTGACAATAGGGGTAATCATGCTAAGCCATACACAGGTTTGGTTGGTGTTGGGTGCTTCTGGGGTAGTTGGGGGATGGAAGTATTAAAGCAGTAGCTAGATAGCTTTAATCGCTCCCAACCCAAGTTGGACAAGGATACAGCATGAGTGCATGACCCGAAGTCTGAAAACAGACTGAATGATAAGTCATACCAGAACATGGCACATCTGTATGATAAATTAGCCTAGCTTGTATAGCAGCAATCCAATAAATCAACTATCAGTGTCTAAGGTTCAAATCTGCATTAAAGGAGCTATACGTTCAATTGACATTACCAACTGCACAGTAACATGAAAGTAATCTAAAGACCAAATGAGAACAAATACAGGAGGCTAAATGTTAGAACACATATTTTGAGCTAAGGAACATTATATACTACGACTCTTGATCTGCTCTTCCTTCAAGAGATCATTGTAATAAAGAATAGCGAACTCTTCTTGATTACCAACATCCCCCACATCGAACACCTTGTTTGTAAAATTTATATGGTGGACTCCAACAAATAATTTAAATATCTACATCTCATTCCACCCTTTTATCTAATTCATCTATTGTCAGAATAACATATATTTCCCTTTCAAAAAAAGGAACAACATATATTTAGGTATGATCGAGTATGTCCTTGCTCCGTGGTTTCTTACAGTCTTAAACCGTTTCATACTTTTTTATGTATCATTATTCATGGCTGTAGTTTCAACTAGAAGGACAAGGATAACATAGCACAAAGCTCCTTGTAAATGAGGGTGGATTTAATACTCTAATCTGGAGAAAGGACAAACAGTTTTAAGACTAACTAATCAAGCTGATGACTATTTCTAAATGGAAGAATCAATGTATTACTAAAAAAACTAGCAATAAAGCACAAACTAACAAAAATGCTGATTGCTTCAGTTAAAAAACTGGGAAGGAACAAAGACTCAAATTAGTGAAAAATCCGTCCAAATCATAAGCAAGTGGAACCAAAATATCAAACTTAGAACTGCTGAAACACATAGAATTCAGATTGTTAGGGACAAAACTTGCTTCAGTTGTTAAACGTGTACGTATGAATCTGATAACTCACATCATACGTTAGTGAATGAACTTTGATTTTGGTCTGCTGAAGAGAAACTAATATTAGTGGAAGCAAAATGGAGAACCATCAGTAGGATCTCCTGCAAGGTGCAACCACCGTATGGTTGGTACAAAACAATAATAATAACAAAGAATCCAAATCAACTCACTTCTGAACAAAACAGAACTTAGGCAACTAATTCAAAAAAAAAAGAACTTTGGCGTCTAACAGATTGGCTAAAAAAGGAAATCTTGTTAAACAAATCGTGGAATTTCTGTATTAGCTTATTCTAGCCTACAATGTGGAAAAAGAAAACAAGAAAGAAAAGTTACTTGAGTTCACATACCTTGGAGATAAATCCTTCTTTTGTTAACTTATAATTACTCTCTACATGGTTCTTTGCAACAGCACGTTCATCAGACCAGAAGATATACCATTTGGACCAATCCAGGGTCTTGTTGTATGGTGCTTCACAAAGTTTCCTTTTAGAAACCGAAAGAGTGGAAGTTCAGATACATAATGTATAACATGATGCCAGTATTTGTACCATACATTAGTAATAAAGATGAGATAGTACAATTACCCCAAAAAACTAATGAGGGAACCCCCAGATAGAGCAATAGCAAAGTATCCCCTTTCTTTAACAGAAATTTCTGAAATTTGCGAGATGTATTCAGCTAAATCTGTTGAAATCTCATCTGAACTCTCAAAAACCCTTATTTCGCTGTTCCTTTTTGGCTCATATGTGGCAGCAGCTTCTCTTTCCATTGCTTCTTTGCTCTAGGACTATAAATCAGCAATAGATGAACCAAATTTCTCCTGCAAAAACTAGCAGTACATTAATAATAGGTTAACCCATAAGAGGTGATCGAGAATATAATAACACTTGAAAAACGACTAGTGCTTTAGCTTCTACATCTAGAAACTATAAAGCCTAAAAAAATATGTATTGGTCAGAACATAAGAAAACTTCAAAGTTTGACTCTAAGTGATCTAACTTCTATATTTTAATGCCTACAATAAACATAACATTTTCCTATTGTGCCTAGCCAACAAGGCATTGATAGGTTGGAAACATAGGATAATATATCATGTACCACCCACTATTTCAACTTATCTGACCTAATATCATAAGAGCGACGCCCCTTTGACAGTGGTAACATTATTAAAGATTATATAGTCCGCACCAGCCAATCTAGGCCAAATGGTTACAAGAAGCTTTTGTTTATCATATTGTTAAATGACTAAATACTCCCAAACATGGTACATTTACTCCAAAATCATGAGTTACCGTGTGATAAAATATTACCGTAGGGTTCCACGCTATACAGGATCAACAACCAAGAGACAAAAAAGATAACATGCATCTAGAAACTAGTATGTTTATTCTTTTTTGTTGCATTTTTTAGTATGTTGTCTTTTCCAAGTGTTTGCTTTCATAAATCCCAGCACAGCCAATTATAAATGACACTTGCCAGCAGCAAATGATTGAAAAGCTAGTCCAGCAGTTTGTAGAACTTGACTATAGAACTTGACTATAAGGACCAAAAGAATTATTTTTTCAAGGATAAATTTTGCGTGCAACATCAAAGCACCTAAAAATCTGAACATGTATGATTATATCACGTCAATATGCACAATCATAAATTTCCTGTGTAATATGATTGTGACAGAAATCTAGTTGGATCCCTAAAACAGAAGAAAGATGGAATTTGGACGATCTATTATTGCCTTAATCAATTGTAGCCTTGACATTCCAGTATGAATTTCAGGAGAAGTGAATCTCCTATTGCTGGACTAAGTCTTGCTGACTGCCTATTTCACGTCAATAGCTGAAACACAATCCTAGTCATGGTTGGACGAGTATAACAGAAAAGCACATATCGACTCATGAACATCTAGGAAAAACGATCTATCCAACTTCAGCTGGAAATAACTCCTGTGAACAAAGGTCCCAAAGCCAAATACAAACTAAACTGAGACAATAAAACTACACAACCGATGCTACTTAAAGTTCAGAGCACCAGACAGGCTTAATAAAAAAACTGAAGCTCGATATTATCCTAAATACAAAGGAAAGTCATATTAGCAGAAAGAGGGATCTCAGCATTACACAAAAAGGAATTGCATAAAGTAATAAAAACAAAGTTAATGAACAAAACTCCGCAAATTAATGATGAGAGCTGCCTTTTTTTGTTTCTCTGGAGGAATTGAGAACGCTGAACAGCTCTAGACGGAACTGGGGGCCGGGAAGCAAAATAAGGAAGAGGGGGGGCACTTGCAACTGCAAGCTCTAGCAGCCATCATTTTGAGTTGAGACCCGTTCCAAGATTCCAAGCTTTTTTTTCAGAATCCCAACAAAAGCACTCAAACACTACTTTACTGCTAATAACAAAAAGTTAAAGACGCAGAAGCACTGCAGGGAACAATCCATTGCAGATGCTGCGAACTAAAAAGCTGCTTCCTTTGGCCCATTGCTCACGTACTTTCCCGAGGAAAAAAAAACCAAAAGAACTCGGATAAGGCATGGAGACATCACCATTGCTCCCCGGACGATACCACCAGGATCAAGACGCGCAATTCCTCGCCCAAATCAAAAATTTCATCAAACAAAACCGGCATTACCTAAAACCCTTTCCAACGACAAAACCTCACCCCTACAAATCAGCAAATAATTCGGCCGCATTCCGGTAGCAATGTTCTACCAGGTAGTACAAAGGGACGATCCGTCCAGAACAGGAGGAGGAGGAACAAAAATTGCAGTTCATGGCGGGTGCCCGCCGAACGAATCGCCTCCGCCCCGGGAGTGCTAGTACTACCCACAGGATCACAGGAGCGGAACCCAAATCACGAAGAGCCGGACCGGGTCCCAAGAACTCACCGAAGCTGCGCATTCGTTCGCCTCTCCCGCCCGCCCCCGTCTCCTTCCGACGCCGCAAGCGAACAAAGGAGGAGGGGAATAAAAAGAAGCCAGGCGAAGCAAGGCAGCACGCACATACAGATACATACATACGCACCCATGGATGCGTGTTGCGTATAGAGTTTCAGCTGGCAAATAATCCGGAAAAGAAATGGAGGAAAGGGTTGACGTCGACATCAGAGAGGAAGAGGAAGAAGAAAGGGAGCACCTTTGTTTCGATCCGAATTCTCTTCGTCTCTGGTGGATTGTGTGCTGCTGCTGCTGCCCTCCGTTTCCTTCGCCTTTTTCTATTCCCTTCTGGGTGCTCTTTTCCTCTGGGTCTGTGAACTCGTCGCCACTCTACAGAAAACAGATGGCTTTATCCTTCTGTTTCCTTGGTGACTAAACTTTGGTTGCGTCCATCTGTCGAGCTGCCGCGCACGTGCGGCTGCCCTCATCCTTATCGCAACGCCAGCCAGCTTCTTTCACTACCCTCTTAGTGGTGGTAGTCATCTCCTCTCCTCCTCACCACCACCACTGGCAGATTAGACAAATCAGCCCTTAAGCTTCCCAGAAACGTTCCAATAATGACTGATCTGCAGACAACCACTCGTTTCCAAATTTAATGGTGTGCAGCAGTTCATTTCCGTTTCACATGAGTACAAATGAGACAACTGTGTGGTGTGGTGCTGGCAGATGTAGTTTTTTGTCGCCTTTCCTTCTCTCACTGGGTGGGAAAGCATATACCCGTGGATACAGCAGAGAGAGCTTGTCAGTTGCCATCTTGATGAGTGCCGATACAAGTTGCAGGCAGGGCACCCACCTACTTGCGGTCCTCCTCATCTTTTTGAGACAGCGATGGAACTCCCTGTCTGCATCTGCGATCGATATGAGACGATGGCGAGCCATCGATTGATCGATCGAAGCATGGACATGGAGGGTGGTCCATGCATTTACCAGGTCTTTATTGCAGAGAACGTGTTCAGTGACCACGCCATTCATAATCCCAAGTGCAATGCGTGATTTGGGATGTTTGATCACGAATCATGTGTTGCAAGGAAATAAAAGACGTGGCCTCTTGCAAAACGCATCGTGAGAGTCGTAGGTAGCATTGTCGTCATGGTGTGAGGATATGCACGCCAAAGAATGATTTGCAAACGCATGCCTCGTGGTTGGTCTCTATTCTCGAGTTGGGATCCAGTAAAATATGTGACGAAACTATGCATCAGCATCAACTTTCTGGACAACCAACTCGAAGCTTGCTATTCGTGTCGAAAGAAAATAAAAGGAAAAAAGATTATTATTATTATTATTATTATTATTATTATTATTATTATTATTATTATTATTATTATTATTATTATGACGCTGAGTTGCTGACATGGACAGACGTGTCATTCTCAACCTGACGTGGCTGAAAGCTTAGTCCACAACATCAAACTACATGGGGTCTCATATCTAACCTACAATTGATTGGGCAATGAAGGGTTTCTTAGAACCATGGTTTGCTTTCTTGCAGTGGGAAGATCCACAATTTTCCATGGCCTGACATCAGGCAAGCACCCTCCAATTCTGGAAGCTCAACAATCAAAAGCTGGTCACACCACCCAACAGAAACAAGATATGGGAGAATAGAATCAAAATGTTAGGGCGCACAGAACCTGTTTCTGATAAGAGAGATTGCTCTCGAGGGATGTGATGTGTGACCCCCAATAATTCCTGACCACATCCATCCCTATCAGCATCTATTTATGCACAGGAAACGGCTGGTTTGGGGGCAGGAAAGTGATGCAGGAAGCGATGGGGGTAATGAGCAGGGTCCAAGGTTGGTGGCCTGTCACATGACAAATTTAGACAAACAAATAGTAAATCGTTACTGCTTCACCTGGATTTGCATAAGCAACACATCTCTTTACTGCAGTACCTCCTTCCAATTCAGTTTACCCCAATACTGGACCACAACTGATAGTCTTGTACACAGCAACCCAATAAGCGTTCTGAACATGACAGTGGCAGTGGAAATTTAACCTGGAAGGTGTCATTTCAGACCGAAATCATCTTTGATCTGCTTGTCGTTTCCACAACATCCTTTTCGGTTGCCTCTCATCAGGGACTTGTTGGGTGCATCAAACCCTGCCAATAGAGATAAGAAGCCAGGTCCCAGAAGTCCATAGTTTTTGTTATCGTCTCTATCTATAATGGTGTGCATTATATCAGCTTGATCCAAGGTTGGTCCATCAGATGAGTCACAAAAAGAGGAACCACTGACGGAAACCAGGTGTATAAAGTCACACAGAAAAAGAGCCGTACCTGCCTGATGGAAATCTCAGAAAAGAACATGTCAACATGAACTGCACCATGATCTATCTCTTTAAGCTGCTTCACATTAGTCTCAGCAAACCCCAGTTCCGGAGACCTAAAGTCTGACGTGACACATGGCAGGAATCAAGCATATCAATATAGATTTCAGCAAGTGGAAATCATGGATGGTCATGTAGATAGTTCACGCAATCAAACATGGAAAAGACACTTTGACCCACAAAAAAGAATGAAATCAGAAACATTCTTTAACAAAAGGTGATACAGGTAGGAAAACTAGGGTGTTCAGAGCCCAGATCTTTCCTCTCAACAATGTAGTAAATAGAAAAAAAGTGAATACATTATTTATGAAATGCAAGGTGTTGCACCAAACATCAACTGAGTAACCAGTCAACCAACAAAACCATACAACTCGCTCAAATAGGAAAAACGTTGTCATCGGTACCCAGTCACAATGATGAGCTGCGCAATTCAAGGACAACAACATGTTGATCTTCTCAATTATCTCTGGACTCCAGAAGATGTTCTGCCATGACCATCTGCTCCAACTAACTACTACAAAATTAAGAAGAAAAACATTAGTAACATAGTTGGAGAAAGAAATGCAGGCATTACAAAATCAACTCAAGCAAGTAGAACAAACTTGTTTCAATTTTTCTGTAATAAATCAGTTCAAACTGGAGCGCAAAACATGAGACAATAGGCAGCAAGCATGCAAAATTGCATACAACAGACCAACTTCAATGTTCTTAGATTGGAGACTCCAAACTAATGATCTTGACTTCTTGGGAGCGTGCGTCATGGTTGTACATGCACCGAGAGAACTACTGCGTTGAGGTTGCAAAATGTCATGAACAAATGATAATTTGCTGACTGAGAAAATTTGCCCGGATTTTCTCTCCTATTTCTCTTTGCATGTTTTGATTATTAATATGTTACCAATTTGATAGTACCATTAGCTATAAGAAGGACCATATGAGCAAATAGGATCAATAGTATCTGAGAAAACACATGATAAATAATAGACACAGCCGCACAACAGCACTCTTATGGGCTTCTGGATTTTCGTTCTGTTAATGGGATGGAGATCCAAATCCTAGCAGTTTAGTAAAGATCTGATATTAATCCAAAAATACATAGACCAATCTTCAATTCTCCATAAAAAAAAACCTTAACATATTGAAGAAACACACTGCAAACTGGTACACAGTATGACTCATTTATCTTGTTATATGCCATGATATTACTCTGCAACAGATCAGACTATGGAAAGGACAAATAATACCTTTCTGTTCCAAAATACAAGCGCACATGTATTTCAAAACTAAACTTTTTGATTTCTACTAACAAATATTTTAATGATACATGGGTTTAGCAATATACATTTGTATGGTTGTGATTTTGTGCCTAGCAGTAAAACATTAGAAGAGAAAATTTAATGTCAAATCCTTTTTTGCATGTGAAGAGAAGATAATATTGTTAGAAACATGAATCATATTTATTAGCTTTTTTATATTGCACTATAGACTTACATTTACTCCTTCCATCCTAATATTCCTAACGACAACAATTTGAGGATGATCTGAACTAGAATTGTTGTGGGGTGGAGGGAGTACCTAGAATCCACAATAACCCGTCCCTAAATAAGAGTAGATTCAGGTCGTGCACAAATGTATTCCATGAAACTTCAGGTATCTACTTTACCGGTATTTAAGCTTAACATAAGTGATAAATCATGATGAATGCAGCAATATTTTAAGTTTAAATGTACGGAACTGTCACAATGCACAAAATAAAAAAGAATAGCCAGCTTGAAGACGATGGCATCCAAAAGACACTGTTAAGATACTTCAATTTCACAGAGTCCAAATCACTTAACATTAATTGGACATCCATCACAAATGTACTGATAATAGATTCACAACTTTACACAAAATGAGGGGATCTATCTACTTTGGAGATAAAATTTCCAAAATCAGTCCTGCAGATTGCACATGCAAAGAGCTGCGATGCCTATGCTATTTTTTTTCTTATAGAGCTTGGCCCACGCGTCCCACCGCAAAGCTAGCATTTAAAAATCCTCACCTAGATTATTGACTTAACAGCTCATTCAATATCACAATGATCCATTTAGTGGTAACTTCATCCTAAGAATTCCACTTCTACGCATTGACTTCAAAGTAGGCCTCTTGAGGCCCATCTTTAAATAGAATAGTATAAAACGAGATATTCTAAACAGAGTCCCAAATCTGTATATTCTCCCCTTTAGAAAACAATATTCTATTACACTTGAGTAATTTAAGCGTAAAGAAGTAAGATGATAGCATACAAAGTAAGATAACTAACAACTAATGGATTGGTATCAAGATAAATCATCATACACATGGCAAATGCAGAAATGATAATACCATGCAAAGAGTGATAAAACCGCATGACTATGAAAACCTAAAAAATTACCAAAAGTCTGCTTAAGCCCGGAGCATTCGACGCCTGGGTTTCTTGACAAAACTCATTCTGAGCTTGTATAACCTCTTGCTCTTCAATCTCTTCTTTCTCCGGCAGGGTTAGCCTCTTCTTCACCTTCTTCTCCTTCTTCGCTTTCACATACCTCTTGTCAATCTTATACTCTCCCTTCGTCACAGGTACACCACGTGCAACTGCCTCCCTGAACAGTGCATTTGCACGATCCCCTAAATTGTGCTCAGAAAGCTTCTCGATCAGCAAGCTATATGACTTTACTCCAGGTGCATGCCCATATCCTTTCATCATACGGAATACTTTGACAGCATGCTCAACCCTCTCAATCCCACATAAAATCTTGATGAACCCATAGTACGCCTTTCTATCAAGTTTATCTCCAAATCCTGCAGACCGCATCCACGTCATCATCTCATCTCCTTCTGAATCCTGGCAGCTTGGTACAAGCTTCTGATGAGCACCAAGTACGTGTCAGCATCAGGTGAGGCATCCCCACTCACCCATCCGCCGGAAAAGATTCATAGCATCCTCTGTCTTGCGGATCTTACATAGATTTGTGATCAGCACCTGAAATGTCACTGCATCTCGGGGAATACCATTGGCCTCCATGTCGATTAAGAACTTCTCTGCTTCTACAGGCATCCTCAGTGGGTCCTTCTTGCGAGAGAGCCGGCAGACACAATCAAGAACCGCATTGTACGCGCCCAACCCAGGCTGAAACCCACCACGGCGTGTCTCACCAATCAACCTTAGCGCATGGTCAAGCTTTCCAGCATTGGCATAACCAGATACCAGCAAAGTGCATATGTTATCATCCGGGAAGATCTCATTGGCGACCTTCTTGACAGCACGCTCAGCGTGGGAAGGGAACCCCCCAGCGCAAAGCGAGGAGACCAGAGAAGTGAGCGCCTCGCTGGTACGGAGCTGTCCGGGCAACTCGTCGAACACCTTGACGGCGTCCGTGGCGCGACCCGCGTTGGCGAGGTGGTGGAGGTAGGCATCGAGCGTGGCGGGCCCGAGCGCGGTGGGGAACTCCTGGATGAGCGTGCGCACGGCGGGGAAGTCACGGCGGCGGGCGAGGTGGCGGACGACGACCTCGAGCGCGCCGTCGGAGGGGTGGAGCGAGCGGCGGCGGACGAGGAAGCGGAAGAGATCGGCGGCAGCGCGGGACGTGGCGGGCGGTGAGAGTGAGAGCGCCTCGGCGAGGAGGGCGTTGGTGGGGCGCACGTCGGAGAAATGGAGGGAGAAGTAGGCGTCCGGGGAGGTGGTGGGCGGCGGGGTCGTGGAGAGCGTGGCGAGCGCCGACGCGAGGGAAGAAGCGAGGGAGGCGGGCGGGGTCGGGGTGGCAGATGTAGAGAGGTGCCGGAGGAAGGGCGATGGGGAGATGGCGGCCGTGCCGGTGACGGCCGGAGACGGCAGGAGGCGGCGGAGGAGGTGGCGGCGCCACATTTTGGAGCGGGGGAGATTGGGGAACGAGGGAGGGTTTTGGGAGACTTCCACTACGGTCCGATACGGTGTCCAGGTCTAACCACGCCTATCCTAGGGCAACCACAAACCGCAGATCTGTGATGGACGGACAGGATGTGACCCAGGAAAGGTATGCTTAATGGTGAAATTTACTGTTCAAGTATTCAATCACAACCAGAAAATTAGAACATCGTTTTTTCTATGTGCTATTGCTGTGTTATTAAAAATATAAAAATCTAATAAAATTATGTAAATCAGTAAAACAGCATAACCTTTTTTAGCAAAAAAATGGCATCGTGATCAACAAAAATATATCAGATTTATGACTTATTTTTTCTGAACTAGTGGAATATGAGAACCCAGTCCCTGAGGTCAGCCTGCAGCAAACTGTCCCGACAACTGATCATACCAAGGTTCAAATATCCGGTCCGTTCATACCAAATTTTTTCACCAGCATTTTCATCCTGTTAATTAACCAAATTCTCTGAAAATTTGACGTATGCACAGAGAATACACATCCTCCCGAGATCAATAAAAATGATATGTTCGGGAGGCAAGGTCCTTCTATGGCCTATATATGCACAGAGAATAACTAGTGCAAACATTTCGTATGTCATATTTGGAGAATTTCACAACTAATTTCTCGGTGATTTTTATGAGTAATATGGGCTGATAACAACTTTTGTTGGAGTGTACAAGTAAGTTGTATATCCTTTCTCATCAGCTTAAGTTGTTAAATGCAACCGGTCAGTACATAATAGCTTAATATGGTACAACCGATGATTGGACGGCGTGCTGTCAAGTTGCCTGTCATGCGTGCGTGCACTGTCGATCATTAGCTGCACTCCGAACACATTAAAATCTTCTTGGTTCAGGAAATTCTGCAAGCGTCTTTCCGTCGTCGGTGGGAAAGGCACACAACGTACAACTCTGGAATCATGAGTGTGTTTGGTTTGTTTTCAAGACATACTATACCAAAATTTGGTCACGACAACACCAAAATATTGGTAAAATTTCGTTTGGTTTACAACTATTGCAAATCTTACCAACGATATTAGTATGACATGTTAGACCTATTATTATTTATTTACTTATTTATTACATCGAAATATATTCACTACAGGAAAAGCGATCATTTGCGACGGCTGATTTTATTTGCGACGGCCAGCCGTCGCAAATAGCTTAAATTGCGACGGCCCGCCTCTGGCCGTCGCAAATAAGATGGCCGTCGCGAATAAGTGCTTATTTGCGACGGCTTTCGGACCGGCCATCGCAAATAAGCGGTTATTTGCGACGGCCAACCCTAGGACCGTCGCAAATAAAAGAGCCGTCGCAAATAAACACTTATTTGCGACGGCCGGTTAAACGGCCGTCGCAAATAGGATTTAATTGCGACGGCCGTAAGTCCAGGCCGTCGCAATTAATACGGCCGTCGCAAATTAGGGCTTATATCGGGACGCTCCACCCCGACCCTTCATTTTCCTCAACACCCCGCCGCCGCGCCCCCCGCCGCCGCGCCGCGCTCCCGCCGCCGCGCCCCCCGGCTCCGCCGCCGGCCCGCCGCCCTCGGCCCCGCCTCCGCGCCCGCCGCCCTCGGCCCTGCCTTCGCGCCCCCGCCACCGCCGCCGCGCCCCCGCCGCCGCGCCGCGCTCCCGCCGCCGCGCCCCCGGCTCCGCCGCCGGCCCACCCCTGCTGAGGTTTGGAAGAGAGGTCACAGAGACCCTTCTCAGCCGACGGGGTGCAGTCAGGCTGCAGCCGAGCGGTTGGTAAGTTTAGAAACCATTCATATTACATATAACTATATAGATTGTTGAACTTACACGATTTTATTGTTTTGCAGGCTAAGTACGGGGAGAGGCTAGGAAGATACACGGCGAGGATTTCGATTGGGAACGTCAACCGATCGATCCTCAAGCCGCGTATGCAACCGGTGGTGGAAAAGCACACGGAAGGTGAGTTTGCAAGTCGTTTTATTGTTTTCAATTCAAAGTATTCAAGATATTTTAATTTCATATTACTGACTCTCTTTTTTATAGGCTCGCCATATTCGACGGAGTTGTCGACTCGAGGGCGGGTAGACCTGCGAGAGGCAGCTCCACGCAGGCTTCGGGTACGGGAGGTCACCGCTCGCAGAGGGACATTGAGATGCAGTCCCTCCGAGAAACTGTAGAAGAAAATGAAAGGCGACATGAGGAGGAAAGGAGGGCGATGGAGGCCACGATCCAAACCCAGGCAGCAGCGTTGGCGCAGATGCGGGAAGCAATGGAGGTAACAATCTAAAAATTAAAATTCTCATTAATTCAGCTTAAATGACTTACTAATAGGTAGCATTTAATGTTTGCAATGACAGGCCATCGCTCGGGCGCAGGGTCTGGGAATCCAGCTACCGGTACTACCACCGGTCCTCCCAGGCGATCCTTCTTCAGCGGGTCAGGTAAGTCTCTATGTAATCCTTCTTCTCCAGCGTAATAAGATTGAGATAGATGAAAGAGACAGATAGTTAGATAGAAGAAAATGATTGAGATAGAAGAAAGAAAGAGATAGAAGAAAGGGAGACAGAAGAAAGAGTGAAAGATAGATAGAGTACGATGGGAATGAAGAGAGAGTAAGATGTAGATGGAGATAGAGAGAGGGGAAGATAGAGGGAGGGAGATGTAGATGGAGATAGAGGGAGGAAGATAGAAGGAAAAGGATAGCAATAGAGAGATAGAGTGAGCAAGAAAGATAGAGTGAGAGACAAAGAGAGAAATGAAAAGAGAGAGGAAGAGAGGGTGATCTGGATGAAGATAGAGGGAGAGGGAGGGAGAGAGATGTTGATGCATTTATATTCTAACTCTAAGTTTTATTAATTGCAGGGATCCGCGACGGCTGCACAAACGCCGTCGCCTTCGCTACCGCCGCCTGGATTGAGGCGCGACGACGACGACTTCGACTTCGGAGGTGGCTTCGGAGGTTAGATGGGCGAGTGAGCCCTTTTATTTACTTTGTTGATGACGATGTGAGATGTATCGGAATTTTAGTTTGTGATTGTGATGATGTTTGTGTATGTTGTGTATATACTGTGTATATTGTCTATATTGTGTTTGTTGTGATTCTGGCCATCGAGCCGGGTAGTGTTTTCTGTTTTAAAAAAAATAAAAAACCTTATTTGTGACGGCTTTTTATACAGTACCGTCGCAAATAAGGGTACAAGCCGTCGCAATTAAACCACAGTTATTTGCGACGGCCTGGCCGTCGCAAATAAGGATTAATTGCGACGGCCTGGCCGTCGCAAATAGAGTCGTGGGTCCCGGAGGAGGACACGTGGGCCCTGCCCTCTGAACTTATTTGCGACGGCCAGACCGTCGCAAATAGTGGAACTTAATTGCGACGGCCATGCCGTCGCAAATAAGCTTTAAATGCGACAGCTGGGCCGTCGCAAATAAGATCGCGGGGCCCACCAGCCCGCAGCAACAACTTGCGACGGCCTCTCCTAGCCGTCGCAAATAAGTTTATTTGCGACGGTGGCCGTCGCAAATAAGCTTATTTGCGACGACATATTTGCGACGGCTTTCGGCCGTCGCAAATAAAGAAAGCCGTCGCAAATAGCTTATTTGCGACGGCATCTGGCTTATTTGCGACGGCTTCGGCCGTCGCAAATCGTCGAGATTCCTGTAGTGATCCAAATAAGATCTCATTTTGTAGATTTAAATGCAAAGAATATAAATATAAAATCAAAATGTTGATTTCCCTTATTTTGGAAGTGAACCAAATCATGACCGAATTGTATTGGTACTTCCAAATTTTACTAAGGTTTCCATTTGTAATCAACCAAACAGCCACGTATCATCCGGTATTGTTTTTTTGTTGTTGGTTTAAAAAGTGGTGATGGGAAGATCACGAGTTTCTTATCTGTGATCACAGATATATTGTCTATTTTGAACTTGCGCAGATTTGGGTATCACGAAATGAGAAAAAAGGTAGGCAAATGAGGCATACCTGCCCGTGACGCCGCGACATACCCATACCTTGTTAATCCAGCTCATGTTTTGTTGATTAATCCAAGGCAAGGTCCAGCCACACCACGCGGAGTGAAGAAAAAGGGCGCAAGCGAGTGGTGCTCTAGTCTCATAAATCTGTGATGCTTTTTCTCATGAGCCCGTGATTACAACGATCTGTTTGACGTCAATATTTTTCCCCGTATAGGAATAGCCAAATAGATCAGCGATGCATCAGGAAAAACTAAATAGCGCGTAATTTGATTTGATTCTACTCCGCCATTTCTTCCCTGTTCAGATCAGGTCAGTGCGGAGGCGATGCCGCGCTGCCGGAGACGCCGTTCCATCGGTGCACCGTCAAAAGCAACGAGCAAGCACGGTCAGTGTGACGGTCGCACTGGTGTAGCCGGCGGTGTTGCAGAGGGCGACGGTGGAGAGGTCGCCATGTGATCTGGTGAGTTTACGATTTTAGCTACCTAAATCGCAGCCTTCATTTTCTGATAGGGATTTTGTTTGATTAGATTACCTACAACACCTTGTGTGGTCTTCAGATTTATTTCTTTTGATATTATCAAAATGTAACTAGGGATATTTTAGGGAATTTTAATGATAATATCATGTAGGATTTAACTTTGCATACGGGGAAGAAATTGCAGAATAATGTTTGCCTTACATATATATTTAGGTGTTTGATGCATGGCCACGGGATTTTGATACAACATCTATATTTCATGTGTAAAAATTTGAATAAACCATTGTGCATTGTAGCCTGCATTTTTGTGTGAATTTTGAAGTTCAAACGAGTAGTAAACGTTTAAATTTGAATTGAATTCAAATCAAAAGAAAAGAAATGAAAAAGAAAAAGAAAAACAAAAGAAACCCCCTGATGGGCTAAAACCCACCCCGGCCCACCTTACCCCTCCTCTCTCCCGCGGCCCAACCCTTCCCCACTCCCTCTCTTCTCTCTCTGCTGGGCGGGGCCCGCCTGTCATCTCTCCCAGGGAGCAACCGCCTCCCTTTCCTTCCCGCGTCGCACCGCGCCCACTCCGCGCGCCCCTCTCCAACCGCTTCGCCCACGACGCAATCCACCCGAGGAACCCCCTCTTCGCACGCGCCGACAACCACCGCACCTCCCTGCTCTAAAAAACCCCGCTCTCTCCCTCGTTCTCCCCTTTCCGCACGTAACCCTAGCCATTGCCGTCGTCGAGGTCGGTCTCGCGTGTTCCCGAAACATCGCCGGTTATTTCCCTCTTCCTCCCTCCCTAACCTCCTCTCCCCATCGCCAGGAGCACGCCGGGCAAGAGATCGAGGGGAGATCATCGAGGTTTCACCGAGCTCGACGTGCACCGACGCCACTGCCGCCATTCCTCGTCGCTGACCCCTCTCCGGCCGATTTCAAGCCCCGCTACTCCCCTAGGTGAGTTCACCTACTCTCCCTCTTCGTTTCTGTGCGCTTAGATCTTAGAATTAGGGTGTAATTCACTGGATTGGGTGATCTCCGGCGAGATCGCCGCCGGCAGCCGTCGGGCGCCGCCGCGCGCCGCGCTGGCGACGGTTGGGCCGACGTGGCTCAACCAGAGCCGTCCATTCCCGGCCAACGGCCACGATTATAACCCCGTACCGGTTCGGGTAATAAAATTCGAGCCATCCATTTAAGATCCAACGGCCCAAGTTTGAATCGCCGTTCCCGCCTTCGGTTGTTCACCCAGGCCCTGGAAATTCACTAGCTACCCCCTAACCTTCGCTGGATTTCGGATCTAGCCCCTGGAAATTGCAGACTAGCCCCTGGAACCCTAAAAATTGGATTTAATCATCTAAATAAGCAATCTAACCCCTGTAAATTTGTAGAATCATGTATTTAGCCCATGTACAGTGTAGAAAACTAATAAATTAGTCCCTGGACTTTTATTTATTTGTTAAATATTGTTTATAGGTGTATTTAATGTGTAGAAAATAGATAAAAATGGTGATTAAGTGTAGAAATGCTAGGAAAATTATGTATAAATTATTTTATGCTGTGAATAAAATGTAGGGTTCATTTGAAATATATTTTGTCCATGGAAAATTTATTATAAATGTTTAAAAATACATTTTGGCCCTAGAAAATTCAATAAAAATGGTTTTAGGCTATATTTAATTCTCAAAAATGTAGGATAAATCTAAAATGCATACTTTGACCATGTTAGGTAATAAATACTTCGTAGGGACGCATTAGTATAGGATTTTATGCTTATGTGCGTGTTGTGATGCATTGTTTTGTGTGCCTTTTACTTATTTAGCTTTGTTCTATTCTTGCCATGCTTGGGCATATGTCTAGAGTCATATTACGACCCTAATCTTAACCTCCAAGACCAGGACTTCGCCAACACTCAAGTCTTCAACGAAGGCAAGTGCCCTTGACCATCTTGCTCCAGTTCTAGAGATTTAGATAGATGCATGCTAATTAAATTGATGTCCTACTTCATGTTTACATGCTCTGTTCCATATAATTCCTTGATACCTGAAATGGGTTGGGAAGTAGATAGGTCATAGTTATGCTTAGCCATGCTTAATTACTGGGATTGGGATTTCACACAAATGTGCTACATTAAACTTTATGGTTACTTGAACTTGTGGTGATTACACTATTGTAGTGGATAGGAATCTGGTGGTTGGTTAGTATTGGTATGGTGCAGTTTGCACGAGACCCGGGATTGGGGTTTGTTACCACCGTATTCTAAGGACCCGTTTATGGAGGAAGCCACTAAGCTTTATAGTACCACCACGAGACTGAGATGGGGCAGCATGGTCAATTAATTAGGTTTCTGCCAATGAAATGCTAGTGGTTGGATGGTGCGGGGAATGAGGCGGGTGATCTGCTCTGAGATCCGCAAGGCTCAAGAGGGGGCTCTGGGGCGGAGGGTTACTCCGAGAATCCCTAGTGGTGGAAACCTTAGAAGGCTAGCACTAGTCGGGAGTACCTTTGTAAAGGCCATGTAGTGATCTCCGGGCCACACACCTACGGAAGTGTGAAATGTGGTTGATCACCACGGGCTACATGGAGGTTTACTCAAGTCCACCTGGCAACAGGGGATGGAATCACTACTTGTGGGGAAAGGGTACACTCTCTGCAGAGATTTAGTAAAACTGTCATGACAGCCGTGCTCACGGACAAGAGCGGCTTGGGGCCAGTTCATAATTAGTCTATGGTTGGGAAATGGTGGTTAATTATGATTCAAGTACAATCATTATCATTACTTATGAGTTGATTACTCCTTGAATTATGATATTGGTAATTGAAAGCTAAGGTTAGGTTTTAAGCATAGTGCTAAGCCATAATTGGCCTTCCCATTGCTTTAGCCATTCATGTCATCTCTTCCCGCACTTGCTGAGTACTCTATGTACTCAAGCGTTTAATTCTCCTTTAGAATATGAAGAAGAAGAAGCGGCACCGGAGGACTTCTACGTCAGTCCGGAGGATTTGGTCTAGGCTGGCGACCTCACGCGCAACGACTGCCTGTGGAGATGGAGCTACTCTCATCTATTAGCCTTCTGCTGTAGTTTGTCCTTTGTTAACCTTGTTGTTGATGTAAATATTTGTGGTGTGTATTTGTAGACCTTCGGGTCGTACTGTAAGACTATTTTATGTATTCGAACATGGCAATGTAATGATATTTCACTTTCGTCGACGCATGTACGATTCAACTGATCCTGGCGTACATGTGATTAGCATCTGTTCATCTTTATGATGACCGGACGTGACAAAGTGGTATCAGAGCCGTGTTGCCCGTAGGACGCAAGCCTAGTTAGAAATGACCGAAAATTAAGGACTATACTATTTTCTTATAAAATAGTATTTCCAAAAATTTTGTGCTCTCTATCTCAAACCTTGTGCTTCTTATCTTGCTGTGCTATTTGCTTTATTCCAATTTAATTTATGGATTATTAATCTCACTCTCTTCTTTTCAAATGTTTGTAGATGGCGCGAACCAAGCAGACGACTCGTAAGTCGACTGGGGGTCGTGTTCCACGCCACGCCCTAGCCAGTCGCTCCGCACCTTACACCCCCAGGAGGGAGACGACGCTGTTCTCCACTGGGAGTGCTGCTTCGAGGATGCGTGTCCGTCTTCGCTCTCTTCTTCGAGCTGCGGGGTACCGTGAGTACCGTGTTCGTCTGGTCTACCACACCACTAGGGTCTTTGCACCCTATACTGGTGGACTGGAGTGGAGTTCTCAGCTGGCCGTTTACTACGACTCGGAGCTGCTGCAATCTCACTTCTCTCCGGCCTGGAGGAGCTCCCAGCGTGCGGGTGAGGAGGACGCCACGTGGGAGGTGACTACCTACTGGAGCCACGCCCACAGGTTCCTTCTTGGGTGCACGGAGCACGCGTACACCCCTCAGCGCCCTAGTGGCACGGCCGCCTTCACTGGACGTGACGTCGAGGGGCACTTGACTCACCCTCAGTGCGAGAGGCTGGTGGACGACGTTGTGGAGTTGTCTTCGCGACTCCAGCGTTGTCAGCAGGAGCTGCAGGATAGCAGGGACCTGGTTGACCGCTACGAGCGACTTCGCCGACGCTACGCGAGGATCACTGGAGCTGATCCTAACTCTCCTCAGTACGCTTCGGACGTGGATCCTTGGGACCCGAACTCTCCAGATCGCCGTATGAACTCCCCCCAGGAATCAAGAGAGGACTCGGAAGAAGAAGACCCGGAGATGGAGATTGAGGAGGACTCCGATGAGTAGGAGTGGACTTGCTTTCCCGTTGGACGACTCAGGACAGTTATCCTTAGTGTGTAGGAGCGTGTAGCTACGCCCTCTTTAGTCTTGAGTGGTGTTGTTTATGATGTTATGCTAGTAGTTTGCTTTATGTTGTGTGTGTGTGCGACATGAGTTGTGGAATGCTTCGGCATCCTGTCCACATCCATGTCATTTGTATATAGGCTTGTTAGTGTGTCGTGCGAGTTGTGGAATGCATTAGCATCTTGTCCACATCCGCACTAGTTGGTTAATGAATTTGCTTGCTTTATATATATCTGTGTCTCCCTTGATGCATGTAGTTGGGACTGTTTTCCATAGCGTACCCTTCTATATCTTATCTATTGTTCTAAAATTTCAATTCTTCCCTACACAGATGTCTGGAAGAGGTAGAGGTAGAGGTCGCGGAAGGGGTGTTGTGCCTCAAGATGAAGGACTTGGAGGTGTGCCAGGATGGAATGGTAGGGGTGCCCGAGGGGCCCCAGCCGCGCAACAAATGCAGCAGATGATGGCCATCCAAACCCAGCTGCTTAACAACCTCACACAGATTGTCACCAACCTGCAACAAGCCCCACCCCCACCACCACCAAATTACAACCTTCCGCCACCACCACCTTTTCCACCTAGGTCCTTCCTTAGGGACTTCCTGAACACTCATCCACCCACTTTTGCCACCGTCACCGAACCCATGGATGCCGATGATTGGCTCCAGACCATTGAAAGCAAGCTGAGGCTCATCCACTGTGAAGGAAGGGAGAAAGTACTACTAGCCTCCCATCAACTCCAAGGACCGGCAGCCGACTGGTGGACTGCCTTTACTGAAGCTCACCGGGACCCAGAAAACATTACCTGGGAAGAATTCAGGACCAACTTCTGCAATCACTTTGTGCCAGAAGGAGAAATACAAGCAAGACGTGAAGAGTTCCTGATGTTAAAGCAGGGCCGTATGACTGTGAGGGCCTATTTGAATGCATTCACTCAGTTGTCCCGCTATGCTCCAACCGATGTGGACACTGACTCCAAGAAACAATTCCGCTTCAAGAATGGGTTGGACAAGGAGTTAAAGTTCGCCATGTCTTCCAGCGACTACGGCGACTTTTAGAAGCTGGTTGACAAAGCTTTTGAAGTGGAGAGGACTAAGAAGGAACTGGATGATGAGGAAAGAAAAAGGAAGTTGACTATGGCACATGCCTCTAGCAGCAATGTGCGCCCCCGTCTTAACCCTCCACCTGCAAACCAAATGACTCGTCCCATGAACTACTCGGGACAGAGGTTTCCCAACTCCAACTACCGGCCACCCACTCCCTACAACCAGCAAATGCGCCAGCAGCAGCAGCAACAGCAGCCACCACGCCAGCCAATGCAACCCCCACGTCAGCAGATGCAGCCACCCCGCCCTTCAGCTCCAGCCAATCGTCCAAATGGCCAACCCCCAAGAAACCAATCAGGAGGCAACAAGGGCCCAACTAATGCTGCGGGAGTACAATGTTACAAGTGCGGAGAATGGGGACACTATGCCAGCAGCTGTCCAAAGAAGCAACAGAACCCATCTGGTCGTGTCAACCATGTGACTCTGGAGCAAGCACAAGAAGCGCCTGATGTGGTGATCGGTATGTTTTCTGTTAACTCCCACCCCGCCACCATATTGTTTGATTCGGGTGCTACACATTCATTTATATCCAAGGAATTTATAAAGAAGCATGACATGGTAGTTACATTCTTGAATGGGCCGTTATTGATAAACTCTCCTGGAGGAGAGATGGTGGCAAGGCATCTATGCCGAAAAGTGAGTATAAACATAAGGGGGGGGGTAGTCTTTTGGGCCAACCTAATAGTGTTGGACTCACAAGGATTAGATATCATTCTGGGAATGGACTGGTTGACGAAGAATCAAGGAGTAATTCATTGTGCAACTAGAACTGTCTGTTTAACACACCCGGATGGCACTACAGTGGAGTTCAAGCCAGATCAGACACAAGAGGCAGTAGTACAACTCAATCATCTTGAGAGTACCAAAGACATCAGGATTGTGAAAGAATTTCCGGATGTATTCCCAGATGACTTACCAGGTATGCCCCCCGATCGAGAGATTGAATTTGTCATTGAATTAGTACCTGGAACGGCCCCAATATATAAGAGGCCATATAGAATGGATGCTAAACAATTAGTTGAACTAAAGGATCATATTGAGGAGTTATTGGCAAAAGGATATATTCGCCCTAGCTCATCGCCTTGGGGAGCACCAGTTATATTTGTACCTAAGAAGGATGGAACTCAAAGGTTGTGTGTGGATTACCGTGCCTTAAATGAGGTAACAATCAAGAATAAATATCCACTACCAAGGATTGAAGATTTGTTTGATCAGTTGAGAGGAGCATGTGTGTTCTCCAAGATTGATCTTCGTTCGGGCTACCATCAGCTGAAGATTAGACCGTCGGATATTCCCAAGACGGCATTTGTCTCTCGGTATGGATTATATGAGTATACAGTTATGTCGTTTGGATTGACCAATGCTCCGGCATATTTTATGTATCTTATGAACAAGGTATTCATGGAGTACTTGGACAAGTTTGTAGTGGTATTCATCGATGACATACTTATCTACTCCAAGACTGAAGAAGAGCATGAGGAGCACCTCAGGATGGCCCTACAGAAGCTTCGCCAACATCAACTGTATGCCAAACTTAGTAAGTGTGAGTTTTGGCTAAAGGAGGTATCATTTTTGGGACACGTCATATCCAAAGGAGGTATAGCAGTGGATCCAGGCAAAGTGGCCGATGTTCTTAAGTGGGAAACACATGAGAGTGTACATGATATACGAAGATTCTTAGGTATGGCTGGTTACTACCGTCGATTCATTGAGGGATTTTCAAAGATCTCTCGACCACTAACCAAGTTGCTTGAGAAAGGAGTTGATTTCAAGTGGATCCCCGAATGTGAAGTAAGCTTCGCCGAATTGAAGAAGAGGTTGACCAGTGCACCGATATTGGTGATGCCTGATATGCAGAAGGAGTTTGTGGTCTATTGTGATGCATCTGGTCATGGTTTAGGATGTGTCTTAATGCAAGGAGGACATGTTGTGGCCTACGCTTCAAGACAGCTTCGGAAACATGAGAGGAACTATCCAGCACATGATTTGGAATTGGCAGCTGTTGTCCATGCTTTGAAGATATGGAGACACTACTTAATGGGAAAAAAGGACTGAGATATACACAGATCACAAGAGCTTGAAATACATATTCACACAACCGGATCTTAATCTCAGGCAACGTCGTTGGTTGGAGTTAATAAATGATTTTGATGTGGGAATCAACTATTAAGAGAAGCTCATGACTCATCATACTCCATTCATCCCGGAAGCACAAAGATGTATCAAGACCTTAAAGATCGATATTGGTGGCATGGAATGAAACGGGATGTAGCCGAATATGTGGCCATATGTGATACATGTCAATTGATTAAGGCGGAACATCAAAGACCAGCAGGGTTATTGCAACCAGTCAAAGTGCCAGAATGGAAATGGGAAGAAATTAGTATGGATTTCATTGTGGGACTACCAAGAACACAGTCTGGATATGATTCTATATGGGTTATTGTGGACCGTCTAACTAAAGCGGCTCACTTTATTCCGGTGAAAGAGACCTACAATGGTCCCAAGTTGGCGGAACTGTACATCTCCAGGATTGTATGCTTACATGGAGTTCCCAAGAAGATCATTTCAGACAGAGGCACTCAATTCACCTCAAGATTCAGGCATAAGTTGCATGAATCAATGGATACCTGTCTAAATTTTAGTTCGGCGTATCATCCTCAAACTGATGGTCAGACAGAACGCACCAACCAGATATTAGAAGACATGTTGAGAGCGTGTGCTTTAAAGAATAGCAAAAGTTGGGACAAGAATCTGCCATATGCCGAATTCTCTTACAACAACAGTTATCAAGACAGTTTGAAGATGTCTCCTTTTGAAGCATTGTATGGGCGAAAATGTAGGACACCGTTGTTTTGGAATCAAACTGGGGAAAGTCAAGTCTTTGGGCCTGACGTGTTACAAGAGGCTGAAAGACAAGTACAAGAAATTCGGAAGAATCTAAAGGCAGCTCAAACAAGACAGAAGAGTTATGCGGATACTCGAAGGCGTGATCTCACATTTGAAGTTGGTGATTATGTATACTTGAAGGTGTCACCTATGAGAGGATTGAGAAGATTTAAAGTAAGAGGCAAGTTGTCACCACGCTACATTGGTCCGTTCAAGATACTCGAAAGACGAGGTGAAGTAGCATATCACCTTGAGCTTCCACCACACTTGTCAGATGTGCATAATGTGTTCCATGTATCACAGCTTAAGAAGTGCTTAAGAGTGCCTGAAGAGCAATTGCCTATGGAAGTCGTGGATGTACAGGAAGACTTGTCTTATGCGGAGCAGCCTGTCAAGATACTTGAAACACTGGAAAAGGTCACAAGAAACAAAGTCATTCGCATGTGTAAAGTGCAATGGAAGCATCATTCAGAGGCAGAAGCAACATGGGAAAGAGAAGAAGATCTCAAGGCGGATTTCCCTCATCTATTCTCTTAGGACGTCCGAATCTCGAGGGCGAGATTCCTTTTAAGGGGGGTAGAGTTGTAACATCCATATTTCATGTGTAAAAATTTGAACAAACCATTGTGCATTGTAGCCTGCATTTTTATGTGAATTTTGAAGTTCAAACGAGTAGTAAACGTTTAAATTTGAATTGAATTCAAATCAAAAGAAAAGAAATGAAAAAGAAAAAGAAAAACAAAAGAAACCCCCTGATGGGCTAAAACCCACCCCGGCCCACCTTACCCCTCCTCTCTCCCGCGGCCCAACCCTTCCCCACTCCCTCTCTTCTCTCTCTGCCGGGCGGGGCCCGCCTGTCATCTCTCCTAGGGAGCAACTGCCTCCCTTTCCTTCCCGCGTCGCACCGCGCCCACTCCGCGCGCCCCTCTCCAACCGCCTCGCCCACGACGCAATCCACCCGTGGAACCCCCTCTTCGCACGCGCTGACAACCACCACACCCCCCTGCTCCATAAAACCCCGCTCTCTCCCTCGTTCTCCCCTTTCCGCACGTAACCCTAGCCATTGTCGTCGTCGAGGTCGGTCTCGCGTGTTCCCGAAACATCGCCGGTTATTTCCCTCTTCCTCCCTCCCTAACCTCCTCTCCCCATCGCCAGGAGCACGCCGGGCAAGAGATCGAGGGGAGATCACCGAGGTTTCACCGAGATCGACGTGCACCGATGCCACCGCCGCCATTCCTCGTCGCCGACCCCTCTCCGGCCGATTTCAAGCCCCGCTACTCCCCTTGGTGAGTTCACCTACTCTCCCTCTTCGTTTCTGTGCGCTTAGATCTTAGAATTAGGGTGTAATTCACTGGATTGGGTGATCTCCAGCGAGATCGCCGCCGGCAGCCGTCGGGCGCCGCCGCGCGCCGCGCTGGCGACGGTTGGGCCGACGTGGCTCAACCATAGCCGTCCATTCCCGGCCAACGGCCACAATTATAACCCCGTACCGGTTCGGGTAATAAAATCCGAGCCATCCATTTAAGATCCAACGGCCCAAGTTTGAATCGTCGTTCCCGCCTTCGGTTATTCACCCAAGCCCCTGGAAATTCACTAGCTACCCCCTAACCTTCGCTGGATTTCGGATCTAGCCCCTGGAAATTGCAGACTAGCCCCTGGAACCCTAAAAATTGGATTTAATCATCTAAATAAGCAATCTAACCCCTGTAAATTTGTAGAATCATGTATTTAGCCCCTGTACAGTGTAGCAAACTAATAAATTAGTCCCTGGACTTTTATTTATTTGTTAAATATTGTTTATAGGTGTATTTAATGTGTAGAAAATAGATAAAAATGGTGATTAAGTGTAGAAATGCTAGGAAAATTTGGTATAAATTATTTTATGCTGTGAATAAAATGTAGGGTTCATTTGAAATATATTTTGTCCATGGAAAATTTATTATAAATTTTAAAAATACATTTTGGCCCTAGAAAATTCAATAAAAATGGTTTTAGGCTATATTTAATTCTAAAAAATGTAGGATAAATCTAAAATGCATACTTTGACCATGTTAGGTAATAAATACTTCGTAGGGACACATTAGTATAGGATTTTATGCTTATGTGCGTGTTGTGATGCATTGTTTTGCGTGCCTTTTACTTATTTAGCTTTGTTCTATTCTTGCCATGCTTGGGCATATGTCTAGAGTTGTATTACGACCCTAATCTTAACCTCCAAGACTAGGACTTCGCCAACACTCAAGTCTTCAACGAAGGCAAGTGCCCTTGACCATCTTGCTCCAGTTCTAGGGATTTAGATAGATGCATGCTAATTAAATTGATGTCCAACTTCATGTTTACATGCCCTGTTCCATATAATTCCTTGATACCTGAAATGGGTTGGGAAGTAGATAGGTCATAGTTATGCTTAGCCATGCTTAATTACTGGGATTGGGATTTCACACAAATGTGCTACATTAAACTTTATGGTTACTTGAACTTGTGGTGATTACACTATTGTAGTGGATAGGAATCTGGTGGTTGGTTAGTATTGGTATGGTGCAGTTTGCACGAGACCCGGGATTGGGGTTTGTTACCACCGGATTCTAAGGGAAGCCACTAAGCTTTATAGTACCACCACGAGACTTAGATGGGGCAGCATGGTCAATTAATTAGGTTTCTCCCGATGAAATGCTAGTGGTTGGATGGTGCGGGGAATGAGGCGGGTGATCTGCTCTGGGATCCGCAAGGCTCAAGAGGGGGCTCTGGGGCGGAGGGTTACTCCGAAAATCCCCAGTGGTGGAAACCTTAGAAGGCTAGCACTAGTCGGGAGTACCTTTGTAAAGGCCATGTAGTGATCTCCGGGCCACACACCTACGGAAGTGTGAAATGTGGTTGATCACCATGGGCTACATGAAGGTTTACTCAAGTCCACCTGGCAACAGGGGATGGAATCACTGCTTGTGGGGAAAGGGTACACTCTTTGCAGAGATTTGGTAAAACTGTCATGACAGCCATGCTCACGGACAAGAGCGGCTTGGGGCCAGTTCATAATTAGTCTATGGTTGGGAAATGGTGGTTAATTATGATTCAAGTACATTCATTATCATTACTTATGAGTTGATTACTCCTTGAATTATGATATTGGTAATTGAAAGCTAAGGTTAGGTTTTAAGCATAGTGCTAAGCCATAATTGGCCTTCCCATTGCTTTAGCCATTCATGTCATCTCTTCCCGCACTTGCTGAGTATTCTATGTACTCAAGCGTTTAATTCTCCTTTAGAATATGAAGAAGAAGAAGAAGCGGCACCAGAGGACTTCTACGTCAATCCGGAGGATTTGGTCTAGGCTGGCGACCTCACGCGCAACGGCTGCCTGTGGAGATGGAGCTACTCTCATCTATTAGCCTTCTGCTGTAGTTTGTCCTTTGTTAACCTTGTTGTTGATGTAAATATTTGTGGTGTGTATTTGTAGACCTTCGGGTCGTACTGTAAGACTATTTTATGTATTCGAACATGGCAATGTAATGATATTTCACTTTCGTCGATGCATGTACGATTCAACTGATCCTGGCGTACATGTGATTAGCGTCTGTTCATCTTTATGATGACCGGGTGTGACAACATCCTACATAGAAAATCATGCGTTGAGGATCTTCTTTGAAGATGATGATTTCTCACAAGTGTGGCAAGCGGATGAGGTGTTTTCCTGAATCTGTTGAGAAACTAAGGGCATGTTTGGTTTGAGGGATATGATGGGACGGAATGGGACGATCGTAATTTTCTGTTATTTGGTTTGAAGACATATAGGATGGAGTCATTCCTCAAAAGAGAATATTCTACCCATATGCGGGATGGAACCATCCTACTAAAAACATGGGGCGGATCTGTCCCACCTCCATAGAGGCAGACACGCAACCCTCTGGAGGTACTCATACTCACATGTTCCTCCCTCCGGATGTACTCATACTCACATATCCATGTTCTATCCTTTCATTCAAACAGGAGACAGAATCATTCCGTCTCACACCATCCCACAAAATAAAGAACAAACAGGGATCGTCTCATCCCTCTAGACAAATAGAAAACGAGACTATCCCATCCCTGAAAACTGGGATGGATCCATCTCATCCCACATTGACTCCAAACCAAACACATCCTAAGCTTGCTTGTGGGCTGATCTTGCTGTAGATGACGATTCAATAATCAACCATTTTACTGAAGTACTGCACCGAAATTTTTTATATACCATACCTTATCATAAAATGCACCAAAATTTTTTATGTGGCATACCTTTTCGGAAAATGCTAGGTCCGCCACATGACTAGATCAGGGACACACATACTAGATAGATGGAGCAAGCTACAACTTAGGAGATGCGGGCATGCACAACACTCTAAACAGCATGCATGGCCAATTATTCGAGAAGCCATAGAAGGCCATGCACGGACAACGAAGGCGGCTGATGGCGTTAGCCGTTTCAGTTCAGTAGAGTTCACAGCAGCCCCTAGGGGCGGCCTTGCAGACCAGCGGCTTGGCCATCTCGAGCGACATGCCGAGGCGCTCGGACAGGTCGACGCCTCCGGCGGTTGGGGCCCACTCGAACTTGTGCAAGAGCTGAGCAACCCAGAGATTGGTGGTGGCGAGCGCCAGCTCCTTGCCGGGGCAGACGCGACGGCCAGCACCGAAGGGGGCAAGGCGGAGGTCACTGCCGAGCACGCTGACGTCCTCCTCCAGAAAGCGCTCGGGACGGAACTTCTCGGGGTCCGGCCATATGGCGGCGTCGTGAGCGATGGACCACATGTTCACCATGGCCGTCGTGCCGGCGGGGACGAGGTGGCCACCGACGTGCGCGTCATGAATGGCGAGGCGAGCCGAGAGGAGAGGGCCAGGTGGGTGCATGCGCAGAGTCTCCTTCACGATGGACTGGATGTAAGGGAGATTGGCAACGTCAGCGTCTTCCACGGCGCGAGCCTGGCCCACGACGGCGTCCAGCTCTGCCTGCGCCTTCGCCTGGATATCTGGATGGAGGACCATCCTCGCCATGACCCATTCTATCAAGATGGCAACAGTGTCCGCACCTGCAAAGATCATTTCCTGATCACAACAAATACAGAGATAAGAATTCATACCTCTTCCATTCAATGAAACCAACTCCAAAATATATCAAATAAAATGCTTACCCAAAGAAGAGCAATCATGTCGGAGTCCGACAACCTCTCCTCTCCCTCGAGGTCTAAAAGGACGTCAACGAAGTCACGCGTGAGCTCATCAGGGATGAATCCATCGGCGCGCCTCGCCTTGTGCTCCTGTATGATATCACCGACAAAAACATCCACCTTCTGGATTAACCTGTTGCACCGGCGGCGCACGCCCTGAGGATCGAACCACTTGAGCAACGGTACGTAGTCGGCCCAGTTGAAGGCCTCGAGGAGGATGTACGCCTCGGCCACCATCTCCTCCAGCAGTGCGCCCTCCTTGCTAGTGAAGTCATCATAGTGCTTACTGAACACGGTGGTCATGATGTGGTTGAGCCATGCATTGTGCAGGATACGGTGCATGGACACCTCGCCTTGCCCGGCCATGGAGGTGGCGACATTCGTGACCATGGCGGCACCAATGGAAGCCCGGTGATGAGCATATGCAGCCACACGGCGCGGGCTGAAGAGGTGGCTTGCGGCAAGACGGCGGAGCCCACGCCAATGCTCGTCACTGGAGGAGGCGAAGCCCATGGAGCGGTGGAAAAGGAGGTAGCGCATTGCCTCCTTGACGGGGCGGTCCCCGAACGCTGGGTTGGCGAGGATCTCGCGCGCCGTGTCAGGCTCGCTCGCCACGACAAGGCGGGTGAGGCCGACAGAGGAGGACATCAGTGCCTTCCTACCATCAATGGCACGTGAGAGTGCTGCCAGCGTGCGGTGCCCCACGGGGCTGGAGAGTGCGGTGACCACGCCGGGTGGGCCGGACGGCGGGCGGCGGCTGCGGTACAGAGCCCATGCAGGGCCGCTGGGGGAGGAGAGCCATAGGAGGATGATGGCGCCGAGTGCGACAACTGCAAGGAGGGATGGTAGTAAGGTGGTGAGTGGGAGTAGGAAGGGGAGGGAGTCCTCTGGCTCGGTGGCCATGATGAGCACCATGGTTTGTTGGAGGCTGGTTGAAAGCGACGATGTTGATGAATGAAATAGTGTGGGTGAGAGGGCTTAAATAGGACTCCAGTGACTACACTCCAAACTGCCGTATCAAATATATTAATTTACTTATTTAATCAGTACATTTGTTGTTTTTGGCATTGTGTGACTCAAGTTGCATCCAACTACTCTACAGCTAAGTCTGATGCATGAATTCCTGCTCTGCTAGAAATCAAAATCACCAAACTGAAAGTTTCAAAACAAATGCCAATTAGCAATATTACAAAACAATGCATGGCAACGTATGGAAAGTTTGTTGGTGGACATTGTCTCGACGGCGTTTTACATTTCACACCGACCATTATACAGAGTATTCGCTACAAAAAAAAGTGTACTATACTTGAATACTCAGTGTACTTCTTTAATGGTCAGTATACGTTGCATCCTCATCTTTTGCATGAATACGAGCCGATTCACTGTACCAATCGCGATTCGTTGCACCTGCAACTTTGGTCCAAGTACCAGCCGAAGCAAAACAAATCTGCAAGCAACTCAATTGCAAAACAAACTAGTCGGTTTTCTTGGAACCTCAAAATTTTTTATTCTCCTTTTTAAACTTCATTTTTTTGGAGTTCATTCATGGTTTCATCATGTAGCTTGTTCATATACAACAGAGATGCTGAAAAAGTGCCTGCATCATGCGTCTGATGATTAGAAGCGCAAGCAAGATAAGGGAGCTCACTCTCCCAGGATTTAAGTGCATCAGGGACTTGTGATACATAGCGTACATGCATGGAGTTTTGTTGAGCTTTACATGTATCTATGTCACAAGTTTGCTAGAAGTTAAATTCACCAAATCTGCAACGTTAGGTAGACCCACCGACCAACGCTTTAATCACTTCCACCGAGAAATTTTGCCTAAATACATCCAAAAGTTGTCCTGCTTCATTTGCAAAACAACAAATCAGTTTTTCCCTCTGCATTTGCAAAAGTTTTGGCTCTTTTAGAGTTACAGATCTTGTTGGTGGTTATTTGGTGCATTTCATGACAAAAAACTCAAGCTGGAGAGCTAAAGCGAGTGAGAAGAGACAAACTGCTTGTTGGGGGTTGTTTGGTGCATTTCATGACAAAAAATCATGTCGGGAAGCTGAAGAGGATGGGAAAATATGAAGTGTGACCGCTTCCACGCCAGCCAACTCGTGCACACGGACCTGCTGGCGAGATACACGCCGAAGGCCGGGCAACTCACGTTACTGTCACAGTTCGAGTACGCAGATGCAGTGTTTGCATACCTCCTGCCACATCATACGCTTTGTAATGGTGTGTGTTTTGTAAAACTGGTTGAAGGTGACGCCCAAGTCGGGCTATGATCGCATGTAGTTATAGACAAATCAACTGGTTACACAAGGAAAGGTTTACATATAAGCACTACTACAAAAAGCATTTTTACAGGCGCCTCAATTTTTCAAACACAGGCGGTACTTAAAAATATGCGACTGTGATGACGAATGATATAATAACCGTCTGTGATGAAAGAACAACACAGACGGATTTTAAAGAACAACCGTCTGGGTAAATACATAATCTTCAGAATCGGTTCTTAATTAAGAACCGCCTGTAATGCAACGAACTTCACAGACGGATTTTAAGAAACAACCGTCTGGGTAAATACATGATCTTCACAGACGGTTATTAATTATTAACCGTCTGTAATGCAATGAACTTCACAGCCGGATTTTAAGAAACAACCGTCTGGGTAAATACATGATCTTCGTTGGCGGTTCTTGATTAATATCCGTCTGTAATGCAATGAACTTCACAGATGGATTTTAAGGAACAACCGTCTGAGTAAATACATGATCTTCGTTGGCGGTTCTTAATTAATAACCGTCTGTAATGCAATGAACTTCATAGCCGGTTCTTGATTAATAACGGCCTGAGAAGATCATGTATTTTCAGTGGCGGTCATTGTTTAATTATCATAAGCGGTTTTCATTGAAATTACAGGGATGTAGTTGCAATTATATATCACAGCCGTATGTAGTCGTGCAGGCAAAATTGTATCAGGAAAAAACACAGATGAGCTAGCGGATACTAGTACAGTAATGCATTATAGGAAATGCTCGATCACCAGTGAGGCTGGTTTAATTGTGATAATACACCATTAGAGGCTTTACAATTGTTCAAAGATAATTTCTTTACACACTGAACAAAAATCATGCTACATTCATTGTAGATCGACGATGAAGCTCCCATCGATCAATCTAAATTGTATCGTCCTGCTTGCTCCCGAACACGTCTCTTATATTCCGCTGGATCCTGAAAATATTGACATTATTTAAATTAACAAATGTCGAAGGAGGAATGAATAACCTACATTGGTCACTAAGTCAAAGTGTCATCTAACATTGATAAGTAGATTATAGCAATCATTTTCAACATCAGGCACATTTGGCTGGTGCAGCAAACGCTGAACTTCAAGTAGTATAGTTTTGATTGTAAAAGCACTGCACCACCCCTACGAAATATAATTTAAGCAATATAAGAAACCAGTTCAAATAAGTTCGACAACAATTATAAGTAATAATTACATGAACAAAATAGGTCTATCTTACAGTCTCTTGATCAAGAATCCCGATGCAGAGTGCTCCCGAACGATGGACATTTGGGTGGAAGAACCCAATTGGAAAGGCGCATCTTGGAGGCACCAAGGGATAGTCCTCAGAGAAGGAGATTGTCAGGGGGTAGTAACCATCTTCCCATTCAGTCTGCAAAAGAAATTTATTAATAGGAGGACGATGGTTAAACTCATATTGTGCTTGTTCTTCATGACTTACCCCTTCTTTACCGGGGACGATGCACTGCCACTTCAATAAATCTCCCGATTCAGGCTTCGCAGAGAAACCCTACGCGGAGAAATTGAAAATACCAAAAACAAACAACACGGAAAAACAAACTACAGTTAAGTTCATCAGTCCATTACAGATACATATGTATATACAACCATGTGACCGGTGTGCCATATGTACATACATGAGGATGGTTCTTGCGCCACGCCAAGCGCTCCTCCTTCAATCGGCTACACGCCCGAGACATCATTATCTGAAGAAAGACCAAACTTCCAAACTTCCAAATCATTGAGTCCAAACGCATATGTACACAAATGCAAAAGGACACAATCCATATACCAACATTGTTCTAAGTTGATTTTAGAAGATACAAATATATACAATATATATCATCTCGCATTGCTATATACATTTTCTCCAGCATTGACATCTTCTCGCATATAGGGTTTCAAATTCTTTTTAATGCTTCTCTCTACGCGCTTGATGTTTTTTGGTTCAGTGAAAAGGTACATCTCTTCATACTGATTATATTCCTCTTCATTATCTCTCACATTGTCAACTCCAACAATATTTTGCTTTCCAGAAACAACTACGTGCAACTTCTCAGTTTCTGGATCTTGAACATAAAAAACTTATGCAACATTATCGGCGAGAACCCACAGGTCATCTTTGTAACCCACTTTATTCAAGTCTACCAGTGTCAGCCCGTAATTGTCCACTTTCAAACCATCAGGATGTTTGACCCATTGGCACTTAAATACGGGCATTACCATTCTTTCGCCATAATCGAGTTCCCATATTTCCTCTATGAACCCGAAGTATGTGGTCTTCTGCCCTTGTGAATCATAAGCCTCAATACGAACACCACTATTTTGTGCAACACTCTTACCGTCTTTTTCTTTAGTGTAAAATGTGTAACCATTGATGTCATATGCTTGCCATGATGTTACCAAAGCAGATGGGCCACAAGCTAACTTCTTCATTGTTGCCTCTTCTATAGTGTTTCCGTATGATATATTTTTGTCCATTAACCATTCAGTAAAACATCTTCTGTGCTCTTTCATGATCCAGTCCTCTTTGCGGTCTTGATTTTTATCACGAAGCTCAATTTGGTGTTCCTCAATGTACGGCTCAGCTATTGCGAGCTGTTGTAGTACACCAAAATGTGCACGATGTACATTCTTGTAATCTTAAACAATAAAAGTTTTCTTACCCACTTTGCCTCTCCCACGTAGTCTACCCTCATGTACCGGTATAGGCACACCTATCGATTTTCCATCTTTGATGTAATCAGCGCAACCCTCAATCACTTCTTCAGTGGTGTATCCTTCCATAATTGAACTCTCTGGGTGAGCACGGTTCCGCACATAACCTTTTAATACTCCTAAATATCTCTCCAACGAAAACATATGATGTAAATATAGTGGCCCCAATGCTTTTATCTGATCAACAAGATGTATGATTAGGTGTACTTGCATATCAAAAAAGGATGGTGGGAAACACATCTCAAGCTTGCACATTGTCTCGACGATGTATGTTTTCAGATAGTCTAAATCTTCACGTGCTATCACCTTTTACGATACTGCATTGAAGAAGTAACACAAACATGTGATGACAACTTTTATATGCTCAGATTTGATTACTCTTATTGCAATGGCAAGGAAAACTGTCATCATCATGTGACAGTCGTAAGAATTATAACCGAATAAAGACAAGTCTTTCATCGAGACTAGTTTGCGGATATTGGATGAGGAACTTGTGGGCACTTTGATCCCACGCAAGCATTCGCAAATTGCTTTTTTCTCTTCTAGCGTCAAGTTGTAGCTGGCTGGGGGAAGGTAATGCTTCCCGTTCGCCTTTTCTACTGGATGAAGCTCTGGTCTCAAATCAAGATTTACTAGGTCCATACGTGAATTTAATCCATCCTTTGTTTTCCTCGGCATGTCCAGCAAGGTCCCAATGATGTTGTCAAATACATTCTTTGTAATGTGCATCCAATCAATACTATGGCAAAATTCCAGATTCTTCCAATACGAAAGATACTTGAAAAAAATTGATTGTTTCTTGAAAGCCATGTCAGTTGTATCATCCGAAGATGTACTTTTCTTTCTCTTAATTCCTTTACTCTTTTTTCCCTTACCGAAAGCAATATGAATGTTCTTGACCATTTCAAACACAAGTTTTCCACTGTAAGGTTTCGGTGCAGTATCTTTTTCGATTTTGTTATCAAATTGTTCTTTCATCTTCCTATACTTGTGTGTATCTGTCAAGAACCGTCGATGTCTCATGTACACCGTCTTTCTGGATGAAGTGAGGTATAGAAATCCAGTTCTATCCACGCACCTAACGCAACCTTTCTTCCCTTTCATTTGTCCCGATAATGTAAACAGTCCGGGATAATCATGCACGGTAACGAATATCATTGCTCTTAGCGTGAAATACTCCCGCTTGTACTCATCCCATGTACGTACCCCTTCATTCCATAATTTCGCCATATCTTCCATTAAAGGTTCCAAGAACACATCAATTTCGATGTCGGGTTGTTTCGGACCTTGGATAAGAACAGATAATAAGATATATTTCCTTTTGTGACACAACCACGTCGGTAGGTTGTACATAGTTAAGACCACGGGCCATGTGCTGTGTATGCTCCTTTTTTCACTAAACGGATTCATTCCATCTGTACCCAAGGCAAACCTCACATTTCCGATTTCCTTCGCAAATTCTAGAATCCTAACAATGGATTGATTCTTTGTAACAGAAAAACAACTCTAAGAATAAACCACAATTGTGACATGATATTGCAGATATCATGCCTTGTTTAACATGCCCCCTCAATCTGAACTTTAGCCACTGCAAATGTTGAGATTGATCAAAATCTTCTTGAACAACTGACCGGCTAAAGCCTTTGTGAAACCATCAGCGATCTGATCACCAGAGGAGATATGTCGTATTTCAAGAAGTCTCTTTTGCACTTGTTCTGGAACAAAGTGATAATCAACGTCAATATGCTTTGTTCGTGCATGAAACACCGGGTTTGCTGACAGATGGGTTGCTCCTAAATTGTCACACCACAGGACTTCCGATGAAGACTGAGACAATGACAGTTCCCTTAACAGCGACTGCACCCAGATAACCTCAGCCGTTGCATTAGCCAGCACCTTATATTCAGACTCTGTGCTTGAGCGAGACACAGTAGCTTGTTTACAATCCATCAATGCATCTGCCGAAAAGAAGAACTTCCTTCGTGGTTCGATCCTTCAAACAGAAAAAAATCAAGATGAAACTCAGCTAATGCATTATTGTCAGTGGTAACACGATGAATTGACACTAGGCTTTTCTTAGTATTTGGAACTCGAAGAATGTTGTTGAGATATAGATTACGAGAAGGAGTATGAAAAGATGCATGACCAACATGTGTGATTTTCATACCTGCTCCACTGGCAGTTTGCACTTGATCTGGCCCATCATACTTTTCTTTCGTGGCAAGCTTCTCTAGTTCTCCCGTTATATGGTCAGTTGCCCCAGTATCAGAATACCAATCCATGTCAACACCGTATGAAGGAGCCGTGATTGAGCCAACAAAGCTTCTTTGAGAATTATTTTCAGCTGAAAAATTTGCAGCAAAATTTCCGTCAAACCTCCTTGTACACGTCTGAACCACATGTCTTTTGTAGCCACAGAGCTTACATACAAGTTTGGGTCCATCACCACCGCGACCACCACGTCCCCTATTTGATCTTCCTCTGCCAAGAGAACAAACCTCTACTACGGGAGGCTACGTTCACAGAGGAGGAGAACTGTTGTTCACTCTTTTGGGACAACAACCTTGCTTCAAAAGGACAAAAGTTGTGCATATAGTTCACTGATCTTGAGATCTACCTCACGGGTCATCGCTGAAACAAATGGATTATATTCAGAATCCAATCCAGTGATGATATACAAGATGATCTCTTCTTCTTCTAGAGGTTTGCCTGCAGCAGCAATCTCATCAGCATAGGCTGTCATTTGAGAAATACACCGATGCTGCTTGATCACCTTTCTGTTCTCTAGCAAGTTGCGCTCTTATCTTAATAATGGGTATGTTGAAACAGATGAGAACATACCAGAGAGAAAACTCCAGACCTCATGTGCAGTTTCAAACCGAACTACTTGAGAGAGGACTTATTTTGACAATGGAGTTTAGATAGCCAAGAACGATTTGATCTTGGGCGATCTACTGAGCAAACTCAGGATTATCAGCTTCTTCTCTACATCTGTCAGGTTTCTCAATGAAGATCTCCTCGGTGGTGCAGTCTTGGATCCATCCAAGAATCCTGCTAACTACGCACCACGTACTGCAGGCAAAACTTGTGCTTTCCACACCAGAAAATTGTCTCTGGTGAGATTCTCAGACACCGGATGCCCGATGATCTGCACCAGACCTAAAATAAACGTTGAACTTGCCTGACACGTCATCCTGATCGCCGAAGAAATCGTAGCTACGAAAACTTAGATGTAGATGGAAGAGGTCGGCTCTGATGCTATGTAAAACTTGTTGAAGGCGATGCCCAAGTCGGGATACAATCGCATGTATTTATAGATAGATCAACGGGTTACACAAGGAAAGGTTTTCATAAAAGGGATCGTAACAATAGATTGATTCCTTGTAACAGAAAAACAACTCTAAGAATAAACCACAATCGTGACATGATATTGCAGATATCATGCCTTGTTTAACATGTTTCATAGGGGGTGAAATTTGAATACCACTCCTGGAATGCTGAATCAAACTCAGTGCCAATAGGGAACACAAAACTTTCTAAAAAAAGAGAAGATATGGGTTACAAGAAGGGAGGTGCAAGTTTGCCAGCTAGCACCCGAGTGCTGATTCATTAGAAGCACGACCAATAACTGGGTCTTGTCCGTGCTAATTGAGAGTACATATTATGTTCTAAAATATATGACATTTAGAACAAAATATCTAGTTTCATTTGAACTAAATTAGCTGTCCTAAACATTTCAGAATGGTGGTGAGAAATATATTAAGTATGACCCTAATAGACTTGGGTCTTACAAAAATTAAACGACCCTCGAATCATGTAATCTGGTTTTTTTTTCGGCTTGCAAAGTGTTGATGGGAAGATCACAACTTTTTTAGTCATTGTGTCAGCCCGTAGAGGTGGAACAATGGTCCAGCTGGCTCCACTTATTTGATGGCATCCTGTCACAGCCCGAATTTTGAAAACGGTAAAAATCACTATGAATTAAATTTTTTGAATAAATCTCAAATGATAAAAAATTGTCAACCTAAAATCAGGGCACATAATAAATCTTTTCAAAAGAGAGGAAATGAGCAAACGGCGAATAAGCGTAAGTTCAAACACACTCATATATTTTCTTAAAACTTGAAACTCGATAATTAAATAATACATGGACTGGTACATAGAGGTGTACTTGTGCCCAACCAATAATTTGGAATATGACAAATAATTAGAACAAGAATATAATTATTTGAATGGGTAACTATATATTTAAAATATAAATCTAACCAAACAAGAATAGCTATCCATAAACCAAATCCCAATTTAAAACTGAAATTTCAACTCAAATGCGTGAATTAAATTCAATTTAGAAACTAAATGGAAACAAAACTAAAGAACACTCTAAGTAATAGGAAACATACATAAAGTAAGTTTGAATTCAATTTGGATTCAAATTAGATTGGGAATCAAAACCAAACCAGAAATTAAAATTAGAAAGGCAAGGAAACTCATAAAAATAGAAAAGGGCAAGAAGCCCATTCCCTAGTCGGCCCGCTCCTTCCCTTTGGCCAGCAGGGCCTGTTTTCTCTCCCACCACGGCCCGGTTTGTCTCGTCCTAGGGGCGAACCACTCCCACCTTCTTCTTCCTTTGTTTCTCCCTTCGAGCCCGACCGTGCCCCAAAAATCCCGCGATGGTACACCGGCGGGGTGCCGCCTTCCCTGCACCGCGCTAGCTGCACTGCCTCGATGTAGGGCTGTCAACGAGTCGAACTCGAGCGAGCTTGTCTTCGTAAGCTTGAGTTTGATGAAAAATCGAGTCGATCTTGAGTCAAGCCCAGAATTTGTTCGATCTTATGATCAGGCTCAAGCTTGGCTCGTTTAGAATTCGAGTCGAGCTTGAATTGAGCCTAGAACGAATCGAACACGAGCGAGTTACGATCCTCAACTTTATTAACAATCCTCTAATTGTCATTCTCATGTAGATACAATAAAATCTTCTGAATTTTGGTTCACAACTAATGGAGTAAGAAGGTGGATGATGTTGCACATCATTTGTTGCTAGCATGTATAAAAAATATATCTTATAAAATGTTTTTAATAGAATTATATAATTTAGTTAATCATACATATCATATATAACAACAATAAACGAGCTTATTCGAGCTTTTCGAGCTTGAGCTCATCGAGCTTGTACGCAAGCTCAAGCTTGGCTCGTTTAGAATTCGAGTCGAGCTTGAATCGAGCTTAAAACGAATCGAACACGAGCGAGTTACGATCTTCGAGCTTTATTGACAGCCCTACCTCGATGCCATCATCACGCCTTCTCTGTCGTCCTCGCCATCATTGCCCCAAAGATTGAGCGCCCCCGACGTAGCGCGCGCACCACGGAACCGCACCCACTGCCTCGGTCACTTCCGCCATACCGTGTTGCACGCCTCTTTGTCGGCCTATAAAATGGCACCCCTCCTTCGTCCATTAGCTCGCGCGCCCCTTCTATAGCTTCGACTACACACCAACAAGCTCGTGCAGCCCTCCCGGAGCGGCAATTCGGGATTCCCCATCTCCTTCCCCAATTCTGGCGACCTCACCCGTTCAGACATGTCGGAGTCGAGGTAATCCAATTAACCTATCCCACTGCTTCTCAATTGTGTGAAACGCATAGAACACTTGTTGTTCCGCCGCTTAGCGCACCAAGGAGTAGATCTCGACGGCCCCTCGCCTGCGCCGCCATACGTCATAGCCGCCAACAAGCTAGGAGCTCCCTCCACCCGATTCAACTTGCCCTACGTACTTGTAATAGCTCTTAAGCTGCGTAGGGGCACTTATATGGAGGAGAAGAACCCCGGAAATGTGTTCCCGACGCACCACCACCATGTTTGCCACCTTTCCTCGTCGTCGGCCGCTGCGGGCATCATCCCGGCCAATGCGACCATCCCACCACTTTTCACGCGCAACAGAACACACCCTTGGCCAGTTATCCCGTTGTTGTAGCCAACACACGCGAGTTTCCCCGAGCGCCACCACCACCGCTGTTTGCACCATTCTCGCATCGCCCCTTGCCATCGCTGACCGTCATAGGGACCTCCCCGACCTGGCCAGTACCCCACAACCTTCCTAGAACACTGGAATATGTCTCTGGCAATCCTTCCCACTGGATTACAGCCCGTACGCGTAGATCGCTGGCACACCGCCGTGCGAGGCTGCCACGGCCGATGTCGGTCGCTGTTGATGCCACTCCTGCCTGGCTGCGCTCGCTAGGAGCTTTATGGCACTTGTGAGCACGTTTTCAACTTCCTAGCTCAGTGATCAGTGCGTGTATCCCAACCTGAGCCGTTGTCGCCGCAGCCACGGCAGCCTGCCGCCAGCTAAACTAGTTTGTGAGCTCGCTGCCCATGTGGTGCACATGTGGCAGCCATGTGAGGCCTACCTCATCACACCGGGACGCTCGGTCAGCGCCACATCGGCACCACGTGCGCGCGCAAGCTGAGTTCCTCCGCGTGGGCTAGGTCCACATGAACCCGAGACCCTTAGACACGCGCCACTAAAGCCTGGGACCCGGTCCTCAGTGACCCAGCACGCCCGCACAGCTAGACACACCCGCACTTGTACACAGACAGTGAGTTCCCACAAGTCAGCCACTGCCTGGCACTATAAACTGCTAGAACCACACACTTAGTGCACACAGGCTGTTAGAAAATGTATTTCCTGATACAAGAATATTCTGTAAAAATTCCTAAAAATCATTAATTGCTTGTATGACATATTAGGAATGTTTGATAATATGAATTGCTTGCAGAAATTGTATTAGATATTATCAGCTCACAAAAATGAATAGATCAATTAGGAAAGTTGAAAAGAAATTAGGTCCAGGGTCTAAATTAATTGAAAAGCTTCTAGAACTATTGAATAACAGTTAGAACATAGAAACAGTGATAAGTGATCTTAGTAAATTGCATAAAATTAGAAACTTATTATTAACTAATAAAAATCATTTAATCAACTAGGAAATTTGGGGACCCTATATTTAGCCTCCAAATTTGACTATCCCCCAACCAATAATAACCTAAAGGTATTAGAGATATTAATTGACATTTATAATGTCATAAAAAGTATTATGCAACCATTATAGGGTATCGAGTAGTAAACACTTGTCATCCCTATAGGAAAATTAGTTAAATTGCCAATAGTTAGAAGAAGATCATATACAAACTTTAGATGGACTAACTTCCTCATAAATGATCATCTAAAATCCCTAGAATACAATGATTGACCTATGTAATGTAGCATAAGTAGTATTTGACTAATATAAATGATGGGACATAGAATTAATTATCATCCTCATAAGAGAATCATGCAAATATTCATAATTAGTAAAATGCATGTAGATGATTCTAACTAGTCTCTTCACGAATGACCTTCTAAATTTTTTAAGGATATATTACTTGAACTTTTAGAATAGTAAATGATGAAAATAAATTATAGGGTAACGAATTGATTATCATCGCTGTCATAGAAAAGCGATTAGAGAACTAGTAAATAACATAAACTCACTTGCAAACCCTAAATAAAATAATAAGTTCACTAGTAATTCTCCAAAGATCCTAATAGCCATACAATAAAGAAGTCCTAAAATAAGTTCATGGCTTTTGGAAGGCAATAAGAAAAATAATAGATCAATAAATGATATAAGTTAATGATTAGACACTAGACATTATTAAAAATATTGAGTTGGCTCGAAAATATTAGAACTGATGCTTAGACTCTAAAACAAGTGGGTCTTACACTAGTAGAACCTTAGTGAATATACTATTGTGAAGATAAGATAATTATAAAGAAGTCTAAAAAAGGTTATGATTAACCCGTTGATTGTAACAGAGGTAAATCATAAGTATAAACTGATGAATCAACCATGATATTCATAAACCCTGTAAATAACTAAGAAAACCGATAATACTGTTAAACCTTTCAATAACCAATTAGTTGACCGGCGAAATAGTAATGTTCTCAAATAACCCACCAGAAGAATATCGTATTCTCCGATGAGCCTTCTAAGAATCTTAGAAAATGTGTTATTAAATTATTGTTTGTATTATTGGAGTTTTATTTAGATTTATTGGTTCTTTATTGATGAATCATATTTTCTTCTTATAGCTATGTACTTAGTAATCAGAGAGTTCGCGAAGGAGATATGCAAGACCCGGATCGTGAAGAACTTGACAAAGACTGTAAAGGCAAGCTCTAACTCCTTGATCATATTTCACCTATGTTTTTCAATTGCACCTATTAGCTTGTTTTGATTGCATAACTGTGTATGTATTTTAAACGTCGCTATGCTATGAACCACTTTAAATGTGGTAGCATGAGCCATGTCTATGACTGAATATCGGTGTTAGCCACTAGCCAACGATAAACAGTAATACAATAGTTACTCGCTATCAATGACTTGAAACAAGACACTACATCAGTTACGATAATAGCAGTGACTATCACAATCCCTTCTTTGACCTTAACAACACAACTCCTTAACAACCTAACAGCTACATCACTGCACAATAGCAATGATGTGAGCACCTCCTTGTTAGTACTATACTTAGAAACCTCTGCGATGTTCGCATTGCGAACCACTACATACTATATACATGATTGCGAAATATGTTAAAAGGTGTTTGGTGGTGTGAGTTAGGATATGAGTGGGTGATTAATGAACTGTGTGTGTGAAGAGGGAGGGTGGTCGAGGCATGTATGATGATGGGATGTTGCGGGCTCCCTGAGAGGTATACCAGCTGCGACTGCATATTCGGTGTAACCCACCAATCGATGTTGAGTGCTTCAGTAATAGTTTGATGACCATATTTTTCAGACTAGCCTTATGCTGAGTACTTCAGTTTAGTTCGATGCTGTGTGTTCTGGACTAGTCCTTCTGCCAAGGGCGGATGGAGCTGCCTCATCAACATAAGGACCGGTTCATTTGACCTTGTCGGTGGTTTTGATCCGGCAGATCTCCCGACACCACTAAAGTGTTAGAGGAGTTTGAGGTTCGGTGTGGGAGCGCGGAGACTCAAGAAGGTGAAGCCTCTCGATCTACTTACTGCAGCCCAGGACGGGCGTCGTCGTCTAGGCGTGGTTAAGTGATACAAGAGACACGAAGGTTTACGTGGTTCGGGCCGCCTGAGCGTAATACCCTACTCCACGGGGTGTGTTGGTGTTGTATTGGATGTATGAGCTCAATGTAAGTTGAGAGTGTTGAGTGAGCGCGTCGCGTGAGCGTTGTCTCTTCTATGTATCGTCGGCCTGTCCTTTTATAGTACAAGGGCAGGCCATTACAAGTTTTCCTGGCCCGACATGTGGCCCCATCGGTTACTAATGTTGATACACATTTGATGTGCTTTATTACGCTTAATTACCGAATTATGGACTTTGATAGCACCGTTACTTGGTAATTAAGGTCGTCCGATCGTGTGTCATTAATATAGTATTAATGACACTTAATCGGGTCTTGAAGTCCTTGATTCCCCTTTGAAGATCCGGAGCCATTGTGGAGTCTTCCGGAGGTTAGAGGCTGAAGATCCGACGGTTGGACACGTGGCAGCTCCGGAGCATACTGTGGAGAACAGATAGGTCCGGTGCCACCTGACACGTGTCAGTTCTAGAGCTTCCCTCGGTCGGGGGTTAGGTCCGGGGGTGCCGTTATGGTACATAGCCCGGAGCTTCCCCCTTGTGGGCGGTAGCTCCGGTTTGATAGTACACGTGGCGACCCTGGAGCTAACCATGTTGGAGAAGCGGGTTCGGTTATGTCTGACATGTGGGCCTCCGAATGTCTTCAAATCAAGTAGATGATATTCCCTTGAGATCTTTGCAATCCCAAGGGGTATATGGTACCCAGGGTACCGACAGACCTCAACATAGTGATTTCGTACAACCACATAACCTGTATGGACGGGACTCACTCTACCTTTCTGGTGACTAGCGCATGAGACACATGGAGAGTCATGGAGGACACGGTGGACCAGGAAATGGCACGGGGTTTGAGTACCATCCGATGTTTGGTTGGGTAGTGAATACCCGAATAGCCCCTGCGTCGGGCCGAGGTGTGATTGTGGGGTTACTCGAGGAAGATGAGATGAGTGTCATGTCGTACCGCGGTGGGCATGGCCTGTGGGTAAAGTGTATAAAATTTGCAGAGTTTTAATCTATCTGGATATCTTTTGCTACAGTCTTGACACACTATGATTTAAACTCATTATGATTAGCATTAGTGTATCTCCTTGAAGTGTGTGTGTGGGTGGCTGAGGCTGTCGTGTTTTGGAAAGTGTTGGCATGCGTGCCGGAGTCGTCAGGGCCATGGGTCCGAAGACTCATCTAAAAGTGAGACAACTGGTGGGATGGTTTGAAACTACCCCAGGACCCGCCAACTATAATAATATTGATTCAAATACCTCTCCCTCTTATTGCAAAACTCTTATAAAAAAGAACCTTGCATAAAATGCTTTTTTAGCAAAACTAAGCCGCATTGCCTCTCCTTACTACAAGCTCCAATGCATGAAACATGTCCCCTTGAGTAGTGTTAGGGCTTGCGGAGTACCTTATGATCACTCTTGCTTTATATGTGGTTTATCAGAAGACAAAGAAGCTGAAGCGTGTGAGGATGACTATTAGGTCTAGTCCTACTTCCCAAGTCTGCCTGTTGGGCATAGCGCTGTTTTGCTCTGCTATTTATGGGGATTTATCTATTTTGGTGGTCATCCACATCCACATCCAACGTAATCTAGATCATGTTTGTAAGACTTATATTGTTTATAAATAAATAATCATTGTATGGATCTCGATCTATTCTATTGTGAGTACCAACTACTGATCCAAGGATTGATACGAGATGCACAAGTGGACCCACAGAATGCGGGTCCTGACACATCCCTTCCTCTGATGTGCCCATTGTGCGAACAGAATATGGCGAGGTGGATGTATGTAGTTGTGGATTTTATGTATGATCGAGCCATAGAGATTCGGAGTCGCCTTCATCATCATTGTCCGAGTAGACAAATTTTTGTCATAGTTCGAGTACGCAGATGCAGTGATTGCATACCTCCTGCCACATCATACGCTTTGTAACGGTGTGTGTTTCACAGGGGGTGGAATTTGAATACTACTCTGAATCACACTTAGTGCCAATAGGGAACACAAAACTTTGTCAAAAAAAAAAAAGAGAAGATATGGGTTACAAGAAGGGAGGTTCAAGTTTGCCTGCTAGCACCCGATGCTGATTCACTAGAAGCACGACCAATAACTGGGTCTCGTCGGTGCTAACTGAGAGTACTTATTATGTTCTAAAATATATGACGTTTATAACAAAATATCTAGTTTCATTTGAACTAAATTAGCTGTTCTAAACATCGTATATTTCAGAATGGTGGTGAGAAATATATTAAGTAATGACCCTAATAGACTTGGGTCTTACGAAAATTAAACGACCCTCGAATCATGTAATCTGGTTGTTTTTTTTCGGCTTGCAAAGTGTTCATAGGAAGATCACAACTTTTTTATCTGTGATCACAAATCTATTATCGAATCTTACTTGCACATATTTGGGTATTAGAAAAGGAGAAGAAAGTCAGCCAAATGAGGTCTCTACCCTTGAGAATCATATCACCTGGTTCTTGGTTCTGAAGTACTCCCTCTGTCCTAACAGGTTTGTCGCTTTGTAGTTCAAAAATGAACTACAAAACGACAAACTTTTTGGGACGGAGGGAGTACTATGGAACCATATCAGAGTCCACGAGCCGTGGGACGAGGACGCATCACACTAATGCCTACTTAAAAAGCAAAATAAAAAATAAGACAATGTGCAGAGAGCGTAAATTTTTTTTCTTTCTTTTCTTCTTGTGAACTAGATTGTCGGTGGGCAGTAAGAGAATTGCATATCCATCTATGTAATCTTGATAAGGTGCCATGTTCCCCAGTGTTTGACTTTGATTGCTGTGAAGGTACAACTGCTGCCCTGAAACTACAGATAAACGTTCCCGAACTGCAACAGATCCCCGTCATGTAATCTTGATAAATCTCCAACTATGACCATCCCAAACGCTCCTTGGATCCGATGCTGTCAGCAATGGGCAGTGTGAACACACTGATCCATAAGTAAAAAGGAAAGATTCAGATCCGAACGGCAAGGTCATTCAGAGGGCCTGATCCAAATCACACAACCAAGTCCAGTATACACTGAGGGCAGCATCAGGGTATAATATAATACGTTATGTATGCAGGAGTGTCAAGTAGGGAAATGTGTAGCTTAGGATGAATACACAGTAGAACAAGATTGATAATAGTTCGTTCGGCACACACGATTAATTTTCAACGTGCATGCATGTTGAGCTTCTCATCAATGTTTTGACGTATGGGTGTTCAGTGAACTAAGCCCATGCATGAGAAGGAAGCATCAATCGACACAAAAAAGCAACAACACAGTACCATAATTAGTAGTACTAGATTTGCTTATGATCATCATGATCATATTACATAAGTTTAAAAAATGTACAAGAGAGGTTTTTAGTGCCCGAGCACTTTACAATGCAATCAGAGGTTTCTAGAGAACAGGGGCGATAGATTTGAGCATCCAGCAATATATGTACCATAGCCGAAGCTCCTCTTGAATATCTTTGACAATCTGACCTGGTGGCCTTGATAGATATTGGAACACTCGGCGATTCCTTTCTTTCCATATTTCCCAGATTGTAGCTAATGTGATCGTACGGAGCATCCTGGCACGAGCAGCTTTCCCGGAAGGTGCAACGGTGTCGAACCAAGCTTTTGTAGGCAGTGAAATGTTCCATTGATGTGGTTTAAAAGCCAGCTCCTTGGTCCATTGCGCTATGTTTAGCCATACGAACTTGACGACCCAGCACTCACGAAGAAGGTGCGATGCCGTCTCCAGGTTTTGTATACAAAGTGGGCAGAAGTATCCATTTGGCCACTGTCGTCTTTGCAGCCTGTCCGCTGTCCATACCCGATTGAGCATGAGAAGCCATGTAAAGGTTTTGCATTTAGGTGTCGCCCAGGTCTTCCATATTTTGGCCGAAGTGAGGGAGCAGATGGAGCCCTCGAACTGGGCGAGGTACGCCGACCTCGAAGTGTACTGGCCCGAAGGGGAGAGCCGCCACCGTATCTCATCAGAGGTGCCTGACTGAGCTTGAAACAGCATGTCATGCACCATGACCCAGAGTCGTAGGAATTCAATCAGGGTTGTCGGTGTCAGGTTTCGATACAAATCTGTGATCCATGTGTTGTTTTGCAGGGCATCAGCAACCGAGCGTCGTTTCCCCGTGCTCGCCGTAAACAAGTCTGGGAACAAACATGCTGGGGTGGCCCCCTGAAGCCAACTTGATTTCCAGAAGGAGGCTAGTCAACCGTCGTAGAGTGTTACCTCAGTTGCCATTGCGAACATGGATAGATCACAATTATCGATGGGAAGTTCAGACTGATGCCAATGCTGATCACCTTTGGTCCAGGGTAGCCATAACCAACGCAGACGGAGAGCTCTACTAAATTTGGTGAGATCCTTGAGCCCGAGTCCCCCAAAAAGCATGGGCCGACAGACCGTCGTCCAATCCACCTTGCACTGAGCACCACTAATCGGCTTGCCGCCACACCAGAGGAACCGGCGGCGTGTTTTGTCGAGTTCAGACAGGAACTTCTTTGGTGGCATGATTGCTGAGAGGGTATATGTGTCCACTGAAGTGAGGGTTGCTTGTACTAGTTCGCGGCGGCCGGCGAAAGATAGCATTTTACCTTGCCAGCAAGCTAGTTTTTGTGCAGCCCGGTCCTGAACTTCCTGTAAGTGACTTGGCCTTATGGAATTTGGAGTGAGCGGTAGTCCCAGGTACTTGATAGGTCACTGACCTGAGAGGATGTGATCCATATCCAAGTTCTCACAGTTTAAAGGTAGCGCAGAGCATTTTGCAATGTTTATCTTCAACCCCGTTGCGTCACCAAATAAAGATAGCATATTCATTGCCGTGTCCACCTCCTCCTTGACTGGGTTCAAGAACAGAGCGACGTCATTCGCGTATAGCGAGTGGCGCAGTCGGGCTCCAGAGCCTCTCAGTGAGGAGATAAGACCTTCCACCGTAGACTTCTGGAACAGTTGATGTATTGGATCTATGGCTAGGATGAATAAGTATGGTGACAGGGGGTCGCCCTGTCGAAGACCTCGAGTGTGGCTGATTGCTGGTCCACGGGTCCCGTTGAGATTTACCAAAGACGTCACTGTAGACCACATCAATGAAATCCAGTCTCTCCACCGGTGGGAAAAGGAGCACATCTGCATGAGTTCCAGTAAGTATGCCCAGGAAACAGAGTCAAATGCACGCGAGATGTCAAGCTTGAACATGATAATCGGCTGACGGACTCTTTTGTATATTCCTGTAGCAGGTTCCTGACAGCGAGGTAATTTTCCTGTATGCTCCGCCTTTTGATGAAGGCACTTTGAGCAGTTCAGATCAGATTGTGTATCACTTTCTACAGTCTAGTGGCCAGCACCTTGGATATCAGTTTAGCTTGCGAACTTAGAAGGCTGATTGGCCGGTAATCAGCTGGAGAGTCGGGGACCAATGATTTGGGCAGCAATGTGATGTTTGCTTTGTTGAGCAGGCCGAAAGACCCAGTACTGAGATTGTAGAACTGATTGAACATTGCCGTAACGTCCGCTTTTATTATCTGCCAGCAAGATTTGTAGAAAGCCCCAGTGAAACCATCTGGGCCTGGTGCTTTCTCTGTCGGAGACGTACCGATTGCTTCATAAATTTCAGCTTCAGAGAATGGCTCATCAAGGGATGATTCGACCGGGGATATAGCTAAAGTTTCCCAGTTTAAGGTCCATCCTCTATCAGGTGCTGTTCCTAGCAGTGACTCGAAATGGTCCGTCAGGACCTGTTCTTTTTCTTCGCGCGACCAGGCATATGTCCCATTTTCCCGTTTTAACTTGGTGATGTAATTTTTCCGCTTCCTCGCACTGACTTTCAGATGGAAAATTTTTGTAGAAGTGTCACCCGACTTGATCCAGAGGACCCCTGAAGCCTGTCGTCGGCGCGCGCGCTCGATTGCCGCGAGGCCTAGAATTCGGACCTTGAGGTCTTTTTGCAGCTGCTGTTCTTCCTCGGACAAGACTCTTGTTTCCTGTGCCTTATCGAGACGCCCAATGACGTTGCTCGCCACCAAGAGTTGCATACGGGCGTTACTGAACAGGGAGCGATTCCAGCTGCGCAGATTTGCCGCGGTGTGGCGCAGCTTGTTTTGGAAGGTTACCATTGGTGTTGCTGATGCTGTGGTTTGGTTCCATGCAGTACTCACAAGCTCCGAGAAGCCAGGTATTTTGATCCAAAAGTTTTCAAATCTGAACTGCCGATCGATTTTTGTAGGCACGGCAGCAAGGAACAGTGGGCAGTGATCTGAGAGGGACGATGATAGTACCATCAACTGGTGATTAGGGTGTAGCAGGTCCCAAGAGGAGCAGCAGAAAACTCTGTCAAGCCGCACCAGCGTAGGCTCGCGACGCTCGTTGCTCCATGTGTATGCTCTGTTTTTGAGTGGTAAGTCAAGGAGCTCGGCTGTGTTGAGTGCTTGCCGGAAGGAAGTCATTCAACGTCGGCTGACGTTGTGTTGTTCTTGTCCCTCGCGTCGTAGATTAAGTTGAAATCTCCAGCACACAGCCACAGCATCGGTGATTGCGGTTTTTCTTGCACTAATTGCTGCAGGAATCTGCCTTTGTCCGCATCAGTTGATGGGCCGTATATCACTGTCAGCTTGAACTGGTTTCCCATGTGAAGGTCCTTTAAATTGATGGACAGCGAGAATTCTTTTGTGGTAATATTTGATCCTTTGAAAAGAGGGGGATCCCAGGCGACAACAATGTCTCCTCTTGTACCCACAGCCGGAAGGGAGGCATAGTCAGTAAGTCGGGTGCCAAGGAATTCTGCAGCCAAACGATTGTCCAGGTGCTGAATCTTCGACTCTTGAATACAGACAACTATTGCTTGGGATTCCATTAGAAGCAGTGGTAGCACTTCGCAGCGCACCGGGAGGTTAAGTCCCCGTACATTCCATGATAGTAGTTTGAGGTGATCGGCCATTGAAACAGAGCAAGAGCCTCTTGGTATAGGTAACAATACTCCATCCATTATCTTGCTTAGGAGAGGAGATCTCCGCCATTAGTCCCAAGGTACATCTCCTGAAGGTACATCCACGGACCCATATTGAACAAACTGACAGCACTGAGACACTTAAACTGACTGTAGTACATACTGAGACGTCACTACTACCACGAATATTGTCCTTGTGAGTACCACTGAAACTGACCAGACCCTGGACTGAAATACCACAACACCGACTGATACAGATAAGTAGGACTGATAACATGATGTAGTTGGGTAGACACCATAGCAACCAGACACTGCGCTAAGCAGCTGCCTGGGCACAGAGCTCCTCAGCCAGAAGGGACGTCGTGGCACGGGTGAGGCCATCGCGGGCGAGGCAGGTGATCCCACGTCTTGCTGCAATGGCTTTGGGAGGGAGCGCCTGCTGGTACATCACCTCATATTTCTTCAAGACGGCGGACCCGATGAGCTCATCCTTTCCCACGAGGTCGAGCTCACGGATCAAGGGTTGAGTTGCTCGCAGCGCGACCGGGATGCTGCTGGGATGCTGGGCCTGTCTCTCGCACCGCCGCGCCTGAGTCGCCGGAGCTGGAGCTGTCACCGGAGTGCGGGTCTTCCTCGTAGGCTTCTTCAGAGTGGCGGGAGGCGGAGTTTTGAACAGCTGAGCCAACCCGCCCAGATGTTCCACGGCCCCGGGGCTGAGCGAGGGTGGTTCGCTGCCGAGTGGGGCCGGTCTGGCAGCAGCCCGTGTAGTTTCCGGGCCAGCCCGAGGGGAGATGGCGGACAGCCCATCTGCGTGTGTGCCTTGCTTTCTGGCCCATCAGGCAGATCTGGTCCGATGGCCGGAGTGGAGCTGGTCGACTTTGGTGTTTTGCTGCCTGCAGGAACTGATGAGGGTGACAGAACAGACCTTTGCTGCGTGTCCTGTAGTGGCAGTGGCGAAGAAGAAAGCTGCGGAGCAGTGTTGGCCGGAGGCCGGCCAGCTTTGGCAGCAGCAGCAGCAAACCTGAGGGCGGCGTGCAGTTCATCGAGCATGGGGTCCTTCATGCCCCCAAAGCTGACGTCTTTCGGCTGGACGAATTCGCCAGGGCCACCGCCATGGGACACGGCTTCCCTACTCCCGTTTGTCCTCCCATGCGTCCTCCCGCTGATGTGTCATCATCTTATTTGTTGTGAAGATATGGTAGTTAAAATAAGTATTAATGAAGAACCAATAATATTTTGACACGTGTATGAGAGGATGCATGAGAGGACCGAATGTGAGGAGGGAAGCCGCATCCACCGCCATGGGTCTGTGCCCGTGGAAGCCGCAGCATAGCGGCCTCCCGTGACCTGGTCGCTCTTCTGGGCCACAGTGGGGGTGTGGGCGGCCTGACAAGGGGCCAGCGAGTTTGAGCGGTGATGGCCCCACACGTCAGCATCGGGGTGTGGCTCGTCCCTCCGTCGAAGGCTGGGCGGAGATTGCGTTGCGGCTCGGCCTTGCCGAGAGGATGCCACTGGAGCATCATGGCCTCTGTGACGCCCGTCGTAGCCTGCTCCTCAACCTCGTGGCCGGCGAGGACCCGAGGCACCGGAGTGTCCGACCGCTGGAGTGCGAGTGCCGAACGGGTTTGGGCCATCCCGGTGCTGAGATCCTCCGGCGTCCCCGTCCGGAAAGTCGCGGCGGAATGGAGCTGGCTGGTTGCAACGGTCCTGTGCAGGAGAGGACGTATGGGAAGGAGAAAGTGATCAGGGATACCAGGACCCAGTCAAACCTGTGGTGGCGGACCTCCAGCTCCTCATCGAAGTCAGAGGATAGGGTGGACGGCAGTGCACTGATGCCGGAGTGGGGGAGGCTGGCAGTGGCGACCAGTCGTGCATCTCCTCGATATGCACAACGATCTCCACCGTTTTGGCCTCCGGCGGGTACTCCGGTGCCGGCGCAGAGGGGCCCCGTCTGGGCGGGAAGAGGTTGACGGACATGAGACACGGAAGACAGCTCGGGTCAGCCATCCACGCCCAGAAGGTGCAGTACTGCGTTGTGGCGCGCATGTACGAATCACTCTCAATGCGGTCGAAGAGACAATGCTGTCCAAACACTTGTGTGAGGCCCTCCTCACACCACACGTGGAGAGGCAGATCCTCTACCAGGATCTTCACATGGTAACGCCACTGGGCGGAGACTGGCCAGACACGCCAGGCTTGAAACTTGAACTTGATGCCGCCGTAGAAAACCTCCTTCCAGTGGATCGCCGTGAGCTGCTGCTCGGCGTAGTCGAACATGACGAAGTAGTCCTCTGGAAGGTGGGGGGCAATGGTCATGTTGGCGCGTGGGATGCCCAGCTGGGTGCTGAGGCGCCCAGCATCTCCATTGTGGATAGACGGAAGTTCCGGTCCAGAGAGTAGACAACGACCCCTCGGGCCATCATGGCCCTGTGGTCTACCACCATCCCTGCACTCGGGATCACAGTGGTGCATCCAGACTCCGGTCTCTCCTCAGGGAACCCGGGGATGTGGGAGAGGGCCATGGCAGTGGCAGCAAGAGAGGTGTTGGTCGTTGGTGCACAGAGTCCGGCGACCACTTGGGCGTAGGACGGCGGAGGACTGGAGCGGTGGAGCTGGTGCGAGAGTGGTGAGAAGGAGAGGCGGGAGATCCCGTTGGGTTTATCAGCTTGTGGGGAGACTTTGGGAGGTGCCCGACAAGCACGGGCGAAGTGGCCAGAACCACCGCAAGTGAGGCAAGTTTTGGGCTCACGGCAGTGGATGCGACGATGATCTGTGGAGAGGCAGCAAAAACAATAACCCCGAAAGATGCTTTTAAAGGCGAGCGCGCGAGAGGGAGCTTCCCTACGCAGGGGAGGGTGGCCCTCCACCTTAAATGGCTTTGAATGCCTCCTGTCGACGTGACGCGGAACCTTCATCGGGGAGGGTGCAGCGGAGGTGCCAGGTTGCCCATGTCGCGCCATGGAGAGGCGGCCGGTGCTGCGCTTGCCAGCCTTGGAGACCACCCGAATCCATTTCGGTGAATCCGGCTGTTTCGCTGCTCTGGCCGGAGGCGAACCCAGGATAGAGGGCCCGGGATGGCCTCCTGCGTACGACGGAAACCAGAGCTCGGATTTAAGGCGTCGTCCAGGTGGAGCAGAGGTCGACGGGGCCAAGGGGGAAGGCACAGTGATGATGGGGGAGGTGTTAATGGCCGGCGGCCTAGCCTCAGAAGCAAGTAGGCGTGCAGGTTCTATCTGCGGGATGGTGAGGGGCGAGATAGCCTCGGTGAGGGAGGCACCGGAAAAGATGGCGAAGGCTCCATCCTCGTCTTCCATGGATCCCCAGTCAAGCGGTTCAACACTATCAATGCTGGATGAGGATGGGGATGGGCTTCGCTACCGGACTGCAGGGGTGAAGGGGGATCCCAGTAAATGCGGAGGGGAGATGGAAGGAGAGGGTGTTGCCGGTGGTGACTCGAGGATGGACAAGGCGGTGTTTGGGGGCGGCATGAACCCCGATGCTGCAGCAGCGGGGAGCAAGGCGAGGACGGAGGGGCGAAGCGAGAAGGCGGATACAGAGGCGGAACATGGCGTGAAGGCAGGGCGAGGTGAGAAGGCGGCGGAGGATTGCGTCGCCGGCATCTCCGGCGGGACCTCGCTCAGCTCGCACATGCTCGAACTCCTTCTCGAAAAAGATGCCTCAAAGATCTAGTAGCTACGACAACTTAGACGTGGATGGAAGAGGCCGACTCTGATGCCATGTAAAACTGGTTGAAGGTGATGCCCAAGTCGGGCTACGATCGCACGTATTTATAGATAGATCGACGGGTTACACATGGAAGGGTTTACATATAAGGAATCCTAACAATAGATTGATTACTTGTAACAGAAAAACAACTCTAAGAATAAACCACAATCGTGACATGATATTGCAGATATCATGCCTTCTTTAACATGTTTCATAGGGGGTGAAATTTGAATAGTACTCCTGGAATGCTGAATCAAACTCAGTGCCAATAGGGAACACAAAACTTTCTAAAAAAAGAGAAGATATGGGTTACAAGAAGGGAGGTGCAAATTTGCCTGCTAGCACCCGAGTGCTGATTCATTAGAAGCACGGCCAATAACTGGGTCTCGTCGGTGCTAATTGAGAGTACTTATTATGTTCTAAAATATATGACATTTAGAACAAAATATCTAGTTTCATTTGAACTAAATGAGCTGTATAATATCTAGTATACACTGAGGGCAGCATCAGGGTATAATATAATACGTTCTGTATGCAGGAGTGTCAAGCAGGGGAATGTGTAGCTTAGGATGAATACACAGTAGAACAAGATTGATAATAGTTTGTTCGGCACACACGATTTTCAACATGCATGCATGTTGAGCTTCTCGTCGATGTTTTGACGTATGGGTGTTCAGTGAACGACGAAGCCCATGCATGAGAAGGAAGCATCAATCGACACAAAAAAGCAACAACACAGTACCATAATTAGTAGTACTAGATTTGCTTATGATCATCATGATCATATTACATAAGATCCCTGGCACAAGGACGATCATAGCATATATAATGACATGGTCCCGAGCCACGACCAAGACCACATCAGGGACACATACTAGATATATAGATGGAGCAAGCTAACCATAATCTAAGTAAACACTCTAAACAGCATGCATGGCCAATTATTCGAGAGGCCATAGAAGACCATGCACGGACAACGAAGGCGGCTGATGGCGGCAGCCGTTTCAGTTCAGGAGAGTTCAGCAGGCCCTAGGGGCGGCCTTGCAGACCAGCGGCTTGGCCATCTCGAGCGACATGCCGAGGCGCTCGGACAGGTCGACGCCGCCGGCGGTTGGGGCCCACTCGAACTTGTGCAAGAGCTGAGCGACCCAGAGGTTGGTGGTGGCGAGCGCCAGCATCTTGCCGGGGCAGGCGCGACGGCCAGCACCGAAGGGGGCAAGGCGGAGGTCACCGCCGAGCACGCTGACGTCCTCCTCCTGGAAGCGCTCGGGACGGAACTTCTCGGGCTCCGGCCATATGGCGGCGTCGTGAGCGATGGACCACATGTTCACCATGGCCGTCGTGCCGGCGGGGACGAGGTGGCCACCGACGTGCGCGTCGTGAATGGCGAGGCGAGCCCACGAGAGGAGCGGGCCAGGCGGGTGCATGCGCAGAGTCTCCTTCACGATGGACTGGATGTAAGGGAGATCGGCAACGTCAGCGTCTTCCACGGCGCGACCCTGGCCCACGACGGCGTCCAGCTCTGCCTGCGCCTTCGCCTGGATATCTGGGTGGAGGACCATCCTCGCCATGACCCATTCCATCAAGATGGCAACAGTGTCCGCACCTCTAAAGATCATTTCCTAATCACAACAAATACAGAGAGGATAAGAATCCATGCCTCTTCAATGAAACCAGCTCCAAAATATATGTACGTAAGATCATGCACGTACGTTTAAATAAAATGCTTACCCAAAGAACAGCAATCATGTCGGAGTCCGATAACCTCTCCTCTCCCTCAAGGTCTAGAAGGACGTCAACGAAGTCACCCGTGACCTCATCAGGGATGAATCCACCGGCGCGCCTCGCCTTGTGCTCCTGTATGATATCACCGACAAAAACATCCACCTTCTGGATTAACCTGTTGCACCGGCGGCGCACGCCTTGAGGGTCGAACCACTTGAGCAACGGTACGTAGTCGGCCCAGTTGAAGCCCCCAAGGAGGTCGTACCCCTCGGCCACCATGTCCGCCAGCAACGCACCCTCCTTGCTGGTGAAGTCATCATAGCGCTTACCGAACACGGTGGTCATGATGTGGTTGAGCGACGCGGCATGCAGGACACGGCGCATGGACACCTCGCCTTGCCTGGCCATGGAGGTGGCGACGTTCGTGACCATGCCGGCACCGATGGAAGCCCGGTGGGGAGCGGATGCAGCCACGCGGCGTGGGCCGAAGAGGTGGCTTGCGGCAAGGCGGCGGAGCCCACGCCAATGCGCGTCACTGGAGGAGGCGAAGCCCATGGAGCGGTGGAAAAGGAGGTGGCGCGCTGCCTCCTTGACAGGGCGGTCCCCGAACGCCGGGTTGACGAGGATCTCGCGCGCCGTGTCAGGCTCGCTCGCCACGACAAGGCGGGTGAGGCCGACAGAGAAGGACATCAGTGCCTTGCCACCATCAATGGCGCGTGACAGCGCTGCCAGCGTGCGGTGCCCCACGGGGCTGGAGAGTGCGGTGACCACGCCCGGTGGGCCGGACGGCGGGCGGCGGCTGCGGGATAGAGCCCATGCAGGGCCGCCGGGGGAGAGCCATAGGAGGATGGCGCCGAGGACGACAACTGCAAGGAGGGATGGTAGCGAGGAGGTGAGTGGGAGTAGGAAGGTGAGGGAGTCCTCTGGCTCGGTGGTCATGATGAGCACCATGGTTTGTTGGAGGCTGGTTGAAAGCGATGTTGATGAATGAAATGGTGTGGGTGAGAGGGCTTAAATAGGACTCCAGTGACTACAGTCCAAACTGCCGAACATTTGTTGTTTTTGGCATTGTGTGACTCAAGTTGCATCCAACTACTCTACAGCTAAGTCTGATGCATGAATTCCTGCTCTGCTAGAAATCAAAATCACCAAACTGAAAGTCTCAAAACAAATGCCAATTAGCAATATTACAAAACAATGCATGGCAACGTATGGAAAGTTTGTTGTTGGACATTGTCTCGACGGCGTTTTACATTTCACACCAACCATTATACAGAGAATTCGCTACAAAAAAGTGTACTATACTTGAATACTCAGTGTACTTCTTTAATGGTCAGTATACGTTGCATCCTCATCCTTTGCATGAATACGAGCCGATTCACTGTACCAATCGCGATTCGTTGCACCTGCAACTTTGGTCCAAGTACCAGCCGAAGCAAAACAAATCTGCAAGCAACTCAATTGCAAAACAAACTAGTCGGTTTTCTTGGAACCTCAACATTTTTTTGTTCTCCTTTTTAAACTTCATTTTTTTGGAGTTCATTCATGGTTTCATCATGTAGCTTGTTCATATACAACAGAGATGCTGAAAAAAGTGCCTGCATCATGCGTCTGATGATTAGAAGCGCGCGCAAGATAAGGGAGCTCACTCTCCCAGGATTTAAGTGCATCAGGGACTTGTGATAGATAGCGTACATGCATGGAGTTTTGTTGAGCTTTACATGTATCTATGTCACAAGTTTGCTAGTAGAAGTTAAATTCACCAAATCTGCAACGTTAGGTAGACCCACCGACAAAGATTTAATCACTTCCACCGAGAAATTTTGCCCAAATACATCCAAAAGTTGTCCTGCTTCATTTGCAAAACAACAAATCAGTTTTTCCCTCTGCATTTGCAAAAGTTTTGGCTCTTTTAGAGTTACAGATCTTGTTGGTGGTTATTTGGTGCATTTCATGACAAAAAACTCAAGCTGGAGAGCTAAAGCGAGTGAGAAGAGACAAACTGCTTGTTGGGGGTTGTTTGGTGCATTTCATGACAAAAAATCATGTCGGGAAGCTGAAGAGGATGGGAAAAGATGAAGTGTGACCGCTTCCACGCCAGCCAACTCGTGCACACGGACCTGCCGGCGAGATACACGCCGAAGGCCGGGCAACTCACGTTACTGTCATAGTTCGAGTACGCAGATGCAGTGATTGCATACCTCCTGCCACATCATGCGCTTTGTAATGGTGTGTGTTTTGTAAAACTGGTTGAAGGTGACGCCCAAGTCGGGCTACGATCGCATGTATTTATAGACAGATCAACTGGTTACACAAGGAAAGGTTTACATATAAGGAATCCTAACAATGGATTGATTCTTTGTAACAGAAAAACAACTCTAAGAATAAACCACAATTGTGACGTGATATTGCAGATATCATGCCTTGTTTAACATGCCCCCTCAATCTGAACTTTAGCCACTGCAAATGTTGAGATTGATCAAAATCTTCTTGAACAACTGACCGGCTAAAGCCTTTGTGAAACCATCAGCGATCTGATCACCAGAGGAGATATGTCGTATTTCAAGAAGTCTCTTTAATTTTGCACTTGTTCTGGAACAAAGTGATAATCAACGTCAATATGCTTTGTTCGTGCATGAAACACCGGGTTTGCTGACAGATGGGTTGCTCCTAAATTGTCACACCACAGGACTTCCGATGAAGACTGAGACAATGACAGTTCCCTTAACAGCGACTGCACCCAGATAACCTCAGCCGTTGCATTAGCCAGCGCCTTATATTCAGACTTTGTGCTTGAACGAGACACAGTAGCTTGTTTACAATCCATCAATGCATCTGCCGAAAAGAAGATCTTTCTTCGTGGTTTGATCCTTCAAACAGAAAAAAATCAAGATGAAACTCAGCTAATGCATTATTGTCAGTGGTAACACGACGAATTGACACTAGGCTTTTCTTAGTATTTAGAACTCGAAGAATGTTGTTGAGATATAGATTACGAGAAGGAGTATGAAAAGATGCATGACCAACATGTGTGATTTTCATACCTGCTCCACTGGCAGTTTGCACTTGATCTGGCCCATCATACTTTTCTCTCGTGGCAAGCTTCTCTAGTTCTCCCGTTATATGGTCAGTTGCCCCAGTATCAGAATACCAATCCATGTCAACACCATATGAAGGAGCCGTGATTGAGGCAGCAAAGCTTATTTGAGAATTATTTTCAGCTGAAAAATTTGCAGCAAAATTTCCGTCAAACCTCCTTGTACACGTCTGAACCACATGTCTTTTGTAGCCACAGAGCTTACATACAAGTTTGGGTCCATCACCACCGCGACCACCACGTCCCCTATTTGATCTTCCTCTGCCAAGAGAACAACCTCTACTATGGGAGGCTACGTTCACAGAGGAGGAGAACTGTTGTTCACTCTTTTGGGACAACAACCTTGCTTCAAAGGACAAAAGTTGTGCATATAGTTCACTGATCTTGAGATCTACCTCACGGGTCATCGCTGAAACAAATGGATTATATTCAGAATCCAATCCAGTGACGATATACAAGATGATCTCTTCTTCTTCTAGAGGTTTGCCTGCAGCAGCAATCTCATCAGCATAGGCTATCATTTGAGAAATACACCGATGCTGCTTGATCACCTTTCTGTTCTCTAGCAAGTTGCGCTCTTATCTGAATAATGGGGATGTTGAAACAGATGAGAACATACCAGAGAGAAAACTCCAGACCTCATGTGCAGTTTCAAACCGAACTACTTGAGAGAGGACTTATTTTGACAATGGAGTTTAGATAGCCAAGAACGATTTGATCTTGGGCGATCCACTGAGCAAACTCAGGATTATCAGCTTCTTCTCTACATCTGTCAGTGTCGGTGGTTTTGATCCGGCAGATCTCCCGACACTACTAAAGTGTTAGAGGAGTTTGAGATTCGGTATGGGCGCGCGGAGATTCAAGAAGGTGAGATGTCGAGTGACACAAGGGACACCAAGATTTACGTGGTTCGGGCCGCCTGAGCGTAATACCCTACTCCACGGGGTGTGTTGATGTTGTATTGGATGAACTCAACGTGAGTTGAGAGTGCAGGGTGAGTACGTCTCTAGAGAGTGTGTCCAGAGTCTGTGTAGAGAGTGTCCTATGTATCGTCGGCTGTCCTTTTATAGTACAAGGGCAGGCCGTTACAAGTTAGCCTGACCCGACATGTGGCCCCGGCGGTTACTGATATTGATACACATTCAACACGTTTTCTTACCCTTAACGACCGAGTTATGGACTTTGACAGCACCGTTAATGGTAATTAAGGTCGTTTGATCGTGTGTCATTAATATAGTATTAATGACACTTGATCGGGTCTTGAAGTCCTTGATTCCTCTTTGAAGATCCGGAGCCGTTGTGGAGTCTTTCGGAGGTTAGAGGCTGAAGATCCGACGGTTGGACACGTGGCAGCACCGGAGCTCACTGTGGGGAACAGATAGGTCCGGTGTTACCCGACACGTGTCAGTTCTGGAGCTTCCCTCGGTCTGGGGTTAGGTCCGGGGGTGCCATTTCGGTACATAACCCGGAGCTTCCCCTTTGTGGGCGGTAGCTCCGGTTTGATAATACACGTGGCGACCTTGGGACAAACCATGTTGGAGAAGCGGGTCCGGTTATGTCTGACATGTGGGCCTTTGAAGGTCTTCAAATCAAGTAGATGACTTTCCCTTAAGATTGGAGTTGGGTCTCCGCGAGAGCCGTTTGAAGACCGAAGGTGACTTGAAGAAGGTCCGGGCCCTCATGGGATGGTTCCCGGACTTCTTCAACCACCTGGTCCGCACCGGGGGAGAGCTCCCGTTCGAGAAGGAGCACGCCGGCGAAATGGTGTACTTCTCTTCATACGCCATGGTGGGGTTGATCCCACCTTTTTCCTCCTTTTTCTTGATGCTACTAGACTTTTATGGTATGCAGTTATACCACCTTGGCCCCCACTCCATTCTTCTTGTGTCTATCTTCGTCCACTTCCGTGAGATGTGGGTGGGCATCCCCTGCATTGAACTCTTCCGGACCTTCTTCATCGTTCATACCACCGGTAGGAGCAATGAGTACCTTGGCTTCTACTACTTCATGAAGCGTAAGAAGTGCCCATTCAAGTACCTCCGGTCGTTTCCCTCTGGAAAGTGGGATGACTGGAAGAAGGACTGGATAGTAATCCGGGTGGAAGAGCATGAGAAGCTGGAGCTGCCCGAAGGCCTCCCCAACATTGACACTACAATCTGGAGTGAAGCTCCGGTGCTGGCGGAAGCCTTCAACCCTGCTCTGACCAGGATCCACCAGTGCGTGGAGGGAGGATTAACTCCTCAGGCAGTGTTTTGCAACTTCCTGGTCAACAGGTGGGCACCGCTGAAGAGGAGAGAAAAACTCGCTTGGGCCCTCAACAGCGTGATGGACAACGACCGGGTCGAGACCGGGCTGAAGTCCAACATGTCGGGGACAACCTTGGAGTTCCATCTCAAGAAGTTCCAGCACGGCATCGATGTCGCGGGTGACGACTTGACTCCGCCATCAGCCTTTCTTCCTCTGAACATGGAGGTAGAGTTCAGCAGGGAGCTCCGGCGGAAGATGCCTGTGCTTGATGACCTTGGTGTCGTCGAGAGAAGATTGATCTCCAGGGTGGTAATCCCTGGGGCTTCTGAAGGTGGCTCCGACCCTTCCCCAAAGCCAAGGATCGAAATCGTCGGCAAGGGCAAGGAGCCGGCAGACGAACCCTTGAGCCGGAAGAGGAAGCTGCAGCATGCCGACGGAAGGTCTGTCAGGCCTGCCACCTCTGCATCAGCTCCTTCTCCCCGGAGGGGGAGGTCTTCTACAACTGCTGCGGTTGTTCCTGCAGTAGCGTCCTCCCGGGGTGCTAGTTCCGGGCATGCGACTACAGCACCAGGGCCGGTTGAGGCCTCTAGGTCCGGAGGTCCTTCCCGGTCGAGGGGGCCTCGACTAAGGAAGTGCCCGTGGCTGCGATGACTTCCGGGGGGCCTTCCGGAGCTTCCACACCAGCGGCGGCTATGGTCAGCCCAGAACGCCCTGGAAAGAGATTCCGCGCAAGCTGGTGCGAAAGCCTCCCGAGGTAATTTTTAATCTTTACCTCAGACAGTTGTTTTTTTTATAGTAACTGTTTGTTAAATTTCTTCTTCCTTCATCTGTAGCGTTCCCAAGAAGAGGAGTGAGGCTCCACCCTCAGCCACATCAGCTGAAGCTGTGAGGGCGGAAGCTTCTGCTCCTGTCCCGGTGCCGCCCCAAGTGGTGGCTGAAGCTGCGACAGCTCCGGCGCCAGCTGTCGTGGTCATGGACCTCGACTCATCCCCGGAGACTCCCATGGTAGCGCCGGACCGCGGGAGAGAATATGCGCCAGCGGCACCTGCCCCGGAGGTTGAAGCTCCGAGTCCTGGTGCAGACATGATGGAAGCTCCGGCCGTTGAGCCGGAGGAAGCAGTAATTCCGGCCCTAGAGCCAAAAATTGTCGAAGCCCCGACGATTGAGCCAGAGGTAATTGAAGTCCCGGCATGCGCGTCGGGTGTTGAGGAAGTCCCGGCGGTTGGGCCGGCTACTTCTGAAGCGCCGACCGCAGAGCTGGTCATTATTGGAGCTCCGGTCGCAGGGCCGGTTGATGTTGAAGACCTTCCGGCTCCCGAGCCGGTTGCCGTGGAAGCTCCGACCGCAGGGCCGACTGTTGTTGAAGATCTTCCGGCGCCCGAGCTGGTGGTTGTGGAGGCGTCAGCGCTCGAGCCCCCAATAGAGGAGGTGCCCAGGATGGAGCCAGAAGCAGCCCCTGCTCTGGAAGTGACAACGTCGGAGGTACCCACGGCTGAGCCGGAGTGCCCTGGTGAAGTCGTTGGCCCCTGCCCGAGGGGGCAAATGAAGACCTGGCGGCGGGGCCTTCGGAACCACTTCCGGAGGTCGGAACTTCATCAGCAGGACCCTCCTCGATGGCGACTGAGGCCATCCCGGAGTACGGCCCTAGTTCCATGGAGACCCAGGGGACCACTCTTGTGGAGTGGGACCCAATTTTTGTATCTGAAAACCCGCTGGAACCAGCGGAGGAGACCCGAGCAGGTCTGAAACCTATCCCGTTGTCATTGTGTATTGACAACACCTGTTCCAGTCTGCGTCAAGTTCAACTGGCCTTCTTCCACGACAGCAAGGCTCTTGAAGAGGAGCGCCAAACCCTTAGGCGGTGGCGTAACCGGCTCTACTTCGAGACCAAGCTGGCGCAGTCGAGGCTAGCAGATGACAAAGAGTGGATCAAGCGGGAGAAGGTCCGCCTGGAATACTGGGGCAAATTACTAGATGACAGGGAGAGTATGACTCACGCCCTTGACGCTCAATCCCGGGCCATCTATGAGCAGACCAAAGCAGCTAACAGTGCAACCGATGAACGCCAAGAAAGGGTTGAGGCCATTAACACTACACTCATCAAGCGCCGGGAGGCACTTGAAGAGAGGGAGAAAAGGCTCGAAGATGAAGAGTAGAAACCCCTTGAGATGCGGGACGACGTCTTGAGGAGGGAGGAGGAGCTCACAAAAAAGGTGGCTCTAGCTGACAAGGGCCTCAAAGAGCGCGCCAAGAAATTGGAAGAGCGCTGCACTAAGGAGGGGGAGAAGGCCTGGGTGCGAGGGCAGGAACTCTACGAGCAAGAGTGTGCCCTCGCTGCCAGGGAGAAGAAAGTGAGGGGCAGGGAGAAGGACCTGGTTGACCGCTGGAACAAGATCCACCTCCGGGAGGAGGAGCTCGAAAAACTCGAGAAGCGAGTTGCTGAAAAGATTTAGCAAAACGCCAAAGAAGTTGAGCGCCTCGCTCGCGAGAATTCTGAACTGGTGGCGGCCAAAAGATCCTTGGAAGAACTGAAGGGCTTGAGGTTTGCGGACTCCCTACAGATTTGGGAGTTCCTGGGCAAGGCCAACGACGCGCTGACACCGATGGGCTTCAGTCCCGTGTGTCCGGATGATCCGGAGCCGGAGCCGGACCTGGCGTTGCAAGCGCTGAGCTCGGTGGGTAGCAAACTCTCCAAGGTGGGCAACGTCATCGTGGACCAGTTGGAGGTTGAGGGGCAATCCCTGGCGAAGAACATTGCAGAGTATGTGCTGACGTGCTACACCAACCGGAATCCCCAATTCCCTCTGGACCCGGTGCTTGAAGGTCCCGTCGAAGGAGAAGGCGAAGCCACCCGAGCCAATGTGTCAGAGGTCGCTCAAAAGGTCGCCCAGTTCTTCCATAGGGTCTAGGACCATCTCTGTAGCTCCCACTTGTATTCTCTCTTCTTCTTCCTCAATTTTGTAATCCCTTGTCTCCAGATGAATGAAATCCCCAAATTTTTGTGAATTTCACTTTTTGTCTTCAACACTTTTGTCTTCACTTGGCCCCCTGGTAGATGTACACAGTTTGATTGTGAACATGTACCAAGAGGATATTGTGTTTTATTGAAGACTCATTTGATTCGAACTTGTAGAGTGTAGGTCTGAAGTCTTCGATAGTGAAGGCCCCCTGAGGTTGTCGGAGCTTAGAAGCTCCTGCATTGACTACCGTTGGAGCTTAGTAGCTCCGGCAATAGTCCCTATCAACGTGTAGAGCATCGATAGTTAGCCCTCCGGGGTGTCGGAGCTTAGTAGCTCCGGCAGTGACCTTTGCTAACGCGTAGCTTGTCGGCAGCAGACTCCGCTTGTGGGATCTTCTCACCATCTTTTATTTTACATCGACGGCTGGCCCCCCTAGCTTTACCAGAGCTTGGTTGCTCCGGTAATGCTCGTTTTCAATGTTTAACATCAATCACAAGCCACTTAGGGGGAGTCGGAGCTTTGTTAGCTCTGGCTTTTCTACATCAACGTGGATTCTTTATCTTTCCTACACACTGAAGCCAAGAAAAATAATAAAATTCGCTCCTTGCCTATAACCTCGCCGTGGCTTACGATTCTCAAGAAAATTTTAGGTCAAACATGATTCTGAATACAACCGAATGTGTTGCCTTCTTCCTTCCAGATCCAATTGTACTTGGACCAGCCTTACTTCGGCCTGCTGGGGTGTAGGTAAAGTGGCGTACTTAGGGTGCTTGACCAGACTAAGTCAATAGCACACTCTGGCCCTAGATTAGCTTGGCAGCATTCAAGCGAGTGGGCCATGAACAATATTTGGATCCAAAAGAATTGACAATACCGCTCGAACTGTACATGAACTGGTCTAACTAAAATTTCTTAAGAATTGCACAACTTTGTTATAGACAAGAAAGAGAAAAATAAAAAATGTTGAGCTTGTACAAAATAAATGCACGTGGATTCTGTTTCACGTGAAGATGTCTTTCATTATAGGTCTGGGGTACAGGGGAAACAAGTACACTCTTAGGGTACGGAACCAGGCTAAGCGTGTTTAATTTCTCGTTTGACCCAGGGTAGCTAGCCACACTTTTAGTCCTGAGACTGTGACAAGTGTTGCATGAACTTTTCGGACCTTCCGGGAAAGGTCCGGCTGTTCTCCTCGAGGAACTACCCGACTCTGTACAATGACTCTATAACATACACCTCAAGTTACTACAGACTCACCTCCGTGATATTAAGTGTATAACTTACGGAGGTGCTCAATGTTCCAAGGATTTGGGAGAGGTGTCCCATCCTCGGTAGCCAAGCGAACGCTTCCAGGACGAGATACTTAATCACTCGGAAGGGTCCCTCCCAGCTGGGGGAGAGTTTGTTTAACCCTTCTCTGGATTGTATTCTCCGTAGCACCAGATCGCCTTCCTCGAGCTGTCGGTTGTGTACATGCCGCTGATGATAGCGCCTAAGGGCTTAGCGGTATCGGGCATTCCGAACAGCTGCTTGGCACCTTCCCTCCTCAAGGAGGTCTAGGTCTTCACACCGGAGCTGGTCCTGCGTGGCTTCGTCGAAGGTCCGGACCCGGAGTGACCCCAAGGTGATTTCCGGAGGAAGGATTGCTTCAGCTCCATACACCAGGAAGAAGGGTGTCTCTCCAGTTGACCGGTTTGGAGATGTCCTGTTGGCCCATAAAGTGGGCGGAAGCTCTTCAATCCAGTTGGCTCCATGTTTTTTCAAACGCTCATAGGTGCGCGTTTTGAGTCCTTTAAGGATTTTAGCATTTGCTCTCTCGGCTTGGCCATTGCTTGCTGGGTGAGCTACGGAGGCATAGCAAACTTGAATGCCGAGGTCTTCGCAATATCCTTGAAATGCAGAGCTTGTGAATTGGGTCTCATTATCAGTGATGATTTTGTTTGGGACTCCAAATCTGCATACAATGGACTGCAAAAAGTTGATAGCAGATTGCTTGTTGATTGTCATAACTGGAGTTGCTTCCGGCCACTTGGTGAACTTGTCAATGGCAACGTACAAGAACTTGTAACCTTTGACGGCTCTTGGGAAAGGTCCCAAGATGTCCATCCCCCACACATCGAAGGGCCATGTAGGAGGTATCATTTGTAGGGGCTGAGTCGGTGTCTGAATTTGCTTTGCATGAAATTGACATGCTTCACATTTCTTCACCAGCTCAGTTGCATCCTGGAGTGTTGTAGGCCAGTAGAAGCCATGCCGAAAGGCTTTACCAACCAGCGTGCGGGAAGACGCGTGGTTCCCACACTCGCCTCCATGGATTTCTGCGAGGAGCTCGCAGCCTTCTTCCCTTGTGATGCACCGCATTAGGATGCCATTGGCACCGCGCCGGTAGTGATCCCCTTCTACCAACGTGTATCTTTTAGCCAATCTGACTACCCGGTCAGCGGATACATCATCGTCAGGAAGGATGTTGTCTTTCAAGTAGTTCCGGATCTCCGAGATCCATGCATCGGAACTAACTTGAGCATTTGAGTCTTACGTGCTGGGTTGCTCGGAGCTTCCGGCAGCACCTACGACCCTTGATGGCTGCCATGGTAACAGGGCCATCGTGACCGTCAGCTTCGAGATGCTGATCTCGCCCCCTTCGCTCAGTTCGGCAGGCTGAGTTGTGGGTTTTGACAACCTCCGGACAAAAGTTCCGTCATGAGCCGAAGCTCCGATTGACGCTTTCGTCGAGAGTTCGTCGGCTTCAACGTTGTGGGCACGCTGGACATGGTGGAGATCTAGGACTTCGAAGTCCTTCTGAAGCCTCTCGACTTCAAGGAGGTAAGCAGCTAGCTGGAGATTGTTGCAGGAGCATTCACCGTTCACTTGCTTAATAATGAGCTGTGAATCTCCCTTGACCAGCAGTTGCTTGATACCGTATGACAGTGCCACCCTTAGTATGTAAATGAGTGCTTCATATTTCGCCATGTTGTTGGTCGTCTTGAAGTCAAGGTTACCATGTATTTTACCTTCTCTTCGGTTGGTGCAAGGAGAAGGATTCCAGCTCCGGCCCCCCACTTTTGCATGGAGCTGTCGAAGTAGAGGGTCCAGTGAGGCTCGGTGAAGACCGGAGCCTTGTGTTCCGGCTCCTGCTCACTGGGGCCCCCAGGGTTTGATGGAGAGGGAGTCCATTCCGCCACAAAATCTGCCAATGCTTGACTCTTGATTGCTTGTCTTGAAATGAACTCGAGATCGAATTCAGCCAATTCCGCTGCACACTTTGCAATATTCCCAGTTGAGTTGGGATTATGCAAGATTGCTCGAAGTGGGTAAGAAGTCACCACTGAGATCTTGTGAGCTTGGAAATAATGGCGAAGCTTCCTGGAGGCAATAAGAACTGCATAGAGCAGCTTATGCACCTCTAGGTATCGAGTCTTGGCGTCATGAAGTACTTCACTAATGAAGTACAGTGGGCGCTGGATGGTCCGGACCCTCCCGGAGGGGCCCGGAGCTTCCTCTTCGTTGATCCGGATCCTCCCGGAGGGGTCCGGATTTTCTTCGGGGACTTTCGGGTCCTTGCTGGAAGAACCCGGAGCTTCTTCAGAAGCGACCTGGACCCTCCCGGAGGGGTATGGGTCTTCTGAAGTAACTTCTTGTGGATTCGAGTCTGGGAGCTGGGACCCAGACTCGCTTTCAGGAACCTTCAGACCCTCCTGAAGGGGTCTGGACTCCTGAATATGGGATAGTTCTGGTCTCTCCGCAACCAGGACCATACTGACGACTTCATCAGTGGCTGAAATGTAAAGCACCAAAGGCTCACAAGGGTTCGGAGCTACCAGAATTGGTAGGGTGGTGAGGAGCTGTTTTAGCTCCTGGAACGCCTTTTCTGCTTCTTCAGACCATTGGAATGGTCCGGACTTCCTTAATAACTTGAAGAAGGGGAGTGCCCGTTCCGCCAGTCTTGAAATGAACCGGCTGAGGGCTGCTAGACATCCAGTTAGCTTTTGGACATCTTTGATGCGGGCTGGTGGCCGCATGTCTTCAATGGCTTTGATCTTCGCCGGATTAGCTTCTATGCCCTGGTGACTTACTAGGAAACCAAGAAGTTTTCCGGAGCTAACCCCGAAGACACACTTGTCTGGATTTAGCTTTGTGCGGGTGACCCGCAACTTGTCGAAGACAACCTGCAAGGTGTCAAGGAGTGACTCCTTGTTCTTGACCTTGACCACGATGTCGTCGACATACACTTCCACTATGTCTCTAATGAGTTCTTCAAAGGTTTTGTACATAGCTCGTACAAAGGTTGAAGCTGCATTCTTGAGACCAAACGGCATGGCTGTATAACAGTACAATCCATCTACTGTGATGAAAGAGGTATGCTCTTCATCTTCCCTAGACATTCTGATTTGATGATACCCAGAATATGCGTCTAGGAAACATAGTAATTCACACCTGGAGGTGGAATCCACTATCTGATCTATTCTAGGTAATGGGAATGGATCTTTTGGACATGCCTTATTTAGTGTGGTGTAGTCGATACACATCCGAAACTTCCCGTCGGCCTTGGGCACAACGACTGGGTTTGCCAGCCATTTTGTATGGAAGACTTCTCGGATGAATCCAGCTTCGAGCAACTTCTTCACTTCTTGTCGAATGAAGTTATGTCGCTCTACAGATTGCTTCCGAGGCTTTTGATGCACAGGCCGAGCGTCGGGGTAGATCTTCAGATTGTGCTCAATCACTTCCCTGGGGATCCCAGGCATTTGTGATGGTTGCCAGGCAAACACGTCGACATTATCCCGGAGGAAAGTGATGAGCGTGAGTTCCTATTTGTTGTTCAATCCCCCCGATATACGGGTGGTCTGAGCGGCATCAGAACCGATTTGGACGACTTTGACGGGAATGTCGGTGTCGCCGCTTGGCTGCACACGAGGTGCAGAAGTCGATCCTCGTTGACGAATGCTCGGGGGTTTTGGAGCTTGCTCCTGCCTGGAGTCCTCCTCTTGCGCCGTGGTAAGTGCATGGAGTTCTTCCAGAGCAGTTGCTCCAGCAGTACGATCTCCGCGGATCCGGAGAACGCCTACTGGTGTTGGCATCTTTAACACCAGGTAACCATAATGAGCAGCTACCATGAATTTGTACAAGGCAGGCCTACCCAAGATGGCGTTGAAGGGTAAGTTGATCTGAGCAACGTCAAAGACCAACTTCTCGGTGTGATACTTCTCCCAGGTCCCGAAGGTAACGGGGAGAGTAATAGCTCCGAGTGGGGTAATGGCTCCCGGACCTACTCCGGAGAAAGGTCGGGAGGAGTGGAGATCCGAAGGTCGGAGCTGAAGCTTGGTGAAAGCTTCAAAGCTTATGAGATTGAGCCCCGAACCTCCGTCTACCATGACATGGTGGAGTTGGATGTTATTGATGGTAGGAGATACCATCAATGGTAGCTGACCTGCTCCAACCATGCTTCGAGGGCAGTCCGAAGCATCAAAAGTGATGGCTGTGTCCATCCACTTCCGATGAGGCTCTGCCCTGGCTGTAGGAGCTACAGCAGCCATGTCCCGATGCATAGTCTTGATGACTCGGCGGGAGGTTATGTCCCATGATCCTCCAAAAATGGTGTTCATGGTCTTCCGACGCTCATTGTCAGAGACGTCGGAATCGTCGTCGACGGAGGTGTAGACGGCCTTCAGGACCTTTTTGGGATCCTGAAAACCTAACTCCTCTTCAGTCGGAGCTTCGTCAACTTTTTGTTTTCCTTCCCTCTGTCGGAAAGGAGCTTCTTCCCGGCGCTTGTTGTAGCGCTCGGTAAGGTTTTGGACCTCCCGGCAGTCTTCCAAACTGTGGCTGTCCGTTTTGTGAATTGGACACCACACCTTGGGTTTGCCACCGTCTTCAGAAGACGGTCGAGGTTGCTTCTCGGGGCGTGGCCCCCGGCCACCCGGAGCTGCAACAGCTGCAGCATTGGATGCACCGGCCGACAACTTCTTCTTGTCGTTGGTCTTTTTCTTCTTCTTGCCACTCCCGGAGGTAGCGGCTTCTCATTTGGAGGATTTCTTGTGATCCTCCGGAGTTGGTTTGGAGTGCATTTCACGACCCTCCGCAGCTCTGGCACATTTGTCAGCCAAGCTGAAGAGTTCTGTGACACTGGTAATCTCCTTGATCGCCAGTTTCTCCAGCATCTTCTTATCCCGCACTCTCTGTCTAAATGCAACGATGACAGAGGCGCTAGAGATAGAAGGGATAGTGTTTCGTACCTGAGAGAATCTCTGGATGAATGATCGCATGGATTCTCCTCCTTTTTGCACAACTGCAAAAAGGTCCAGTTCGGTGCCTGGTCGGGTGTAAGAACTCCCGAAGTTGGCGGTGAACTGCCGGCACAACTCCTCCCAACTGCTGATGGAGTTGGGTGGAAGGCTCATAAACCAGGACCTGGCGGTCCCAGTTAAAGCCACTGGGAAATAATTGGCCATTACGGCCTCATTTCCTCCAGCTGCAAAGATAGCAGTGGAGTAAATCTGAAGAAATTCGACAGGATTAACGGTCCCGTCGAACTTCTCCGGCAGGTGAGGCTGGAACTTCTGTGGCCACCTGACCATACGCAAATGCATGGCCAGGGCTGAACAGCCTCCTCCTACTCCTTCAGGAGCAGGAATGTTTTGAGCTTCTCGTCTTTCACGAGCACGCTCAATATGGACTCGGCCGTCTTGTTGGCGATATCGGTGATCAAGCTTCGCCCGGAGGTCATGAGTTGAAAGCCTTGATACCGTGTGAGTGCGTCGTGCCCCGTATGGCAACGACGTCACCTGCTGTGATGCAGCACGTCTCCTGTTGTTGGAAACGTGCGGACCAAGTCTGCCAGACAAGGTCTGTCGCTGCGATGGGGCCCATCCTGAAGGAGGAGGACCTTGGTTGCTGATGCGATCGGCTGCTACTGCAACCAAGTGTTCCACATCGGCCCTCCACTGCTCCATTGCATCCCGGGATGCGTCCGGAGGTGATGGGCGCTGAAGAAGAGCACGTGCTGCATGAAGCGCGTGTTTCGGGTTGTCAAGATTCGCCGACGCAGTGATTGATGCCGGTGCACCATCGCGTTGTCCAGGTTGATTTGCTGGTAGAGGCGGCGGTGGTGGAAGTGTGACCCCTGCTGGAACCGTGGTTCCTGCTGGTGGCTGCATATTGGAGGGATTACCCCCAACAGCTTGAACAGCGGGATGACCATTGGATGATCCAGCGGTTGAGTTCACCATTCTTGAAATCTCAGGTGCCCCTACCTGGCGCGCCAACTGTCAGTGGTTTTGATCCGGCAGATCTCCCGACACGACTAAAGTGTTAGAGGAGTTTGAGGTTCGATATGGGCGCGCGGAGATTCAAGAAGGTGAGATGTCGAGTGACACAAGGGACACCAAGATTTACGTGGTTCGGGCCGCCTGAGTGTAATACCCTACTCCACGGGGTGTGTTGATGTTGTATTGGATGAACTCAACGTGAGTTGAGAGTGCAGGGTGAGTACGTTTCTGGAGAGTGTGTCCAGAATCTGTGTAGAGATGTCCTATGTATCGTCAGCGTGTTCTTTTATAATACAAGGGCAGGCCGTTACAAGTTAGTCTGGCTCGACATGTGGCCCCGGCGGTTACTAATATTGATACACATTCACCACGTTTAATTGCCCTTAACGACCGAGTTATGGGCTTTGACAACACCGTTACTGGTAATTAAGGTCGTTCGATCGTGTGTCATTAATATAGTATTAATGACACTTGATCGGGTCTTGAAGTCCTTGATTCCTCTTTGAAGATCCGGAGCCGTTGTGGAGTTTTCCGGAGGTTAGAGGCTGAAGATCCGACGGTTGGACACGTGGCAGCACCGGAGCTCATTGTGGGGAACAGATAGGTCCGGTGTTACCTGACACGTGTCAGTTCCGGAGCTTCCCTCGGTTTGGGGTTAGGTCCGGGGGTGCCATTTTAGTACATAACCCGGAGCTTCCCCTTTGTGGGCGGTAGCTCCGGTTTGATAGTACACGTGGCGACCCTGGGACTAACCATGTTGGAGAAGCGGGTCCGGTTATGTCTGACATGTGGGCCTCTGAAGGTCTTCAAATCAAGTAGATGACTTTCCCTTGAGATCTTTGCAATCCCAAGGAGTATATGGTACCCAGGGTACCGACAATCAGATTTCTCAACAAAGATCTCCTCGGTGGTGCAGTCTTGGATCCATCCAAGAATCCATGTACTGCAGGAAAAACTTGTGCTTTCCACACCAGAAAATTGTCTCTGGTGAGATTCTCAGATACCGGATGCCCGATGATTTGCACCAGACCTAAAATAAACGTTGAACTTGCCTGACACGCCATCTTGATCGCCGAAGAAATTGTAGCTACGAAAACTTAGACGTAGATGGAAGAGGTCGGCTCTAATGCCATGTAAAACTTGTTGAAGGCGATGCCCAAGTCGGGATACGATCGCATGTATTTATAGAAGAAAATGTTACACAAGGAAATGTTTTCATAAAAGGAATCGTAACAATAGATTGATTCCTTGTAACAGAAAAACAACTCTAAGAATAAACCACAATCGTGACATGATATTGCAGATATCATGCCTTGTTTAACATGTTTCATAGGGGGTGAAATTTGAATACCACTCCTGGAATGCTGAATCAAACTCAGTGCCAATAGGGAACACAAAACTTTCTAAAAAAAAGAGAAGATATGGGTTACAAGAAGGGAGGTGCAAGTTTGCCAGCTAGCACCCGAGTGCTGATTCATTAGAAGCACGGCCAATAACTGGGTCTCGTCGGTGCTAATTGAGAGTACATATTATGTTCTAAAATATATGACGTTTAGAACAAAATATCTAGTTTCATTTGAACTAAATTAGCTGTCCTAAACATTTCAGAATGGTGGTGAGAAATATATTAAATATGACCCTAATAGACTTGGGTCTTACGAAAATAAACGACCCTCGAATCATGTAATCTGGTTGTTTTTTCCGGCTTGCAAAGTGTTGATGGGAAGATCACAACTTTTTTAGTCACTGTGTCAGCCCGTAGAGGTGGAACAATGGTCCAGCTGGCTCCACTTATTTGATGGCATCCTGTCACAGCCCGAATTTTGAAAACGGTAAAAATCACTATGAATTAATTTTTTGAATAAATCTCAAGTGATAAAAAATTGTCAACCTAAAATCAGGGCACATAATAAATCTTTTCAAAAGAGAGGAAATGAGCAAACAGCGAATAAGCGTAAGTTCAAACACACTCATATCTTTTCTTAAAACTTGAAACTCGATAATTAAATAATACATGGACTGGTACATAGAGGTGTACTTGTGCCCAACCAATAATTTGGAATATGACAAACAATTAGAACAATAATATAATTATTTGAATGTGTAACTATATATTTAAAATATAAATCTAACCAAACAAGAATAGATATCCATAAACCAAACCCCAATTTAAAACTGGAATTTTAACTCAAATGTGTGAATTAAATTCAATTTAGAAACTAAATGGAAACAAAATTAAAGAACACTCTAAGTAATAGGAAACATACATAAAGTAAGTTTGAATTCAATTTGGATTCAAATTAGATTGGGAATCAAAACCAAAAGAGAAATTAAAATTAGAAAGGCAAGGAAATTGATAAAAATAGAAAAGGGCAAGCAGCCCATTTCCCTAGTCGGCCTGCTCCTTCCCTTTGGCCAGCAGGGCCCGTTTTCTCTCTCACCACTGCCCGGTCCGTCTCGGCCTAGGGGCGAACCACCCCCCACCTTCTTCTTCCTTTGTTTCCCCCTTCGAGCCCGACCGTGCCCCAGAAATCCCGCGATGGGACACTGGCGGGGTGTCGCCTGCCCTGCACCGTGCTAGCTGCACTGCCTCGATGCCATCATCACGCCTTCTCTGTCGCCCTCGCCATCATTGCCCCAAATATTGAGCGCCCCCGACATAGCGCGCGCACCACGGAACCGCACCCACCGCCTCTGTCACTTCCGCCATACCGTGTTGCACGCCTCTTTGTCGGCCTATAAAATGGCACCCCTCCTTCATCCATTAGCTCGCACGCCCCTTCTATAGCTTCGACTACACACCAACAAGCTTGTGCTGCCCTCCCCGAGCGGCAATTCGGGATTCCCCAACTCCTTCCCCAATTTCGGTGACCTCGCCCGTTCAGATATGTTGGAGTCGAGGTAATCCAATTAACCTATCCCACTGCTTCCCAATTGTGTGAAACGCATAGAACACTTGTTGTTCCGTCGCTTAGCGCACCAAGGAGTAGATATCGACGGCCCCTCGCCTGCGCCGCCGCACGTCATAGCCGCAGACAAGCTAGGAGCTCCCTCCACCCGATTCAACTTGCCCTACGTACTTGTAATAGCTCTTAAGCTGCGTAGGGGCACTTATACAGAGGAGAAGAACCCCGAAAGCGTGTTCCCGACGTGCCACCGCCATGTTCGCCGCCTTTCCTTGTCGTCGGCCGCTGCGGGCGTCATCCCGGCCAACGCGACCGTCCCACCACTTTTCACACGCGCTAGAACACACCCTTGGCCAGTTATCCCGTCATTATAGCCAACACACGCAAGTTCCCCCGAGCGACACCACCACTGCCGTCTGCACCATTCTCGCGCCGCCCCTTGTCGTCACTGGCCGTCGTAGGGACCTCCCCAACCTGGCCCAGTACCCCACAACCTTCCTAGAATGCTAGAATATGTCTCTGGCAATCCTTCCCACTGGATTACAGCCCGTACACATAGATCGCTGGCGCAGCGCCGTGCGAGGCTGCCACGGCCGCTATCGGCTGCCGTTGACGCCACTCCTGCCTGGCTGCGCTCGCTAGGAGCTTTATCGCACCCGTGAGCACGTTCTCAACTTCCTAGCTCATTGGTCAGTGCATGGATCCCAACCTGAGCCGTCGTCGCCGCTGCCACGGCAGCCTGCCGCCAGCTCCACTAGTTTGTGAGCTCGCTGCCCATGTGGCGCACACTTGGCAGCCATGTGAGGCCTACCTCATCACATCGGGATGCTCGATCAGCGCCACATCGGCGCCACGCGCTCGCGCAAGATGAGTTCCTCCGCGTGGGCTAGGTCCACATGAACCCGAAACCCTTAGACACGCGCCACTAAAGCCTGGGACCAGGTCCTCAGTGACCCAGCACGCCCGCACAGCTAGACACACCCGCACTTGTACACAGACAGTGAGTTCCCACAAGTCAGCCACTGCCTGGCACTATAAACTGCTAGAACCACACGCTTAGTGCACACAGGGTGTTAGAAAATGTATTTCCTGATACAAGAATATTCTGGAAAAATTCCTAAAATCATTAATTGCTTGTATGACATATTAGGAATGTTTGATAGTATGAATTGCTAGCAGAAATTGTATTAGATATTATCAGCTCACAAAAATGAATAGATCAATTAGGAAAGTTGAAAAGAAATTAGGTCCAGGGTCTAAATTAATTGAAAAGCTTCTAGAACTATTGAATAACAGTTAGAACATAGAAACAATGATAAGTGATATTAGTAAATTGCATAAAATTAGAAACTTATTATTAACTAATAAAAATCATTTAATCAACTAGGAAATTTGGGGACCCTATATTTAGCCTCCAAATTTGACAATCCCCCAACCAATAATAACCTAAAGGTATTAGAGATATTAATTGACATTTATAATGTCATAAAAAGTATTATGCAACCATTATAGGGTATCGAGTAGTAAACACTTGTCATCCCTATAGGAAAATTAGTTAAATTGCCAATAGTTAGAAGAAGATCATATACAAACTTTAGATGGACTAACTTCCTCATAAATGATCATCTAAAATCCCTAGAATATAATGATTGACCTATGTAATGTAGCATAAGTAGTATTTGACTAATATAAATGATGGGACATAGAATTAGTTATCATCCTCATAAGAGAATCATGCAGATATTCATAATTAGTAAAATGCATGTAGATGATTCTAACTAGTTTCTTCACGAATGACCTTCTAAATTTTTTAAGGATATATTACTTGAACTTTTAGAATTGTAAATGATGAAAACAAATTATAGGGTAACGAATTGATTATCATTGCTGTCATAGAAAAGCAATTAGAGAACTAGTAAATAACATAAACTCACTTGCAAACCCTAAATAAAATAGTAAGTTCACTAGTAATTCTCCAAAGATCCTAATAGCCATACAATAAAGAAGTCCTAAAATAAGTTCATGGCTTTTAGAAGGCAATAATAAAATAATAGATTAAAAAATGATATAAGTTAATGATCAGACACTAGACGTTATTAAAAATATTGAGTTGGCTCGAAAATATTAGAACTGATGTTTAGACTCTAAAACAAGTGGGTCTTACACTAGTAGAACCTTAGTGAATATACTATTGTGAAGATAAGATAATTATAAAGAAGTCTAAAAAAAGTTATGATTAACCCATTGATTGTAACAGAGGTAAATCATAAGTATAAACTGATGAATCAACCATGATATTCATAAACCCTGTAAATAACTAAGAAAACCGATAATATTATTAAACCTTTCAATAACCAATTAGTTGACCGACGAAATAGTAATGTTCTCAAATAACCCACCAAAAGAATATTGTATTCTCCGATGAGCTTTCTAAGAATCTTAGAAAACGTGTTATTAAATTATTATTGGTATTTATTGGAGTTTTATTTAGATTTATTGGTTCTTTATCGATGAATCGTATTTTCTTCGCATAGCTATGTACTTAGTAATCAGAGAGTTCACGAAGGAGATATGCAAGACCCGAATCGTGAAGAACTTGACAAAGACTGTAAAGTCAAGCTCTAACTCCTTGATCATATTTCACCTATGTTTTGTAATTGCACCTATTGCCTTGTTTTGATTGCATAATTGTGTATCTATTTTAAAACGTCGCTATGCTATGAACCACTTGAAATGTGATAGCATGAGACATGTCTATGACTGAATATCGGTGTTAGCCACTAGCCAACGATAAATAGTAACACAGTAGTTACTCGCTATCAATGGCTTGAAACAAGACATTGTATCAGTTACGATAATAGCAGTGACTATCAAAATCCCTTCTTTGACCTTAACAACACAACTCCTTAATAACCTAACAGCTACATCACTACACAATAGCAGTGATGTGAGCACCTCCTTGTTAGTACTATGCTTAGGAACCTCTGCGATGTTCGCATCGCGAACCACTACATACTATATATATGATTACGAAATGTGTTAAAAGGTGTTTGGTGGTGTGAGTTAGGATATGAGTGGGTGATTAATGAACTGTGTGTGTGTGTGAAGAAGGAGGGTGGTCGAGGCATGTATAGTGATGGTATGCCGCGGGCTCCCTGAGAGGTATACCAGCTGCGACTGCATATTCGGGGTAACCCACCGATCGATATTGAATGCTTCAGTAATAGTCTGATGACCATATTTTCTGGACTAGCCTTATGTTGAGTACTTCAGTTTAGTTCGATGTTGTGTGTTCTGGACTAGTCCTTCTGCCAAGGGCAGATGGAGCCGCCTCATCAATATAAGGATCAGTTTATTTGACCTCAACATAGTGATTTCATACAACCACAGAACCTGTATGGACGAGACTCACTCTACCTTTCTGGTGACTAGTGCATGAGACACATGGAGAGTCATGGAGGACACGGTGGACCAAGAAATGGCACGGGGTTCGAGTACCATCCGATGTTTGGCTGGGTAGTGAATACCCGAATAGCCCCTGCGTCGGGCCGAGGTGTGATTGTGGGGTTACTCGGGGAAGATGAGATGAGCATCATGTCGTACCGCGGTGGGCATGGCCTGTGAGTAAAGTGTACAAAATCTGCAGAGTTTTAATCTATCTGGAACGCTTTTGCTACAATCTTGGCACACTATGATTTGAACTCATTATGATTAGCATTTGTGTATCTCCTTGAAGTGTGTGTGTGGGTGGCCGAGGCTGTCGTGTTTTTGGAAAGTGTTGGCATACGTGCCAGAGTCGTTAGGGCCATGGGTCCGAAGACTCATCTAAAAGTGAGGCAACTGGCGGGATGGTCTGAAACTACCTCAGGGCCCGCCAACTATAATAATATTGATTCAACTATTTCTCCCTCTTATTGCAAAACTCTTATAAAAAAGAACCTTGCATAAAATGCTTTTTAGCAAAACTAAGCCGCATTGTCTCTCCTTACTACAAGCTCCAATGCATGAAACACGTCCCCTTGAGTAGTGTTAGGGCTTGCGGAGTACCTTATGTACTCACTCTTGCTTTATATGTGGTTTATCAGAAGACAAAGAAGTTGAAGCGTGTGAGGATGACTATCAGGTCTAGTCCTGCTTTCCAAGTCTGCCTGTTGGGCATGGCGCTATTTTGCTCCGCTATTTTTGGGGATTTATCTATTTTGGTGGTCATACACAACCACATCCAATGTAATCTAGATCATGTTTGTAAGACTTATATTGTTTATAAATAAATAATCATTGTATGGATCTCGATCTATTCTATTGTGAGTACCAACTACTGATCCAAGAATTGGTACAAGATGCACAAGTGGACCTACAGAAGGCGGGTCCTGACACATCCCTTCCCCTGATGTGCCCATTGTGCGAACCGAATATGGCGAGGCGGATGTATGTAGTTGTGGATTTTATGTATGATCGAGCCATAGAGATTCAGAGTCGCCTTCGTCGTCATTGTCCGAGTAGACAAATTTTTGTCATAGTTCGAGTACGCAGATGCAGTGATTGCATACCTCCTGCCACATCATACGCTTTGTAACGGTGTGTGTTTCACAGGGGGTGGAATTCGAATACTACTCTGAATCACACTTAGTGCCAATAGGGAACACAAAACTTTGTCAAAAAAAAGAGAAGATATGGGTTACAAGAAGGGAGGTTCAAGTTTGCCTGCTAGCACCCCAGTGCTGATTCACTAGAAGCACGACCAATAACTGGGTCTCGTCGGTGCTAACTGAGAGTACTTATTATGTTCTAAAATATATGACCGTTTAGAACAAAATATCTAGTTTCATTTGAACTAAATTAGCTGTTCTAAACATCATATATTTCAGAATGGTGGTGAGAAATATATTAAGTAATGACCCTAATAGACTTGGGTCTTACAAAAATTAAACGACCCTCGAATCATGTAATCTGGTTGTTTTTTTCGGCTTGCAAAGTGTTGATGGGAAGATCACAACTTTTTTATCTGTGATCACAAATCTATTATCGAATCTTACTTGCACATATTTGAGTATTAGAAAAGGAGAAGAAAGTCAGCCAAATGAGGTCTCTACCCTTGAGAATCATATCACCTGGTTCTTGGTTCTGAAGTACTCCCTCTGTCCTAACAGGCTTGTCGCTTTGTAGTTCAAAAATGAACTACAAAACGACAAACTTTTTGAGACGGAGGGAGTACCATGGAACCATATCAGAGTCCACGAGCCGTGGGACGACGACGCATCACACTAATGCCTACTTAAGAAGCAAAATAAAAAATAAGACAATGTGCAGAGAGCGTAAGAATTTTTTCTTTCTTTTCTTCTTGTGAACTAGATTGTCGGTGGGCAGTAAGAGAATTGCATATCCATCTATGTAATCTTGATAAGGTGCCATGTTCCCCAGTGTTTGACTTTGATTGCTGTGAAGGTACAACTGCTGCCCTGAAACTACAGATAAACGTTCCCGAACTGCAACAGATCCCCGTCATGTAATCTTGATAAATCTCCAACTATGACCATCCCAAACGCTTCTTGGATCCGATGCTGTCAGCAATGGGCAGTGTGAACACACTGATCCACAAGTAAAAAGGAAAGATTCAGATCCGAACGGCAAGGTCATTCAGAGGGCCTGATCCAAATCACACAACCAAGTCCAGTATACACTGAGGGCAGCATCAGGGTATAATATAATACGTTATGTATGCAGGAGTGTCAAGTAGGGAAATGTGTAGCTTAGGATGAATACACAGTAGAACAAGATTGATAATAGTTCGTTCGGCACACACGATCACTACTACAAAATCCTTCATCGCAGGCGGTTCTAAACATATTATCGCATACGGTTTTAAAAACCGCCTGTAACGAAGAGCCTGTGAAAATGATCGATTAACACAGGCGGTGGCATAATCCGTCTGTGAAACTACATTTTCACAGACGGTCGGTAATAAAAAACCGCCTGTGAAAATGCATTTTCACAGGCGGTTTTTAATTAAGAACCGCCTGTGAAAATACATTTTCATAGGCGGTTTTTAATTAAGAACCGCCTGTGAAAATACATTTTTACAGGCGGTTTTTAATTAAAAACCGCCTGTGAAAATGGCTAGTGAAACAAAAAAAAATTCACATGTGCTGCCGGGAGTCAGAAGAGGCCGCGCCGCCTGGAGGCCGCCGCGTTGCCGGGAGCCGGAAGAGCGCCGCCAAGTGTCGAAGGAGGTCGCACCGCCGAGAGCCGGAGGAGCCGTGCCGCCCGAAGCCCGACGAGGCCGTGACGCTTGGAGCCGGAGGAGCCGTGCCGTCGAGAGCCCGAGGTAGACTGCGCCACCGGGTGCCTGAGGTAGACCGCGCCGGATCTGTGCCCGCACTCATGCCAGCAGGGCGCGCGCTCGTCGGGGGGCGCGCTGGAGCCGCGCCGCCGGGAGCCCGAGGTAGACTGTGCCAGATCCGCGTCCGTGCTCGCGTCGGCAGGGCTCGCGCTCGTCGGGAGGCCGCGCTGGAGCCGTCGAGGTCCGGAGCAATAGAAGTCGCGCCTTAGTCGCGCCTTGAGAGAGGCCGCCGGCAGCCGCGCCGCTGGGAGCCCGAGGTGGATTGTGCCAGCACTACTACAAAAAGCATTTTTACAGGCGCCTCAATTTTTCAAACACAGGCGGTCCTTAAAAATATGCGACTGTGATTACGAATGATATAATAACCGTCTGTGATGAAAGAACAACACAGGCGGATTTTAAAGAACAACCGCCTGGGTAAATACATGATCTTCAGAATCGGTTCTTAATTAAGAACCGCCTGTAATGCAACGAACTTCACAGACGGATTTAAAGAAACAACCGTCTGGGTAAATACATGATCTTCACAGACGGTTATTAATTATTAACCGTCTGCAATGCCATGAACTTCACAGACGGATTTTAAGAAATAACCGTCTGGGTAAATACATGATCTTCGTTGTCGGTTCTTGATTAATAACCGTCTGTAATGCAATGAACTTCACAGATGGATTTTAAGGAACAACCGTCTGAGTAAATACATGATCTTCGTTGGCGGTTCTTAATTAATAACCGTCTGTAATGCAATGAACTTCATAGCTGGTTCTTGATTAACAACGGCCTAAGAAGATCATGTATTTTCAGTGGCGGTCATTGTTTAATTATCATAAGCGGTTTTCATTGAAATTACAGGGATGTAGTTGCAATTATATATCACAGCCGCATGTAGTCGTGCAGGCAAAATTGTATCAGGAAAAAACACAGATGAGCTAGCGGATACTAGTACAGTAATGCATTATAGGAAATGCTCGATCACCAGTGAGGCTGGCTTAATTGTGATAATACACCATTAGAGGTTTTACAATTGTTCAAAGATAATTTCTTTACACACTGAACAAAAATCATGCTACATTCATTGTAGATCGACGATGAAGCTCCCATCGATCAATCTAAATTGTACCGTCCTGCTTGCTCCCGAACACGTCTCTTATATTCCGCTGGATCCTGAAAATATTGACATTATTTATATTAACAAATGTCGAAGGAGGAATGAATAACCTACATTGGTCACTAAGTCAAAGTGTCATCTAACCTTGATAAGTAGATTATAGCAATCATTTTCAACATCAGGCACATTTGGCTGATGCAGCAAACGCTGAACTTCAAGTAGTATAGTTTTGATTGTAAAAGCACTGCACCACCCCTACGAAATATAATTTAAGCAATATAAGAAACCAGTTCAAATAAGTTCGACAAAAATTATAAGTAATAATTACATGAACAAAATAGGTCTATCTTACAGTCTCTTGATCAAGAATCCCGATGCAGAGTGCTCCCGAACGATGGACATTTGGGTGGAAGAACCCAATTGGAAAGGAGCATCTTGGAGGCACCAAGGGATAGTCCTCAGAGAAGGAGATTGTCAGGGGGTAGTAACCATCTTCCCATTCAGTCTGCAAAAGAAATTTATTAATAGGAGGACGATAGTTAAACTCATATTGTGCTTGTTCTTCATGACTTATCCCTTCTTTACCGGGGACGATGCACTGCCACTTCAATAAATCTCCCGATTCAGGCTTCGCAGAGAAACCCTACGCGGAGAAATTGAAAATACCAAAAACAAACAACACGGAAAAACAAACTACAGTTAAGTTCATCAGTCCATTACAGATACATATGTATATACAACCATGTGACCGGTGTGCCATATGTACATACATGGGGATGGTTCTTGCGCCACGCCAAGCGCTCCTCCTTCAATCGGCTACACGCCCGAGACATCATTATCTGAAGAAAGACCAAACTTCCAAACTTCCAAATCATTGAGTCCAAACGCATATGTACACAAATGCAAAAGGACACAATCCATATACCAACATTGTTCTAAGTTGATTTCAGAAGATACAAATATATACAATATATATCATCTCGCATTGCTATATACATTTTTTCCAGCATTGACATCTTCTCGCATATAGGATTTCAAATTCTTTTTAATGCTTCTCTCTACGCGCTTGATGTTTTCTGGTTCGGTGAAAAGGTACATCTCTTCATACTGATTATATTCCTCTTCATTATCTCCCACATTGTCAATCCCAACAATATTTTGCTTTCCAGAAACAACTACGTGCAACTTCTCAGTTTCTGGATCTTGAACATAAAAAACTTGTGCAACATTATCGGCGAGAACCCACAGGTCATCTTTGTAACCCACTTTATTCAAGTCTACCAGTGTCAGTCCGTAATTGTCCACTTTCAAACCATCAGGATGTTTGACCCATTGGCACTTAAATACGGGCATTACCATTCTTTCGCCATAATCGAGTTCCCATATTTCCTCTATGAACTCGAAGTATGTGGTATTCTGCCCTTGTGAATCATAAGCCTCAATACGAACACCACTATTTTGTGCAACACTCTTACCGTCTTTTTCTTTAGTGTAAAATGTGTAACCATTGATGTCATATGCTTGCCATGATGTTACCAAAGCAGATGGGCCACAAGCTAACTTTTCATTGTTGCCTCTTCTATAGTGTTTCCGTATGATATATTTTTGTCCATTAACCATTCAGTGAAACATCTTCTGTGCTCTTTCATGATCCAGTCCTCTTTGCGGTCTTGGTTTTTATCACGAAGCTCAATTTGGTGTTCCTCGATGTACGGCTCAGCTATTGCGAGCTGTTGTAGTACACCAAAATGTGCACGGTGTACATTCTTGTAATCTTGAACAATAAAAGTTTTCTTACCCACTTTGCCTCTCCCACGTAGTCTACCCTCATGTACCGGTATAGGCACACCTATCGATTTTCCATCTTTGATGTAATCAGCGCAACCCTCAATCACTTCTTCAGTGGTGTATCCTTCCATAATTGAACCCTCTGGGTGAGCACGGTTCCGCACATAACCTTTTAATACTCCTAAATATCTCTCCAACGAAAACATATGATGTAAATATAGTGGCCCCAATGCTTTTATCTGATCAACAAGATGTATGATTAGGTGTACTTGCATATCAAAAAAGGATGGTGGGAAACACATCTCAAGCTTGCACATTGTCTCGACGATGTATGTTTTCAGATAGTCTAAATCTTCACGTGCTATCACCTTTTGCGATACTGCATTGAAGAAGTAACACAAACGTGTGATGACAACTTTTATATGCTCAGGTTTGATTACTCTTATTGCAATGGCAAGGAAAACTGTCATCATCATGTGACAGTCGTGAGAATTATAACCGAATAAAGACAAGTCTTTCATCGAGACTAGTTTGCGGATATTGGATGAGAAACTTGTGGGCACTTTGATCCCACGCAAGCATTCGCAAATTGCTTTTTTCTCTTCTAGCGTCAAGTTGTAGCTGGCTGGGGGAAGGTAATGCTTCCCGTTCGCCTTTTCTACTGGATGAAGCTCTGGTCTCAAATCAAGATTTACTAGGTCCATACGTGAATTTAATCCATCCTTTGTCTTCCTCGGCATGTCCAACAAGGTCCCAATGATGCTGTCAAATACATTCTTTGTAACGTGCATCAAATCAATACTATGGCAACATTCCAGATTCTTCCAATACGGAAGATACTTGAAAAAAATTGATTGTTTCTTGAAAGCCATGTCAGTTGTATCATCCGAAGATGTACTTTTCTTTCTCTTAATTCCTTTACTCTTTTTTCCCTTACCGAAAGCAATATGAATGTTCTTGACCATTTCAAACACAAGTTTTCCACTGTAAGGTTTCGGTGCAGTATCTTTTTCGATTTTGTTATCAAATTGTTCTTTCATCTTCCTATACTTGTGTGTATCTGTCAAGAACCGTCGATGTCTCATGTACACCGTCTTTCTGGATGAAGTGAGGTATAGATATCCAGTTCTATCCACGCACCTAACGCAACCTTTCTTCCCTTTCATTTGTCCCGATAATGTAAACAGTCCGGGATAATCATGCACGGTAACGAATATCATTGCTCTTAGCGTGAAATACTCCCGCTTGTACTCATCCCATGTACGTACCCCTTCATTCCACAATTTCGCCATATCTTCCATTAAAGGTTCCAAGAACACATCAATTTCGATGCCGGGTTGTTTCGGACCTTGGATAAGAACAGATAATAAGATATATTTCCTTTTGTGACACAACCACGTCGGTAGGTTGTACATAGTTAAGACCACGGGCCATGTGCTGTGTATGCTCCTTTTTTCACCAAACGGATTCATTCCATCTGTACCCAAGGCAAACCTCACATTTCTGATTTCCTTCGCAAATTCTGGATACTGAATATCAAAATTTTTCCACTGCGTTGCATCACCAGGGTGTCGTATATGTTTTTCATTCTTCTTGCGTTCCTCGGAATGCCAACGCATAAGTTCAGCCTCCCTAGGGTTTGAGAACAAACGCTTCAAGCGATCAATTACCGGAAGGTACCACATCACCAATGCAGGAATTTTTCTCTTATTCTTTCCGTATGCATCGCCAGAAGTATCGTCATCGTCACCTTCAGGACCAATAATAAACTTCTTATTCTTCTGAGTCTTTTTCATGTTGGTAACATACTGGTGATTGTAGTCCTTCACACCTAGTGCCATCGGGCAAAGAAGTTTCTTCGCTTTATAAGTGCTTCTAGGCAGTTTATTTGGATTTGGAAGAATTTCTGCCAGAAGATTCAAAAGATCAGAGAAACTACAATCGGACCATCCGTGCGTAGCTTTCAACTTTAGTAGTTCTAAGACTGCACGCAATGTAGTAAACTCTTTATCACAACCGTTTGATTCATCATATAAAAGCTCTGTGGCCGCATTCTGCAATGTCTCCATTTTACTTAAACCTTTGCTTGCTCCCATAGAAGTCAGTACATATGGTTCAATGTGACGCAACATCTCCTCACAATCGAACTCATCATCATCATCACCAGCTTGATTGTCACTACCATCATCGATATGAACATTATCATCATCTGAGCCTCTCTCATCATCTTTATCCACATCATGTGTATCTAACTCACCATGCTCTGTCCATATTGTGTAGTTATTTTTGAAACCTCTTTTCACCAAATGAGATTGGATTACTATAGTATCCGTCCAAGCAATCTTATTTTCGCAGTCGATACATGGACATAATATGTCATCTATCTTTTGCAACTTCGCATGTCTCTTGGATGCTTCAATAAAATTTGCAACATTACGAATGTACATAGGATCGGGTCTTGGCATGTTATACATCCACGCTCGACGGTCCATGCTTCAATAATAGAATTTTTTGTCAGATTTACAAAATTTGGCCACAAATATTCTCTAAAGGTCTTCTATAAAATGAATTTACAGAGACATAACAAGTATGATTAGGGCGACTAATGTAGGAGACGGGCGACGTCTTGAGGCGGACGGAGTCAAAGGGGGAAACAGGCCCAGCAGCATGGGCTAGGTCTGGGTGGGATCCAGTCCGTTATATCGGGAAACAAGGCCCAGATGCATCTTATATATATTACAATAGCATCTGTTAATTAAACATCATATTCATGTCACATAATAGGTACAAAAAGGAAACAATCCATATAGTCCATACATCAATATACCAGAACACAATCCATACAGTCCTTACACATGCAAAAGGACAGAATCCATATACCAGAACACACAAAACTAACAGCTTATCAGCTAATGAAAATATACAAAGAAAAAGTAAGGAAACTACATTTACCTTGCAGAGGCGTCAGCACGGTGGGGAGGCGTCAGCACGGTGGGCCGGCTGGGTGGAGAAGTGGCGGTGCGGGGTTGAGCGGCGGCGCGACAGTATGGGCTGGGCGGCGGAGCGGCGGCGCGGCGCAGGGGAAATTTCAACAGCCTGGCGGCGTCGATATAAATTCTCCAGGGTTGCGTTTTGACTGCGGTGAGGGGTCCTTATATAGACGTAGGTTTTTTACAGGCGGTTTTTAACTTTATCGCAGACGGGTTTTACTTACCAACCGCCTAAGATGATGTTTATTAATTAAGAAGTAAATATCTTCACAGGCTGTTGGTACTTAATAACCGCCAGGGAAGATTTTTATCTCAGGCGGGTATTACTTAACAACCGCCTGAGATAATGCCAACTGAACAAAATATTTTTAAAACTTGTATAGCTGACGTTGAAATGTTTTGGTAAATATCAAATTAATTTCTACTCACATATTATTCACATTTGTGTATCTCATAAAAAAAGATCTTTCACTCAAAATTGTTGGTACGAACATATTTGCATAATTTATACATGTATGAATTTTTTTAATTTTTTTAAAAGCACTCCAACATGTCAAACTTCAAATTATCCACCAGTATTCATTGACACTTGATTGAAATATGTACAAAACACAAGAAAAATGTACAAGAACACTTGATTGAAATCCTAAAACTACACTACGGCCCCGCCTCCTCCATCCTCTCCGCCAGCTTCTCAAACCAAGCCAAGCGGTCCTCCTCCGACTCGTCGTCGTCGTCGTCGTAGTCGTCACCATGGTGGTGGTCGCCGTCGTCGTCGTCGCCGTCGTCAGTGGACGACTCGTCGTCGCCGTCGTCGGTGGACGACTCGTCGTCGCCGTCGTCGGAGGACGACTCGTCGTCGCCGTCGTCGGAGGACGACTCGTCGTCATCATCGTCATCATCGTCGTCGTCGTCGAAGTCGTCCTCCTCCTCCTCCTCCTCCTCCGGCGACGATGCAGCAGGAGAGAGGGTCGGCTTCTCCGGCTGAGCCGATTGCTCCGGCTGTACCGGTGGCTCCGGCTGCACCGGCGGTGGAACGCGCTGGTCGTCATTCACCCTCTCGGGGGAGCTGCAGCGTATCCGCTTGCAGGGTGGCTGCCTCGGCGGGCTAGGTGGCGGAAGGTTGGCCATGGCTGTGGTGATTAATCGGCGGCGGGCTAGGAGAAGAAGAAAGGAGTGGAGAAAAGTTTTGTGCTTGTCCATAACCGACGACGCGCCTTATATAGGTCTGTGCGGAGTAGACGAGGGAGCGGTTCGTTTCCCGCGCATTGAACTCTTTGCAGACCTCGTGCGGCGCACAATTAAACCACTGTGGAAGACGATCTTGAGAGATCCTTGCACGCGTCCCTGCACCACGGCTTCTCAACTTCTCCGCAGACCTCGTGCGGCGCGTCAGTTAATTAACACTTCTCAGGCCGTTAAATAACATATTGTAGTTTCAAAAATGATTATCTCAGGCGGTTATTACTTATAAACCGCCTGAGAAAAAAGAATTAAAAATCTTCACAGACGGTTGGTACTTAACAACCGTCTGCAAATATGTTTATCTAAGGCGGGTATAACTTAACAACCGCCTGGGATAATGCCCGATACTCTTCTGCAGTTTCCTTATCTCTTGCTTCTTTTTTATTTAGATTCCAATATAAATACTCAAACATGTTTACATTCTGCAAATTGTGTTCAAATTCGATGATTCTTTCTTCTACATTTGTATTAAATTAACATCTACCAACTGAACAAAATATTTAGTTCATTGCGCATTGAACTCTTTGCAGACCTCGTGCGACGCACAATTAAACCACTGTGGAAGACGATCTTGAGAGATCCTTGCACGTGTCCCTGCACCACGGCTTCTCAACTTCTCCGCAGACCTCGTGCGGCACGTCAGTTAATTAACACTTCTCAGGCCGTTAATTAACATATTGTAGTTTAAAAATGATTATCTCAGACGGGTATTACTTATAAACCGCCTGAGAAAAAAGAAGTAAATATCTTCACAGGCGGTTATTGCTTAACAACCGCCTGAGATAATGCCCGATACTGTTCTTCAGTTTCCTAATCCCTTGCTTCTTTTTTATTTAGATTCCAATATAAATACTCAAACATGTTTAGATTCTGCAAATTGTGTCCAAATTCGATGATTCTTTCTTCTATATTTGTATAAAATTAACATCTACCACCTGAACAAAATATTTTTAAAACTTGTATAGCTGACATTGTAATGTTTTGGTAAATATCAAATTAATTTCTACTCACATATTATTCACATTTGTGTATCTCATAAAAAAAAGGTTCCTTCACTCAAAATTGTTGGTATGAACATATTTGTATAATTTATACATGTATGAATTTTTTTAATTTTTTTAAAAGCATTCCAACATGTCAAACTTCAAATTATCCACCATTCTAACTAAATGCTCATATTCATATGAGGCATTCATCAAATTATGAACACACATTGATTCCAAAAAATTTAAAAAAATATGAAAAAATTCGTAGATGTTGGTATGATGATTAAAAATGTCCACTGAAAAAATAAATGAAAAAAGCATTATATTCATCAAGATAGAAAAATGAAAAATAGCATTTGTTGTATGTTTTTTATGTTGTGACAAATTTAAAAGGATTTATGAAGTGAAATTTAATGGTAACCTTTACTTATCAATAATATTACAAGAAAGTGGATTTTTGCCTTTTTAAAGGACCACATTTAATCAAGAATATTAAATAAGAAGAAGTAAATATCTTCACAGGCGGTTATTGCTTAACAACCGCCTGAGATAATGCCCGATACTGTTCTTCAGTTTCCTTATCCCTTGCTTCTTTTTTATTTAGATTCCAATATAAATACTCAAACATGTTTAGATTCTGCAAATTGTGTCCAAATTCGATGATTCTTTCTTCTACATTTGTATAAAATTAACATCTACCACCTGAACAAAATATTTTTAAAACTTGTATAGCTGACATTGTAATGTTTTGGTAAATATCAAATTAATTTCTTCTCAGACGTGAAATTTTAATTAACGATGAACACACTACATTCATTAACAATATTCAATCATTCACACAGTTGAAGAACACACAAGATACTCATTCATTAACAATATGCACATCTCACAAAAGAACACACAAGATGCACAATATTTACACAAGAACACACAAGAACACAAAAGATACACAAGTAATATTCAATCACATAGATGAAAAAAGATAGATTTCATTCATTAACAATATTTACAAAACAGAAGCAACTAAAAACAACAAAAAGAAAAACTAATTAAATCCTACTCCTACTCCTCTTCCATCTCCTCCTCCTCGTCCTCCGGCGGCGACTCCGGCACCGGTGCAACAGGAGACAGGGCCGGCTGCACCGGCTGCACCGGCTGCACCGGCTGCACCGGCGGTGCAACCCCGAGGTTGCTAGCCGTCGCCTCCACCAGCGTTCTACGGCCCTCGGGGCCAAGAACCTGGGCCATCGTCGCGAACAGAATGTCGAGACGATCAGCCACCCCCACGAGGGCGTAGAGGTAGTGGCCCAAGGTACCCATTCCAGTATACTCTGGAAGGGTACCCAGCCCCAAGGCACTCATGGCGCGAGACATATTGTTGTACGCCTCTCGCGCCATGAGGAGGCGCTGCTCGGCGTTGATCTTCTCGGGGGAGCTGCAACATTGTTTCTTGCAAGGTGGCTCCCTCGGAGGGCTTGGCGGCGGAAGGTCGGCCATAGTGGTGTTGGGTCGTCGGAGCGGAGGAAGACGAAGAAAACAAGAGGATTCAAAGTGAGCGATGCGCTTGTGAGCGATAGCGCGTCTTTAAGGCCGCGCGGAGTGGAAAAGAAAGGTCGCACCTCGGGGAAAAGAAAGGTCGCACACGCGTGACATGGTCACTGACGTGTGGCACCGGGTCCACATGTCAGTGACCGCTGATTAAGTTAGGGGATCCTCATCCCGGTTGGTGAGGGGTCTTTATGTAGGCGTTCATCAAATTAAGAAGAAGTAAATATCTTCACAGGCCCATGTTTAACTCAGGCGGGTGTTACTAACCAACCGCCTGAGATAATTGTATCTTCTCAGGCGGGTGTTACTAACCAACCGCCTGAGATAATTGTATCTTCTCAGGCGGTTGGTAAGTAAAATCCGACTGAGATAACAGTCTTCCCTGACGGTCGGTACTTAAAATCCGCCTGAGAAAATGTGAGTCTATATATACCCCTCGGCAGCATTGGAAAAACCTAACCCGGGCGAAACACTTAGACGCCGTTAGGCTGCCAAAATTTCGTTTGCCGCCAAGTGTTCCCCCTCGTCACTTCCAGGTACGTCGCCGAGCTTCGCCGTCGCCGAGCTTCGCCGTCGTCACCGAGCTTCGCCGTCGCCGCCGAGCTTCGCCCTCCTCACTTCCAGGTACGCCGAGCGAAGCCATTTCCGTCGCCGCCGAGCTTCAAGGTAAACCCTAAACCCTTCGACCTTCCATCCTCCTTCGCCGTGCCGCCTCCCTCCCCGCCCTCGCTGCCGCCTTGCATATCCTTGGTTAGGGTTCGGGAATTAGATAATGGTAGGCATCCTTGGTTAGGGTTCGGTGGAATTCGAAAAACTGTCAAGTTCGGTGGCATCTTTGGTTAGGGTTCGGTGGGGCAAGATTTATGTGGATGGTTATATCACGATAAATTGGTAGTTGGTTCTGTGTGTCTGAAACTGTTCTGACACATTAGTGGTAAACATGATTCTAGACTCTAGTAACAGCAGTATATTCCCTATTTCTGTCATCGGCCTTGCATATGCCACATAATTCTCTATTAGGGGCAAGATTTAGCTATATTTGGTTAAGTTGACCAAATTTGGCTAATTTTGGCTAAGTTACATTAGATATAGTTATACTTGACTAATTTTGACTAAGTTATGCTATATTTAGCTATATTGGGCTACTTTTGCTTAGAGTTAGCTATGCTAGACTAAGTTTGGCTAAGTTTGCTTTTATTTCTCTAAGTTTCATTTGAGCAATTGTAGTTAATCTGTGCTACCAAAGATGTCTGCACTTGTGGCTCCATCAGCTTCATTTGAGCAATTGTACCTAATCTGAGCTACCAAAGTTATGCTATATTTAGCTCTGAAGCCAAACAAAAGTTGCTGGCCAACTCATTTGTGATGTCAGGAGCATCCTCACGCCCATATCTAGGTAACACTAGGTGTGGCGATGGAGTCTGAGCATATGATGCCGATCTCTATGATACAAGAATTTAGTTAGACCTATATAACTTCAAAAATGTGTTTTGGCTAAATTTACTTAATTGAGCCAAAATTGAGAAAATTTGTTTAAAATATGACCAAATTTAGTTATGCCATTTATTAGATTTTTTGTCTTATTAGATCTAGCATGGAAAGCCCTAAGAAGACTGGTCCTGATTGTAACAACAAAGAAGACAATATGGAGTTTACTGACTCCAGCAGTTCAGGCTCCTATCACAGTCCTTCGGATCCTTTTCCGAATATAAAAATTAAAAAGACTTCAGTGGATCTAGACCCGGAATATGATCCTGCCGACGAGGTATGGATCACGAATCTTAACTTCAGCAGTTCAAGTTAATGTTGGTTGTCAAGTATACGAAGTCTTATAATTTTTTTCTACCTAGATTAATCTCGAAGACAATGAGGTGACATCGGCTCCTAAAACCGCAGAAGGTTCACCAATGGATGAATCCTCAGCTTCACTCAAGCGGAAACGAGGGCAACGAGGTCCCAATAAGGGTCTATTGGACCGCATCATGTACATAACAAGGGTCGGTCCAAGTGGGCTTCCCCAAGAACCACTGGATTCAGTTACCAAGTACCGTAATGCATGCGGTTTTCTTGTTAGGGAGGTTGTGCCGATCACAACCGAGAATTGGAGGAAATTACCCGAGCAGACCAAGAATGAGTTGTGGGAAAAGATAAAGAAACAATTCAAGTTCCCGAAAGGCACAGAAGAAGTTGTAAAGAAAGCAACATTGGTCTCTTGCGGCAAGAAGTTTCGATGCTGGAAGAGTGAAATGAATGCTTATGTTAAGGCCAATAAGGTCCCTAGCCCGAGGAAGATGGGAAAAATCACACAAGCTCAGTGGCAAGAGTTTGTTCGTCAAAAGAGCACACCTGATGCTAAAGCTCTAAGTGCAACTAGGTCAGAGCTTGCAAAAAAGAACAAATACCATCATCGCTTGGGGTCTGCCGGATATGGACCCAAAGTCCAGAAATGGAATAAGATATTAGACGAAATTCTTAGTAAGGGCAATCCTCACCCATTAGAAGGGTGCGATGAGCGAACTCAACGCTGGGTCTTTGCTCGGTCAGGTTTGACCAGCGAGGGCAAACTTGAAAAGCCCGACTCTCTGAATGAAGTAGAGGATAAAATGAAAGAAGTAATTGAAAAGCAACAGAAGGGTCTCTTCAAGCCGAAGAGGGAGAATGACCAACTTACCGCTATCTTGGGAAACCCTGAACACAGCGGACGGGTTCGAGCGGTCTCTTCTCAAATGTCTTGGCTAGATGGTTTCCCTAAAGATAAAGACACATATAGAAGACGTGAGAAGTTTAAGAAAACACTTGATGAAACAATTGCTCAAAAGGTCAAAGAAAATATGCAAGAAATAATGGAACAACTTAGACAATCAGGACAATTAGTGGCACCGAGTACAATGATGGTTCCGGTGCAAAAGGAGCAATTAGTATCTCCAACTGCCTACCCTAGCAGCGTTGGTTCCATGCCAGGCTCAGGGTCAGCCCATAAGTTCCCTGTTGATGATATTGCTAACGACAAATCTTGTCATCTTCTTGTCCCGATAGGCAGAGCAGGGAACAAAACCAAACAGGTTGCCACTGCTATGGCAAAGCCTGATCGTGACTTCAACGGGAGTCCACTTCCGTTGTATTATTCTGTGGTGCAAGTTCTTCAGATCATTGATAATGATTATGAAGATTATGAAATAGACCACGTCACACCTGAGGGGATCGCGACTCTGGGGCAGGCTGTCAACCAATTAATCCTTTGGCACCGACGTGATATCGTGTTGGACGATGAGCCAATTTCTAGCCCCGTCGCATCTCCAAATACTGCAACCCCATCTTCTAAGGCGAAAGTGCATGAAGATCCACTCCCAGTCCGGGAAGATCCACTCCCCCTATGTCTGAGCAAGGATGATGATATCCAAGAGCAACAAGTTGGACAACAACTTCAAGCAGTACCAGAGCAAGCTGTTGCTAGTAAAGAGCAACTAGTTGAGCAACAGCTTGAAGTAGTACTAGAGCCAGCTGCTGGGAGTAAAGAGCAATCAGTTGAACAACAGGTTCAACAACAAGCCAGTGTCCAACTTCCGACGACTACTCCTCGATCATCAGTGCCTGTCAAAGTTAGCTCATACGAAAATAAGAAACCTTCATCAGAAGTGACAAAGTATTTGGAAGCTATGAAGGAAAATATTAGAAAATCGAGTGCATCTCGTTCTTCTCATGAGCCAGCATTAGAAGATATCGAGGAGTGGGAAGAAGACGGTGTCATGTATAATCGGCGGACGGCTTTAGTTAAACCAGGAGTTCCAATATACAAGCTTGAGGATGTTCCTCCTAAATTTGAGAATGGGAAGCCGTTAATGACATCCGTACAACTTAGCAAACAACCCGTCACGCTCAGAAGAATGCATGAGTGGTACATCACTGCCAGCACAAAATATGGTCTTGAGTGCGTCACATTTCGTATTCCAAAAGAAGCATTCTGGAGCACTGGAGTAGATAAACGAGTCATTTTATTTGAAGAGCTGCTTTCCCTTTTCCATCGGGGCATGCTCGAAATCAACCTGCTGCTCGTCTGGTGCTTGTAAGTGCTCTAATATTTTGTATTTGCTTTTCTTACTACACGCATACGCATTTCATGAGATTATAACAATTCTGGACTTCTTCAATAGGATGCAATACATGGATAATGAAAAGTTGGCGCACAAGACAGGTATCCTTGACCCTACTAGGATTGCAAAGTCGCTATTCGACGTCCAGGCAAATCGAGAATCAAGCCAGTACAAACACATGAAAAAAAAAGATTTTGAAAGAGCAATTGCAAAACTTAAGAAGGATAGAAAGGCAGAAGTTGCAGCTTACATAGGACATGCGATGTTTAACTTTGTCAGAGACGGCCAGGACCTCGTAAAGGCTCCGTACCACTTCGAGTAAGTTCGACACATGACATTGAAATAGCAATTATTGGTAATTGTTAACACGTGTGTTTGTATGTTTGCAGTAATCACTACATAATGATCTTCATCAAGCCAATGCAGGGAATGGCAACAGTCTTGGACTCGGCCGATTACCCACCAGATCGTTACAAAGATTTCCTTTCCATTTTGAAAAAGTACGTTTATTCAATAATTTTAATTTACGCACATTTAGAATGTGTTGACAAGTTTTATATGACATTTCTTGTATTACAGCGCTTGGCGGTTTTACGCGGAACAGCTTGGCGGTCAGAGACCTCCTAATACGAATGCATTGGACATTAAAACGTATTATGCTTGTCCGAAGCAGCCTGCTGGGAGTGTCTTATGCGGGTATTATGTATGCGAGCATCTTCGGACCGCCGCCGTATATAGAGTCAATCGTGAGGATGTAAGTTATCCTTAATGTCGATACCTTATTTTCTTACTTTTGTGTTTCATTTTCATTGTAACTAGCATAGTTTAATGCTTATATTCTCTGCTGTTCAATATTACCAGAAACATTATTTTCATATTTTGATTCCAACTTCAAAATTCAATTGCTCATAGTACAACTGCTCCAAAAATACCTACTAAATTCTTGTATACTCTCACTTTGATCTATACTTTGAGATTGTTCAAACCAACACATTCTAAACCTTGTTATGTGTTATATTGCAGCACAAGAAGAATCTGAACGAAGAATGGCCGGTTTGTAGAAGTATTCCTGATGGAGGAGCCGACAGGATTGCTTCTGAACTCTGTCAGTTCATTCGTCGCGAAATTTTGCACAAAACGGGGAAGTTCTTTGATAAGAGAGGTTCAACAGCTGATGTGCCAGAACTTTGCGACTATACCAATCTAAACAGTTTTTAGTGAAAACTTGTAAACTTTGAGATGAAATTGTATCTGTAACTTGTGTGTATGTATATTGTTTTAGTGAAATTGACTTCTGTGATGATAATATTGTTGTCTTTTGTTCTGTGATGATTGTTGTTTTTTGTTCTGTGATTATATTGAATTGACCTGGAAATTAGAAATAACAGCAGTAGTACTGCATGACTGTGAAAAACAATTATCACAGACGGCTAGATACAAGTAAAGAAACATCTGTGATAACCTAATTTTCACAGGCGGTGTCTGTTATGGTAGAAACCGGCTGCGTTAAAGGGTCTTCACAGACGGCTGATATAGGTAAACTCCGTCTGTGATAACACCATTATCATAGGCGGGTTAGTTATGCTTCAATAACCGTCTGTAAAGACACATTATCATTGACGGTTAGTTATGCTTCAAAACCCGCCTGTGAAGACATATTATCATAGGCGGTTAGTTATGCTTCAAAATCCGCCTGTGAATACAAATTATCATAGACGGTTAGTAATGCTTCAATACCCGTCTGTGAAGACTTCTTATCATAGACGGTTAGTTATTCTTCAATAACCGTCTGTGATAAGACGTTTATCACAGACGGTTATATATGCTGCAGGACCCGTCTGTGATAAAGTATTTTCACAGACGGCTAGCCTAAGTAAAGAACCGCCTATGATAATCGGTCTTCACAGGCGGCTATCCTTAGTGAAGAACCGCCTATGATAATTAGTCTTCACAGGCGGTTTCACTTCTCCGCCTGTGAAATTGCGGATTATCACAGACTCTTCGTTTCAGGCGGTTTTAAAAGCCGTCTGTGATAATAGGTTTGGAGCCGCTTGTGATGAGGCTTATTGTAGTAGTGCAGATCCGCGCCCGTGCTCGCGTCGGCAGGGCTCGCACTCGTCGGGAGGATGCGCCGGAGCCGCCGAGGTCTGGAGCAACCGAAGTCGCGCCTTAGTCACGCCTGGAGAGAGGCCGTCGGCAGCCGCGCCTTGGGAGATGCCGCCGGAAGCCGTACCTTGGGAGGCTGACGGAGGATCAAGGACTGAACTGTGGCTGCTGCTGTTATAGACACATCTATCGTGCGGCTTCTAAACTGAGTCGTTGGATCGATAAGCAGCGGACAACGGAGATACGAAGTCCAAGAGTTATCCGTGGGATGAAGCAGCGGACCAATGAGGAGCTGTTATAGACACATCTATTGTGCGGCTTCTAAACTGAGTCGTTGGATCGATAAGCAGCGGACAGCGGAGATACGAAGTCCAAGAGTTATCCGTGGGATGAAGCAGCGGACCAATGAGGAGCCATCATTATCACAGGCGGTTTTTATGTTACAGACCACCTGTGAAAATCATTATATTTTCACAGGCGGTTGTTTGTTACGGACCGCCTGTGATAATGACTATTATCACAAGCGGTTTTTGTTACGGACCGCCTGTGAAAATCAATACATTTTCACAGGCGGTTGTTTGTTATGGACCACCTGTGATATTCTATTATCACAGGCGGTTATTAACTCATCTGACATCACAGGCGGCACTTTTAATGGACCGTCTGTAAAAAAATATAGAAGCGTCTGTAAAAATGTTTTTTGTAGTAGTGGATTTTCAACATGCATGCATGTTGAGCTTCTCATCAATGTTTTGACGTATGGGTGTTCAGTGAACGAAGCCCATGCATGAGAAGGAAGCATCAATCGACACAAAAAAGCAACAACACAGTACCTAATTAGTAGTACTAGGTTTGCTTATGATCATCATGATCATATTACATAAGATCCCTGGCACAAGGACCAGGCCCGGCTCTGGGCCTAGGCGGGAGGGGCGACCGCCTAGGGCCCAGACCAGGGTGGGGGCCCATGGCAGCGTGTTGCATAGATAGTGACATGGTCCCCAGCCACGACCAAGACCAAATCAGGGACACATACTAGATTTTTTCGAAAGCCAGTGGCTGTTATATTATAAGAGGATCAGCAAGTTTAAAAAATGTACAAGAGAGGTTTTCAGTGCCCAAGCACTTTACAATGCGATCAGAGGTTTCTATAGAACAGGGGCGATAGATTTGAGCATCCAGCAATGTACCATAGCCGAAGCTCCTCTTGAATATCTTTGACAATCTGACCCGGTGGCCTTGATAGAGATTGGAACACTCGGCGATTCCTTTCTTTCCATATTTCCCAGATTGTAGCTAATGTGATCGTACGGAGCATACTGGCACAAGCAGCTTTCCTGGAAGGTGCGACGGTGTCGAACCAAGCTTTTCTAGGCAGTGACATGTTCCATTGATGTGGTTTAAAAGCCGGCTCCTTGGTCCATTGCGCTATTCTTAGCCATACGAACTTGACGACCCAGCACTCACGAAGAAGGTGTGATGCCGTCTCCAGGTTTCGTATACAAAGTGGGCAGAAGTATCCGTTTGGCCACTGTCGTCTTTGCAGCCTGTCCACTGTTCATACCCGATTGAGCATGAGAAGCCATGTAAAGGTTTTGCATTTAGATGTCGCCCAGGTCTTCTATATTTTGGCCGAAGTGAGGGAGCAGATGGAGCCCTCGAACTGGGCGAGGTACGCCGACCTCGAAGTGTACTGGCCCCAAGGGGAGAGCCGCCACCGTATCTCATCAGGGGTGCCTGACTGAGCTTGAAACAGCATGTCATGCACCATGACCCAGATTCACAGGAATTCAATCAGGGTTGTCGGTGTCAGGTTTCGATAAAAATCTGTGATCCATGTGTTGTTTTGCAGGGCATCCGCAACCGAGCGTCGTTTCCCCGTGCTCATCGTAAACAAGTCTGGAAACAAACATGCTGGGGTGGCCCCCTGAAGCCAACTTGATTTCCAGAAGGAGGCTAGTCGACCGCCGTGGAGTGTTACCTCAGTTTCCATTGCGAACATGGATAGATCACAATTATCGATGGGAAGTTCAGACTGATGACAATGCTGATCACCTTTGGTCCAGGGTAGCCATAACCAACGCAGACGGAGAGCTCTACTAAATTTGGTGAGATCCTTGAGCCCGAGTCCCCCAAAAAGCATGGGCCGACAGACCGTCGGCCAGTTCACCTTGCACTGAGCGCCACTAATCGGCTTGCTGCCACACCAGAGGAACCGGCGGCGTGTTTTGTCGAGTTCAGACAGGAACTTCTTTGGTGGCATGATTGCTGAGAGGGTATATGTGGCCACTGAAGTGAGGGTTGCTTGTACCATTTCGCGGCGGCCGGCAAAAGATAGCATTTTACCTTGCCAGCAAGTTAGTTTTTGTGCAGCCCGGTCCTGAACTTCCTGTAAGTGACTTGGCCTTATGGAATTTGGAGTGAGCGGTAGTCACAGGTACTTGATAGGTCACTGATCGCGCCTTCCGTGGAAACCTGAGAGGATGTGATCCATATCCAAGTTCTCACAGTTTAAAGGTAGCGCTGAGCATTTTGCAATGTTTATCTTCAACCCTGTTGCGTCACCAAATAAAGATAGCATATTCATTGCCATGTCCACCTCCTCCTTGACTGGGTTCAAGAACAGAGCGACGTCATCCGCGTATAGCGAGTGGCGCAGTCGGGCTCCAGAGCCTCTCAGTGGGGAGAGAAGACCCTCCACCGTAGCCTTCTGGAACAGTTGATGTATTGGATCTATGGCTAGGATGAATAAGTATGGTGACAGGGGGCCGCCCTGTCGAAGACCTCGAGTGTGGCTGATTGCTGGTCCACAGGTCCCGTTGAGATTTACCGAAGACGTCGCTGTAGACCACATCAATAAAATTCAGTCTCTCCACTGGTGGGAAAAGGAGCGCATTTGCATGAGTTCCAGTAAGTATGCCCAGGAAACAGAGTCAAATGCACGCCAGATGTCAAGCTTGAACATGATAATCGGCTGACGGGCTCTTTTGTATTCCCGTAGCAGGTTTCTGGCAGCGAGGTAATTTTCCTGTATGCTCCGCCTTTTGATGGAGGCACTTTGAGCAGTTCAGATCAGATTGTGTATCACTTTCGACAGTCTAGTGGCCAGCACCTTGGATATCAGTTTAGCTTGCGAACTTAGAAGGCTGATTGGCCGGTAATCAGCTGGAGAGTCGGGACCAATAATTTGGGCAGCAATGTGATGTTTGCTTTGTTGAGCAGGCCGAAAGACCCAGTACTGAGATTGTAGAACTGATTGAACACTGCCGTAACGTCCGCTTTTATTATCTGCCAGCAAGATTTGTAGAAAGCCCCGGTGAAACCATCTGGGCCTGGTGCTTTCTCTGCCGGAGACGCACAGATTGCTTCATAAATTTCAGCTTCAGAGAATGGCTCATCAAGGGATGATTCGACCGGGGATATAGCTAAAGTTTCCCAGTCTAAGGTCCATCTTCTATCAGGTGCTGTTCCTAGCAGTGACTGGAAATGGTCCGTCAGGACCTGTTCTTTTTCTTCGTGCGACCAGGCATATGTCCCATTTTCCCGTTTTAACTTGGTGATGTAATTTTTCCGCTTCCTCGCACTGACTTTCAGATGGAAAATTTTTGTAGAAGCGTCACCCGACTTGATCCAGAGGACCCGTGAAGCCTGTCATCGACGCGCGCGCTCGATTGCCGCGAGGCCTAGAATTCGGACCTTGAGGTCTTTTCGCAGCTGCTGTTCTTCCTCGGACAAGACTCTTGTTTCCTGTGCCTTATCGAGACGCCCAATGACGTTTGTCGAAGGTCTTAAACGACACTTCCCCCGGACCTGCTTAGAGAGCAGCCCGCGGAGGTTCTTTGGATTCACGAGGGCTAGTCCCAGGAGATTGAGCGCAGCGAGATGGTGAACACAGAGGTTTACGTGGTTCGGGCCGCCGGAGCGTAACACCCTACGTCCACGGGAGTGTATGTGTATTGCCTTGCTTGAGCGTGTATGGGTTTCAATCGGTCTGATGCCCCCCTGTGAAGGTTATCTGCCGAGTCCTTTTATAGTTCAAGGACTCTGCAGTCACAAGGTGGGCCTCGAGCCCCGACAGGTGGTCCCGGGGAGAGCCAAATCCTAAACAAGATCTAGGATTAAATGCTATCTACTTCCCTTTGTCAGGGGATTCAATGTGTCGTCCCGCTGTGTCGTGCGCCAGGGCTACACATAGTTGTTGATGATGGCAGGGCACATCCCATCTGTCTTGTCCTTGCGGCTTACTCGTTCGCCTTGCGTCGTGGGTCTGTACCGGCTACTTTGACAAGACAGGACACTGGAGCCTTGACTTGCACATGCGCGACTCCGCTTTGCCTAGGGAAGGCGCGCGTACCTAATGCCAGTCTGAGCAGCGCACTCTTTCCTTTACTGCGGCCTCCTACCGCATTGAGTTGGCCATCCGCCACGTGGTCGCACCGGAGCCTGCCTCCGTGGGGAGTTGAGCGCCCGACTGTACGGGTCACGTGGTGCCTCCGGAGCCCACCTCAGTGGAAGGGTGGAGGCTCATCTCTGCGGGCCACGTGGTAGTTCCGGAGCCCTCATCACTGGGGAGACGGGCCCGATCCTAAGGGTTCCAATGGCTACATGGCATCCCCGGAGCCCGCCTCAGCGGGGAGGCAAGGGTCCGATTCCGTCGGCCACGTGGCAGCCCCAGAACCCGCTTTGGCGGGGAGGTGAGAGTCCGGTTCTGTGTGCCACGTGGCTGCCCTGGAGCCTGCCTCAGTGGGGAGGCGGGGGTCCGGTCCGGCCGCGTGGCAGTCCGGGAGCCCGCCCCGACGGGAAGGTAGGATCTGGTCCTTCCCTCCACGACGTGGCAACCTCAGATTCTGCCTTCAAGTAAATGCTGAGTCCTTAGCCATTTTCTCCTTGTGCACAGGGGTACCCGGTCTGCGGGGTACCGACAGTGGCCCTCGAGCCCACCTCGGGAGAGCCGTCGATACCGCAGGTGGGGTCTTTTTCTTTATCTTCCCGCGCAACTCTTTCGATTCCAATTCGGGGCAGTTCCCCGGGCGACACGTCCCTGCCATCGTGGCTACGCGTCTCCTTCTGGTAAGTGGAGGCGCGGGACATGCGCTGCGTGACATGACTTCTGCTTTCAATCATGCTTTAACTGTGGCGGTTCCCAAGGTGGCTCCTGCACTTCCGCTGCTTTTGCCTTTTCAGAAAATGCCGAGTTACCTCCCGCATAGTTGGCCACCCGACTTGTCTTCCTTGTCGAGCGACCCAGGTCCCCATGCCATTGCCTATGTGGGTCTGTTGCTCTTCCACCAAGGCTGTGGCGATTCACACGTCGCGTCTGTTGGCTTGCAGAGGTGAATAAAAAGAGACCTTTCCCCCCAAGAGTCCTTTCTTCCGCTTCTGCATCCTTTCGCTCGTGCCTCTTGCCCCAAGCCTAGTTATCGCGATCTAGCTCCCGACTTCCCCTTCCAGAGCCTCCTCCGTCAATCCTCATGGCGAGCATCCTGCCCAGGTCCCGGCTGTCCAGGCCTGTCGGTCTGGCCCCCGTGCGTCGGCTTCTCGGCTGGCGAGCCCCTGAGCAGGAGAAGTGGCTCCGTCGCGGGGAGCTCCCACTGAACCTAACCAACGGGGAAATGGTGATGTTCTTGTCGTACGTGCTGACCGGCTTCGTTCCACCAGCATCCGCCTTCCTGGAAATGCTTCTGGAGACCTTCGGCCTCCAACTCCACCACCTCCCGCCGAACTCGATCGCCTTGCTGGCGGTCTTTGCTCACCTCTGCGAGATGTTTGTGGGGGTGATTCCGTCGGTGAAGCTCTCCAGTTACTTCTTTGTACTGAGGGCCACCGGCAAAAGCTCGAAGGATCAGCTTGGCGCCTACTACTTCCAGCGCTGAGCCAAGGTCCCCTCTAGGTACATTGCTTCCTTCAGCTCTGCTCGATGGGAGCAATGGCGCGAAGATTGGATGATCGTCAAGGTCGAGGCTCACGACCGGATGTGCCTGCCCACCAGGAGCCCCTACTCCGAGCGGTCATTCTGGGAGGAACGCCCAGAGCTGAAGAAGGCGTTCGACCCAGTGTTGGAGAGGATCCAGATGCTGGCCGACCACGGGCTGACGTATGTGATGGTGTTGAGGGACTTCATGTCCCGACGCATGGCTCCGCTCCAGCACCACGTCCGCCCAGCATGGATGTACACCGGCCCGATGGACTGCACCCGGCTCGAGACCGGCTCTGACTCCAACCCAGACGAGCAGCTGTTGCACGATATGTTGGTCCGGGTCTGCCCCGATGACATTTCCCCTGAGGGACTGGCACTTCCGGCGGCCTGCCGCCCTCTATGCTCAGACTTCGAGCTGAAGAGGCGGCTGCTGAAGGCGATGCCAACGCTCGACGAGTCCGGGCTGACGTAGCGCCAGATTGGAGACCCGTTCCGGGGGGTCAAGATTGTCGACAATGTTGAGGGGGTCGACATCGCCGACGGCGCTGAGGGAGGCGAAGATCCCTCAAGCAACGAAGATCCCCCGAGTGATGACCCCTCACGCGGGTTCCAGCACCATCAGTAGGGAGGTGTCGGCACCTCTGCTGATATGGGGAAAGGGAAAGCACTTGTGCTGGTGTCGGACCAGACCCCCAAGAAGCGCGCCCGTTCGCCACCGTCAGTCCCCTTCGCCTCTCATCAGGATGCCGGTGGCGCCACTTTGCCGCCCGAATCCTCGACGCGCAAGAGGGGGAGGCTCCTCGACACGGATGGGACTCCAGCGTTCCCCCGCCGTTCGGAGGAGCGCCAGACTTCGGGGGTGCCACCAACTCCTCCATTTCAGGGGCCCCCAGCTCACACAGCGGCCCCCGCCGCGGGTTCGAGGGGTCCGAACCCCCCCCCCCCCCCAACCATTTCGGGAAGCGGTGGAACTTCAACGTCCCCTGGTAAGTCTACATATATTTCATCTTGGATATTTGAAAGTGCATCTAGGTTCCCCGTGGGTTTTGGATGATTGATGACGACAATTAAGTCGCTAATGAGCTCAAGTGATCTTAGCACAGGTGTGGACTCGATCGGAGACGCAAACCCTCAAAAAGGAAAAGGAAGGAAACGGAGTTAACTCGAAGCGTAGAAACTAGGGTTTCTAGCGTGTTGAGTTAGACTAGCCGTAGAAATAGGAGGGTGCATGTGTAAAGTGCATTGAGATCAAGTTTGGGAGCTCAAAGTGTTTTAGAGGTCAAACCCCTTGAGAGAAAAGAGTGGATAAGCCGTCTGGCAGTAGGGCCGGACTAGTCCGTGCAGGTGGCCGGACTAGTCCGCCCCTAGCCGGCCAAGTCCGTTGTCGGCTGGACCAGAAGGGTCTGACTGAGATCGGACTAGTCCGTTTGTGGCCGGACTAGTCCGGGTAGCAGTGAGTGGGTTTTGGGGACTAAGTCTCAAAACCACGGACTTGTCCGTTTGAGTCCGGACCAAGAGGTCCTGAGTGAGAACGGACTAGTCCGCCCGTGGGGCCGGACTAGTCCGGGTTAGCGTGTTGAAGGTACTTCTATGACTAAGTCTGGGAGGACCGGACTAGTCCGCCCATGCGGCCGGACTAGTCCGTGGTCCTCAGACTAGTCCGTTTTCACACGGAGCAAAAGGCTCTGTGTGAGATCGGACTAGTCCGTTGTTTAAGTGGCCGTTTTAATTTGAAGTTTGGCGGGTAGTGTGACGATAGCGTGTCAGCTGTCGGGGCCTGACAAGAGGTCAGTGGTCCCCTAGGCCGGACTAGTCCGGGCCTGAGGCCGGACTAGTCCGCCCTTCTGCTGAAGTCAGCAGTATGGGCTTGGGACTTCTATAAATAGAGGTCCCCTGGGTTCTTTTGAACTAACTCTTGAACTGACTTGAACCCTAGCGCCGCCACAGCCAACTTGGAGCACTCTTGAGCCTCTTTCTTGCCAACTTTCCCTCTAAAACTAATTCTTGAGTGGATTAGGGTTTAGTGAGGTGGAGAAGAGGAAGAACATCGCGCTTGTGCTCCCGGTTTGATCTCTTGCACTCATTGAGTCTTTGTGAGCTGTGTGTTGAGTGTGTTTGCGTTGTTGATCATCTTTGTGGTGTGGGAGCCTCAGATTGTGAGAAGCCCCAATGAATCTTGTATTCGCACTTTGAGATAGTGGAGAACCAAGTTAGGCCCGTGCGGTAAACTTGGTGAGGGAAGGGTTGGTGAACCCGGTCCTTTGTGGACTCCTCAACGGGGACATAGATTCTTGTGTGGAATCGAACCTCGGGATAAAATCCTTGTGTCTCCGTATTCTTTGTATTTTGTTTATCGCATACTTAGCTCTAGGGTTGCTAGTCTTGTCTTGTGCCTCACATTGCTTAATCTTGTTAAAACTTGACTCACTCTTGTGTTGATAGTTTCTAAACTTGTCTTAAACATATCCTCACTTGTAGCCTCGAGAAAATCCCTTTAAAACTTGCTAGAAACACTTTTTATGGTTCTTCATGCAGGCTGACCGGACTAGTCGCCCCGAGACCGGACTAGTCCGCCCCCTGTGATTTAATCTCATTTTATTCAGTCATTTGCAGGTCGATTAGCCTATTCACCCCCCCTCTAGGCAACTTTCAATTGGTATCAGAGCAGGACTCTCCACAAAGAGTCTAACAACTCGGAGAGATGGCCGGAGTGGTGTTTGAAGAGGTGTCGACCAACGACTCTCAACCGACACGTGAGGAGACAATGGCTTATCAAGACAAGCCAACGGATGATGAGGAGACTCGCCAGCTCAAGGCGAAGCTCCGGGAGAAGTTGAAGATTGATGTGGTTGAGCCGTCAAGCTCATCAAGTGGTGGCGGCGGGGTCAACTACAACCAACAAGGGTTCAACTATGAACGCCTTGCCGCCAACAACCACTACCTCTCCATCCCATTGGGGAAACCTCCTCAATTCGATGGAACCGACTACGGGATGTGGAAACACAACATGAAGATCCACCTCGTGTCACTCAATCCGGCATTGTCGCAAATTGTCATGACCGGGGTGGAGATCCCGAAGTATGAGGACAACATCACGCAAGAACAAGCCATCCTCATCCACCGCAACGCTCAAGCTGCGGGTGTGATTATCTCATCTCTCTCAAGAGATGAGTTCAACCGCGTCGATGGCCTTGAGGTGGCCAAAGACATATGGAACACCCTCAAGACGGCACATGAAGGGAATCGGGTGGTCAAGGAGGCCAAGATTGAGCTCATCGAAGGAGAGCTTGGGAGATTCGCCATCTTGGATGGTGAATCCCCCCAAGACATGTACAACCGGTTGAAGGTACTTATCAACAAGAGCCGATCATATGGCTGCACCAAGTGGACCGACCACGAGGTTGTGAAGAGGATGATCCGGGCATTCATGCCTAGGAACGTCGCTCTTTGCTCCATGATTCGAGAAAGCCCGGGGTTCACTCAAATGACCCCGGAGGAGGTCCTTGGAAGGATCATCAACCACGAGATCATGGAGAAGGAGGCGCTCCTCTACAACGACCTTCAGAAGTTCACCGCCTCCAAGATGAAGAACGTTGCACTCAAGGCAACACCCTCTTCAAAGGAGCAAGAGGAAAGTGATGAGGAGAGCCTCGACACCGATGAGGAAGAGGCCTTCTTCATCAACAAATTCAGAAGAATGATGAGGAGGAAGAAAGGTGGATACAACCATGAGGGCAAAGGGAAGGAAAGAGCAAGGCCCAAATCAAAAAGGTCTTGCTACAATTGTGGCGAGTATGGGCACTTCATCGCTGATTGCCCACATGAAGAAGCGAAGAAGAAGAAGGAGGGCAAGCCTCAAGATAAGAAATTCTTCAAGAAGAAGAGGCCCTCCGGACAAGCCCACTTGGGGAAGGAGTGGGACTCTAACGATGAGTCCTCCTCCGAAGAAGAAGAGGAGAAGATGGCTACCATAGCCACCGGGAGGAGCTCCAAGGGAAGCAAGCTCTTCCCCAACCTCAACGACGACTACAAACCTACTTGCCTTATGGCAAGGGAGGGAAGGAGAAAGGTAACATCTCATCCCTCCTCCACAACTTCCTCGCAAGATGAATTTGATAGTGCTAGTGAGAATGAACACATGCTTAAGGACATAAGCAAAAGCACCTTGCGAAGGATGAAATTGCTTATGGATGAGATCTTTGAGAAGGAGGATCTCATCAATAGACAAGAGGACATGCTCATCCTTGAGAAGGAGAGATGTCGAGAGCTTGATGAGCTCCTTGAGCTCGAAAGAGAGAAGAGCAAGGCATTGGAACACGAACTTGCTCTAAGTAAGAAAACGTGTTCAAGTCTTGAGGAGAAAACAATTGAGCTCAAGGATTAACTTGGGAACTTGTCAAAAGTTAACAAAATCCTTGAGACTCAAGTTGAGTCTCTCAAGAACAATGTAACCTATTCCTCTAAGAGCTCAACCTTCTCAAAGGCCTCATCCAATGCAACTCCGCCTTGCAAGTGCTCTAACTTAATCCTTAAGCTTAAGGATGAACTCAACTCAGCACAAGGCAAGCAAGCACCTAAGGGTGCAATCTTTGACAAGGAGAAGGTGGCGTATGCACGAAGTGCATACACCAACACAAGACCTCCCCATGTCAAGGATGGTCTTGGCTATACTAGAGGTGGAAGGCATAACGCCAAAACCTCCAAGTATGGCAAAGACATGATTGTCTTTGTTAAGGGTCTTCATCTCCAACTAAAATTGAAAAGAACTCACCCTCTAGCAGCAAAATGCCTAAATCTGAATCGCATCCTTTATTTCATGATTTTGATGCATCTTATGTGCTTAAGAGGAACAAACACGGCAAAGTGTTTGCTAGATATGTTGGGCCACTCCGCAAGAGCCCCAAGCCTTGCGTGTGGGTGCCCAAATGCCTAACTACTAACGTGAAAGGACCCAACTCCGCTTGGGTACCTAAAAGTAAGGCATAAACTTGTTTTGTAGGCTTACTCCTCCGGTGGATCGAAATGGGTGCTGGATAGCGGATGTACCAACCACATGACCGGAGAGAGGAGCATGTTCATAGAGTATGAGGAGAACGAGGACCCAAGTGAAGGAATCTTCTTTGGGGATAATAGCCAAGGGAAAATCCTTGGCTCCGGTAAAATTGCTATCTCCTCTTTGCATACTTTATCTAATGTTTTGCATGTTGATTCCCTAGACTATAATCTCCTATCCATATCACAGCTTTGTGATAAAGGATATAAGTGTGTTTTTTCTAGTGAGGGTGTGAATGTTCTGAGAGAGGGTAATGACTCAATAGCCTTTAAGGGAGTGCTCAAGGGAAAGCTCTATCTTGTGGATTTTACCACGGATAAAGCTCAACTTGACACATGCTTAATGGCAAAAGCCAACATGGGATGGCTTTGGCATAAAAGGCTATCCCATGTTGGAATGAGGAACCTTCAAAAACTCCTTAAAGGAGAGCACGTTCGTGGACTAAAGGGTGTGGTATTTGAAAAGGATAGGCCATGTGGTGCGTGTCAAGTGGGAAAGCAAGTAGGAGCTCAACACCCCTCTAAGAATGTCATGACGACAACTAGACGTTTGGAGTTACTCCATATGGATCTTTTTGGCCCCATTGCTTACATTAGCATCGGTGGCAACAAGTATGGTCTAGTCATCATTGATGACTTCTCCAGATATACTTGGGTGTTCTTCTTGCATGATAAGAGTGAAACCCCCGGTGTCCTCAAGAAATTCCTAAGGAGAGCTCAAAATGAGTTCACCCTAAGGATAAAGGCTATAAGGAGTGACAATGGCACCGAATTCAAGAACATGCAAGTAGAAGAGTTCCTAGATGAGGAGGGCATCAAGCATGAGTTTTCCGCTCCCTATTCTCCTCAACAAAATGGAATTGCTGAAAGAAAGAATAGGACACTCATTGAGATGTCAAGGACGATGCTAGATGAGTACAAAACATCGGACCAGTTTTGTGCGGAAGCGGTTAACACCGCTTGCCACGCCGTAAACCGATTGTACCTTCATCGCCTCCTCAAGAAGACTCCTTATGAGATTCTCGTTGGTAAGAAACCCAATGTTTCTTACTTTCGTGTTTTTGGTAGCAAGTGTTATATCCTCAACAAGAAGCCTAGGACTTCAAAGTTTGCTTCAAAGTCCGATGAGGGTTTCTTGCTTGGATATGACTCAAACACTCATGCGTACCGTGTGTTCAACAAATCCTCCGGAATTGTTGAAGTAGCACGTGACGTGGTGTTTGACGAAACCAATGGCTCTCAAGTGGAGCAAGTTGATCAACATGCCCTTGATCAAGAGGAACCTCCACTAGAAGCTCTAAGGAGAATGGCACTTGGAGATGTTCGCCCACAAGAACCATCTCAAAGCCCAAGTGACCATCATCATTATGAAGTAGGTCAAACCCCCATTGGACAAGTTGGAGATCCACTAGATACTCCCCAAAATGATAACGGGAATGAAGATCAAGGAGGAGGCTTGGATCAAGGGGGAGACCAAAGTGAAGAAGATGAAGCAAGTGATTCAAGAGCTCAACCTCCGCATCCTCGTGTTCATCAAAGTGTTCATCGGGATCATCCCGTTGACAACATTCTAGGAGATATCACAAGAGGAGTAACAACACGTTCACGTGTTGCAAACTTTTGTGAGCATTTCTCCTTTGTCTCATCCTTGGAACCCCATAAGGTTGAAGATGCCTTAAGAGATCCGGATTGGGTAGTTGCCATGCAAGAGGAGCTCAACAACTTTGAAAGGAACAAGGTTTGGGAGCTTTTCAAGCGCCCACAAGCTAATGTTGTTGGAACCAAGTGGGTGTTCCGCAACAAACAAGATGAGCATGGCGTGGTAACTAGGAACAAGGCACGACTTGTGGCAAAAGGGTACTCACAAGTTGAAGGATTGGATTTTGATGAGACATTTGCTCCCATAGCTAGGCTTGAGTCAATTCGGATATTACTAGCCTTTGCTACTCATCATGACTTCAAGCTCTACCAAATGGATGTTAAGAGTGCATTCCTTAATGGCCCAATCAAGGAAGAAGTTTATGTAGAGCAACCTCCAGGGTTTGAAGACCAAGACTATCCTAACCATGTTTACAAATTGCGAAAGGCTCTTTATGGCCTCAAGCAAGCTCCTAGAGCTTGGTATGAGTGCTTAAGAGACTTCCTAGTTGAAAATGGTTTTAGGATAGGCAAAGAGGATTATACCCTTTTCACAAAGCACTTCAACGAAGATCTTTTTGTGTGCCAAATATATGTGGATGACATCATATTTGGTTCCACAAATAAGGTGTTTTGTGATGAGTTCTCCAAGATAATGACGGAGAGGTTTGAAATGTCCATGATGGGTGAGTTGAAGTTCTTTCTAGGATTTCAAGTAAAACAACTCAAAGAAGGGACGTTCATAAGTGAAACTAAGTATACACAAGATATTCTAAGGAAGTTTGACATGGATAAGGCAAAACCCATCAAAACCCCTATGGGGACAAATGGACACCTAGACCTAAATGAGGATGGTCCAAGTGTGGATCAAAAGTCATATAGGTCTATAATTGGTTCACTTCTCTATCTTTGTGCATCTAGGCCCGATATCATGCTAAGTGTGTGTATGTGTGCACGCTTTCAAGCGGCACCTAAGGCTTGTCATTTGACCGCCGTTAAAAGGATCTTGAGATATCTAGTACACACACCCTCCCTAGTACTTTGGTACCCTAAAGGATCTAAGTTTAACCTCATTGGATATTCCGATGCGGACTATGCGGGGTGCAAAGTCGATAGGAAGAGCACATCGGGTACATGCCAATTCTTAGGTCGATCTCTAGTGTCTTGGTCCTCCAAGAAGCAAAACTCTATTGCTCTCTCCACCGCCGAAGCGGAATATGTTGCAGCTGGAAGTTGTTGTGCACAACTTCTTTGGATCCGACAAACCCTTAGGGATTATGGGATTAACTTGCGCAACATTCCACTCTTGTGTGACAACGAGAGTGCCATCAAGATAGCCCATAATCCGGTGGAGCACTCTAGGACCAAACACATAGACATTCGACACCATTTCTTGAGAGATCACTCAATGAAGGGAGATATTGTGATTTCTCATGTGAGGACGGAACATCAACTCGCAGATATTTTCACCAAGCCTCTTGATGAGAAGCGTTTCTGTGAGCTAAGAAGTGAGCTTAACATTTTGGATTCTAGGAATGTGGCTTAAACCTCATTCCTCACTTTTTTTTGAGCAATTTCGAAAAACTCTTCTCTATCGTGATTTCTCTTCAAAATCTGTTTGAGAAAACCTTTTCTTGGGATTTGATCATGTTTTTATCACATTCTTTCTTTAATTATCATGTTTGTATTGCTTGCTATTCATAAGGACCAATAGCATGTGTGCAACTCAAAGACATCGCTTTTCAGCTCAGTCGGACCGGACTAGTCCGCCCTAGTGGACGGACAAGTCCGGGTCCAGACTAGTCCGCGGCTGGTCCGCAAACCGGACTAGTCCGCCCTTCAACCGGACAAGTCCGGATCCGGACTAGTCTGGGTCTGGTCCGCTGACCGGACTAGTCCGGCCACTCAACCGTACTAGTCCGTCCCTTGGGGACTTAAAACCCCCAGGCGGCCCAAACCCCTCCTCTCCCTCTCTCACTTGACTCTCTCACTTTCACGCGCTAGCAACCACCCCCCCATCGGCGATTTTGCGCTCCAACCTCCAAATCTCGACTCCAATCCACGCATCGGAGTCTTTGGGAGTGAGGGATCACTTCCCGGCGCTCCACATTCGCGATCCATCTCCGATTTCGTCGATTCTAGCGGATTTGAGAAGCATGTCGAACTCGGAGCGTTCCCCTCCTCGTCCCAACCCCGAGGGGCGAACCAAAGCTCAAATTGTCGAGGCAAGGACCAAGGCTGCGCTCATAGAAGCGCAAAAGGCAAAGGAAGAGAGGCGGCTGAAGGCACTCGAAGCCTCCAAAGTTGCCGCGAGCATCTACAATGAGGAAGAAGCCATAGCTCGAGCAACCGCAGAGTCCCTCAATGAGCTGAGGAAGAAGAAAAGGGAAGACAGGGAGGCTCACAACTCCAGGGCCGCTGAGGCGAATGCCCCCAAGAGAAAGAAGCTCGTCACCTTTGGCGAGAAAGCGAAGGGCAAGGAGTCAGCCCAAATGGAAGCTGAGCCTAGGGTTGAGCATGACCCGAAGAAGGGAAAGGCTCCGGCTCCTGTCGAGCCGAAAAAGAAGAAACCAGCTGTCAAGATGTCAACAAAGAAGGCAGCTGGAGGTGTTGTGATCAAAGAGAAAGGGAAGGCCACTTCCATTGGCCCCCTTGAGGTTCACACACCAGAAAGGAACCCCAACAGGCAGAAGGAATTGTCTGCCAATGTGTTTCATGGAAAAGGGGCTGAAAAGGCCAGGAGGCTGAGGACCGAGAAGGTCTACAAGTTTGAGAGGAGCACGGCAGATCCCAGGTTCTGGTGCGACTTTCATTGTGACTACTACCGGCTAGTCTATCAACATATGAAGAAGCCGGTAATAGAAGCTCAATGGGTTGACTGGGATTACATGGCCAAAAAGCAACACTCTGCTTTTGACGCCGTCATCGAAGCTGCAGAGCGCCATGATCTCAAGTAGATCATGGGTTTCAAGTATGACTGGAACGTCGAAGTGATTCTGCAGTTCTACTCCACCATCTACTTCACCACCTCAGGTGACAGAAGAATTATTTGGATGACACATGGTGAGCAGTACTCAGTCACTTTCGCAGAGTTTGCCAAGATTCTAGGGCTTGAGGCACACATGGATCATGAGATTATAATCTCTAACCTTAAGGTCGTGGACCGTGAAGAGTTGGCATATATGTATCCAAGTCACGTTCCATTTTATGCCGGTCTCGCCCGCAACATCAAGCCCTTCTACAGCATTATGAACAGAATCCTCAGAAGGACGATAGCACCGAAGGACGGTGATGCTGGGGTGATTCAAGGGAACTTGAGGCACTTGCTACTTCTGATTGATGGGGAAGAGAAGTTCAACCTCGTTGATTACATCTTCGACGATATCTTCAACATCTCGCATACCCCCAACCGTGCTTGCGGGTATGCCCCCTACATCATGTGCCTCATTGAGAAGGTGTCGGGCGTGACCTTCGTTAAGGACGTGTCGCACCGTCCGCTTCGTCCTCAGAAGCCCTGAATGTACATGTTCCTCCTCGTCGCAAGAATGCAGATCCTCCATCTCGCCCCGTGGCACCTCTGTCTCTGCCTCCGCCTCAATCCATGAGTGCCTTCTTCAAATGCTTCAAGGCGATCTTCACTTCGTGCCGGAAGCAAGAGATCCGCGCTCAAAGGGCACACAAGCGTCAAGAAAAATATCTTAAAGCGGTGTGCAACAAGCTGGAGGTCCCGATGTCCTCTCCGGAGGTGAGTGATGGGGAGATCACTCCATTCCCCAACTTCACTGCCGATGAGCTTGCCCGGCTCCAAGAAGATGGAAGCTCCTCTCGGGCTGCTCCCTCGGCAAGGAACTCCGACGACGACGACGACGCTGACGATCATGAGGAAGACGTCGAAGATTCCGAAGCCACGGAGAGTGGAAGTGGCGAAGACGAGGACTAGTTCGTGGATCTTCGTTTTCCCCCTTCTTTTCCTTTTTGGTGCCTTGATGCCAAAGGGGGAGAGTTAAGGGGGAGTTAATCTTTTGTGGGTGTGTTTGTGGGTTGTGGACTTGTTTTGTAATATATTCATGCTCTTGGATGTTTACATTTGTGCAAGACTTGTTAATGTTGTTTAATATCAATATAATCCTCTTATTGTCAATCCTTTGATTATATTGATGCTCTTTATGTCTTGTCACAATTGTTGAGCACATCACGTAGGCACCCCACCATAACGTGTGTGGGTATGAAAGATCTCCTCCATCTCTTTTACATGTTGCATACATTGAGGGGGAGTCATTCATACGCACACAAGTTATGAAAACTAATTTCCATACTCTTAATTGTTGAAGGACTTAATGTGTTGTCATCAATCACCAAAAAGGGGGAGATTGAAAGTGCATCTAGGTTCCCCGTGGGTTTTGGATGATTGATGACGACAATTAAGTCGCTAATGAGCTCAAGTGATCTTAGCACAGGTGTGGACTCGATCGGAGACGCAAACCCTCAAAAAGGAAAAGGAAGGAAACGGAGTCAACTCGAAGCGTAGAAACTAGGGTTTCTAGCGTGTTGAGTTAGACTAGCTGTAGAAATAGGAGGGTGCGTGTGTAAAGTGCATTGAGATCAAGTTTGGGAGCTCAAAGTGTTTTAGAGGTCAAACCCCTTGAGAGAAAAGAGTGGATAAGCCGTCTGGCAGTAGGGCCGGACTAGTCCGTGCAGGTGGCCGGACTAGTCCGCCCCTAGCCGGCCAAGTCCGTTGTCGGCCGGACCAGAAGGGTCTGACTGAGATCGGACTAGTCCGTTTGTGGCCGGACTAGTCCGGGTAGCAGTGAGTGGGTTTTGGGGACTAAGTCTCAAAACCACGGACTTGTTCGTTTGAGTCCGGACCAAGAGGTCCTGAGTGAGAACGGACTAGTCCGCCCGTGGGGCTGGACTAGTCCGGGTTAGCGTGTTGAAGGTACTTCTATGACTAAGTCTGGGAGGACCGGACTAGTCCGCCCATGCGGCCGGACTAGTCCGTGGTCCTCAGACTAGTCCGTTTTCACACGGAGCAAAAGGCTCTGTGTGAGATCGGACTAGTCCGGTGGTGACCGGACTAGTCCGTTATTTAAGTGACCGTTTGAATTTGAAGTTTGGCGGGTAGTGTGACGATAGCGTGTCAGCTGTCGGGGCTTGACAAGAGGTCAGTGGTCCCCTAGGCCGGACTAGTCCGGGCCTGAGGCCGGACTAGTCCGCCCTTCTGCTGAAGTCAGCAGTATGGGCTTGGGACTTCTATAAATAGAGGTCCCCTGGGTTCTTTTGAACTAACTCTTGAACTGACTTGAACCCTAGCGCCGCCACAGCCAACTTGGAGCACTCTTGAGCCTCTTTCTTGCCAACTTTCCCTCTAAAACTAATTCTTGAGTGGATTAGGGTTTAGTGAGGTGGAGAAGAGGAAGAACATCGCGCTTGTGCTCCCGGTTTGATCTCTTGCACTCATTGGGTCTTTGTGAGCTGTGTGTTGAGTGTGTTTGCGTTGTTGATCATCTTTGTGGTGTGGGAGCCTCAGATTGTGAGAAGCCCCAACGAATCTTGTATTCGCACTTTGAGATAGTGGAGAACCAAGTTAGGCCCGTGCGGTAAACTTGGTGAGGGAAGGGTTGGTGAACCCGGTCCTTTGTGGACTCCTCAACGGGGACGTAGATTCTTGTGTGGAATCGAACCTCAGGATAAAATCCTTGTGTCTCTGTGTTCTTCGTATTTTGTTTATCGCATACTTAGCTCTAGGGTTGCTAGTCTTGTCTTGTGCCTCACATTGCTTAATCTTGTTAAAACTTGACTCACTCTTGTGTTGATAGTTTCTAAACTTGTCTTAAACATATCCTCACTTGTAGCCTCGAGAAAATCCCTTTAAAACTTGCTAGAAACACTTTTTAGGGTTCTTCACGCAGGCTGACCGGACTAGTCCGCCCCCAGACCGGACTAGTCCGCCCCCTGTGATTTAATCTCGTTTTATTCAGTCATTTGCAGGTCGATTAGCCTATTCACCCCCCCTCTAGGCAACTTTCAATATTCTTTGCCGTGTGCTTACCCTGTAACATCCTTATGATTCGAGTTTGTCTGTTTTCAGCGCCACCGCGGCTACTCCTTCTCCGCCAGCGCCACCGCGGCATGTTGCTCCAGCTGGCTCACGAGACTCCTATGCGACCTCGGACCCTGCTCGGGCACATCGGGCTGCCGACATCAAGGTGCCCCGGGCCTTCGCAGCAGCTGCTGAGGGTCCGCAGCGTGCGCCTGCGACTGGTGGCGCGCCCGCCAACGACTCCACATCCACCGGCTACTCCGCATCGGCCGATGCTTCCGCGCCGACTGACACCGCTACGTCGGCTGGCGCCACCGCCCCGGGTGGAGCTCCCAGAGCCAGCTTAGGAGTCATCGACAGCAGCGCCAGGGCCTCCGCTGGGGAGGGAGCCCCTGGAGACCTGCTTCCAGCGGCGCCCGCCCCCCCCCCCCCCCCCCCCCGCCTTCTTTGATTGGGGGAGCTTTGGTCCCCATCTCCCCGGTGGTCCTCCAAATAGAGGATGATATTGAAGAGGTGGAGAGGCAGAGACCCACATCTACGGTGGAGCCCCTCCCCCTGTCTGAAGCCATGGTCGTAGCCTATTCCGGTTTTTGGCAAGCTCGGCGGCCCTCGATCGGGAGAGGGGGAGGCTTGAGGACGAGGAGGACCGGCTCCGGGGATGGGCGAGGACCCTGGAAGCCCGGACCCAGTTGGCGAAGAGTCGGGTGGCGCAGCGGGAGGCGATCGTCCAGGAGGAGATGAAGATCCTCGACCAGGAGCGTGAGCTTATCGCTCGTCTAGACGGTGTCACCCAAAAGCTGAAGACGGATGCCACGGCGATCCATGTTGAGGTTAGCTCCCGTCTCTAGTCCTACGAGGAGCTCCAGCAGTTGTTATCCCGCCGGGAGACTGCTCTTGCTGAACAGGAGCAGGAGTTGGCGGCGAAGCAGGCTGAGGTGGAGGCGACCTCCCGTTGGCTCGTCCTACAGCAGGAAGGGGCGAGAGTCCGCGCCGCCGAGCTAGACCGCCGGGATGCTGCCCTGGCTGAGGTAGAGCAAGCCCAGCTCGCCGAGCGCCAGACTCTCCTGGATCGCGAGTTCAGCATCTCCCCCAAGGAGGGTGACTTGAGTCGCCACGGGAAGGAGGCCGGCGAGCGCGAGAAGGCCCTGGCAGCCAAGGAGAAGCGGTTCCTGGACGGCGGCCCCCGGGCGCTGGCGGCAGCCCAACAGGAGGTGCGGGAGCTCCGAGCGTCGCGTTCTGCTGAAGCCCGGAAGGTCTGGGAGTTCCTGGGCGGCGCCGACTGAGCTCTGGTGCCGCTCGGCTTTAGCCCGGTGCGCGTGGGGGAACCAGCGCAGGAGGTGAGTCAGGTGTTCCCAGCTCTTGACTCCACCAGCTCGAAGATGCGTTCGTTGGTGGCCGTCATCGACAACCAGCTGGAGGCAGAAGGGGAGATGTTGGTGAAGGAGGTGGCGATGCACATTTTGTCCTGCTACCAGAGCTGGTACCCTGATGTCCCTCTTCACCCGGTCCTCGAGGGGCCCATTGTCGAGAGGGATGAGGCCGCCAAATCTGAAGTCTCAGATGCCGTGGCGCTCATCACCTCGAGGTTCCAGTAGAGTGGCTGAGGGCTCCCCACGCGCTGCTTGTATCTTGTGTTTCTTTCAGTTTTTCTTTATAGTTGTTTGTGGTGACAGACTTTCATTTTGGAATGACAAATCTGCTTGGAGTGCCTTTCATACTTAGCATGCTTTACTTTTTAGTAATATCTTCTAGTTTCCTGTTGTTCCTTAGCTTCCAAGGCTTGCCGTCCCCCGGATTGTGGCCCCGTGGCAGGTGTGGCCAGTTGTTATGGGCACACCTGCCAAATACCTAGAACTTAGGGTGGAATGTTGCAGGGAAGCTTAGGATGCGTAGGTAGCATTGATGTAACTGAGTATGCAGGGACATCAATGGAGGGCCCCCTGGGGGTGCCGCCGGAGCTTCAGTCCGGCGGTGCCCACCATCTTCGATGAAACGTTGACGGTTATTGCCGGAATAACTCCTCAAAGACCTGCGTATAGATCAAAAATAGGAGAAGTAATTATATCCGCTGGTCATTTTTTCCCTGCTCTTTTTTAGTGTCACCTGACTTACGATCTTGGGCCGACTCATGGGGCTTGGGTAATTCAGTGCAACTGCACCTAGGGCTCGCTATCCCCACTACCTAAGGGTGGTCCATCTGGCCCCCAGTACTCAGCTGCAGCGTTGGGGAGGCAGAGTGCACAGGCTTAGGGTACATGACCAGGCTAAGCAGGTGGTGCCCCTGGACCTCCTGCTCGGCGTAAGCCTTTCCCAGGGAAGACCGTCTGGAGACACAGGCCCCCGAGTATGGGAACATTTGAGGCCCCAGGCACACTGCAGGTACCTCAAGCGACCCCACCTACAACCAGGCAGCAAGGCTCCCACTACTGCTAAAGCTCGAAAAAAAATGACAGCGCCCATGATAGATCACGAGCTATGGCGAACTTACAGCAATATCATAAAAAATTAAAGATAATTTTTTGAATGAAGAACCCTATGCAGGGCAGGACACATTCTTTCATTGTGGTTTCCCATGAGATGGGATAGACTTTACAAGGGGAACGACCCGAACCGGGTGACGAAGGGAGTCGAGTGCACCTACTTAGGGTTCTGGACTAGGCTAAGCGAAATGTGCACTCGGAGCCCCATCTCCGTAGCCTTAGTTACCCTAAGTACTGTCTCTAGGCACTATGTACCTTTTACAATGAAAGAAAATTGTCCTAACACTGATTTAGGGGTAGGACTTACAGAGGTGCTCGATGTTCCATGGGTTGGGTAGTCGCTCTCCATCCTCCGTAGCTAGGCAGACGCACCCATGGCGGTATACCTCCGTAACCCGGAAGGGACCCTCCCATCTGGGGGAGAGTTTGTTAGTCCCTTCCCGGGAGAGTATGCGATGAAGCACTAGGTCACCTACCTTTAGCTCCCTACTCCGCACGGTCTTCTGGTGGTAGCGCCGGAGCGCTTGCCTGTACCGTGCATTTCGGAGAGCTGCTCTCACTCGTCCCTCGTCGACGAGGTCCACGTCTTCACGCCAGAGTTGTTCCTGCACGGCTTCGTCGTACACCTGGACACGGGGGGAGCCCCTGGTAATTTCTGGGGGGGGGGGGACGGCCTCTGCCCCGTACACCAGGAAGAAAGGCATCCCCCCTGTAAGCCGGCTGGTTGATGTCCGGCTAGCCCATAGCGCACACGGAAGCTCATCTACCCAATTTGCACCATGCTTCTCAAGGTGTGAGAATGTGCGAGTCTTGAGGCCCTTGAGGATCTCTGCATTGATCCTCTTGATTTGTCCATTGCTCTCTGGATGAGCAACAGATGCATAGCAGACTTGGATCCCAAGGTCCTCGCAGTATTCCTGGAACGCTGCGCTTGTGAACTGGGTCCCGTTATCAGTGATGATTCTGTTTGGGACCCCGAACCGGCAGACGATCGACTTGATGAATTTGACTGTTGACTGCTTGTTGATGGTGACAACTGGGGTGGCCTCCGGCCACTTGGTGAACTTGTCTACGGTGACTTAGAGGTGTCGGAATCCTCCGACGGCTCTGGGAAAGGGTCCCAGGATATCCAACCCCCACACAGCGAATGGCAACGAGGGAGGGATCATCTGCAGCGTCTGAGCTGGTGTGTGGATCTGCTTGGCATGGAACTGGCACACCTTGCATCTTCTGACAATCTCGGTGGCATCCTGGAGTGCTGTCGGCCAGTAAAATCCATGCCAAAAGGCTTTACCGACCAGCGTGCGGGATGATGCGTGGTTCCCACACTCGCCTCCATGGATATCTACGAGCAAGTCGCAGCCCTCCTCCCGGGTAATGCATCGCAGCAGGATGTCGTTGGCACCACGCCGGTAGAGATCCCCTTCCACCAGCATGTACCTCTTAGCCATGCGGACTATCCTTTCTGTCAGGGCATGTTCTTCGGGAAGGATGTTGTCTTTCAAGTAGTCCCGGAGCTCCGAGATCCATGCATCCCTACCTGGCGCGCCAAATGTCGAAGGTCTTAAACGACACTTCCCCCCGGACCTGCTTAGAGAGCAGCCCGCGGAGGTTCTTTGGATTCACGAGGGCTAGTCCCAGGAGATTGAGCGCAGCGAGATGGTGAACACAGAGGGTTTACGTGGTTCGGGCCGCCGGAGCGTAACACCCTACGTCCACGGGAGTGTATGTGTATTGCCTTGCTTGAGCGTGTATGGGTTTCAAACGGTCTGATGCCCCCCCTGTGAAGGTCATCTGCCGAGTCCTTTTACAGTCCAAGGACTCTGCAGTCAAATCCTATACAAGATCTAGAATTAAATGCTATCTACTTCCCTTTGTTAGGGGCTTCAATGTGTCGTCCCGCCGCGTCGTGCGCCAGGGCTACACATAGTTGTTGATGATGGCAGGGCACGTCCCGTCCGTCTTGTCCTCGCGGCTTCCTCGTTCGCCTTGCGTCGTGGGTTTGTACCGGCTACTTGGACAAGACAGGACACTGGAGCCTTGACTTGCGCATGCGCGACTCTGCTTTGCCTGGGGAAGGCGCGCGTACTTAATGCCAGTCTGAGCAGCACACTCTTTCCTTTACTGTGGCCTCCTATCGCATTGAGTTGGCTGTCCGCCACGTGGTCGCACCGGAGCCTGCCTCTGCGGGGAGTTGAGCGCCCGACTGTACAGGTCACGTGGTGCCTCCGGAGCCCACCTCAGTGGAAGGGTGGAGGCTCATATCTGCGGTCCACGTGGTAGTTTTGGAGCCCTCCTCACTGAGGAGACAGACCCGATCCCGAGGGTTCCAATGGCTACATGGCAGCCCCGGAGCCCGCCTCAGCGGGGAGGCGAGGGTCCGGTTCCGCCAGCCACGTGGCAGCCCTGGAACCCGCTTCGGCGGGGAGGTGAGGGTCCGGTTCTGTGTGCCACATGGCTGCCCTGGAGCCCGCCTCAACGGGGAGGCGGGGGTCTGGTCCGGCCGCGTGTCAGTACGGGAGCCCGCCCCGGCGGGAAGGTAGGATCTGGTCCTTCCCTCCACGACGTGGCAGCCTCGGATTCTGCCTTCAAGTAAAGGCCGAGTCCTTAGCCATTTTCTCCTTGTGCGCGGGGGTACCCAGTCTGCGGGGTACCGACAATGTCGCTCGCCACCAAGAGTTGCATACGGGCGTTACTGAACAGAGAGGGACTCCAGCTGCGCAGATTTGCCGCGGTGTGGTGCAGCTTGTTTTGGAAGGTGACCATTGGTGTTGCTGATGCTGTGGTTTGGTTCCATGCAGTACTCACAAGCTCCGAGAAGCCAGGTATTTTGATCCAAAATTTTTCAAATCTGAACTGCCGATCGATTTTTGTAGGCATGGCAGCAAGGAACAGTGGGCAGTGATCTGAGAGGGACGATGATAGTGCCATCAACTGGTGATTAGGGTGTAGCAGGTCCCAAGAGGAGCAGCAGAAAACTCTGTCAAGCCGCACCAGCGTAGGCTCACGGCGCTCGTTGCTCCATGTGTATGCTCTGTTTTTGAGTGGTAAGTCAAGTATCTCGGCTGTGTTGAGTGCTTGCCGGAAGGAAGTCATCCAACGTCGGCTGATGTTGCTGTTGTTCTTGTCCCTCGCGTCGTAGATTAAGTTGAAATCTCCAGCACACAGCCACGGCATCGGCGATTGAGGTTTTTCTTGCACTAATTGCTGCAGGAATCTGCCTTTGTCCACATCAGTTGATGGGCCGTATATCACTGTCAGCTTGAACTGGTTTCCCATGTGAAGGTCCTCTAAATTGATAGACAGCGAGAATTCTTTTGTGGTAATATTTGATCCTCTGAAAAGAGTGGGATCCCAGGCGACAACAATGTCTCCTCTTGTACCCACGGCCGGAAGGGAGGCATAGTCAGTAAGTCGGGTGCCAAGGAATTCTGCAGCCAAACGATTGTCCAAGTGCTGAATCTTCGCCTCTTGAATACAGACAACTGTTGCTTGGGATTCCATTAGAAGCAGTCGTAGCACTTCGCGGCGCGCCGGGAGGTTAAGTCCCCGTACATTCCATGACAGTAGTTTGAGGTGATCAGCCAATGAAACAGAGCAAGTGCCTCTTGGTATAGGTAAGAATACTCCATCCATTATCTTGCTTAGGAGAGGAGATCTCCGCCATTAGTCCCAAGGTACATCTCCTCAAGGTACATCCACGGACCCATATTGAACAAACTGACAGCACTGAGACACTTAAACTGATTGTAGTACATACTGAGACGTCACTACTACCACGAATATTGTCCTTGTGAGTACCACTGAAACTGACTAGACCCTGGACTGAAATACCACAACACGGACTGATACAGATAAGTAGGACCGATAACATGATGTAGTTGGGTAGACACCATAGCAACCAGACACTGCGCTAAGCAGCTGCCTAGGCACAGAGCTCCTCAGCCAGAAGGGACGTCGTGGCGCGGGTGAGGTCATCGCGGGCGAGGCAGGTGATCCCACGTCTCGCTGCAATGGCTTTAGGAGGGAGCGCCTGCTGGTACATCACCTCATATTTCTTCAAGACGGCGGACCCGATGAGCTCATCCTTTCCCACGAGGTCGAGCTCACGGATCAAGGGTTGAGTTGCTCGCAGCGCGACCGGGATGCTGCTGGGATGCTGGGCCTGTCTCTCGCACCGCCGCGCCTGAGTCGCCGGAGCTGGAGCTGTCACCGGAGTGCGGGTCTTCCTCGTAGGCTTCTTCAAAGTGGCGGGAGGCGGAGTTTTGAACAGCTGGGCCAACCCGCCCAGATGTTCCACGGCCCCGGGGCCGAGCGAGGGTGGTTCGCTGCCGAGTGGGGCCGGTCTGGCAGCAGCCCGTGTAGTTTCCGGGCCAGCCCGAGGGGAGATGGCGGACAGCCCATCTGCGTGTGCCTTGCTTTCCGGCCCATCAGGCAGATCTGGTCCGATGGCCGGAGTGGAGCTGGTCGACTTTGGTGTTTTGCTGCCTGCAGGAACTGATGAGGGTGACAGAACAGACCTTTGCTGCGTGTCTGTAGTGGCAGTGGCGAAGAAGAAAGCTGCGCAGCAGTGTTGGCCGGAGGCCGGCCAGCTTTGGCAGCAGCAGCAGCAAACCTGAGGGCGGCGTGCAGTTCGTCGAGCATGGGGTCCTGCATGCTCCCAAAGCTGACGTCCCCCGTAGCCTCTTTCGGCTGGACCGAATTTGCCATGGCCACCGCCATGGGGTCTGTGCCCGTGGAAGCCGCAGCATAGCGGCCTCCCGTGACCTGGTCGCTCTTCTGGGCCACAGTGGGGGTATGGGCGGCCTGACAAGGGGCCAGCGAGTTTGAGCGGCGACGGCCCCACACGTCACCGTCGCGGTGTGGCTCGTCCCTCCGTCGAAGGCTGGGCGGAGATCGCGTCGCGGCTCGGCCTTGCCGAGCGGATGCCACTGGAGCATCATGGCCTCTGTGACACATGTTGTAGCCTGCTCCTCGACCCCGTGGCCGGCGAGCGTCCGGCCGCTGGAGCGCGAGTGCCGAACGGGTTTGGGCCATCCCGGTGCTGAGATCCTCCGGCGTCCCCGTCCGGAAAGTCGCGGCAGAATGGAGCTGGCTGGTTGCAACGGTCCTGTGCAGGAGGACGTATGGGAAGGAGAAAGTGATCAGGGATACGAGGGACCCAGTCAAACCTGTGGCGGCGGACCTCCAGCTCCTCATCGGAGTCAGGGATAGGGTGGACGGCAGTGCACTGATGCCGGAGTGGGGGGAGGCTGGCAGTGGCGACCAGTCGTGCATCTCCTCGATATGCACAACGATCTCCACCATTTTGGCCTCCGGCGGGTACTCCAGTGCCGGCGCGGAGGGGCCCCGTCTGGGCGGGAAGAGGTTGACGGACATGAGACACGAAAGACAGCTCGGGTCAGCCATCCATGCCCAGAAGGTGCAGTACTGCGTCGTGGCGCGCATGTATGAATCACTCTCCATGCGGTCGAACAGACAATGCTGTCCAAACACTTGCGTGAGGTCCTCCTCACACCACACGTGGAGAGGCAGATCCTCTACCAGGATCTTCACATGGTAACGCCACTGGGCGGAGACTGGCCAGACACGTCAGGCCCGAAACTTGAACTTGATGCCGCCGTAGAAAACCTCCTTCCAGCGGATCGCCGCGAGCTGCTGCTCGGCGTAGTCGAACATGACGAAGTAGTCCTCTGGGAGGTGGGGGGCAATGGTCATGTTGGCGTGTGGGATGCCCAGCTGGGTGCTGAGTGCGCCCAGCATCTCCATTGTGGATGGACGGAAGTTCCGATCCAGAGAGTAGACAACGACCCCTCGGGCCATCATGGCCCTGTGGTCTGCCACCATCCCTGCACTCGGGATCACAGTGGTGCATCCAAACTCCGGTCTCTCCTCAGGGAACCCGGGGATGTGGGAGAGGGCCATGGCAGTGGCAGCAAGAGGGGTGTTGGTCGTTGGTGCACAGAGTCCGGCGACCACTTGGGCGTAGGACGGCGGAGGGCTGGAGCGGTGGAGCTGGTGCGGGAGTGGTGGGAAGGAGAGGCGGGAGATCCCATTGGGTTTATCAGCTTGTGGGGAGACTTTGGGAGGTGCCCGACAAGCACGGGCGAAGTGGCCAGAACCACCGCAAGTGAGGCTAGTTTTGGGCTCACGGCAGTGGATGCGACGATGATCTGTGGAGAGGCAGCCAAAACAACAACCCCGAAAGATGCTTTTAAAGGCGAGCGCGTGAGAGGGAGCTTCCCTACGCAGGGGAGGGTGGCCCTCCGCCTTAAATGGCTTTGAATGCCTCCTGCCGACGTGACGCGAAACCTTCATCGGGGAGGGTGCAGCGGAGGTGCCAGGTTGCCCATGCCGCGCCATGGAGAGGCGGTCGGTGCTGCGCTTGCCAGCCTTAGAGACCACCCGAATCCATTTCGGTGAATCCGGCTGTTTTGCTGCTCTGGCCGGAGGCGGACCCAGGATAGAGGGCCCGGGATGGCCTCCCGCGTACGACGGAAACCAGAGCTCGGATTTAAGGCGCCGTCCGGGTGGAGCAGAGGTCGACGGGGCCAAGGGGGAAGGCACAGTGATGATGGGGGAGGTGTTAATGGTCGACGGCCTAGCCTCAGAAGCGAGTAGGCGTGCAGGTGCTATCTGCGGGATAGTGAGGGGTGAGATAGCCTCGGTGAGGGAGGCACCGGAAAAGATGGCGAAGGCTCCATCCTCGTCTTCCATGGATCCCCAGTCAAGCGGTTGAGCACTATCAATGTTGGATGAGGATGGGGATGGGCTTCGCTGCCAGACTGCAGGGGTGAAGGGGGATCCCAGTAAATGTGGAGGGGAGATGGAAGGAGAGGGTGTTGCTGGTGGCGACTCGAGGATGGACAAGGCGGTGGTTGGGGGCGGCATGAACCCCGATGCTGCAGAATCAGGGAGCAAGGCGAGGATGGAGGGGCGAAGCGAGAAGGCGGATACGGAGGCGGAACATGGCGAGAAGGCAGGGCGAGGTGAGAAGGCGGCGGAGGATTGCGTCTCCGGCGGGACCTCGCTCAGCTCGCACATGCTAAAACTCCTTCTCGAAAAAGATGCCTCAAAGATCTCGTAGCTACGACAACTTAGATGTGGATGGAAGAGGCCGGCTCTGATGCCATGTAAAACTGGTTGAAGGCGATGCCCAAGTCGGGCTACGATCGCATGTATTTATAGATAGATCGACGGGTTACACAAGGAAGGGTTTACATATAAGGAATCCTAACAATAGATTGATTACTTGTAACAGAAAAACAACTCTAAAAATAAACTACAATCGTGACATGATATTGCAGATATCATGCCTTGTTTAACATGTTTCATAGGGGGTGAAATTTGAATAGTACTCCTGGAATGCTGAATCAAACTCAGTGCCAATAGGGAACACAAAACTTTCTAAAAAAAAGAGAGAGAAGATACGGGTTACAAGAAGGGAGGTGCAAATTTGCCTGCTAGCACCCGAGTGCTGATTCATTAGAAGCACGGCCAATAACTGGGTCTCGTCGGTGCTAATTGAGAGTACTTATTATGTTCTAAAATATATGACATTTAGAACAAAATATCTAGTTTCATTTGAACTAAATGAGCTGTATAATATCTAGTATACACTGAGGGCAGCATCAGGGTATAATATAATACGTTCTGTATGCAGGAGTGTCAAGCAGGGGAATGTGTAGCTTAGGATGAATACACAGTAGAACAAGATTGATAATAGTTTGTTCGGCACACACGATTTTCAACATGCATGCATGTTGAGCTTCTCGTCGATGTTTTGACGTATGGGTGTTCAGTGAACGACGAAGCCCATGCATGAGAAGGAAGCATCAATCGACACAAAAAAGCAACAACACAGTACCATAATTAGTAGTACTAGATTTGCTTATGATCATCATGATCATATTACATAAGATCCCTGGCACAAGGACGATCATAGCATATATAATGACATGGTCCCGAGCCACGACCAAGACCACATCAGGGACACATACTAGATATATAGATGGAGCAAGCTAACCATAATCTAAGTAAACACTCTAAACAGCATGCATGGCCAATTATTCGAGAGGCCATAGAAGACCATGCACGGACAACGAAGGCGGCTGATGGCGGCAGCCGTTTCAGTTCAGGAGAGTTCAGCAGGCCCTAGGGGCGGCCTTGCAGACCAGCGGCTTGGCCATCTCGAGCGACATGCCGAGGCGCTCGGACAGGTCGACGCCGCCGGCGGTTGGGGCCCACTCGAACTTGTGCAAGAGCTGAGCGACCCAGAGGTTGGTGGTGGCGAGCGCCAGCATCTTGCCGGGGCAGGCGCGACGGCCAGCACCGAAGGGGGCAAGGCGGAGGTCACCGCCGAGCACGCTGACGTCCTCCTCCTGGAAGCGCTCGGGACGGAACTTCTCGGGCTCCGGCCATATGGCGGCGTCGTGAGCGATGGACCACATGTTCACCATGGCCGTCGTGCCGGCGGGGACGAGGTGGCCACCGACGTGCGCGTCGTGAATGGCGAGGCGAGCCCACGAGAGGAGCGGGCCAGGCGGGTGCATGCGCAGAGTCTCCTTCACGATGGACTGGATGTAAGGGAGATCGGCAACGTCAGCGTCTTCCACGGCGCGACCCTGGCCCACGACGGCGTCCAGCTCTGCCTGCGCCTTCGCCTGGATATCTGGGTGGAGGACCATCCTCGCCATGACCCATTCCATCAAGATGGCAACAGTGTCCGCACCTCTAAAGATCATTTCCTAATCACAACAAATACAGAGAGGATAAGAATCCATGCCTCTTCAATGAAACCAGCTCCAAAATATATGTACGTAAGATCATGCACGTACGTTTAAATAAAATGCTTACCCAAAGAACAGCAATCATGTCGGAGTCCGATAACCTCTCCTCTCCCTCAAGGTCTAGAAGGACGTCAACGAAGTCACCCGTGACCTCATCAGGGATGAATCCACCGGCGCGCCTCGCCTTGTGCTCCTGTATGATATCACCGACAAAAACATCCACCTTCTGGATTAACCTGTTGCACCGGCGGCGCACGCCTTGAGGGTCGAACCACTTGAGCAACGGTACGTAGTCGGCCCAGTTGAAGCCCCCAAGGAGGTCGTACCCCTCGGCCACCATGTCCGCCAGCAACGCACCCTCCTTGCTGGTGAAGTCATCATAGCGCTTACCGAACACGGTGGTCATGATGTGGTTGAGCGACGCGGCATGCAGGACACGGCGCATGGACACCTCGCCTTGCCTGGCCATGGAGGTGGCGACGTTCGTGACCATGCCGGCACCGATGGAAGCCCGGTGGGGAGCGGATGCAGCCACGCGGCGTGGGCCGAAGAGGTGGCTTGCGGCAAGGCGGCGGAGCCCACGCCAATGCGCGTCACTGGAGGAGGCGAAGCCCATGGAGCGGTGGAAAAGGAGGTGGCGCGCTGCCTCCTTGACAGGGCGGTCCCCGAACGCCGGGTTGACGAGGATCTCGCGCGCCGTGTCAGGCTCGCTCGCCACGACAAGGCGGGTGAGGCCGACAGAGAAGGACATCAGTGCCTTGCCACCATCAATGGCGCGTGACAGCGCTGCCAGCGTGCGGTGCCCCACGGGGCTGGAGAGTGCGGTGACCACGCCCGGTGGGCCGGACGGCGGGCGGCGGCTGCGGGATAGAGCCCATGCAGGGCCGCCGGGGGAGAGCCATAGGAGGATGGCGCCGAGGACGACAACTGCAAGGAGGGATGGTAGCGAGGAGGTGAGTGGGAGTAGGAAGGTGAGGGAGTCCTCTGGCTCGGTGGTCATGATGAGCACCATGGTTTGTTGGAGGCTGGTTGAAAGCGATGTTGATGAATGAAATGGTGTGGGTGAGAGGGCTTAAATAGGACTCCAGTGACTACAGTCCAAACTGCCGAACATTTGTTGTTTTTGGCATTGTGTGACTCAAGTTGCATCCAACTACTCTACAGCTAAGTCTGATGCATGAATTCCTGCTCTGCTAGAAATCAAAATCACCAAACTGAAAGTCTCAAAACAAATGCCAATTAGCAATATTACAAAACAATGCATGGCAACGTATGGAAAGTTTGTTGTTGGACATTGTCTCGACGGCGTTTTACATTTCATACCAACCACTATACAGAGAATTCGCTACAAAAAAATGTACTATACTTGAATACTCAGTGTACTTCTTTAATGGTCAGTATACGTTGCATCCTCATCTTTTGCATGAATACGAGCCGATTCACTGTACCAATCGCGATTCGTTGCACCTGCAACTTTGGTCCAAGTACCAGCCGAAAGCAAAACAAATCTGCAAGCAACTCAATTGCAAAACAAACTAGTCGGTTTTCTTGGAACCTCAACAATTTTTATTCTCCTTTTTAAACTTCATTTTTTTGGAGTTCATTCATGGTTTCATCATGTAGCTTGTTCATATACAACAGAGATGCTGAAAAAGTGCCTGCATCATGCGTCTGATGATTAGAAGCGCACGCAAGATAAGGGAGCTCACTCTCCCAGGATTTAAGTGCATCAGGGACTTGTGATAGATAGCGTACATGCATGGAGTTTTGTTGAGCTTTACATGTATCTATGTCACAAGTTTGCTAGAAGTTAAATTCACCAAAACTGCAACGTTAGGTAGATGATCTTTCAAAAAAAAAAAAAAAAAAAAACGTTAGGTAGAGCCACCGACCAACGCTTTAATCGTCCACTGTACTTCCACCGAGAAATTTTGCCCAAATACATCCAAAAGTTGTCCTGCTTCATTTGCAAAACAACAAGTCAGTTTTTCCCTCTGCATTTGCAAAAGTTTTGGCTCTATTAGAGTTACAGATCTTGTTGGTGGTTATTTGGTGCATTTCATGACAAAAAACTCAAGCTGGAGAGCTAAAGCGAGTGAGAAGAGACAAACTGCTTGTTGGGGGTTGTTTGGTGCATTTCATGACAAAAAAAAATCCTGTCGGGGAGCTGAAGGGGATTGGAAAAGATTAAGTGTGATCATGGACGCTACCCACAAAATATGCGCGAAGGATGAGAGTTTTTCCTGCATGTGTGTTCAAAAAGCACCGGAAACCTGGTTGAGAGTGGCGAGTCGTGGAGTCAATTTGAATTCTAGAATTTTTTTTTTGAAACAACATGGCAGGAGAGCTGCCGTTCATTAAGTAGAAGATGTTACAACCTAATATACAAGTGCTAACCCAGTCTCAGGCCAGGCTGCCTGTGAGGCATCCCTCACATGCAGATAGAAATAAACTACTCCTCACTAATCCCTTCTAAGAGCGTGAAGGCACTCAACTCAATATCGAAACGGATCATCTGAGCAATCTGCTGGTGGGAGGCAATCTTTTGTTCGAAAATTCTACGATTTCGTTCTTTCCATACATTCCACCAGAATGTCTGAACATATCCCGCCAATCGCTTTCGATGACTGGAGCAATTTGTTGTTTAGAGAACTGTCAGACAATGATTTATTCCCCAACCGAGCATGGTCGAAATTGGAGGCTGAATGTGTAGTGATGCGATGATGTCCTGCCATACCGCTTTTGTAAAAGGGCAATCTGTTAGGAGGTGATCGATTGTTTCTAGATCATTGAGGCAGAGTATGCATTGCTGTTGCGCTTGGATTCCTTTCCTGATTAATAAGTCTGCCGTCGGTGCTTTCTTATTCCACGCCAGCCAAGTGAAGAAACTACATTTCCTTTCCGTTTTTGCTTGCCAGATTAAGGATACATTAGGCACTGGGATGGTTCCAGCGAACTGAATTTCATAAGCTGATTTAACTGAAAATATTCCGTTGGCTGTCCATTGCCATGTGATAGTATCCTTGCGGTTATTTAGTTGCACATTACGCAGCAGCGAGAAGAGGAGAATTAGTTCATCCAGGAGCACTTCAGTGTCACATTGCTTCAGGTTCCTGATCCAATTGTCGTTCGTTAATTCAGTGTGCACTGATCTGCCTTTAAATCTGGCCTGCATGAAGAGGTTCAGAGCAAGCGTGCGGGGTGCTTGACCTTGTAACCACTGCGCCTCCCAGAAAGGAGTAGTAACACCATCTCCAATCGTTATCTTAGTGGACATGAAGAAGAGGTCTTTCTCTGCCTTATCTTGCGATTTTAATAGCATTTTCCAAGGACGTGATTGGGCATCCCAGTTGAACCATAGCCATCTAAGCCGAAGGGCTCTATTGAATTTATCGAGATCTTTTATGCCAAGGCCTCCAAACTGCTTCGACATTGTGCAGATAGACCATTTGACGAGGTATTTACTGCTTGGCATGTGCTGCACCTCAGGGCCCTTCCATAAAAAGTTCCTCCTGATACGATCGATCTGTTCAATTGCCCATTTAGGAATCTTGAAGACCGTCAGGAAGTAGGTTGGGATTGCTGACAGAACCGATTTGATGAGGACCTCCCGACCCGCATAAGACATCATATGTTTCTTCCATCCTGGGATCTTGTTTCTTACTTTCTGTATCATTTGATCAATCGAGCTTCTCGGGAGTTTCTTGTAATGTAATGGTAAACCCAAATAGGTCGTGGGGAAAGAATCGAAAATTTGATTGTCATCCACAATGCTTGGGAGGTCTATGTTTTGACATTGTATGGCGTATATCTTTGTTTTGTCCATATTGGTAACCAGGCCAGAAGCCCTACCAAACATCGGCATGATCACCATAACAGTGTCAAAGTCCTGTTTTGTAGGCCGAACGAATATTGCTGCATCATCCGCATAAAGTGATGTCCTGCATATGGCTCTGCTGTTGTGGACTTGTTCCAATAATCCCTTATCTTGTGCGTAGTTGACAAGCCTATGGAGGGGTTCCATTGCCAGCAGGAACAATAGAGGTGAGAGTGGATCACCTTGTCGGACTCCACGCGCGTGAAGGATACTCTTACCAGGTATCCCATTCAGAATGAACGAGGATGAGGCTGAGCCCCAAAGGTTGGAGATCCAATTACGCCATCGAGTGCTGAACCCCAGGTGCCTCATCACCTCCAGGAGGTAAGTCCAGCTAACCGTGTCAAAGGCTTTGGAGATGTCGAGTTTTATAAACAGCATTGGGGTTTTCTTCTTGTGTAAGGTACGGATTAGTTCCTGCACGAAGATGAAGTTGTCATGTATACATCTCCTTCGAACAAAGGCGCTTTGGTTTGTGGAGATCAGCTGACCCAGGTAGGGTTGCAGCCTGCTGGCTAGTAGTTTGGAGACAATTTTTGCAAAGATGTGTAATAGGCTGATCGGTCGGAAGTCTGAGGTTTGTACTGCATTCTGTTTTTTTGGTATTAATACCACATAGGCTTGGTTGAGAAATTGTAGCCCCTGCGAGTTCATGTCATAGAATTGATTAATCGCTGCCATTAGATCAAGTTTGATAATGTTCCAGCAGTTCACGAAAAAGAGGCCGATAAAACCATCCAGGCCTGGGGCCTTCTCCTTAGGTGAAGTTTTGATTGCAGAAAAAACTTCATGTTCCGAGAAAGGGAGGTCCAATGTGTTCATCTCAACCGGTTGCCAATCAAGCTTGTGGAAGTCTAGGTTTATCTGCCGTGGAGTATCGGTACCGAGGTGTTGATCAAAGTGTTCAAATATAAGACGGGCCTTGCTATTGTGCTCATGGCTAATGCCATGTTCTGAGTGTAGGGCATGAATAAAGTTGGAACGCTTTCTACCATTAGCCATTGTGTGAAAGTAACGAGAATTTGCATCTCCCTTCTTCAGCCACGTTATTCTCGATCTCTGCCTAGCTCTTGATTTGTCAATGGCAGCTAGTCCCAACAAACGGACTTTCAGATTTTGCTTCAGAGAAATCTCTTGAGTGGTTAGGGTTCTCTCTTCCTGCGCTACTTCCAGTCTCTGAATTACTTCCCTGCAAATGCTTGCTGCTAGCTTGCCTAGCGGCACCGTACCTCTGGCCCATTTTTTCAGTGCTTTGGCCGTTCTCTTGAGCTTTATATGTAGCCGCAGCATAGGGCTGATTCCTTCTGGAGTCTGAACCGACCAAGCTTGTTGGACGCAATCAGGAAAACCTTGCATGCGAGTCCAGTGGGTTTCAAACCTGAATAGGGGTGGGAAGCGCTGTTGTGCAAGCGGCTGCAGTATAAGTGGAAGCGGCTGCTGAATACCGCAGTGGCGGCTGCAAACAGGCTTTCATCAGTGCTGTCTAATGGAAGCTCCATGCCTGACCAAGGCTTGTCAGGCAATCGCCGCTGGAATCGGAGCCAACGAAGTCTCAAGGCTCTCTCCAATATATCCAAGTTTGTAATGCCCGGGCTGCCCCTATCTAGCGGCCTACATACCCTGGACCAACTAATTTTACATTTCTCGCCTTGGATAGCCTATGTGCTGGCCCAAAGGAAGAGTCGGAAACGCATAAAGAAGTGTCGGCCTTATTGTCATCAGTAGGCTACTGTAACCGACGGGTTTACTATAAGACCGTCGGCCTACTGACGGCCATCGCCGTCGAATCGAGGTCGACGTTCTTAACGCGTTAAAGTCGCCAGGACCGACGGCTTTAGCGCATTAAAGACGTCGATCGGCCCCGACGATTTTACTTTAGCCTACACTTGTTTGCTCGATTCTTATAGTGCTAGGAGCGACCCAAGCACTGAGCGAACTAGTTCGCGTCTCTCAGAAGATAACAGCTTGCTTTGCCAACCCGCAAATTAAAGTCTAGACTGAGCTCTGTCTGTGACGGTATGTATATGCCTCAGTGACAGTCTCGTCGTTGTGATAGGTAGCCCTAGATATAAGAGTGGTAGTTGTGCTCGCTACCCCACTAAATCCTCGTAGCAACTCATCTATGTCCATGATATCGCATCGTATCAGTATGACAGTGCTTTTGTGAATGTTAATGTGAAGACCCGTAGCTTCCCCAATACCCGTCATCAGTGCCATAGTTGTCGCCACCTTCTTGTAATCTGGGTTAATTTTTTTTAATGATGGAAAACTTTGACCTTTTCCCCAAGGAGGTTATGGTCAATTTATTACAAACAAATATATATACAGACACTCACAGCCTATTGTCTAGAGCAAGACAACGATAAATGGATGGCTAAGCACACAACTATAGACCGAACTTTGTAAACCAATATTGCGGCACGTTCATCTCTTCACATTTTCCGTAAGTGCACTCCAGATCCAACGTCCATGACTTCCTCTGTAGAATATCTGCATTTAGTACTGTAAAATTCAGCTTGAAATTCGCTCCCACTAGGAATCGAACTCAGGATCTGAGAGTCCCTTTGGCAGAGCTCCACGGAACTGATTCTCATGCAGAATCAGGGAAGTTGTGTCAAACATTGTTTTTCAGAAAAAGTGATTCTTGGTTGATTCTGTGAAATGATTCTCTAAATGAACTGAGGGTCTGGAAGCTGAAAAAAAGTAGTTTCTCCTAATTTTGTAAAGTGATTATCTGTCTTGATTCTTAAAGTTTATTGTAGAAAATCATAGAGAATTATTTTCAACCACAAAATCATTTTATCAGAGAATCAGAAGTGAATCCAAAGAATCAACTTTGTGGAGTTGTGCCAAAGGGGACCTGAGTAGTGCTACTCAGAGTACTTAGGGCCCGTTTGGATAGATGAAACATTTCAGATTCTGGGTAGAATCACTTAAAACTGATCCAAACAATAAAAAAGAGAAACGTTTCAGAAGAGAAATACTCTGAAGTAATTCACTTTTTTGAACTGTGAAGGTGAAACACCTGAAAAGGTGTTCCACACTTTGGAACGCTTTGGTCAATCGTAACTCGGGTCTAAGTTCTAGAAAAATTACGAAGGTTTGCCACCACCTTAGAATACTTCGGATCAGTGGCCAAAATTTTTTATCTTCGTTTTTTTTAACTCGTCAACGTGATAATACAAACAAAATAAAAACTTACATGAATCAAATAACAGTCATGATATATTACAACGTTCTCACTAGGGGTCAACATTACGACTGGAAACTACTTTTTTTATTATCAACGTCATTACATAATCACAAACATAAACGAAGAACAACCACAAACCAACAAGAGTTAAATAGGTCAATTCAGCATTTCTCTCCTCTCTCCTAAAACTGAAACAGATATGCTTGTTAAACGGTTTCTGAAGTGATTCTATTCCAAAGTCTGAAACCGTTTCCGCATTGGAAATGAAACGTTTCTGACTCTGTGTGAATCTGAAATCGCCTTAGCCACTAGTGTAATCTGGGTTAATAAACAACATCACGTCGTCTGTATAAAGGGTGCTCAGGCCGGAGGCTGCACTCTTGCTAAGGGGAGAATATGAGATGTACTGGCAGGGGCTTCTCTTTATGTTATTTGTTCTCTAGGTACTCTGCTCATTGCAACGCTGTTGATCATGCACTTATGTGCTAGAGCTGTTCCAATATTATTTTATTTAAGAGTTACTGACTTCTTATAAAGGAAAAGCTTCCGGTAAGAACGCTGGCACGTCAAGAAGGGCGTATTATGTTGCAATACCATTTTTTTCTAAAAGATAAGTTTTAAGGGGTTAAATATAGAATATAACAGTGATTAGAGGCAACACTGTTAGAAGATGAAGGTTCCGGTTACATAAAGGTATGCAATATATGTTGATAAAAATAGATATGCACAAAATATCTGTAATCAAGGAAGATGTGATCGTCATCTTCGTAAGTCAAGACAAGATATTCTATAGTTAGTGTTTGATATTTATTAATACACATGAAATAATTTTGTTTCCTGTTTTGTTTATTTCTTTCTTTTGATCAACTCGGCTTTTTGTAATCGATCGCCTGTGACCATACGACATGTATTCGAGCGATCTCTTTCCTTATAAACATTTTTCTATATATTAACATGTAACCTGCTGAGACTAGGTCAACAACAGCAGTTCACCTATTTTCACAAACGCATCCCACTTTTATATGCTCGAAATTAGCTACTCAATGTTTTGCCATAAGAGAGTTTTTGAAAAAAAAAATATCACTTAGTTTCTTCCTTTTGCTTAATTTTTTGTACCAGACTTGCACGTAGTTTTGAGCCTGTTTGCAGTACAGGACTTCACAAATGCTATTTTATATGAAATAGCTCACATTTCGACCAAACTGTAATACTCCTTCCCTTCTTAAAAACTTGCAGCTGCCACAAGTTTTCAGAGTCGGAGTGAGTACTCAGTCGTCAGCAGAACCGCTGCCCACAAGTATAGCACTACAGCTCAAGCATAGCTCCTGATGCCAACCTCAGCTCTCAACACATGCATCTACAGCAGAACAATGGCAAGAAGACCCGAACGGAAGAGAACGCGCTATCACGGTGCTTCAATCGGCGGCATGGCGGCTATCTCCACTAGGGTCTTGTGAAGCGCCTGCGGCTTGGAGAAGAAGGGCGCGTGGTCCGCCCCCTTCAGCCGAAGCACCTTCTCCGGCGGATTGGCGCCACACATGCTGTGTTGGAGAGGCAGAGGAATGGCATTGTCCTCCGCGGTCTCCACGTAGAACCGCCGCACTGAGCCGTACTTCTCGGGTGTCAACACGAGCTTCTCCAGCACGGGGGCGAAGGGGATGGGCCTCATGGACACCGAAGCCAGCGACACGTCCTTCAAGGGGCGCACAAGGAAGACAGTGTCGTCAGACCAAGGCTCTGAAGCTAGAATTCAGTGATGTGATCTGGAGATGATGTCCTGTGATGAGGAATTCTGGGATAGTATACCTTGGAAGGGCTTTGGTTGAACAGCAAGTCTCTCAGCAGGCCCTTGTCGATGTTGATAGCAGTTGGGGGCTGGTCCTTGCCATTGGAGTAGACGAATTCCTGCGCCTTTTGGAGTAAGCCATTCGTGTCCATCTGTGTGGCACAGAACAGCATCAGGGTGTAATCACCGAGAGATACGCTAATTTGGATGAAATGCAAGGCAACGTTCAGTGCTCTTGTCTGATTGAGCTTTAGTTTATTTCATTGATGCTTTCAAGGATATTTAACCTGTTGTTGGAACATGTCAAGTGCACTGTCCCCGTTTCTCAGCATTGCTGCACAGAGGAAGACGGCCTTGGCAACTTTCGATGGGGACTCCTCCATCGCATAGGATATACAGGCACCGGCAATGTCGTGTCCCACCAAAATCACCTGCATAGTAATTATCAGATTGTTAGTTTTTTGCTTGAATGGAATAGATAATTTACGAAAATAATCAGCTCAAACAGTAACTCGCTTCAACAGTTGAGCCAAATGAAAGCGAACCTTCACCATCACACAGGTTACTACAACATTCCAAATGAAATTTAACTTGCTAAAAATCTTACGCGGACTGCAGATGATGTATCCAAAGAGAGAGGAGCGAACCTTTTCAGTGTCACCTAGGCCTTTAAGGTAAGATATCAGTGGTTCAGTATACTCCGAAAGACTGCTGACTTTGTTCGGGTCAAAAGAATGAATCCCAGAGCCTGCTAAGTCGATGGCATTAACCTTGAACCCACTATCCTCTAGAAGTGATATAGTCTTGTACCAACACCAAGCTCCAAATCCGCCTCCGTGAACAAGAACAATGATATTGGTTTCCAAATCCTTAGCGTTCAAATCCTGTTTGGGAAACAAATCAATAGTTGAAATACAGGAGTCATACAAATACGCAGTTATGATAACCAACTTCATGAATTTGTAGTAGTACCCAAGGAAGGAATAGCAAGAACCCCATCCAGCACTATAATTCAAGAGGGGAGTAAACTAAAGGAAATATCTAAGGTCATGATTGTTATGCGTGCTACGTGGTTGTGCTTTTCTTAAGTCAAAACTGCGGCATAAGCACTGAAAAACAGAAGCAAATTCGGTTACGGACCAGTGACTTTGGAAATGTCAGGCACAAATTAGCCAATTCAAATCAACTAAATGTCAGGCACAATTCAACGGTGTGTTTGGTTCGAGGGATATAGTGAGATGGGGCGGGACGATCCCACTTTTCTATTGTTTGGTTTGGAGACATGTGGGATGGAGTCATCCCTCAAAAGAGAATATTTCACCTAGATGCGGGATGGAACCATCCCACCGAAAATATGGAGACGGATCCGTCCCACCTCTATGGAGACAGGCGCGCGACCTTCCAGAAGTACTCATACTCACATGTCATTGTTCCATCCTTTCATTCAAACAAGAGACGGGATCATTCCGTCCCACACCATCCCACAAAACAAACAAGAAACAGTGATCGTCCCATCCCTCTAGACAAACAGAAAACAGGATCATCCCATCCCTAAAAACTGAGATGGATCCATCCCATCCCACTTTGACTCCCAACCAAACGCATCTGTCGGTACCCTAAAAACCGTACACCCCTGAGATTACAAAGATCTCAGGGGAAGGACGACTACTCGAGTTGAAGACCCTCGGAGGCCCACTTGTCAGACATGACCGGACCAGCTTTTCCAACATGGTTAATCCCTAGGTCGCCACGTGTACTACCGAACCGGAGCTACCGCCCACAAGGGGGAAGCACCGGACTGAGTACCGAAACGACACCTCCGGACCTAACCCCTGACCGAGAGAAGCTCCGGACCTGACACGTGTCAAGTAGCCCCGGAGTTTCCTGCTTCCCGCAGCAAGCTCCGGAGCTGCCACGTGTCTAAACATCGGAGCAAGCCGTCTCTAACCTCCGAAAGACCTTGTAACTGCTCCGGATCTTCAAAGGGGAGCCAAGGACTTCAAGACCTGTTTAAATGTCATTAATGCCATATTAATGACACTTAAACGGACGATCTTAACACCTGTAACGGCACCGTCGAAGCCCGTTACAGGATCATTAACAACAATTAATCGTGTATCAATACCAGTAACCGCCAGGGCCACATGTCGGGCCAGGTAGCTTGTAACGGTCTGTCTTTGTGCTATAAAAGGACAGGCCGACGATACACAGGGAGGACAGACACAGACGGTAGATCATACGTGATAAGCCAATACAACATCAACACCCCCGTGGAGTAGGGTATTACGCTCAGGCGGCCCGAACCACGTAAATCCTAGTGTCTCCAGTGTTAAACCGCAATTCACCTTCTTGAGTCTCCGCGCGCCCACACCGAACTACGAACTCCTTCAACACTTTAGCTGTGTCAGGAGATCTGCCGACTCCAACAGTCGACAGCTGGCGAGCCAGGTAGGGGGGCGCCTCAGATTTTCGAGAATGGTGAACTCCGCGGCTGGATCATCCAATGGCCAACCTGCTGCTCAAGCTGTTGAGGGCAATCCCTGAAAGTGAGTCTGGGTCCCAGCTCCCAGACTCAAATCCACAAGAAGTCACTTCAGAAGACTCAGACCTCTCCGAGAGGGTCCAAGTCATTTCTGAAGAAGCTCCAGGTTCCTCCAGCCAGAACCCGGAGGTCCCTGAAGAGAATCTGGACTCCTCCGACAGGATCCGGATCAATAGAGAGGAAGCTCCGGACCCCTCCGGGAGGGTCCGGACCATTCAACGTCCGGTATACTTCATCAGTGAAGTATTACATGATGCCAAGACTCGATACCTAGAGGTTCATAAGCTGCTTTATGCAGTTCTTATTGCCTCTAGGAAGCTCCGACACTACTTCCAAGCTCACAAGGTCTCAGTGGTGACCTCTTATCCACTTCGAGCGATCCTGCATAATCCCAATTCAACTGGTAATATTGCAAAGTGGGCAGCGGAATTGGCTGAATTCGATCTCGAATTTATTTCAAGACAAGCAATCAAGAGTCAAGCGTTGGCAGATTTCGTGGCGGAATGGACTCCCTCTCCATCAAACCCTGGGGGCCCCAGCAAGCAGAAGACGGAACATCAAGTTCCAACCTTCACCGAGCCTCATTGGACTCTTTACTTCGATGGCTCCATGCAGAAGCAGGGGGCCGGTGCTGGAATCCTTCTCCTTGCACCGACTGGGGAGAAGGTAAAATACATGGTACACCTTGACTTCAAGGCAACCAACAACATGGCGGAGTATGAAGCACTCATCTGCGGGCTAAAGGTGGCACTGTCATACGGTGTCAAGCAACTGCTGGTCAAAGGAGATTCACAGCTCATCATCAAGCAGGTGAAGGGTGAATGCTCCTGCAATAATCTCCAGCTAGCTGCTTACCTCCTTGAAGTCCAGAGGCTTCAGAAGGACTTTGAAGTCCTAGACCTCAACCATGTTCAGCGTGCCCACAATGCTGAAGCTGACGAACTCTCGACCAAAGCGTCAACCGGAGCTCCAGCTCCTGACGGAATCTTTGTCCGGAGGTTGTCAAAACCCACAGTTCAGCCTGCCGAACTGAATGAAGGGGGCGAGATCAGCATCCCGAAGCTGACGGTCCCGATGGCCCTGTTACCATGGCAGCCATCAAGGGTCGTAGGTGTTGCCGGAAGCTCCGAGCAACCCAGCACGCAAGACTCAAATGCTCAAGTCAGTTCCGATGCATGGATCTCGGAGATCCGGAACTACTTGAAAGACAACATCCTTCCTGACGATGATGTATCCGCTGACCGGGTAGTCAGATTGGCTAAAAGATACACACTGGTAGAAGGGGATCTCTACCGGCGCGGTGCCAACGGCATCCTAATGCGGTGCATCACAAGGGAAGAAGGCTGCGAGCTTCTCGCAGAAATCCATGGAGGCGAGTGTGGGAACCACGCATCTTCCCGCACGCTGGTCGGAAAAGCCTTCCGGCGTGGCTTCTACTGGCCTACAGCGCTCCAGGATGCCACTGAGCTGGTAAAGAAATGCGAAGCATGCCAATTTCATGCAAAGCAAATTCATACACCTGCTCAGCCCTTACAAATGATACCTCCTACATGGCCCTTCGCTGTGTGGGGGATGGACATCTTGGGACCCTTCCCAAGAGCCGTCGGAGGTTACAAGTTCCTGTACGTCGCCATCGACAAGTTCACCAAGTGGCCGGAAGCAACTCCAGTTGTGACGATCAACAAGCAATCTGCTATCAACTTTCTGCAATCCATTGTAAGCAGATTCGGAGTCCCAAACAAGATCATCACTGATAATGGGACTCAATTCACAAGCTCCGCATTCCGAGGGTATTGCGAAGACCTCGGCATACAGGTTTGCTACGCTTCCGTAGCTCATCCCGCCAGCAATGGCCAAGCTGAGAGAGCAAATGCAGAAATCCTTAAAGGACTCAAAACGCGCACCTATGAGCGTTTGAAAAAGCACGGAGCCAATTGGATCGAAGAGCTTCCGCCCACTCTATGGGCCAACAGGACTTCTCCAAACCGGTCAACCGGAGAAACACCATTCTTTCTGGTGTACGGAGCTGAAGCAATCCTTCCTCCGGAAATCACCATGGGTTCGCTCCGGGTCCGGACCTTCGACGAAGCCGCGCAGGACCAGCTCCGGCGTGAAGACCTAGACCTCCTCGAGGAGGGAAGGTGCCAAGCAGCTGTTCGGAATGCCAGATATCGCCAGGCTCTACGGCGTTATCACCAGCGGCATGTACACAACCGACAGCTCGAGGAAGGCGATCTGGTGCTACGGAGAATACTATCCAGAGAAGGGCTAAACAAACTTTCCCCCTGCTGGGAGGGGCCCTTCCGAGTGATCAAAGTATCCCGTCCCGGAAGCGTTCGCTTGGCTACTGAGGATGGGACACCTCTCCCAAATCCTTGGAACATCGAGCACCTCCGTAAGTTCTACACTTAATTCCACGGAGGTGAGTCTTGAGTAACTTGAGATGTATGTTATAGAGTCATTGTACAGAGTCGGGTAGTTCCTCGGGAAGAGCAGCCGGACCTTTTCCGAAAGGTCTGTAAAGCTCAAGCAGCACTTGTTACAGTCTCCGCACTTAAAGTGTGGCTAACTACCCTGGGTCAAACGAGAAACCAAGCACACTTAGCCTGGTCCCGTACCCTAAGAGTGTACTTGTTTCCCCTGTACCCCGTACCTATAATGAAAGACATCTTCATGTGAAATAGACTCCACGTGCATTCATTTTGTGCAGGCTCGATATTTTTATTTTTCTCTTTCTTGTCTATAACAGAAACGTGCAATTCTTAAGAAATTTTAGTTTGACCGGTTTATATACGACTCGAGTTGAATTGTCAGAACTCTTGGATTTAAATATCGTTTATGGCCAACTCGCCTGAAAGCCGCCAAGCCAATCTAGGGTCGGAGTGCGCTATCGACTTAGCCTGGTCAAGCACCCTAAGTACGCCACTCTACCTACACCCCGGCAGGCCAAAGTAAGGCGGGTCCATGGACAGTTGGATCTAAGAGAAAAGACAACGCATCCAGTTGTATTTAAAATCGCGTTCAACTTAAAATTTACTTGAGAATCGTAAGCCGCGATGAAATTATAGACAAGGAACAAATTTTATCGTTTTTCTTGGCTTAAGTGTGCAGGAAAAATAAAATATACGTTGATGGAGAAAAGTCGGAGCTAACCAAGCTCCGACCCCCTCAAGGGGGTCAGCCATCGGCGCTAAGTAAAAGATGGTGAGAAGACCCCGTACATGGAGTCTGTTGCCGACTTACCAAGTGTTGCTAAAGGTCATTGCCGGAGCTACTAAGCTCCGACACCTTGGAGTACTAACTATCGACGCTCTACGTGTTGATAGAAGCTATTGTCGGAGCTACTAACCTCCAGCGATGGACAGTACCGGAGCTTCTAAGCTCCGACAACTTCAGGGGACCTTCACTATCAAAGACTTCGGAACTAAATTCTACAAGTTCGAAGCAAATTCGTCTTCAACAAAACTCAGTATCCTTTTGGTACATGTTCACAATCAAATTGTGTACATCTACCAGAGGGCCAAGAGAAGATAAAGATGTTGAAGACAAAAAATGAAATTCGCAAAAATTTGGGGATTTCATTTATCTGGAGACAGGAGATTACATCTGGAGACAAGGGAGTACAAAATTGAGGAAGAAGAGAAAATACAAGCGGGAGCTAAAGAGATGATCCTAGACCCTATGGAAGAACTCGGCGACCTTCTGGGCGGCCTCCGATACGCTGGCTCGGGTAGCTTCGCCTTCTCCTTCGACGGGGCCTTCAAGCACCGGGTCCAGAGGAAATTGAGGGTTCCAGCTGGTGTAGCACGTCAACACGTATTTTGTGACGTTCCTCGCCAGGGATTGCCCCTCGACCTCCAGTTGGTCCATGATGATGTCGTCCACCTTGGAGAGCTTGCTGCCTGCTGCGCTCAACGCTTGCAGCGCGAGGTCCGGCTCCGGCTCCGGATCATCCGGGCGCACGGGGCTGAAACCCATCAGCGTCAGCGCATCGTTGGCCTTGCCCAGGAACTCCCAAATCTGCAGGGAGTCCACTGTCCTCAGGCTCTTCACTTCTTCCAAGGATCTCTTGGCCGCCGTCAGTTCGGAATTCTCACGGGTGAGGCGCTCAACTTCTTTGGCGTTTTGCTGAATTTTTGCAGCAACCCGCCTCTCAAGTCTTCCGAGCTCCTCCTCCCGGAGGTGGATCTTGTTCCGACGGTCGACCAGGTCTTTCTCCCTAGCCTCCACTTTCTTCTCCCGGGCAACAAGGACACACTCGTATTCGTAGAGTTCCTGCCCTCGCACCCAGGTCTTCTCCTCTTCCTCGAGGCAGCGCTCTTCCAACTTCTTAGTGCGCTCCTCGAGGCCCTTGTCCGCCAGAGCTGTTTTCTCAGGATGTCATCCCGCAGCTCCAGGAGTTTTTGCTCTTCGTCTTCGAGCCGTCTCTCCCTCCCTTCGAGTGCCTCTCGGCGCTTGATGAGAGCTGCGTTGATGGCTTCAAGCTGCTCGAACCGAGCATTGGCCGCGTCGTTGGCAGCCTTGGCCTGATCATGGAACTCCCGAGAATGAGCGTCGAGGGCATGGGTCATGTTCTCCCTCTCATCCAGCAGCTTCTCCCAACACTCCAGGCGGATCTTCTCCCGCTTGATCCACTCCTTGTCATCCGCATGCCTCGACTGCGCCAGCTTAGTCTCGAAGTGGAGCCGATTACACCACCGCCTAAGGGTTTGGCGCTCCTCTTCAAGAGCCTTGCTGTCGTGGAAGAAGGCCAGTTGGACCTGACGTAGACTGGAGCAGGCGTTGTCGATAGACATCGACAGCGGGATGGGCTCCGGACCTGCTGGGGTCTCCTCCGCTGGTTCCAGCGGGTCTTCACATACAAAAATTGGGTCCCACTCTACGAGAGCGGAACCCTGAGCTTCCAAAGCGCTAGGGCCTTCCTCCGGGATGGCCTCAGTCGCCATCGAAGAAGGCCCCGCCGCCAAGTCTTCATTCGCCCCCTCAGGCACGGGGCCGGCGACTTCGTTTAGGCACTCTGGCTCTGCCACAGGTACCATCGATGTCGTCGCCTTCGGAGCAGGAGCTACTGCTGGCTTCGATCGGGGCACCTCTTCTGAGGGAGACCCGAGCTCCCTCGCCTCTTCAACCGCCGGCTCTGCGACCGGTGCTCCAACAACAACCGGCTCAGCGACCGGTGCATCGGAGGTAACCGACTCAACTGTCGGAATTACCTCGACTTCCGGCTCGCACGCCGGAGCTTCAATCACCTCCGGTTCAATCGCCGGGGCTTCAACGAGTTCCGGCTCCAAGACCGGGACTATTACTTCTTCCGGCTCTGCAGCCGGAGCTTCCATTACTGCAGCACAAGGAGCCGGAGCTTCAATCTCCGAGACAAGTGCCGCCGGCATGTCTTCACTCCTGTGGTCCGGCGCTACCACGGGAAGTTCTGGGGACGAGTCGGGGTTCATGACCACGACAGCCGGCGCCGGAGCTGTCGCAGCCTCAGCCACCATCTAGGGCGGAGCCGGGACAGGAGCGGAAGCTCCCACGGCCTCAGAAACCGTGGCCGAGGGTGGAGCTTCACTCTCTTTCTTAGGGACGCTGCAGGGGATGGATAAAGAGAATTAACAAACAATCACTACAACTAAAAAGTTAACCAGGGTAAACATCAAAAATTACCTTGGAAGGCTCCCGCACCAGCTTGCGCGGAACCTTTTTCCCGGACGTTCTGGGCTGGCCAGGGTCGGCGTAGGAGCTCTAGGAGGCCCCCCAGAACTCGCTGCAGCCACGGAAGATTCCCGGGTCGAGGCTCTCCTCGATCGGGAGGAACCCCTGGACCTGGAGACTCCAACCGCCCCAGGGGCCGGAGTCGTACACCCGGAGCTAGCACCACCGGAGGGCTCTACCACAGAGACGGAAGCGCTTCGGGAGGATCCCACTGCAGGAACAGTCTCGTTCCGGGAGGACCCCACCACGGGGACAGTCGCCACGGCACCAGAAGATCTTCCCCCTTGGGGAGAAGGAGCCAAGGTAGAAGCAGCGGGCATGACGGACCTTCCGTCGACATGCCGCAGCTTCCTCTTCCGATTCTCCGGCTCCTCTGCCAGCTCTTTGCCCTTGCTGATGACTTCAACCCTCGGCTGTGGAGCAGGGACTGAGCCATCTTCGGGCACCCCAGGGATTGCCACCCGGGTGGTTGGTCTCCTCTCGACGACGCCAAGGTCGTCAAGCGCAGGCTTCTTCCGCCGGAGCTCTCTGCTGAACTCCACTTCCACGTTCAGAGGGAGAAAGGCCGGCGGCGGAGTCAAGTAATCTCCGTCGACGTCGATGCCGTGCTGGAATTTCTTGAGGTGGAACTCCAGGGTCTTCCCCACCATGTCGGACTTCAACCCGGTTTCAACCCGGTCCTCGTCCATCACGCTGTTGAGGGCCCAGGCGAGCTTCTCCCTCCTCTTCAGCGGCGCCCACCTGTTGGTCAGGAAGTTGCAGAACACCGCCTGGGGAGTCAATCCTCCCTCCACACATCGGCGGATCCTGGTCAGGACAGGGTCGAAAACTTCCGCCAGCACCGGGACTTCACTCCATATCGACGTGTCGATGCCGGGCAGACTGTCTGGCAGTTCCAACCGCTCATGCTCCTCCACCCTGACGACAATCCAATCTTTCTTCCAGTCATCCCACTTCCCGGAAGGGAACGACCGGAGGTACTTGAACGGGCACTTCTTGCGCTTCACGAAGTAGTAGAAGCCAAGGTACTCGTTGCTCCGGCCGGTGGTGTGAACGGTGAAGAAGGTTCGGAAGAGCTCGACGCAGGGGGGGATGCCCACCCACATCTCGCAGAAGTGGACAAAGATGGACACAAGGAGAATGGAGTGGGGACCAAGGTGGTATAGCTGCAGACCATAAAAGTCTAGCAGCATCAAGAAGAAAGAAGAAAATGGTGGGATCAGTCCCACCATGGCGTACGAAGAAAAGTACATCATCTCGCCAGCGCGCTCCTTCTCAAAGGGGAGCTCTCCGCCGGCACGGACCGAGCGGCTGAAGAAGTCCGAGGACCACCCCATAAGGGCCCGAACCTTCTTCAAATCGTTATCGGTCTTCAGGCGACTCTCGCGCAGACCCAACTCCATCGCAGCACAGCTAGGCAAGAGAGGAAGAGCAAAGTACAAGTCGGGAGTTTGAGAGCAAGATCAGATGGGAGGCGTAAAGAACTCCCGACGGTGCGCCCTTTCCTTCTTAAGTAAGCCCTCGCAACGCGTGGATGGAAACTGCAGGGGAGTCGAAAATACTACTCAAGAGTTCAACCCAGCCGATGACAAGGGGGCCCGGGACCACCCCGACGATCAAGTCGAGGTTCTCACCCAGGCGAACGGTTGTCATCACGAGGCGGGAAACCCAAAGGCGGCGGCCTGACAAGGCGCGCGGAACCGATACGGTTTTCGTATCGAAAACCGGCGACCTTCAATTGCGTGAGATCCGCACGCCAAAGATCTTATCTGCCGCCTGAGGTGTGCCACGCGTCGGGATTTAACTGTAAAATCCTGCTAACGGCACCTCCGAAGACCTTTGAAGACCCAGTTCAAGAGTCGCAAAGGTGGACCCACCTCCGATGGAACGACTTCACCCCGGTGACCTTCCTCGGAGGTAGGTCCAGGGGGCCACTGTCGGTACCCTAAAAACCGTACACCCCCTGAGATTACAAAGATCTCAGGGGAAGGACGACTACTCGAGTTGAAGACCCTCGGAGGCCCACTTGTCAGACATGACCGGAGCAGCTTTTCCAACATGGTTAATCCCTAGGTCGCCACGTGTACTACCGAACCGGAGGTACCGCCCACAAGGGGGAAGCACCGGACTGAGTACCGAAATGACACCTCCGGACCTAACCCCTGACCGAGAGAAGCTCCGGACCTGACACGTGTCAAGTAGCCCCGGAGCTTCCTGCTTCCCGCAGCAAGCTCCGGAGCTGCCACGTGTCTAAACATCGGAGCAAGCCGCCTCTAACCTCCGGGAGACCTTGTAACTGCTCCGGATCTTCAAAGGAGAGCCAAGGACTTTAAGACCTATTTAAATGTCATTAATGCCATATTAATGACACATAAACGGACGATCTTAACACCTGTAACGGCGCTGTCGAAGCCCGTTACAGGATCATTAACAACAATTAATCGTGTATCAATACTAGTAACCGCCAGGGTCACATGTCGGGCCAGGTAGCTTGTAACAGCCTGTCTTTGTACTATAAAAGGACAGGCCGACGATACACAGGGAGGACAGACACAGACGGTAGATCATACGTGATAAGCCAATACAACATCAACACCCCCGTGGAGTAGGGTATTACGCTCAGGCGGCCCGAACCACGTAAATCCTAGTGTCTCCAGTGTTAAACCGCAATTCACCTTCTTAAGTCTCCGCGCGCCCACACCGAACTACGAACTCCTTCAACACTTTAGCTGTGTCAGGAGATCTGCCGACTCCAACAGTCGACAACATCCTTACGTACTAGTCAACGCCGCTGTTAGTGGTCAGTAATGCCGGCATAGAAGTCCATACACATTAACAGGCTAACAGCCACGCAGACTGTCAATTCCACCAATGGTCAGGCCAAACCTGGAAACATCAGAACTAGACACTACGAACGCATCGACGGAGACTCTTCGAAGTAAACAACCTCAGGATCCCCACTATCGCACCAGATATGATCTGTTACTTTTGTTTCTAAATATTTATGGTTAGTTTATTTTCAATTAACCGATGATAAATTTTAGATACGCCTCGGCTCCTCCCGTGTCCTTTCTCTAGAAGAACAAACTCGCATGACAATACGATTGCACTACATCAAGGAGCCGCAAGTGATCGATTTAACAAGACGGGATTGTGAACAAGACCGGTGTGTATCACCAACCACTAACCGGTGTGTAAAAAATAAACTAGAAGGTGATAATCTTTTGAGAATGAAGGGAGTATTGCCGAGTCAGTGATCAGTCGTGTTACAGAAAGCATGTTCACATTTCTCAAGAGACATTAGGTCCAAATGATTAGAAATCGAGGTCCTAGTCAATGTCGAACACTATCAGGAGGTGGAAACATGTGGTGGGGAACTCCCTCGATCCACATGCGCATTGACCGACCAGTCCGAACCTGCAGGCTCACAGGTTCCAACGGCCACACTGCCTGGTCCCACTGTACAGTGTCACGGATCGTGAAACGTTCGTCCACCCAGTTCGTACACACGCCAAATGGCAAGAAACAAAACACAGGAATAAGTGTCCATGGGAATCAACAAATTAGACAAACGAGGACACAAGAACGGTCCCCAAACGACGACGGCGCCTTCCTGCAACCGAGTCCGAACAGATCAGGCAAATCATGAAAAGAATCTAAATTTCACCCAATTTCTCCGCAACAACGGAGGACTGAAGAGTACGTATGTACGACGGTATGGTGAGGGACCCCAAAGCTCCAAGCTTTGTTATTACTACACGCGACGTAATACAGGACAGCCCGTCCCGGCGAAAAACGGGAGAAAACGGGCAGGACAAGTCGAGCCTGAACGTTCGAATTCAACTCCGCGCACGCGGCGGCGTCCACGCCAACGAAGCAAGCAATGCGAGGGGTAGGACACTAGCTAGGACGGCCGGGAGAGGGAAGAGAAGAGGGAGGCTTCAGTTCAGTTTTCTTTCTCTCACCTTGGCGACGAGCTGCTGCGGCTGGAGCTCGGGGTCGGCGAGCGACCGCGGGCGCGTGCTGCAGCTCCGGGGCAGCGGCGGGCCCTGCTGGTTGTGGCGCTTCCCGGTCCCGGCGTGCCGCACCGACGCCGACCGCTCGAACGCCCCCGCGGCGCCCCGCCGCCCGAGCACGAACGCCGCCGCGGCCGCCAGCGCCTCCTCGTCGATGGCCATGGTCTTGGCGGAGGCGGCGGAGTCCCGCCCGCCCACGCTGCTGCCGCGGCCGCCGCGGGAGGACGATGTGGACGAGCGCCGCTTCGCCGGCGGCGGGGACGCCGAGGGGCGTGGGCCGGAGATGCAGGACATGAGCGAGCCCATCGGGCATGGCCTGGGCCGTTGAAATCCTAGCTTCTGCTGCTGCACCTGCGATTCAGGAGCGGGGAGGAGAAGGGGAAAGAAGAAGAAGAAGAAGAAGAAGAAGCGGTAGCACCAGCTGGGTGCGCGGCAGAAATGGCAGCGAACGCATACGAAAATTTATACTTGTTCCGGTACCGCAGTTTTTGCAGATAGGGACTCCAAAGTTCAGAGAGATTTGCTCCCGACTTAGTTTCAAGGGCCAGAGATCATAGATGACTAATGTGGACAAAGCCACAAAACTGGACCTATAAGCTACAACGATCTTTACAGAGATTAGGCTCTGTAACGTGCACAATCCACTGCTACCGGAGTGCTTTTTTCATACATATTTTTCTAAAGTTTATGCCGTTTACACCGCACAGCGTGTACCTAACCTCCGCGGCGTCAAAAGAGCTTAAGCGGTAGCATATGTTTGGTCAGCAACACCAAAAGCTCAGGAAAAAGGCAGAGAGACTGAACAGAGGCAACAACTACGGTTCCAACTCCTCCTGATCTCTGAAACGTGGAACAAGCAGGCAGGCACGTCCTCCACATCCATCCACCGACCGACCCACGAATCCGCCCGGTTTTTCGTTCCAAGTCCGCATCGGCAGGATCTCCATGCCCTGTCACGGCTCCTTTTGGTTTTCCTTTCCCCGCGCTGATCGTGACCGGTCATCTCAGACAGAACCATGAGCCTGACTGATTGAATGAAATCGAACGCCTAACGACTGACGAACCCTGTCTGTCTGCACAGTGCAGCCCTGTGCGCGCCACGACGATCAGCCCAACTGATCCGATGATTCTGAACTCGAGAAGTCAAGACCCGTGGCGTGCGTTCGTGACGCAGATCTAGCTGCTCTTCTCCCCATCTTCGCATCATGAGACGTTCCCCCGTCTGACCGCGACCCACATCTTCGCATCTACGCAACTGATCGATCAGACGATGGCGACGGTTTCCAAGACCAACATGTTTTGCAGGGCCTAAAAATACAAAAGGGTTTCAAAAGAAAAGAAAAGAAAAGAAAAAGACTGAAGTGATGGCAAGATCGTCTTGGCCAATTCCTGATTTTTTTTTAATTGAACAGTCAGATCCTCTTTCAGTAAAGAACAAACGCCAGACGAGAATAAGCTAATTAAGCAGACGGTCGCTGAGTCCATCCAGTTAAAGGCTTTACTATCAGAGTTAGTATTATTTTTTTCTAGATCAGCGTGAGTGGTTCGACTTTCACACAGGATCGGAGAACGTTGACCGGCCACGGCCGGGCTGATCCGCAACAAACATGCACGAAGCTGATGAGACTCCTGCTGCCGCTTACAATTGGTTGCAGCCTTACAGGTTACCCATCCCGATGCAGAAATCGTGGCAAGGTTGATCATGGCGCTATTTCCTTCCTTCGCTGGCTCGGTTGTTGATGAGATCGTGATCATGGAAAGGATCAGATAAACTAGTGCGAGAGCCCTGCATGCATCCGTGGGCTCCACGAACTCGCACGCACTTGTTGCAGGATTCTGAGGTGTAGGTGATGATCTTTGTTCAATGCCTTTGGCGCCATGCTGCTCACCTACCTGCAGGAAAACACAAAGGATATTGTGAGTGCCGTACCGCCATCTTGCACGCATCCGTCAAGGACTGGTAGTTTTTTTAATCGGATGCAAACTGTTGTTCCAAAGCAAGTGGGCTGTTTTTTATATCAAGCGCATATGATTTTTTTTCCACTGACTAAGCAATTATTTTTTTATATAATGGAAAATGGCCAATTAAGCAATCATGCATGTGATTATTAGCAATTATAAAGAAAATAATCAGCATAGGAAGAAAACACCATCAGCACAACTTTTTTATCTTTTCCGAGAAGTATGTCAGTAACTACTCTCTGCAAAATTTAGAGAATATTTTTATTAAAAAAACCAAAGTACAAAGATCAAAGGTTGATTTCATCCGACTTTCAAGTTTCAAGCAGATCGATCCATTCAGGGCTCTGATATCCAACACCTTGCTCACATGTCCCCCACCGAAAGCTCAAGTGGAAGTTTCTTCAGTGCCATCCCCTTTTTGGGGAGAATACACCCCAGATCGAGCAGGCAGATGAGTGGCATCATTGTTTCCATTGCCACAAATATTTTTAGTCACACGAGACTTCGTGTACGGCCCTCTCTTTATATGTCCTTAACTCTATATTTTCCCTCATCACAAAAGGAGCATTGATATGATATGGTACTCAAGGCTAACGGTAGGGCAGCAACATCTGAACGTCAGTCATGAGGGTGTGTGCGGCTCGCCATGATTTCCTCAGGAGCTTCTGGAGTGTAGATTAAGGCTCCTCCTGGAGATTCTGCTGCAAGACTGCAAACATATCATAAGCCTGGTGATCTCGTCTTGCGGGGTAATGGTAAATCGATAAACACAGGGGGTGGAAGTTTGGTGGTTGGAAACTTACCTGAAGAATTCCATGACGACTTTGCAGTCGTAACCATTGAGACTTTCATGCGCGCGTGGCTATTTACAGAACAGAATGCAGTGCTGTGTACTCTTCAGAAAATAGCTACTACTAGTCATCATTTGTGAGGCTGTCACGTTGAAAGAATAAAAGTTCAAGGAGGACAGCAGAGTCGGTAGCTTAGGCTCGCGATCAGAAACTGAAAGTGAAAGCACTCTCTAGCTGATTCAAGTCTGTCGTAAAGAAGAACATAAAGATCTTGATGTTCATTGATGTTCATTGATGTTAAAGACAGGTGATCTGTAGCTAGGACCACAAGAAGTGCTCCTTGACAAGTGTGCAACCGCAAGATCCACAACCACCTTCACGGGAGCATATGCACGCACGCACGCAGAGCGCTGTGGTCCAAGCAGAACGCGTATGCGCAACGCTTGTATGAGCTGCATCTGCATGCGTGCGACCTGAGTGCCTGCGCTGTATATGCATGCATGCATGTGCGCATGAACCAGAAAGGGGCGCCGGTTGATCAGATCACATCAGGTCATCATCAGGAAAAGGCATTGCGATTCACGTTGTAAATTGCTTCTGCTGGTTCGTTTGGAAGTTGAAGCTGTCGGTGATAATGAAGTAAGCAGCACATGATGCTTTCAACATAAGCAGGAGGGAAACTTTTTTCTAAATAAAATGTAAACAGCACGTGCATGGAGCTCACTTGGGAACCGATGAATGGGCCCTAAAGAAGGCTCAGCCCAAAGTGCGTAAGTTAATTGTCGAGTGAGAATTGGGCTTGGAACCCGAGCAAGCTGGAAGAGTCGGGTTCGAAACGGACTTCGCATCAAGCACTTTAATGAGCTTATAATTGGGCTTGAAACGGGCTGAGCATCGAGCACACGAATAAGCTGGTCCAATGCAGCGGTTCTCCTTGTTGGGCTTCTTACATTTGCAACTGTTCTCCTTTACCGGACCATACCCATTTATGGGCCTTAGTGCCTGACAAGAATTAGAGCGCAAAGCAGGGCACCTTCCATCAGACTCACCAGAGCCTCTCCGTGATCTTCATTTGAGCAAACGCCTCTCTCTAATTTCATTCAGAACTTGTTCTTGTTCACATTTCCCGTCACAACGTTCATGGCATTCCATCACGATCCTGCGACTTGAGATCCATTCCCTTCAGGAACTTCGTTCAGAACACGTACGAATATTACTCAGAAGTGAGAACGCCTTCTGCTCTGTAGTCTGTACCTAACTGTACACACACCCGGCGCCACGTGACCCGTCCTCAATAGTCACTGCTTACTTAGCTAATGTCCCCGTCCACAAACTTTCTTCTTAACTAAACTAACGCGCAGCTAAGCTAGCTTAACTAACGCGCAAGCTTTGACGATCCGGGCGAGGCCTAGTGACTGACATGTTAGCTACTAGTAGGCATGTGCTCCCTCTTGGTCAAGTACTCTACGCTCCTAGTAGTAGCTTCAACGGTCAATGCAAACAGTGATCGGAATGGAAGGGGGTTAGCTACCTTGTGGGTATTTTTATGGTAGATCGCGTCGATCTCGACCTACTTATCTTGCAGTGAGATCCCAGTTAACTAACCTATAGCCTGCTTCCAAGGAGTGCTTGTATTCAGACTCTCTAACCGTTTTGCCTAGCTTTGTTTACTTTTTTTTTTTTTTTTGCTCCTACAGGCGTTTGTCAACCAGTGTAGAAATCTCGCGGTCAACTTTAACGCACAATGTTAACTTTTTATGCATTCTATATTCCCTCTCGAGAAGGTCATAACGGAAAAGGCCTGCTCATTTAGCTAGCGGCTGTTAACTGCAGCTGCATGTGAGTTGCATGTTCAGAAGATGCGTCAAGCATGTCCGCGTGTTTTACCTCCGTACTGAAAGTTGGAACCATTCTGATGTACGTACTCCAGATCGGAAGAATGAAGACTTTGCATTACACTTTACGTCGGTTGCGTAACACCGAAGCGTCGTACGTACGAATCGCAGAATCTCCAATCGAAGCTGCCCATTTGACACTTCAAAGTACGAGTAACGTGCATACATACTTGTTTTTTTTACTTCCTTGCAGAAACAAATGATGCTTGATTTTGACTATTGCTTATCATTTCCGGTAATAATCCCAAATCTATTTGTTTGCAATCTGGATTCTAGTCTTTTTGTTTGTGTAACTCAAACTGTAAAACACACCATCCACAATCTGAATTTTGTGAAACAAACAGGGCCTGAGATATCAGGAAGCTTAAACCAGCCAACGCGAAAAATAAAGTTCTGACATTGCAAAATTGAGAGCAGGAGTAATTATTCGGCTGATCCAGCCGAAGGAAAACACCATCATGAAGTCACGACCAGTTCTGTGTCCACCACTGCCGCTGGGCACGAGGAAATAATTTCCCCAGCTGTCCTTAGCCAGGCTTGCCTGATTACGCCACTGATTGCCATGCTGTAGTACTCGTGGAACTTCGTGTCCGCCTGCCCTTCACCTCCTTCCTCGTCCGCTCCAGCGAGCCGTGAACCGGGCCCGGTCCAGGGACAGGGAAAGCAAGCTCTCCATGTCCTACAGTCCTAGCATGGCACGAGGATGTTTTTGGCAATCAACTCTTGATGTGATGCCTGTTCAAAACATGTCTTGGCTTATCCGCTGTCCCAGCCAAACGTGCCGTGTCTGCACGGTTCGGTTGGTTCGATCTGTTGCGGCAAACTGTTCGAGTGAGATGCATCTCTCGTAGCAGAGTGTGCTCATCAATGGAGTACATAAACAGGGCAACTTGGCAGTGATAATAATATGGAAACATTTGGACCATTTTCAAATTCGTGCTGAGCCGGGACCGGAGCACATAATCGATTCGGGAAAAAGAATCTCTTCTTCTTTCCTCCTGCGCCAAAGCACGTTGACTTCCGTTTGCGGCGGTTCCTCCTCTCCCTCCGGCGAGGCGGTGTCTGCGGCAGCGGACTGGCGCTGAAGGGCAGGCGGGTGGCTTCGGTCGGTGCGTCTCTTCGGCATCTTCACGGCAGTTTCTCCGTGGTGTGGCGTTCTCTCTACGTCTTCACGATCCTCGGCGCTGGCCAGCAATCTCCGTAGTATCTCTGGAAATTTCCGGGGTGCTTGGTTGGTTCTCTGGGTGGCTCACGGGCATCTGGCTTCTTTTCGACGCATCTCGGCGTCGAGCATATCCTTTTGTTTTTGTTTTGCTTGATATTTCTTTGTCTTGGTGTTTGATTTTGAAAAGGTCAGGGGAATTTTCGCAGGATTTTGCCCAAGAAGGGCTTAACAGGAAATTTAGGTTGTTTTTCAGATCATCCGATGGTGCAGGTCCTTTCTCATACGATGGATGGTAGTATGCAAGGGGCTTTTCGTAATTTCGAATTTGGGCAGATTGGTGTACATACGGCTGGGCTAGGTTTTCCCGAGCCGCCATCACCAGTCCCTCCTTTGTTCCCTACCTCATCTCAACTTCGGTTCTTTGGCCATTTTTGGGGTCGCCGTAGATCCTACGCGGACGTGCTTCAAGGTAAGCACGCTCCTGTCGTCATGGTGGGAGATAAGGGCGAGCCAGGGTGGTCAGGTTGGAATGGAGGAAGGGGTGATGGAGGTAGAGGGAGGTGGGGTCCTGGTGTTCATGGTGGTGGGCGTTGGAATCTTGATGCTGGGAGGGGCCGTGGCTCTGAAGGTACAGGAGGAAGGAATGCTGAGTTTCAGGTTGGTGGTAGATCGGGATTCCAATGGCAGCGGGGTGGTAGAGGAAGGGGTGGTCATGCATGGTACCGTGATGAAGTCCCACCGTCTGCGCCTCTTCCTCAAGGTTATTTGCCTCTTCAAATGGATCAGAATATGCAGGTGAAGCAGGTCAATGAAGTTGGGATGGATCACCAGGAGGTTATTCAGGGCAATGATGAAAAGAAGAAGGATCCTCAAGGGGTGGTAAAAAATGTTAAGACTTCTGAGAATTCAACTGGTACATCAGCCAACAAGAATTGGAATCATAGCAAATCTGACAGAGAAGAGAATTCAAGGAAGGAGAAGAGGAAATCTGGCTGGGATGTTGCTGATACTTCTTCTGGACTGCAGCAGTTTAAGAGCAAGGGTAAAGAGCCCATGGTGACAGGTACTGATAAAGGTTTGGTACAAACTCCTATTGATGCAGTTCAATCTTGTTTTAAGTGTGGTGCTTTTGATCATAGAGTTCAGCACTGTCCTAGAAATATTCGTTGTGGTAGATGTGCTAAGATTGGGCATGAGACTAGACATTGTTTTTCTAAGCTGTTAAGTGAGTTTGTGGCTCCTATTTGTGCTACTCAAGTTGAAGGACAAAGTTTTTTCTTGATTCCTGATTATCCTGATGAAGTTGATACTAAGGAGTATAATACCACTGCTGTTATTCAAGTTTTGAGGGGTAATGTTTCCGCTCAACAAATTGAAGAAAAGTTTGGGGAGCTTTATGGGTCTGCCTGGAATTGGGATACCAGGAGGTTGGATGCTAACAGGTTTACTATGCGCTTTCCGAGTCCTCAAAAGATTAAAGAATGGGGTATGTTTGAGCTTGGCATTAGAGGTACTGATGCTGCCTTGTCTATTTCACCGTGGTCTTCGGAGGTGGAAGCTAAAGGGAGGGTTCAGGAAGCATGGTTTAGGGTTAGAGGCATTCCTATGAAAAAGCGTAACATCAAGAACATTGCTTATGTTGGATCGTTGGTGGGTGCTACTGTGGATATTGATGAGGATACTAAACACATGATGGATTTTGTTAGGATCAAAATTGCTTGCAGAGATGTTTCTCGAGTTCCAGCAGTGGTGGAAGGAGCTATATTGCCATATTTTTATGATTTTTATTTTGAAAGGGAGTTGGAAGTGGATTCTCAGGAAAACAGAAATGAAATTAGAATCCAGGGGGTTCATGCGCATGATCAATCGTCTTCTAAGAGGAAGAAAATGGATATGGGGGCTGGTCAGCAAGGTCAATCTTCTTCAGGTACTCAAGTTAATATGCAGGTGGGAGGCACTAATCAACATGGAAATCTGAGGCAAAAGGAATGCAGGAATTTTTATCAGACAAGGCAAGAAAATAGGTTCTCTGTGCTTGGTGATAATGATATGGATGGTTTGTTCAAAAATAGTATGGAAGTGGATATAGATACTGATGAAGACTTACTTGGCGAAGAATTAGCTGAGATGGAGGCATTGGAAAGACAGAGGATCTCAGGGAAGGATGTGGTTATGGAAGATAATGAAGTGTATGTAAAGAATGGCAAAGATAAAGATCATATTGGGATACATCCGAAGGACAACAGATTTAGCCAAAGAATTCAAGAACAGGTGCTGGATAAGGTGAAGGTGTCAATTGAGAATAAATCTAAAAAAACATCTTTTCAAGGTACTCCCCCTGTCTTTTCTTCTTTTACTGTTCTGAATAATGATGATATTGCTGTTTTAGCTAAAAAAATGGGTGTCTTAATTACTGAAAAAGATTATGGTATTGTTGATGTGATGAAAGATTTAGAGATTGCTAGATCCAATCTGATTAGCAAGGCTAAGGAGATGGAGAATTTACATGAAATTAATACAGATACACAGGTCTCTAGTAGTTATATTTTGCACTTAGGATGGCATGAACAGGAAAGTGAAGATACTGAAAGAGATTTTACTGTTGTTAAGTCAAAGAGGACTAAAAGAATGCAAAAGAAAGGTAATCAGGGGGAGACCAGTACTCTTAGAAGGAGTAAGCGGTCTGTCCCATCCTTGTATCGAGTTATAGGAAGTCAGAATCATCCTGTAGGAATCAGGAAGAAAAATAAAAAATCTTAATCCAATGAAAGGTCTTTTTTGGAATTGTAGAGGTCTGAGGAAAAAAGGTGTTAGTAGCTTTATTGCTGATTTAAAAAAAGAGTACAAATTTGATTTCTTGTGTTTTCAAGAAACAATATTAAAGGAGTTAAAAGGTTCTGTGACTAGGAAGTTAGATGGTTTTAATGAATATTTTTGGGAATATATTCCATCAGTGGGTAGAGCTGGAGGTTTGGTTACTGCTATTAAATGTGATAGCTTTGATATTACTTTTATCAATAAAGGAAAATATATTCTTCAGGTAGGTCTCTGGGATAAGCAGATGAATAGGTTTTGGAATTTATTGAATGCTTATGGTCCTCCTCATGAGGATCTCAAAGATGAGTTTATTACAGAATTATCTCAATTTTGTTTTGATAATCAGTGTCCTTATTTGATTGGAGGTGATTTTAATATTGTAAGATGTGCTAAGGAGAAAAATACTGTTTTTCTTAATAATAGAGGTTCTGATATGTTTAATTCAGTTATTAAAACTCATGCTTTAAGAGAGATTGCTCTTTCAGGAGGTGGTTATACATGGAGTAATAATCATGTTTTGCCTATTATGGAGGTTTTGGATAGGGTTTTAATGAGTTCTGATTGGGAAATTTTATTTCCTATGGTTACTGTTCATAAAGAACCTAGGCTTTTGTCAGATCATAATCCTCTTGTTCTACAGGTGGGAAATAGAAAATCTAAAAAAGCCTTTTCATTTCATTTTGAGCATTTTTGGTTACAACATCCAGATTTTAAAAGCTTAGTTAAAAGAATTTGGGAGGAAAGAACTAGGGACTTTGATCCTTTAAGCAAAGTCTTATTTAAGATTAAGAAAGTTAAAAAATTTCTTAAAGGATGGAACTTCAATCAATGTGGCAGGGATAAATTTAGGAAAAAAATTATTCTTAGTAGATTAAAAGAGTTAGAAATTAAGGAGGATCTTTCACTTCTGGATATTAATGAGCTCTATGAAAAGTCAAACCTTAATTCTGAGCTTTACAACCTGCTTGTTAATGAGGAACTTTATTGGTATAAAAGAAGTAATGAAAATTGGCTTCTGAAAGGAGATCTGAATACTCAATATTACCATAAAGTGGCTAATGGTAGAAAACGTAAAAATACCATTTTCTATTTAATGGAAAAAGGTAATAGGATACAGGGAACACCTAGGTTATTGTTGCATGCAACAGATTATTATAAGAACCTTTTTGGGGGAGGAGATGAGGATATCCTGCAGGTCGATCCAGATCTTTGGCTTCATGCTGAAAAAGTATCTCACTTAGATAATGAATTTATTACTAGGCCTTTTGATGAATTTGAAGTTAAGAATGCTCTTTTTGGAATGGAAAAAAATAAAGCTCCAGGTCCTGACATGCTTCCAGTTGAATTTTATCAAGCTTCTTGGGATTTCATTAAAAGGGATATAATGAATCTGTTTCAACTTTTCTATGATGGTAGTTTAAGAATGGATAGGCTCAATTATGGAATTATTACTTTGTTACCTAAGGTGAAGGATGCTGATAAGATTCAGCAATTTCGCCCAATTTGTTTGTTAAACTGTCTTTATAAGTGGTTTACCAAGGTTCTCACTGTTAGGCTTGAACCTTTAGCTAATAAGCTGGTTCATAATGTACAATCTGCTTTTATCCCAGGGAGGAATATTATGCATGGTATTTTTTGTCTTCATGAATTGATGCATGAGACTAAAAAGAAAAAAGAAAAGGGAATTATTTTTAAGATTGATTTCGAAAAAGCTTATGATAAAATTAATTGGAAATTTTTATTAAATTGTTTAAAGGCTAGAGGGTTTAATTCTAAGTGGTGTAGATGGATGGAGATGGTTCTTATGCAAGGAACTTTGAGTGTTAAGATGAATGATTCTGTAGGTCCTTATTTTAAAAGTTATAAAGGGGTTAGACAAGGTGATCCTTTGTCTCCTCTTCTCTTTAATTTGGTTGTTGATTGTCTTTCAAGAATGGTTATATGTGCGCAGAAAAATAAGTTGTTTACTGGGTTAGCTAGTAACCTAGTTGATAATGGAATTGCTTTGTTGCAATATGCGGATGATACAGTTTTATGTTTCAAGGAAAATCCTCAGGATGCTCAACATGTTAAACTTCTTTTAGCACTGTTTGAACAGGTTTCTGGTTTGAAAATTAATTTTGATAAAAGTGAAGTTCTTATGATTGGTGGAGATAATATGCTAGCTCAGAATTATGCTGAGTTGTTTAATTGTCAAATAGGTCATTTTCCTATCAAGTATTTAGGTGTTCCGGTTGGACCTTCTAGACTTCATGTCAAAGATTGGAAGAATATCGAGCAAAAGGTTCAAAAAAAGATTGATGTTTGGAAAGGGAACACTCTTACTATGGCTGGGAGAATAACCCTTATTAATGCTAGTCTGTCGAATGTTCCTACGTATCATATGTCTATGTTTTTATTTCCTAAAACAGTTATACATAGGATGGAGAGTTACAGAAGGAAATTCCTTTGGCAGGGAGGTCACCACAAGAAGAAATACCATTTAGTGAAGTGGGAGATCGCATGTAAAGATAAAAAGAAGGGTGGTCTAGGTATTAAGAATTTGAGACGTATGAATATTAGTCTTTTAACAAAATGGTGGTGGAAACTAGAGTATGAGACAGGTCCCTGGCAAAGTCTGATTTACAAAAAATACATTAAAGAGGTGCCTATTGGTGCTATTAAACATAGGTATTCAGATTCTCCTATTTGGTCAGATCTGCTCAAGGTGAGGGACATTTACATATCTGGTAGAAAATTTAATATTGGTAATGGGAAGAGAGTTAGGTTTTGGGAGGACATTTGGTTGATGGATAAACCTCTCTGTCAATTTTACATACTGCTTTATGAGCTTTGTGTGGAAAAGAATGAATCTGTGGCGTTTTTTGCTACATCAGGTTGGAATTTTAGATTCTTAATTCATCTTCCTGATGTCTTACAACTTCAGTATTCTGAACTTAGGTCCAAGCTAAGTGAAATAAGGTTGTCAAATAATATGGATACAGTTTCTTGGCGCTGGACCAAATCCGGTATTTTTTCTGTTAGATCTGTTTATAAAAGATTATCAATCAATGATTGTGGTAATGATTTTAGAAATATTTGGAAAGCAAAGCTTCCACAAAAAATTAAGGTATTTTTGTGGTTGTTGTATAATGATGCTATCTTAACTAAAGAAAATCTTTCTAAAAGAAAATGGCAGGGTTCTCTTGTTTGTTGTTTCTGTAACAGGTATGAAACAATGGATCACTTGATGTTCTCTTGTCAGGTTATGAAAGTGGCATGGGGAGTTGTTGCCAAGTGTTTTCATTCCAAAGTATTTCCATTACATTTAAATCAATACTGGAATTGGGTTTCTAAGGTACTTCCAGGTGGACAACAGGTGTATGCTCTAGGTTTAGCTGCCATGTGTTGGGCAGTATGGAAAACTAGAAACAGGGCATGCTTTGATAATAAGCTCATTTCTAATCCTTGTCAAATTATATTTAATGTATGTTCCTTTCTAAAATCTTGGGCAGGATTGTATCCTCAAGAGATGCAAGATATTATATATGCAGGAGCAGAATCTATGCTGCAGGAGGCTATGAAGGTTATCAATGCTCAGGGGAAGATGCTTATGCTGCAGGCACCACCATATCCAGGCTGAAAGTCACCCAAGAATTTCTTCAAATGCAGGGAAGAGTGCTGAAGTATTTTCTGTGTTGGTTATTCTACTATATTTCCAGAGAACATCAAGTTGAAGTCTTCTTATGTTTCGATCATCATCTACCTTGGTTAAAAGAGCTTGTTTTGAAACTGGCTAGTCATTGGAAGGGGCTGGTATAAGAAATTGTAGTGGAGCTTAATAGTCACTAGAAGTGCCTAGTAGAAAAATTGTAATTGAGCTTACTAGTTACTGGAAATGACTAGTAGCTTATGTCGTTATGTACTGTGATCTCCGTTTTAATGGAGTTGGGACTTGTCCCGATTGGAAAAAAAAAAGAATCTCTTTTGTTCATAAGTTAAAAAGGCTGGGGCACAACAAATGCAGTCTCGAAACAACTCCATGCATTAATCAATGTAGAGTCTGAAATGTTGAAATATATTATCTAATCAGGTCCCGAAAATCGAAGCATGTGTTTGCCCATCATCAATTCATCGAAGCATGGAACGCACGAACACCACCGTGCACAAATGGAACAAGCGATCGGTCGATCTATCTTCATCAGTACACGAAAACAAGTTAGTAACCCACGAGCTGTGTCGTGACGGCACTCGCCGCCATACTGCCCGCCACGCACTCGTCACACTCGCACTTAACTGAAGAGGATGCTCGCATTATTCCCATCGCACACCTGACTCTGACTGCCACGTACAGTACGTACTACTAACACGCATGGATCGATCCATCACTCGACCACCAAGGCGCGTGTCGTCCCTGCACTGCACCATCGTCCCACACATGTACGCATGGCTGCTGCTGAGATCAAACCAACCGCACAACTATGGTGTGGCCTGTGCTCACACGACTCAACCCCGATCGACAGCTCGCGCGACGACGCGTGCAGGTGTACGCACACTAGCACAGCGACGTGACGATCGACGTCTCTCGTCTGATGCAGTGGACATGCATGGCATGGAGCACGATGCCCCGCCCATGCGCGCGAATCGTTGAGCCGTCGTGGTCTGACGGCGAGGCATCAATCGATCGGGGCGTTAGCTAGCGGCCGGCCGGAAGCGCGCGCATGCACATGCTGTGCATGAACGAAGCCACGCAGGGCAGGATAATGGCCGGCTGGCGACGATGCACACGGCGGCGTAGGGGAAGCATATATGCCATGTGCATGGACCTTCGTGTTCGTGATGTGGGCGAGAGGTCCTTCACCTTTTTTTTTGTCGTTTTGGCTCGGGAGTCTGCACGTACGTACTCCCTCCGTCTCCATGAACTTGTCGCTTTGTAGTCCAAAAATAAATTACAAAATGACAAGTTCATGAGAACAGAGGGAGTACATATCATGTAGTTAGTTGCGTGCGTCGATCCATCGGGCCGGGTGCTAGGTTTTCTGCCTTTCTGGTAGTCAATTATCATCACACAAGCTGGTGCCTGAATAATTCTCTCGCATATATATAAAGAGCAATCATATTCATGCGGCTGGGGAAATTATTTGGGGGTCGTACGTTGGGATATGATACTCGTACACATACGTACAGTCTGGTCTGAAATACACATGACGAGGCACTCACTTCTGAAGAACGACAGATAATTCGTGCATGCGGGCTCTGACGCGGCGGCAGGTAGAGGCCTCGGCCTCGTTCGTACAGTGCAACAAAACGAATCCTCCATATGGGTCGGCCAGAGAGACGAAGCTGCCCCGGCCTTCTCCTCCTCCACCGGCCGGCGGCATCTCCTTGACCATTGCTCGCCGTTTGGTTGGCTCCTCTGCACCTGATGTAGGTCACGCCGTCGTAGCTAAGCGCGCGCACATGCGGCGTACAAGGTCAAGTAGAGAGTGCAGGCTGGCGCACAGTCTGGGACCTTGGATTGTCTCATGGCTACCAGTTACTGTATGTACGTGCAATAATACAACAATACGTACAAGCAAAGTGCAGATTCCATACACTCGAACAAACTACAAAGAGAATCCGTTAATAAAACTGAATAAAACGTTCAGGATAACTGAATGTCGGCTCATCATCCAGAGCATTTTTTCCGTCAGGTACGTGCAGTACGTAACACATGTGTCTTCAATTATCGTTAGATACCCCCCCCCCCCCCCCCCCCCCATGAGGCCAAGAAATAAATTATACTAGTATACGGTTGCGCTTAGCTAGCACAGCACATGAGCCGTCATGTGACCGCGATGCAAACTGCACCGGCGAGTAATCCATCCGCAAACTGTTCCTGCCATGCATTTCATCATTGAAACGATATATGCGCACGGGAGACGAACATGACGGACTGCCATGTACTGCATGACGATCCAGCAATGCGTTACGCCAGGTACAGATCTTGACTTCACTTAGCTATACAGCCCCAATAATAGCAACAATGATGCATGGATGGATGTGTATAAAGTAGGGTTTTCCTTTTATAAGATTGTTTCCAGGTGTTGAGTGATCTATGGCCGGCTGCCTCCTCTGTAGTCTGTACCGCTCGTCACCTGCAAGATTCTCTCCGTTTTTTAACAGAGAGAGGCAGAGGTGTGTGTCGTCAGCAAGATCTTGCGACATGTACCTGCTGCAGAAAATAAAAAGAGTAGTACTGCTCGTCTCAGGTTAGTTCGTTGGCCTGCGGCTGCAGCAGGGCAGATGTGTTTGTGTTTGGTTCCCCCTGCAGCTGCTGAGTGCTGAGTACTGCAGCAGTGTCGGCACACCTGCTACTGACAGCGGCAAGATAACTAGTACTATCCCCTAATCCCTGTAAAAAATTCCGAGAGAATCTCGTGCCGAAGAATTTGAACGGCGTGGCGTTTTGGTTTCTTCTACCACCGGTTGGTGACGCTTGTTTTTACTCTTGGAAGTAGTATGGGGAACAGGTAAACTGGTTGGCGCCCGCCTAGAGAGCGTAGGCTCTAGAGGTAGGCGGTATATGGCACCCTGGCACATCAGTCTTTTGATGAGAAAAACTAGCCATGCGTGCAAAGCTCAGGGTCAAATCATTTCACTGTCGAATATATTGAGCAAAAGATGGAGACACGGTCCCACTCTGCACATCCTTCTAGCGGTGCATTGTCCCCGTATTCCCAAGCCATTACGTAGAAGCTACTCGTAGCTAGAATGCTCTGATGGAGGAGCCAGTCAGTGGTAAGCTAGCCACCACCATGCTCTGTTGTTTCTGCATCTGCATCGTCGCTGCAACCACGCACGTTGGTTGCTCCTACCAGAGCAGGACTCAGACGAGCGTAGGAGTAGTGAAACTGACGACCGCGACGGCGGCAGACGTACGGGCGTTCGAGCTGCGGTTGCGCACACGCCAGCGAGGCGCGTGAATGCGTTGCGCGGAGACGGCGCGGCAGCCCCAGCTGCGACGCCAGCGACCCTGCCTGGGCTCGGACAGCGACGACGACCCCGCGCGCGCCAGAGGAGACGCGCACGCCGCATGCATCCGTCGAATGGCTTCTGCTGTGCTGTGCTATTCCGCACCCAAGAGCTAACACGTTCTCGTGTCGCCCTCGACTTGTTCGGTGGGTGCAATGTTTGCCGGTTGGTTGCTGCTGTGCTGCCTCCTGCGTACCCGGCTTAAGCTTTACGCCGAGACGACGACGCGGCAGAGAGGGTTCGGAGGGGCTGAATCTGAATGCCTTCTTCTCACTCGTGTAGTGTCCGGTTGGTTGCTGACTTGCTGATGAGCAATGCTACCTACCAGCCTACTGCTCTACTGGCGTACGGGATGTACCACTGGTCATTGCTGTGAGTGCTCGTGTCACAGATACTGGCGTATTATGTGTTTTGACGTACGCACGACGAGAGGCCACACGATGCTTCTGCATCCTCACAGCGCTTCGTATACCTGCCGTTCACGAGTGGATCATTTAGACTATGCATCTAAGGTAGTAGTTAGAGAAGACTACTTGCGTACTTGTCATAAAACGTTATCGTGTTCGACGTCTTCCAGCTATTTAAATTTTCACAAGTCGTTAATTTATCAAGATTCTTCTTCTTCAGGATAAGCATGACTCCGTATTTTCCAGCCGTGCCGTACTGCGGTTGCAGAGGCGGCTCGTACGTATAGTATTTTTCATCATCTGTTACTTGGATATACGTATCTACTCTCGCCACCTGCAGATTACAGTATAACTTAATAATCATGTCAGAGCCCCGGCCGGATAGAACTACCTAGCTAGTTTATCCATGACAAGATGCTTGGAAATGCGTGGAAAGAATCTTGCAACCGCGCTCTCGGTGGACGACGAACACCTGCATGCGTCTCCCGTTTCGATCTTTTCGCCGCCTCTGGCCAGAGCCCGAATCGCATTTCGGAGGCGGCAAGGTTGGCGGGAAAGCTGGGGGAAAGAGGTCGTAATAATGATCCCCCCCTCACCTCTCGCGTACGTCCGGCCGGCGGCGAGTGCGTGACTGGCGGGAAACGAAACACGCTGAACCTGACCTAACCATCGCTGCTGCAGCAGCAGCAGCAGCACTGAAACTGAACGGAGTCCCCATGGTTGCCGGAAATAAATTCGCAACCTCTTCCATTGAGTCGAGTCGATACAAGTCGTTCTTGATGAAACTTCACAGCAGTTTAACCAATCTCGATTTACATGTAGCACTATAATCACCAGCAGGGAGAAGAAGGAAGCAGCATGATTATGGATGATGGCGGGAAGCAAGCAGCCGTGGTGGTCCAGCTCCTCAAAACCGCAACACACACACAGCTCGGCAGCACGCAGCACTCCGCGGCGGCCGCCCCGCCCTGCCCCCAGATCCACCCGCACTGGTCCTGGCGGCCCCACCGACAGGCGCCTCAATGTTCTTGTTCGCTTCCCAGTGTACTCAGCAACCAACAGGCGCAGGCGAGTGTTGGTTGCAGCAGCGCAAAGTTACAGTACGAGCTCCAGCATCAGCAACAGCAGCAGAGTTCAAGCGCTGCGGCTCACTTGATTCATGGACCACCGCCATGGGAGCGCGATCCCCCAGTCGCAGCCATGCGTAGTATCCTCTCCTCCTCGATTCCTGTAAACTGTTTTACTACTACTACTACTTGCAGCTGCAGGTCACGGGATTGATTAATTTAACGTAACCGGCAGCAGTAACATGATGTCACGAGCTAGATCTGTTAGGTTAGGTTCGTGTGCATGTATGGGGGTTACCGATAACTTTGTATACTTGTTTACTGTTAACCTCGAGGTTCACCACGTGATCTTAGCAGTACCTGTGTGGTAGTAGATGTGAACCGGAAGCCGATGCTGCTTAAGGATTAGCAAACATGACATAAAAATCATGGATTGTGCTGCTGTGTTCCGCAAACTGTGATATTCTCCCAGCTGAGCGGTGCGCCATCACTAATGGTTACTTGGTGTTAACCTTCCACACAGTCTGAGTGTCTGACCTAGTACTCCTACCACTAATCAGTAATCAGTACAGTCCTAACAACAACGCGTTAACCTAGTACACCACCGCCCTCTCCACCTTTTTTGAGAGGCTTAAATCATAATGATGTGCGTTTAATAAGCTAGCTAGCCACATGCCGGTGTATGGCCGACCTGAGCTTTCTTCCTCAAAGCGCACTAAAGTCCAATGACCGTGCATGCTGCACATATATAGCTGTGCCTCATAATGGATTAATGGTTCTGTCGAAACGCTGCTTGCATTGCCTCCAGATCTGTTCTCTCCCGAGAACCTGAAAAGTGAAAACTCCTACTGAAATGTAACCTCGACGAAGATCCAGCAGACTTGACCACACAGAGGCTCACAACAAGTGGCAAGCAGTAAAAGAGATCACAGGTTTAGAGTGGCGGCGCGCGGTCACCACAGCAGCAGCAGTAGCAGGTGTCAGGGGTTTGCCATGCCGATGCACGGGGGAGGGAGTGCTACGCATGACTCCACGGCACAGGACATCCCCCGGTCACGCGTGAAAGAATTACCAGGTCCACCATGCACCCTGCAAGGGGAATCTATCAATCCATCAGATCAGATGAGATGAGATCGGAGTCACGCGCACGGGCCTGGTAAAATAGGCACTGGCTCACCGACCAAGTACTACTAGTTGGTAGTAGTCGCCATGCATGCATGACGGCACACATATCGTATTCTCAGGATCTCGTGTACGAGATATGATCATGCATGATGTGTACACGCGTACGTACGTCTACGCATAGGCGCGTGTGGACCGGGACCCGGCCGGTGTGTCGTCGGTTCCCCTCTGCCTGCAGCTCTCATCGTCCTGCTGGCAAAAGGGTGGCGATGATGTCGACGAGAGCAGAGCAGAGACCTACCAGGATTGGAGCACCATGCAACTGTGGCAAACCACGAGCCACCTTTCGATCGATGAGCTGTCGACCGAGAGGAACCTAGAAAACACAGCAACACCAGAAACGACATCAGTGTCCGTCGGCATCATCAATTCATGGGTGTTCATGTGAATGATCCAACGCCAACTGTATGTACGTATGCGAGAGTCGACTGAGCTGTGCCATTGGCTCACCGGCCGGTGGCAGAGCGAGCGAGCGAGCAAGCAAGCTGGCTCGGCGGAACAGGAACAGGCTTATTCAGGCTCAACTGCCTCTCTGAAAACTCCTGTGTGCTGGGTGGGGTTGGGCTGATGCATGCTGGTCTGACTGACAGGCATCACATGCCCGGGCACACCCACACTGACCCGCAATGATCGATCAGCCCCCCACCTCACATGGGATGGCCATGGCCTCAGCGCTGCTCGTGCTCGGCAGATGGATAGACGCCAGCAGGACCAGGGACACGCCTTGACCCACCCCCAACACGCCATGCCGGTGCTGCCCCCCTCTCCGCTTCTCTTATTATTTCAACCGCCCCCATCACCCACGCAAACACGCACACCCAACCCAACGACGCCTCTCTCTTAAATCCACAGGCAGAGGCGCCTCCCCTCGCTCGTCTCCCCTCCTCGCGAGACACTGCATGGTTCAGCACAGATAACATTCCTCTGAACTCGCCCATCCCAAAGGAAGAAAAAGGAGAGAGAGAGAGCAGAAGAGAGCTTTGCAGCTCCAGCTTCTTCTATACCTGGCGTACCTGTGTATCTGCGTGCGCAGGCGTGGGCAGCTACGCTTCTCGCAGCCCTGATTGGTTCCTCCTCTGCTTCGGAAGCTTCTCTTACTCTTTCCCCGTGGCGGCGCACTTCGGCCGGGCCACCGCACCTGCACATGAACGTGACGCGCTGATCTTCTTGGAGGAACCTGACGAGTTCGTCGGCGACTGACGACCGATCAGTTCGCCAGTTCTTTGGAGCCTGAACGATGCCGGCGTGGATGCGCGGCGCCTTCGCCAACGACACGCCGGAGTTCGACCGCCAGATGGGGTGCATGGCCGGCATATTCCAGATCTTCGACCGCCAGCGGCTGATCACGGGGCGCCGCGGTGGACGCCAGGCGCAGAAGCAGCTGCCTCCACCTCCGGCTTCAGGTAGGGGGTTCCTCCTGGCTATTGCTCCTGCTCTCTGCATCTTTAAGCCGCGATATGTTCACATTTGACTTCTTCACATATCACAAGTTTTAGGAAAATCTTTTTTTCCTTTACAATTTAGTTTTGTGTTTCTAAAAACTGATCCTATTTTTAATCACGCTCTTTAACTGATGAGCTGCTCTGATCCTGGTATTGTTGACTGGAGTTCAGAAAGTTAATTAGGTGTTTTTTGGCCCCTAAAAGAAAAGCTACTTGTGTGCGTTGAAAACTCAGCCCTTCTAGTATGCTACTACTACCATTCAGTGTTTGGTAAGATAGACAGTTGGAAGGTTCGGCAAAGAACAACGGGTGAATAAAAAAGTAGTAGTACCTTGGTTGGTAAAGCTGCTCCGAAGTAAATTGGTTCCGGTGCAGCCTGGGCAAAACCGCTTTCCTGAAAAGTACAAGATGGAAATGAAATAGCCAACTTGACATTAACAGTGTACTAATTTTATTCGTACTTTCGTTTACTGCTAAGAGATAAGAGGCGTCTTGTGCAAGTTAACTGTCAGCCGTACACGTCCACTGTGTAGCAGTGTTTGTCTGCAGTAATTGTGATCATAAAAACCGAACTCCTTACAATGTGCTAATTACAGCACGTAATCTTTTTGAGCACTAAATGGACAAGGAATGGACATGATGACATCCAATGAAATGTGTATTTTGGTGTCCTGAAATAGCATGAGGATAACTACTCTCGCTGATTGCAGAGGACAGCTGAACAATTTCATTTATATAATCAAACTGAAGAGGACAGCCTAACATTTTCTTTTTAAAAAGTAACCCCTCTCGTAATGACAGGTTAACTGAAGAGGACACCTCAATAATTGATTATAAAATTTCCATTCATGCAATGATGAGAATCTGTAAATCATTCATAACCTTATATGCTCTCGCCCAGATTTTGCATTACCGACATGACATAATAAATTGCTACATTATCCCTGTTAGATATTTGGCTACAATTCTTATACCTCCCTATCTTGACCAGGAAATACTCTTCCAAAGAGCAACAGTAATATTCCAGTTCAAAGTTCAAGCACCTCAAAGATCGTTCTGGTAAAATTCCTACCTTGATTGGACACCTTTTTTTTTGTTTTTGGCCAGGAAAAAACGTTCAATGCATATATCAGAAGTGTAGCCCGCATCAAGAAGTTGGCACTAACCTATCAGTTGTTTATGCAGGAGAAAACATTCAGCAAATGTACTACCGAGAACAGTAGCCTTTCAAATGAATCATCAAGAGCATCTTCTTCATCCTCGTCATGCTCATCCTTCTCATCACTTGATGGCACTAGACCGGTCCAACAGGAGCTTCCTTACACCAATAAGGAGCTCTTTGTGCATAAGTCACCGAAGAGCTCGCCCAGTTTGAAGGGCATTGACAGGAAAACTAAGCCGGGACATCCCAACATTGCTTTCAGAGACATTGTGAAGGACTCTATCAATCGGGACACTGGAAACCTGATGGTAAAAACCTCAGTTCAGCAGGCAAGGAGAAATGGGCAGTACAAGGACTCACCAAGGCCAGTGCTGCTCTCCAAATCATTGGATGGAAGCATTGTTATTGGGATTGATAGGAGCACAAATGTTCCTGCAAACGTCACAGAATCTAGAAGGTGGTTCCAGGAGCAGTCACGCTTCTCATGTGATGATCGAAGACTTCTGCGTCCAGCTGAAACACATGAAAGCAAAAGGGCTTCCACAAGGCCCAAGGAGCTTCCTAGATTGTCATTGGACAGCAGGAAAGAATCACTCAGTCCCAGCTCACGCCTGAAGAACTCTAGTTACAAGAGAACTGATGATATACTCCTAGACACTTTGAAGCCTCAAGATTCCCCAAGCCACAGGAGAGCCAGCAGTGTCATTGCCAAGCTGATGGGATTGGAAGAAGCAACAGTTGCTACTGGGGTTCTAACTGCTGGTGACTATGAGTCCTCAAGATCACCAAGACCTGTCCAAGTCAGTCAATATGAGCAGCCATCACGTTCTCCAAAAATCACCTGCCAGGATTCCCGTGTTTTGCAGCTGAAGAATGAGTCTTCAGTACTCAAAACGAAGCCTTCCCCAAAAATTGTTACCGAAGCCGCTCCTTGGAGGCAGCAGGACAAAGGTTCTACCGATTTCAAGGCACCCCAATGTCGAGAAGCTGAAGTGAGGTCAGGAACTGCATCTGTATATGCTGATATAGAGAGGAGGCTCGGGGGCCTTGACTTCTTAGAATGTAACAAGGACCTCAGAGCACTCAGAATATTGCATGCAAAGGATGCTAAGCGGCAAAATGACAGCAATGTCGGATCACTTGCTGTTCAACGGATAGAAGATGATTTAAACACCAACTCCAGAAACTTCCAGCCTCCCATTGTGGTCATCAAACCTGCAAGTTCCCCAAGGAAGGCAGGGGTTCCAGTTTCTTCAGCTACTCCCGCTTCAGGACTTAGAAGCCTCAAAAGGTTGCAGCCCAGAGATTTGCCTCTCACTGCCAGAAATGAGACCAGCTCAAACGAGAAGAACAGTCCCCGGATGGCAAAAACTCAATCAAAGTCCGAAGAATCTGTCTGTAGTACAAGCTCACCGAGGCCTACAGGCTCATCAAGCCCCAGAATGACCCAAAAGAAGTCAGAGTCTGAAAGAAGGTCTCGTCCACCAGTTTCACCAAGATCTCCATGTAAGAAGTCCAATGAAGCTGCCTCCCCAAGAGGACGAACAAGATCAAAGTCTCCTCAAGTAAAGAGCCACCGAGATAACGAGGTCTCACAGAGTACAGGGAGAAAAATCAGCTTAGTGAAGGAAGTCGATGTAAGCATTATGGATTGTCAAAAGGACCTGGCTGCCAGCTCATCATTTGGTCGACCAAGCGGTACTGCTGCAGCATCAAGTTACAAGGTACAGAAAGGAACACCATACTTAAAAACCATCTACTTCTACAGTTTTCCTTGCTTACCATGATGATTTTACAGTTGAGATACTCACATGGTGAACAATATCTTTTGCCTTTTCAGGGTCCTTCAATTCTAGCTTCAGACTCACTAGAGAATATCCCAAGCCCTGTTTCTGTCCTCGATACATCCTTCTATCATAAAAGGATCTCAGATTCGTTCAAAGGTGAGAAGTTTACACAGTAATTAAATAACGTGCTTGACTTTGCAGCATAAGTTAACTGAATTGTTTCCTGCAAGAACAGTGTGTGATTTATTCTACTGTTTAGCCTCATTCAATTGAGAAGACCATAGTGTTATGCAAAGGACAGGCATAGTTAGCTGTAAGCATGCTGACAACGCTAGTGACAGATAATCCACAATTAAAGCTACCAGGCAGACTGTGGTCCTACGGTTGAGAGGAACAACAGCAGGACGTGCACGACAGTGCATGCCTGCAACCCCACAGGACTTGCTCATGCAGGAGCATGATGTATGTCTTTTGGTGTGCATACAATCTAGCGTAGATGTGACCACAAGTGTCCCCCTCTACAACTACACCTGGTGTGTATGATTCGATGAATCTGTAGGTGGACAGCCATTTCGTGTCTCCTGCCTCCTACATGTTTTCTTCAGTCGAATTATCTGACAGTGAATTCCGTATTTCTATTTGGTACGCCATTATTTTCTGTGTTGTATTAAGTATTGCCTTTTCTGAATATACTCTTTTGTTACTCATTCAGATGGTGAGATAGATACTTCAGAGGAGTACTGGAACCCAAACAGCCTGCCTGATACACCACAGTCGAAGACGAGCAGTGAAGTCAACCAGATTAAATCAGATAATTTGGAAGTCCTCATCCAGAAGCTTGAGCAGCTGCAATCGATGAATGAAGAAGCTGCAAACACCAAAGAAATCATGGCATCAGTGACTTCAAACAAAGACCATCAGTATATTTATGAGATACTCTCAGCATCTGGTCTTCTGCACAAAGAACATAGTTTCACAGCATTTACTGGCCAACTCCTCTCGGCCAGTTATCCAATCAATCCAGAGCTCTTCCTCATTCTTGAACAAACAAAACCAGAATTTGTTTCAGCAATTCAAGAAGCCTGTGGAGCCAATAGAAGCTCTAAGCCTTACACCGGAAAGATTCACCGAAGACTCGTGTTCAACTTGGTAAACGAAATCATTGGCCAGAAGATGAACATATGCAGATCCACAAGTCAAGCAGTAAAGTTTCTTCATTCAAGGAAGTTAAGCGGGTGGCAACTATTCAAGGATTTGTGTGCTGAGGTTGACAGACTCCAGCCTGAGAGATCGGCATGCTCTGAAGAGGATGAGGTTGGATACATGATGTCACTTGAGGATCATGTACTGGAAGACTGGATGAGCGTTGACACCGAGCTACATGGCATGGTTTTGGATATTGAAAGAAACATCTTCAAGGACCTTATTGATGAGATCATATGTGGTGAGGCTAGGGAGAAGATGCAATTTGGACAATGGAAGCTGCAGAGGCAGCTGGCGTTCAATAGTATAAACTAAACGTGCTTTGTAGTTGTTATTTACATTATTAAGAAATTCAGCAACTCGTAGATGTAACATTTTTTTTTCTGAAGACTAAACTGTAGGAACATAAATGATCCTCAATACTAGCTCGAAGCCATCAGCACTAGAAGAAGCAAGTAAATGAATATATAATATTGTTCATAGACTCTTCTGTGGATGTGACATTCTTTTGAATGAATCTTGTTATTCTAGACTACAGAAGCTACTGTTTCCTTCATGAACTGGTCATAAGGAGCAATAGTTTCATTCGATCTCCATCACTGCATCTATAAGGTATAGTAAAGGGGTGCTGCATTCCAGGAACATCTCGCACTGTTGTAGATAAAAGATGTCTCTTTGCCACTCTGCCACCTGCCAGGGTGGTGATGACATCCATTTGGAGTTGTAACCCAGTAGTCCCAAACAGTATACACACTCAAAAGAAGGCAGCAGACTTAGCCCGACAATAGCACGGACCCCACAAAGTAAACTGAATCAATAATTTGTACGAACACAACATTCATGCATTGCAGTGGAGGGTCTGTAGAAGCAGGTCATAAAACTGTGCAGCATAACAAACACTCAACGAGATAACTGTAGCAGAGTCAGTGCCAGTCTGCCAGATCGTCTAGTACACCAGACATGACACAGGACGCAAACTGGCAACGGAGAGGGAGATATGAATTGAACAGCCAAGGACGAGCATTTTCTGAAAGCGATAGAGCAATGCATACCTCCAACAACAGACCGCCATGCATGCCAATCTTCAACAGTGGCCACCCACAGGCCACAGCGAATGGAGTCAAGATTGCAATGATGCTCCACCACTCGGACCGATCTGGCCCAGAAAGAGTTTAACCACAGTGAATAGTGCCTTTCAGTACCGTTAAGATCTCAACGCAGCTTTTAGTCGTCCGAGATTCATCAGCTCGGACATGTGACCTGCAAAAAGGTCACGTGCAACGAGTTACGGTTCATGAGGGACGGACGAGGCAAGGGCCGCGCCAGATCCTACCTTCTTGTCACACGCGACGCCGCCTCGAGATATGGCATACAGCAGCTCGTGTTCTCAGGTGCGCTCCAGCCCGAGCGCGCCTCGCAAGCATTTCGCCGAGCATGATGCGGGCGTGCCGCTGACGAGTCAGCTAGGGACCAGGGGTACCGCGACCATATCGACACCACACCCTGACGGCCTCACCGGGTTTATCGCCCTGCGCCACTACAACGGGGGCGATACGGCGAGCTTCCCAGGGGCGTCCGCGCATTATTGAGGGCAACACGGCGAGCCCACCACCCCCGGCCCCGGTGGTGAGGTTGCTTCCGAGAGCGCGCGCTCGGGCAAGAGAAGCCGGTCCTGCTCCGCCTCAAATGGGCCGGATGAGTATTACTGGGCCGTGTCAGCCTGGCCTTCATGACAACAGAAGAAAGCCGCATGGGCCGCACCCGCACACCACGCGCGGCGGCCCCGCGGCAGTTTTCCTTTTCGCACGCTGATTGAGAAGCCAGAACCAGAAGGAAGCAAATCTTCGAGATGTCAAGTGGGTCCCGGACGCCAGAGACCAAACCAACTCGATCCCTAAACCCTTGTCCCTTTTCTTATAAACCCTTCGACCCCCGTCCTCTCTCCTCCCCCGCCTCCAGCCCCCGCGTCTGCGTCTCCGCCTCGCCAGCAAACTCGTTACCCTTCGCGTCGGCGATTCGCGGCGCTAGGGTTTTCCATCCCGTCGCAGGCGGAGCGTCGTCGTCTCGGCGGCGGCGGCGTCTCCGCGCCCTCCCGTTTTTAAGGTATACACATCCCCGATTCTCCCTCTCTCTATTACGCGTCTCGATCTCTCCGTGTAGGCTGATAATTAAGGCGTGCTCCGGTGATCGGAGGGTGTGTTTACGCCGTGCTCGTCGTGGATCTGTTGATGAAGAGTTTAGGGTTTCAGGTCTTTGATTGGTGGAGATTGGGCTCCGTGCGTAGAGAGATTTTGTGCGGTATGCGGGCGCGACCATGGGGAGGTTGGTTTGGGAATCGAATTGCTTTTACATTAGCATTGCGTTTCGTAGTTTCGGTGGGGCCATTTTGGGATGCTTTCGGATGTTGTACGAGATTTTGGATTCAGTACTACGCAATGCGCCTATGTGTTGGAAAACTCACCCATTAAGTGAAACAACGGATGCATTGCCTGAATTGCTCAGTTTGATGTCTTTGGTGTCGTGATCGTATCACCCTTATTTGTCTTGGATCCACATTGTTGGCACTTGGCAGTTAGCTCGCCTGGAGCATTATAAACAGCTTCATGTGCCAATAAGACACAGATATCCTTTTATTTCAGGATATTTAGTAGCATTCATGTTGTTTGTGCCATGGTCATAGGCAACCAGCGTTTTCCCACTGTCTTTGCTACCTGGCAATTAAGGAGCTCATAGCTGCATGCGTGTGTGCTAGGACAGCTAGATTAAAAGAAGCTATAATATATTTTGTATCTACTGTTTGTAGATTTTATTCTGAAATTTATATGATCTTCCTTGGTTTGTAGTTTTTTTAATTATGCCGCATCTACCTCAGGTCTTTCAAATACTAATTATCCTATGTCTGTGCAGCAACAATGGCCCTGCAAGATAACAGCTCAGCTGTTACTTATACTCCACAGCAGGTAATTTTTTCCCCTTTTGCTATAGACCAACTACTGATAATAGAACCTGTCAAACTGAATATTCATGGGTCTGCTTACAGGTTGCAACTGCATTTGTTAACCAATACTACCAAACTTTACGTAATTCACGAGAGCATGTCCATCGGTTCTACTCCGACTCCAGCACTCTTGGTCGAGAAGATTCTAATGGAAACATGACATCTGTAACCACACTGAATGTAAGTCCTCTGCAAAATTATGATATGAAAGCTATTAGTTGATGTTGAGAAGATTAAGGAATAAAGCTTGTTCCAATTTCAGAAGCTAAATTTCCATCCATGTAGATCTACCTTTACTATTTTAGAAGACTTTAAATTTTCATGCTAGCATATTGTAACCAGCAGGGTGCTTTTGTAACTTAATATCACACATAATTATCATAGTTATTAAGGTGGTAAGGCGACCTAAGTCGACAGACACCCTTTTTACCTTTTAAGCGATAAGGCGTAAGGCGTAAGGTGAGGCCTTTACTAATTTCTAAAAATACTTTGTAGTATGTAAAAATAGATAAAGAAATTCAGAATTATGTGTATATATCCTGGGCTGATTTCCCTCACCCACATTTCCTCTCAACTAAGGTAACAACTGGCCCAGCCCATAACCAACCAGCACCAGTACAATAACCTAACCCTAGCGTCCGTTTAGCTGCCCCCCCCCCCCCCCACATCGCCCCAGCTGCGCCCTCGCGTCCCGCCGGCACTGTGGGCGTCCCTCCCCCGCCCTTGCACCCCGCCATCGCGTCTCGCCGCCGCTGCGGCACACCTGGCCGCCACCCCTGGTGCCTCTGCTCGACAGGAGGGCCCGCCGCCTCTCCTCCAGAGCCCCCTGCCTCTGCTCCTCTGGATCTGCTTCGAGTTCCCCTGCTTCCGCCGCCGCTGCCCTCCCATGCTCCCGCCGTTTCCAAGTCGCCTTACCCAGGATTCTAAGGTGACGGGACGCCTTATCCTCGCCGGGCACTTTACTGCTTAAGCGTCGCTTAAGCGATGCCTTAATAACAATGATAATTATTATTGTGTATTGCAAAAGTTTCACCACTAATACCGAGCATGGATTTATACTAGAATAGTAAGGCACCAGGGGCTTTGAGCGCTAACTTTTTTTTTTATTTTCTGATCAATAATAATGTTAGCAAAGTCATAGGTCATGACATCTCGTCTTACTTTCTACATTGATTGTGGTTGTCTGATCAGCTTCTTATTTTGGTGCTTGAACAGGGCATCAATTCACAAATTATGTCTACAGACTACACTGGATATGTGATCGAGTTACAGACTGTTGACACACAGGCATCCTACATGGGTGGTGTGCTCATTTTGGTTACTGGATCCTTTACAACACCTTATGCTGTAAAAAAGAAGTTTACACAGTCATTCTTTCTTGCTCCACAAGGAAATGGAGCCTATTTTGTTTTGAATGATATGTTTAGATTTGTATCGGAAATACCATTGACTGTTATGGATGAAGTCCTGGCTGATCATGATAATGAAAGCACACAGAAAGACACTTCGCCAGCTGAGTCTGGTATGCTTTTCAATGTTTTTATAAAGTTGTGATAAATGAACTGTATACATTCAATTTTGTATGCTTTCTCATCATTGCTGACATTTCAATATTTGGCCAGAAAAAGCTTCAGCTCATGAAAGTATGGTCCCAGATTGTCCATCTACAGAAAGCTTGCCTGCCAATCATGTACTCACAAGTCTCGCTGCAAATGGTACTGGTGTTGATGTGTGCGCGAACGTGGTTAAAAATGTAGAAATGTCTCAGGCTGCTCCTACCCCAGCTCTGAAAGCTGCTACTACTGCTCCCGTTGAGAAGGCCACTCCAGCTCCTGCTTCAGCTGAGAAGGCTGCTCCTACCACCCCAGCTGAGAAGGCCGCTCCAGCTCCTGCTTCAGCTGAGAAGGCCGCTCCAGCTACTGCTTCAGCTGAGAAGGCCGCTCCTACCACCCCAGCTGAGAAGGCCGCTCCAGCTCCTGCTTCAGCTGAGAAGGCTGCTCCTACCACTCCAGCTGAGAAGGCTGTTCCAGCTCCTGCTCCACCTAAGGAGGTTATCAAGAGGACTTATGCATCCATTGTAAGTTCTTGAACTCCTGATTGGGAGTATCTAGAATGCTTTATTTATTATTATTAGATCATGCAGCACATGTGTTTAAAAGTATTGTTCTGCTAATGATAACTGCCTGCTGTTGATGACTTGTGTAGCTTAAGGAGATTAGGGAGGGCACACTGTCTGCACCTGCACCCACTGTCAAGCCTAGCCCAAGGCCAAAGGCAACTCAAAATGCAGAGAAATCTGCGGCGACCACCCCTCCAAAACCTGCCCAAGCTAATACTGCACCCCCAGACGAGAAAAGTATTCCTAAAAGCGAGAAATCTGATGGTTGGTTCTTTTTCTTCTACTTGTTTCAAATGAGTGTCCTTGTTATAACACTACCTCATTCTCCAGAGCCAGGGTATTCCGTTTATGTGAAGAATTTACCTCACAATGCAACTGTTCAAATGGTTGAACAAGAGTTCAGGAAGTTTGGTGCTATTAAAGCTGGTGGTATTCAAGTCAGGAACCGTCAGGTTGGTTAATTTTTTTGGTTTGAACCTCCATAAACCGTTTGCTTAATCACATTCTCTTGTTGCTGCAGTTTGAAGGTTTCTGCTTTGGCTTTGTCGAATTTGAATCGCAGCATTCCATGCAAGCAGCACTCGAGGTTATTTTAGACCTTTACTTTTTGATGTTTTATTCAAACTAGTGGTGTCAAGCTAAAGTATCTATTGGTAGCTAAACACATTCAGTATTTGATTTGGATCTGACCGTCCTGAGAATATGTTTGTTAAGTGTGATTCTAAATATTTTTGTATCAGAACTGTCATTTTTAGCAAAAATATTTGGAGTGTGTTTCATAGCATCGGCTAATATTTCCTTCAATTTATAGGCACATACAGTTTATTTCGGTTCAGTAGAATCATACATCCAGGAGAAACGAACAACAACACGAGGTAAGCAAGCATTCTCCTCTTGTCACTAATTAGCAGGTTTCCATAATTGTGACCAGACTCTAAGATTCACATATTGTTGAGTTTGCTATTGTAGAAGCTTATTTTACTGGTATAAAAGGAAGTACTAGTGACACAACGATAGGCACTGATAGACCGTTATAAAAATGCATTTACTGAGTTTGCTAGCAAGAACATTGACTGTATGGTGTCTGGATGTGTTGGACGGCTTTCCACCTTATTTTTATTATTTTTTGAGCAAAAGAAACATCAGGAAGGCCCTACTTTGATTTGCTGCAAATCAGTAGTTTCTTCAGCCAACATATTTCACTAGTTGTAGTAATAAAATATTAACATCCTGCGGCTAACTATTTTTCTTGGCCTTGCTAGTTGCCTCTAAGCTTTTGACTAATTTCATTTTGTTCTTGTTGGTTGGGGTCACATTTTGGTTGAATTCATTTGGCTTGCAGTTGTCAATGGTGTTATCATACGTGGTGATGACAATGGCAATAATGCTGGTGGCAGTCGGTTCCAGTCAGGCAGAGGTGGTTACCAGGGGGCAAACTTCAGGGGGCGTGGAGAGGGCTATGGAAGCAATGGCAGCTACCATGATTCAGGCCGTGGCCAAGGACCGCGGGGCAATGGCTACTACCAGAACAGGAACGGCTATCATCAGAATGCGAACCAACAGCGACGTCCCAGCCAGAACGGTGAGGGACATCCTGCCAAGCAAACACCGGCTGCTTCATAGACGTCATACGTAATCCATCAATAGTAGGGAGAGTTAGTTTTCCCCTCGGCGTTATTCTCAACCTGCTCCTAGGAACTAGCTAGGCAGTGCCAGAACATTACTGAGGGTCCTTTTGGCTCGAGTTCAGTGTGACTCTTGTTATGCAATGCCATTGTCATTTTGCAAAACTTTCTACCTGGTTATAGCCGTTATTGATTCTATGCCTCAGATTAGCCTCATGCTTGCTTGTGGTACCGGTTTCCAAGAAACTAAGCGGTCCTGTCTAGCTTTCTTAGCAAATTGCATCATGTCATGTTCACTCGTGTCGATGAAATTTGTCAGCGTCGATGCTGGGCTGTCTGTGCGCACTTGTCTAGCTCAGCCGGGCATAGGCCGGTGTCGCACGGGCGGCGACTTTGTGAGCCGCGCTGACTGGCCGACTCGTTTAGACCATTTGTACCAGCGTACTCTAAAGCATACTATATACAATATTCTTTTTCAGTGTATTCAGTGTTGTATCTTTCAGAGGTTGGGCTGCGGCCGTAACACACGCAGGTGGCAGGCATCGCATTCACTCACCTTTTTTCCTTTCCACGGAGCGGCATCAAATCCGGCCGCGATCCGCTTCGTCCCCCGCGGGTGACACATGTTCGTTCCCAGCTCCGTGGTCGCGTTGCCGACCCTGACCTGACACGTCGCCCGCACCACATACTATCCATGGTGGATTCCATTCCATTCCCTGTCGCGTCGTGCGTGCGCCCGTGTCCGTGTCACGCACATCCACGCATCCTATCGCAAGTGTGACTCGCAACTTGCACACCCCAGCCGGCCCGTCGTCGGTGCCGGCACATCGCACATGCTTGCGTGCGATGCATGTCGGCGTCATGTGAAAAGGAAAAAAATATGGAAGCAAAGAGAACGATAGGTGGTGAAACAAGTTGTGGCGAGTAACAGACCCCCTGTATACATGCATGAGCTGACAGGAGCTGCCTTGGGCACCATCTGCTCCAGCTTATCCTGCTTACGCAGTATATTCCAAATACGTACTACTACTAGCTAGTTTAGTACTCCCTCCTTTCCATATTATTTGTCGTTTAGAATAAGAATTCTAGTTCAAAATGAACTAAAATTTTTGTTCTAAACGACAAATAATATAGGAAGGAGAGTTCATTCATTCTCTGTCCCAATCTGCAAGCAAATAAAGTGCAGCGACATGATGAACTATGGCATGAGCGGCGCACATCGCTTGGGCCGTCACTACGCAAGTTGCGCGTATTATAGTGCCGCCAGGTGCATGCACGTACGCACGAAGCAGATCGAACACGACCCAATTACACTATCACACATGCATGCATTACTGGCTAGGTAGTAGATGATAGATCTTGCAAATTGCCAGAGAGACGGAGATGAAAGGACGAACAGGGTAGCAGCTAGCAGCAGCAAGTTGCAGCAGAAGATTATTCTTCTGGGCAATAATACTACTACATATTCTGCTCTGCAATTTGGCCAATACAAGGAGAGGATCCACACGACACGACACGACGACAGATACTTGTGCCTTTTGCGTTTGTGTAGCCAGGATTGTACCTGATGGATCCTTTTCACGTTCCTTTTCCGTGTTAAAAAAATTTATTATTTTGTAGTTCACAAATAAACTACAAAACACAAACTTTGAGGACGGAGTACCGGCGATCTGCTCCCCGCTTTTTTCTTTCGGATTTTCTACAGCACAGTCGACTGAAATTTCGAAAGGATTTGATGAGTCGTAGACGTGCTTCCACTGAAAGTTAGGGTCGGGGCTCCCGCCGCTGGCGTCGTCCCCCACCTCTCCCTTCGCCGTCGACGACATGGTTCCAGCCGCCATCCTCGCCCTGAGATTGCTGTCATGGCACACGAAGCTCCAAGTTGCCGTCCTCGCCCCAGTCGCAGTCGCCGTCCTCGTCTCAGGTGTAACCGTACTCTTCCCTCGGCCAACATTCGGTCCTTTGATTGCGATAGTAGATTTTGGCTGTAACCTGCTTGCAGTACCAGCTGCTTACGTAGGACTCGCTTGTTCTTTTCGTGACGGGAGGTAGCGCGCCGTACTTAGCACTAATAACAGACCTCATTATGACATTATTATGAGCTGCAAGTTGGCGATAAACAAGATTATTTAGCACTAATACGCATGAGTGTCCAACTATCGTGGTCGATCGTCGCCTGTGTTGGATCCAAGTTTTTTTTTTTTTAAATTTTACACATGTGGAAAGAAGCTATAGCTACGCGGTAAACATCACTGTCGTCCTTGTCGCCAAAATATGCACTGGTAACTTATCGCTGAATGTGATATCTTTTGCTGGATTTGGATCCTCGTCAAAATATGTACTGTAATTCTGTGGAGCACTGACTATATAGAGAGATAATTTTGGCCCGTCAAAAATTACCTCCTACCTAAAATATTTCGTAGATGCGCATACATGCAGCCTTTCGAGCCTTTGCAAGGTATTCCCTCTACCTCAAAATACTTGTCACTCATAACAAGAATTTTAGTTCAAAATAAATTAAAATTCTTATATTGAGTGACAAATATTTTGAGATGGAGAGAGTATTAATTTGTATAAAATTTTGCCACGTAATGTGCCTCGAAGAACAAAGATAACTAGCTGACATCTACAATGCTACATACATGTTACTTGAAACTAAGATGCTGCCTAAGTGTGGAGCTATATCTCGGTAACAGTAGAAAGCAACAAACTAGATTGCACTTCCTAAGTAAAGCCCATCATTGTGTTCTTTCTCACTAAGATGAAACACATAGCCTTGTTATATAATTATATTTACCTGGTTACACCCTTTCATATGATTTTGCAAACCAAATACATATAATGGTCTCGGCGGTATTTACTATGTGAGCTAAATACAACTAAGGTTGTAATAAAACCTAATTATTCTTATTAACACCATGCTCATAATTCTTCTATTTGTTTCAAAAAAATATATAAAAAAACATATTGGGTCAGAGTAACAGATGCCATTGTAAAATACATAAAACAGTAGAATATGTGAAAACCATACGCACTAGACTTGGAGCACACTGATGTAAAGAAAAAGTAGTTTATTTATGCATGATGCTAGTGAATACCCCCTCTTTTCACTCCGGATCCCACTCCCTACTACGCATCCACTACGAGGTGATACAGACCCGGTGACGACTCGACACAATGAAGGTTGCCCCGCACCAGGTGGATGGGATGACCTTATTGAAGCCAAACGATGGGCTAACTATCATCATCAAGACCTTTGGCAGTCCATCATTATGAGTGTTCCCCTAGGCTATATAAAGGAGGTCTCCGGGCTGAAGGAAGGGGAGGCCGGGTGGAAAAATAACATTTGGTAGAGGACCCCCAGAGCCTCGGGGAGCATGTCTGGCAAACTGTAGGAGATGGAAGAGCGCTTCAACACCTCTTCTAGCACATAAAGAAAATATTTTCAAGACAATACACAGAAGAGATGATGTAGTGTTGTTAGTCTCTTGGCGGTCGAACCTGGGTAAACTTTGATGTCTCCTTCCTCTGAATTGGCAAGAACCTCAACCACCTATCGAGATGTAGCACCCCTACCAAACCTTAGAAGGGGTGATCCAGCTGATCCCTCGTATGCCGACTCCCAACAGTCGACATCTCGATTTGGTCAAAGTTAAACATTTTCAATTTTGACTAATAATAAAATATTTATTAAAATTGACAACATATAAAAAATGTTATAAAATTTATCATGCAATATTAAACTATCATAATACATAACCTTCTCTATTTCAAATAATTATTAAGATATTATTGGCCAAAATTGAATAACTTTGATTTTGACTCCCCCAAAACACTAACATTTTTGGACGGAGGGATTATGTTCATCATTGAGACTACTTATCTTAACCTGAGGGGCAAATCCACCAGGGGTTCAAGGGGGGCTCTAGCGCCCCTACTATCTCCAACACAATGGAACCCCTCCTAAAATATAGGCAAGAGAAAGAAGAGAAAAAAGAGGAATGGTAAAGAAAGAGGAAGAAAATGAGAAGAACAAGGAGGAAAAAGGGAACCAACCTCTCCAATGTTTATTGTCTAGATCCACCACTGCTTAACCTGCTAATATAAGATGAAACAAGGAAAAACTAGTTGTCATCAACGTACTACTTCATATAAAGGAAAAATCATTCACAATGTTTCGACCACCATTAAAAAATTACAACATCATACACTTTTTGAAGGTTTTGAGAAGTGATGTATGCCTTTAATTTTTGCAAATATTTATGATGCTAATACGCTCATCATGATACCGAACAAGGAAAGACTAGGTGTCATTTACATAGTGCTTCATAAATCAAATTATATTTATGGTGCTAATACGCTCATCAAAATGCCTATAGTATTGGAAAATATTTATGATGCTAATACGCTCATCATGGCACTGAACAAGAAAAAACTAGCAGTCATTTACATAATGCTTCAAAACTCAAAATTGCTTTAGTTTTGGAAAATATTTATGATGCTAATATGTTCGTCATGATATTGAACAAGGAAAAACTAGCTGTCATTTACATACTGCTTCAAAAATCAAAATATGATATTGGCTCACATATCTATGCAATAGAAAGCAACTTATGATGCACTTGCTAAACATGTATTCAATCATGTTCTTCATTTTAATGGTTAAGTAGAACCCTTTTTTTGGGTAGTTAGAAAACTGAACCTTTTTAGACTTTAATTCTGGAAACTGACCCCTTTTCCAAATTTTGGAAAAAGCGGACCTCTTTTTGAGACTCAAACTGGTTGTCAGACCCTCTTTCCACAATCCATCAGTTGAAGCCTTATTTTTAAAACAAAAATAAATAAAGAAAATAAAAATTGTCTTGCCACTCACTATCTCTGCTGTTGCACATCACTGGTAGAGAGAAAAAAATGTGCAACTAGGCACCAAACAACAGGGTCATCCAACAGCGGGAAGCAACGATGAGAGCCCATTACTGACCCGTTGTCCTGTTTGAATCTGACAGGGTCAATCTGCCGACCTACATATTGTTTTCCTAATATTTCCAATTTGAGGCCAACATCGTACAAAATCGATCTCCCCGCCTCGAAGATTTCCCGGATCGCCTTGCGAACGGAGGTGTTTGTAGCCGGTTGTGCGATTCATGGTCTTGTGACCCATGCTATGGCTACGGAGCAACCGAGCCAGGATTCACGGTAGTAGCTGCCCCTTCTTTCCATAGTCACTGGTTAGAAGCTAACACTGGCGGCTTGGAGCCTCTTTAGCTGGTCTGTGGGATCATGACACCACATTGTATGCCTTGTTTTCTCTCCTGTTTCAGACTGCAAACCTTCTGTCTCAGAAGGGTGAGAGGGCATAGGAATAAAAAACAAAACATGTCAAGTCTTTCCTCATATCGATTCCATTATCCTTTTGTACACTTAATTTGATATGATAAAAGTTATTTTATCTAGTTTAGAGACGTACACTCAAAATACTGAAGAAAGAAACATAAACCTTGTATGTAAACAGAAAAATATTTGTGGCGCCTCACGATACCAACCATTGATATCTACCAGCAAAACAACCTTTGTCTGTATAGAATTCATTTTTTGTTTCATATCTTTCAGTTTTGAACTTTTGAGTCAGCTCTTGCACAAAAACAACTTGTTCCCTAATCTTTTTCTTTCGTGCACTTCATCTAACATTGTAAAGCTACTTTTTCTTATTTGAAACGTTTACTACAAAAACAGCAACAACCAAGCCTTATTTAAAACGTACACTCTAAATACTAAAAGACACGCATAAAACCTGGAGATTAGGAGTATATTGCTTCACAAGACTTATCCATGAGAAAAAACAAAATTTGCCTGCTCCAAATTCACTTTGGTTGTATGTAAACAAAAAAACCAACCCGTAACGCTTCACAAGACCAACCATTGATACCAACAGGCAAAACAAACTTTGTCTGTATATAATTTATCAGATCTTTTGTTTCATTTCTTTCTGTTTTGAACTTTTGAGTCATCTCTTGCACAATAAATAGCTTGCTCCTTAATCTTTTTCTGTCGTACACTTCATCTAACATTGTAAAGCTACTTTTCCTTATTTGAAATATACATTGCAACAATAACAACCATGCCTTATTTGAAACGTACACTCTAAATACTAAAAGACAAACATAAAACCTAGAGATAAGGATAGCAATGACTCACAAGACTTATCCATGGAAAAAAAATTGTCTGCTCAAAATCCACTCACAAGACTTATCTGATCTAGTTTGAAACACACACTTAAGACACTGAAAGACAAACATGGAACCAGGATATATGAAGGAAAAGCAAACACTCAAAATACTAAAAGACATAGAACACTTTTTCGTGTGGCTCAGACTCCTTTTGAGCCGAGCGGGTCGGTGGAGCAGTCGGGACTGGCTTGATTTGATTTTTTCCTGCACACCACCACTCAGAATTGCATGGTGACTTATAGTCGCTACCATAGGTTGTATCTAGTATGTCGTAAGATGCGGATGTAAAATGAAAGTTCAAACCTTCCCCGGTTCATCATCCATTACTCGTTAAGATTCATGCATCCAATTCATTGTACCGCTAGCCTCAAGATTTTGATAAGTACGTACACCATATTGGTGGGGTAGCATGGAGATAACAAAAAAATAATGGATGTATAAGTAGCATATCATGATCGAGAGGAAATAAAAAATAGCATGAATAAATTCTTAGGTGCATCGTTTATTTCCAAATATTTCTATAGGTACTATCATGTTGTGTTGTAATCTGACCATCCATATAGTGTGTCAATTTGCCATTCTTCCGACTGATTGTTATTCTAAGAAAAAAAATATGGTTTTCATTTCCAAGATAATTTTCGCGTTTTTCTCTAAAATTTATTTATTCACCACTTGATATGTTATTCAAATTCTTCACCTTCAAAAATCTTTACATGCATTTATTTTCACGCTCCTCGTGAGTCATCAGCCAACACGTCAACAACCTACTTTCTCCTATCATCTCATGTGCCTCCAAGATAAATGGCCCTGTCCACCCACCCCCCTTCAAAAATCACAGGCTACACGCCTCCACCTCGCTCCCTTGGGCGACACGGGCGGTGCCCAAATCCTAGCACCACCGCCCCTACCCCCCCTCTCCCCGTCGCGCCGCCGCCGGAGTAAGTCATTGGGAAACCCGTGTGGCTTGTGAGGATGGCGGCGGTGGGGTGTTAACCCGCTTTTGGAGCGTGTAGATGTCAGATCTATGTTGGGGACATCATGATGGGAGATGTTGGCGTGTGCAAGTTGTAGTGATGGTGTGTGGTCATCGGCTCGTTGTGGGGAAGAGAGTGTGGTGGTGGGAGGTCGATGTTGCATGGGAGGCATCACGCTTGGTGGAAACACGCCGGCTTGTGGCCGCCGGATCACCGCCATGGCACGATAGACGGTGGTCATCGACGTTAAAGAAGACTAGATCCGGGTGCCTCCAATCCGGATCTGGGAGAGATGTGACCTTGGACGCTCTGTGCGTGTCGATGCACCTACCAGCTTACCCAGGAGGGGGGTTGGTCCAGATTTTGGGGTTGATGACGGTGGCACCAGGTATGATATTTTCATTAATTTTGCTTTTTTCTGAGTCATGGATCTATTGTGATACCAATTACCTTCAACAGTATCTGATTAGATTGGTCCTATTCTCTTTCCTTTTATTAAGGTTTCCACCATGATCCTTGCGAGGAGCTGGAGTTCGAAGGCTAGAACCCACAAGACAACTCCTGGGCATCATCAGAGTTGGCACTGTAACGCAGGCGGATGACTTGGTGGAGTTCATAGAGTTGCGGTGCTCTAGCCGCTTGCGCTTGGCCACCAGGCACCTCTGGCACTGCATAGCCTTCCGCTGCAACCGAGCATCATCGTACTTGGTGGGCAACGAGGAGGTGCGATGGAGCAGCGGGGGCAGGGGCACCACGGTGGCGGGATCATCGCCGCCGATGCCGGACAACGAGGAGGTCGACGCGACAAAGGAAGCCCGCGTCAGGCACTGCCTCTTCGCGTTGCGCGTCAGGTCGGTCCTGAAGCGGTCGCCCACGGAGAGACCCAGGCTGAGCTCGATCCCGTCGGTGTTGTCGTCGGCAGAGCTCCCGACCTTATCTTGTGGCGTGCCGAGCTCCCTGCCGAGCACGTCCATGAAGTCTCTCGAGATCATGGAAGCACTCTAGCACAACCACTTTCTTTCAAAAGGTATGCCATTCTACTGCAGCCAACTTGCCCGATCAATTTGAGCAACAAGTTACTTTCCCGTTTTATTTTGTTTGACGTTGGTTAGTTCCAAATTAAACTAACCAGTGTTAAATAAAATAAAACAAAGTACATTGCCGCTCAGGTATCAACCTGAGTCCAACTTCAACATTGACTGGAGACGTGACCGTGGCACAAACTTATTTCTGGTAAGTAAAAATAAACATATCCAAGTCATAGGAGTTCTTACCTTAGTTTTTCATTTAGCAATAGCGACTTACTAAATTCCATTGCTTAAACAAGAAAAAACATTATATACTTTACTTGAACCAATAATATTCTCATGAAAGTTTTTCTTGGATAAAAATATTTGTAGATCCTATACGAATTCTTGTAGATTTTCGTTAGACCAGCATTTCTAAGAAGGGTGTTATCGTTAATATAGTACTGTAGTAGACATGCGCCGGATTGGGCTGCACACCTTTTGGGTCTCATCTTTAATCGAAAAACATAGTATGCTTTTAGTCATTTCACCTCCACCAATGGCCGGTACTACAGCAGAATCCTCCGGGACGTGTCAGGCGTGACAACCCACCGCACGAGCAGACCCGAGCCGAGTTGAGCGAACGCAGCTTCAGTGCTCCCGTTGTGTGCTCTCCTGCGTACTCCCATTACGTGACATTATGGTATTGGTTTATCTTTTTTATGTAGACCCCACATAAAACATGGTATGTACTCAGTGAACCAATAAAATCGTGACATCTCACGGGAGTACAACCGGGAGCACGAAACTGGAAGTACTGAAGCCTCATTGGAGTTGAGCCTGGCTGAGCCCGCGAGGCCGCGACTGCGCGGCTGGGTTCGTTCCAGCGCAATCAGCGTTGTCCGACGCGTGGCCACGCGCCATGCGTTCTTAGTCCCATCTGACTAGCCTCCCCCCTTATAAAAGCAAATTTCCGTTCCAGTTTAGTCGCCGAAAAAATCAGAAAAAAAAACTCTGTGTTTGTTTAACGGAGGCGAATCAAAGCGATTAGAGAAAGTCAGAGAGGGACGCGAAGGCCTCGTTTCCTGCCGTCTTGTTCCTCCCGTGCTCCGGCTTCCTATCCGGCAACACTGTGGGGTGCGTGAGATCTGTTTGCTCGAATTCCGTTTGCTTTGTTATCGTGTTCTCTCGATTTCGTTGTCCGGACACCGTTTCTTGGGTGTTGCAGTGCTCTGTGCCCGTGAATTCTCTGTTTCTAGAGGAATTCGCGGCGCGGGTAAGGTTTTTTGTGAGAGTAATCTGGTGTTCGTGGATCTTGCTCTGGCCAAGCAAGGTAACCTGCTGCTTTTTTCGCTGTGATTTGTTTGCGATTGACACGAGTTCGGTTTCTTTGCAGAGGAGTGGCTTTTGGGAGGTGGTCCGTGCCGGAGTGCTTCCATGGCCTCGAAGGACTTCCTGGGCGTGTTCGTCAGGAAGCTGGGCACGCCGGAAGATAAGGCCGGGAGCTCTGCCTGCGAAAACCCCGACGAGATCGAGCTCAGCCTGGGTCTCTCCCTGGGCGGCCGCTTCGGGACCGACCCGACGCGCGACGCGAAGAGGCAGTGCCTGGCGCGGTCTGCCTCCGTCGCGTCGACCTCCTCGGTTCCCGGCATCGGCGGCGACGACCTCGCCACCGCGGTGCCCCCGCCGCCGCTGCTCCAGCGCACCTCCTCGCTGCCCACCGAGCACGACGAAGCTCGGTTGCAGCAGAAGGTTATGCAGTGCCAGAGGCGCCTGGCGGCCAAGCGCAAGCTGCTGGAGCGCCGAACCTCTATGAACTCCAGCAGGTCGTCCGCCGGTGCCAGCCGCGACGACGCCCAGGAGCCGTCCGGCGGGTTCCAGCTCCGGCGTTCCTCGTCAAGCTTGCCAGAGCAAGGTAACCTCCACTATTTTATCGCGCTTATCCGGTCCAATTTCAGCAAATGCGTGTCATCTCTGACTTGAGGGACTCTATTCTGAATGCATAGTTTTACTTTTTTAAACGAATCTGAATGGATAGTTTGTGTTTGAGTCTATTTTGGTATGTTACTGTAGTAAACTTGGACATGAAACGCTGGCATCTGACAACTCGTGTGCCTTCAGGTGGTAGTGGTAGTGGTGGTGCTGATGCGAGGAGCTCATCATCGTCAGCTATCAACAACACATCTTCAGACAACAGTGGCGTCCAGAACAACTCCCTTCCTCCGGCGTCATCTTCCGGGACTGCTGGCGCTGGGCCGCCGAGCAGCAGCACGCGGGCGGAGCAGCCCCTCCGGTCCCTGACGATGAGGACGGCGAGCACCGGCGACTTCCGGAAGACACTGATGGAGGGGATGCCGATGGTGTTCTCGAGGCTGGAGGGCCCCAACGCCCGGCGCGTCGACGGGTTCCTGTACAAGTTCGGCAAGCAGGCGAGCGACGTGCGGATCGTGTGCGTCTGCCACGGCAGCTTCCTGACCCCGGCGGAGTTCGTGAGGCACGCCGGCGGCGGCGCCGACGACCTCGCCCACCCGCTCCGCCACATCATCGTCAACAAGCAGCCGTCCGAGTTCTTGTGAGCGTGCGAGCTAGCGCCCGGGACAGAAGCTTAAACCCATTTTCTTGTATTTTCGGATAGAGCTTTACATGGTCAGATTATACTAGTTACTTTTAGGTGTTCCCTGCCACTCTCAACGCGGTGCAGTGCAGGGCCTGAGATGGTTGCTCTGTAACAGCAAAGTTAAAGGGCCTGAGAGGTTAACAATGCAATGTCCCAAGTGGATCTAATGCTGGTTCAGTTGATGCACTCGACTGAAGTGTAACCATGCAACGTCGCAATCTTCCTGGAAGGCTTGGTTTCTGTAGCTAGCCCTGTAGTAAGTCTTGAAATTAAAGAAGCGACCGAAATACTTATCTTAACCTGACAATATTTGACTCTATGAAACAAGAGAAAGCTTGTTGTCATCTACGTACATACTACCTCCGTTGTGAAATAATTGCCGTTTCAGACAATCAAAAGAATTAAAAATAAATTAACGAAGGTTGTTCTAACGACAAACAAATTGAAACGGAGGGAGTACTACTTCATATAAAGGAAACGCGATCACGTTGTTTTCGGCCATCATTAAAAAATTATCTCCATGCCCGAATGGATGTGGTACTGATGTAATCAGTACGTATGTAAACAACATGGTACCCTTTTTCAAGGTTTGAGAAGTGACATATGACTTTAGTTTTGGCAAATATTTATGATGCTAATATACTTATCATGCTATTGAACAACGAAAAACTAGCTGGCATTTACATACTACTTTAAAAGTAATAATGTAAGATGTTGGCTCGCATCTCAGCGGAATGGAAAACAACTTATTATGCACTTGCTAAATTTATAGTCAATCATATTTTTCATTGCAATGCCTAAGTTGGACCCTTCTTTCTTGGGATAATTATAAAATTAAAACCTCTTTTTTTGGACTTTAATTTCGAAAATTATTTTTCAGGTTTTTTGATTTTAATTATGAAAATAGACCTCTTTTCTAGGATTTGCGAAAAATGACCTTATTTTGGGACCCAAGTCATTGTCAGACACACGTTCAATAGTCATAATATAAAATGTTGCCTCACGTGTGAATGGAACAGAAAGCAACCCAATATGCACTTGCTAAACTAATAGCCAATCATATTCTTCATTGTAATGTGAAATTCGAACCCTTCTTTTTTGGGTCAGTTACAAAACTGAACTTTTTTTGGGGTCAGTTACACAACTGACCCTCATTTTTGGATTTTAATTCCTAATACGGGCCTCTTTTCCGGGTTTTGCAAAAACGGCCCTATTTTTTGCGACCGGAGTGGTCATCATACCCACTTTAAAAAATCATAATGTAAGATATTATCTCATATCTCCATGGAGAAGAAAGCAACCTATTATGCACTTGCTAAACTTATAACCAATCATATTCTTCATTGTAATGCTAAAGTTGAAACCTTCTTTTTGGGTCAGTTATAAAACTGACCCTCTTTTTTGGGTCAGATACAGAACTGACCCTTTGTGGAGGGCTTTAATTCTTAAAATGGGCCTTTTCCAGGTTTTGCGAAAACGGACCTCGTTTTTGGGACCCATGGTGGTCATCAGACCCACTCTCAAAAATCATAATATTAGATATTGCCTCACGTCTCTATGAAAAAGAAGGCAACCTATTATAATGTAAGATGTTGGCTCACATATGATTGAATAGAAAGCAACTTATTATGCACTTGCTAAACTTATAGCCAATCATATTCTTCATTGAATGCCTAAGCGGAACCCTTCTTTCTTGGGGTAATTACAAAATTGAATCTCTTTTTTGGACTTTAATTTCAAAAACTAATTTTTAGGTTTTGAAAAAAATTACCTCTTTTTAGGCATATAGTGGTCGTTAGACCCACTTCCAAAAATCATAATGTAAGATGTCGTCTCACATCTATGTGAAATAGATAGCAAACTATTATGCACTTGCTAAACTTATAGTCAATCATATTCTTCATTGTAATGCTTGAGCAGAACGGTCAGTTACAAAACTAAATTTCTTTTTTTTTTACTTTAATTCAAAAAATAGACCCCTTTTCCAGGATTTGCAAAAAATCACCTTATTTTGGGACCCAAGTCATTGTTAGACCCACTTTCAAAAATCATAATATAAGATATTGCCTCACATCTGAATGGAACAGAAAGTAACCCATGATGCATTTGCTAAATTTATAGTCAATCATATTTTTCATTGTTATGTTAATGTTGAACCCTTCTTTTTTGGGTAAGTTACAAAATTGTACCTCTTTTTTGGGTCTGTTACAAAACTGATCCTCCTTTTTGGAATTTAATTCCTAAAACGGGCCTCTTTTCCACATTCTGCAAAAAAAATCCACATTTTTGGGACTCGGAGTGGTCATCAGACCCACTTTCAAAAATCATAATATAAAATATTGGCTCATATCCATATGGAAAAGAAAGCAACCTATTATGCACTTGCTAAACTTATAGCCAATCATATTCTTCATTGTATGCTAAAGTTGAAACCTTCTTTTTGGGTCAGTTACAAAAACTGGACCTCTTTTTTTGGGGGTCAGTTCACCCTCTTTTTGGACTTTAATTCCTAAACGGGCCTTTTTTCCAGGTTTGCAAAACAGACCTTATTTTTTGGGACCTCATTTTTTCCAACTTGCTCTCTAATATTTTTATGTCGTGCACTACATCTAACATTGTAAAGCTTTTTTTCCTTATTTGAAACATACAGTCTAAATACTAAAAGGCATACATAAAACCTATAGATAAGGACAGAAATGATTCACAGGACTTATCGATGAGCAAAAAACCAAATTTGCCAGCTCAAAATCCACTTTATCAAGCGTTTCACGTATTTGCTTCAAAAGGTTCTTTATCTAGTTTATAAAATTATACTCAAAATATAGAAGAAAGAACATGAAACTTGTAGGTAAACAAAAAACACCTTGTGATGCTTCAGAAGACCAACCATTCATACCAACAAGTAAAACAAACTTTGTTTGTTTATTATTAATTATTTGTTGCATGTCTTTCTGTTTTGAACTTTTGAGTCAGCTCTTGCACAATAAATAGCTTGCAGCCTAATCTTTTTTATGTCGTGCACTTCATCTGATATTGTAAAGCTATTTTTCTTTATTTGAAACGTACAGTCTAAATACTAAAAGACATACATAAAATATGGAGATAAGGGTGAAAATGATTCACAAGACTTACCCATGAGCAAAAAAACGAAAATTGCCAGCTCAAAACCACTTTATCAAACGTTTGATATCTTTACTTCAAAAGCCAAGTCGTTTCTTGCGGGATGAACAACTTGTTTCTCTAATGATTTTCTTTCACATGTTTTATCTGATCTAGTTCGAAATGCACACTCAAAACACTAAAGACAAAAATAAAACCAGAAGATATGAAGAAAACACATGCACTCAAAATACTTAAAGATATGCATGAAATGGACACTCAAAATAGATGGCTTTTTCGCCTGGCTCAGCCACCTTTTGAGCCAAGCCGGTCAGTGGAGCTGTCGGGGTTAGCTTGAGTTGATTTTTTTTACTGCACACCGCCACTTGAAATTGCATGGTGATTTACTGTCGCTAGCACGGATTGTATCCAGTATGTTGCAAGATTTGGATTTAAAATCAAACCTTAAACATTTTCCATTTCATCATCCATTACACATTCATATTTTGGTGCATCCAATCTGTTGAACCACTAGCCTCAACAAGTTGACGAGTACATATAGCATAATAGTGGAGTAGAGTAGCAAAAAAATAATGGTTGTATAAGTAGCATATCATGATCGAGCGAAAGTGAAAACAGCGACATAAGGTTAATTTGTTTAGCATTTAACTTAAATGCAACATTTATTTCCAAATATTTTTATGGAACTATCCTGTTTGGTTGTAATCTAAGCATCCATATTGTGTGCCAATTTATCATTTTTCCGACTAATTATTCTCCTCGAATAAAAATATAGTTTTCATTTCCAAGATGATTTTCATGTTTTTTTCTCTAAAATTCATGACTCACCCACTTGATATGCACTCAAATATCTTACATTTGTAAATCTTTACATGTATTTATTTTCAGACTCCTCGTGAGTCGTCACCCAACATGTCAACAACCTATTGTCTCTTATCCTTCCACTTCCATGCAAGGTAAATGACACCCCCCACCGCCTCTAGGAAAAAATATAGGCTACACGCTCCCAGCGTCACTCTCTTGGGCGACACGGATGGTGCCCAAATCCTATCACGCCCGCCCCCACTTCCCCCTCTCCCTGTTGCGCCGCCGCTAGAGCAAATCATCGGGAAACTCGTGCGGTATGCGAGGATGGTGGCGGCGGGGCTTTAACACATTATTGCAGTCTGTAGAAGTCAAATCTGTGTTATAGGCATCATGATAGGAGACGTCGGCATCTGTAAGCACCAGTGATGGCATGTGGCCGTCGGCTCATTGTAGGAAGGTGTGGCTGGTGGTGGGATGTCGATCCTGCACTGGAGGCATCACATCTGGTGGAAACACGTTGGCTCGTGTGGCCGTGGGCTCACCGCCATGGCTCGACCGACGACTATCATCGACATTCAAGAAGACTAGATCTGGGTGCCTCCAGTCCGAATCCAGGAGAGGTGAGACCTTGATCGACGCTCTGCGCATCCGTAGTGATGAGGCTCAACGGTGAGCAGCCAACTATGTTGACTAGTGGGCGAAAGATTACGCGAAATGCATGGAGGTGACAGGCATGTCGATGCACCTGGATAGGTGGGTTGATCCTGATTTAGATATTGACTATGGTGGCATCAAGTATGCCATTTTCATCAATTTTACTTTTTTCCAGCTCACGAATTCATATAAATTGTGTTACCAATTACCTTCAATAGTGGTGTTTGATTAGATTGATTCTATTCTCTTTCCGTTTTTTTAAGGTTTCCACCAGCAATCCCTGCAAGGGGCTGGAGTTCGAAAGCTACAACCCGACGGATGGCTCCTGGGCGTCATCGCGCTACCACCGACGGATGACCTACTGGAGTTGATAGAGTTTCGATGCTCCAACCGTTTGTGCTTGGCCGCCAGGAGCCTTTGGGACTACATAGCCTTTCGCCGTAACTGAGCCTCATCATACTAGGTGGATAGCGAGGAGGTGCAGTGGAGTGGCAGCAACGGATATTCGCGGTAATGAGGTTCTGGCTGCCAATGCCTCTTTGTGTGGTGCATGGGTCAATGACGAAGCGGACGCCCAGGAACAGAACGATGTTGAGCTCGAAATCGTCGGGCTTGTCGCCGGCAAAGCTCGCAACCTTATCTTGCGGTGCACCGGCCTCCCTACCGAACGTGACCCAAGAAGTCCCTCGAGCTATGGAAGCACTCCGGCGCAATCCCTTCCTCACAAAGACCATTCCATTCTGCTGCAAGCAACTTATCTCCATCACAATCAATTCGAACAACAAGTTACTCGCTCTATTTCATTTTATTTGACAGAACTGACCAGCTTCAAAGAAAATGAAACGGAGGAAGTACAATATTTATCAGATCACCTTGGAATCCAAATTCAACATCGACGGGAGACGTGGTGGTGGCACAAACTTATTTCTGGTGAGTAAAAATAAGCATATTCATGTCCTTCGTAGTTTTTTCATTTAGCAACAGCTACTTACTAGATTCCCTTGATTAAATAAGAAAAAGCATTATATACTTTACTTTGAACCAATAATACATATACATCTGGTGAAAGTTTTTTCTTGGACAAAAACAAATGTAGGTCCTATGCGAATTATTTTAGATTTGTATTAGACCAGCATTTCTTGGTCATAACCTCTGGATATTTTATTTATCTTAAAAAAATTAGACCAGCATTTCCAGAAGGATGTTATCGTTAACTATGCCTACAGCCGTCCGGTTTAGACATGCTCTAGACTAGGCTGCACACATGATAGCAGTAGATTGCAAACCTTATTTAATCTCATCTTTCGTTCGAAAAAAAAAATACTCCTACATGCTTGTAGTCTTTTCACCTCCACCAATGACCGGTAGCACAGCAGAGCCATCCGGAGTGTCTGGCCCGACACCGCGCAGCGCAGCCGAGCCGAGTCGAGCCCGAGACTGCGCGGCTTTGTGCCTTTGTTGTTCCAGCGGAATCAGCGTTGTGCGACGCGTGGCCACGCGCCGTGCGCTCCGTCCCAGCCTCCCCACTATAAAAGCCGATTTCTGTTCCAGTTTAATCGCAAAAAAATCAGAAAAAAAACTATATTTTTGTTTAATGGAGTCGAAGCAAAGCGATTAGGGGAGACAGAGAGGGACGCGAAGGCCTCGTTTCCTGCCGTCTTCTTCCTCCCGTGCTCCGGCAACACTGTGGGGTGAGTGAGATCTGTTTGCTCGAATTCCAGTTTGCTTTTTTATCGTGTTCTCTCGATTTCGTTGCCCGGACACCGTTTCTTGGGTGTTGCGATGCTCTGTGCGCGTGAATTCTCTGTTTCGAGAGAAATTCGCGGCGTGGGGGGAGCTTTTCTTTTATGAGTAATCTGGTGTGTTCATGGAGCTTGCTGTAGCCAAGCAAGGTAACGCGCTACTCGTTTCGATGTGAATTGTTTGTGACTGAAACGAGTTCGGTGGCTGTGCAGAGGAGTGGCCTCTGGGAGGTGTGGTCCGTGCCGGGGTGCTTCCATGGACTCCAGAGACTTCCTGGGCGCGTTAGGCAACGAGGCCGGGAGCTCTGCCGCCGGCGACAAGGCTGAAGAGATCGAGCTCAGCCTCGGTCTGTCCCTAGGCGGCCGCTTCGGCACCGACCCGGCGCGCGACGCAAAGAGGCAGTGCCTGGCGCGGGCTTCCTCCGTCGCGTCGACCTCCTCGGTGCCCGGCATCGGCGGCGAGGACGACCTCGCCACCGCGGTGCCCCCGCCGCCGTTGCTCCACCGCACCTCCTCGCTGCCGGACGAGGCTCGGTTGCAGTTGCAGCTGAAGGCGATGCAGTGCCAGAGGCGCCTGGCGGCAAAGCGCAAACTGCTGGAGCGCCGGAACTCTATCAACTCCAGCAGGTCGTCCGCCGGTGCCAGCCGCGACGACGCCCGGGAGCCGTCCGGCGGGTCCCAGCTCCGGCGCTCCTCGTCAAGCTTGCCAGAGCAAGGTAACCAAAACTCTTAATGCGCTTATCCGGTCGAATTTTTCATTCCCGGGCCTGTGTTGGTCGCTAGTTCTTGATGATGCATCAAAGGTTGCTGCGTTGTGTAGATTTGGTTGGACGGTGTCCGGTTTCATTAGGTAGGAGATGCGTAAGCAAAGATCATCTAAGTGAAGCAGGTTTAATGGCATATGGATCTTTACCCCTGGCTTTGCGATTTCAGTTACTATGCCTGATGTCATGGACATTCACGAGCTGTTCTTGTTACCTTGCCGTGTTTAATTAGAAGAAATCGTTGTGATGTTGTTGATGGTTTCGTGGTTTGGACGACGCTCTTAGCTAGAGGTGTGGGTAGCTTGGGATGGCCTGATCTGCCTGTCGTAGGAATTCTGCTTGTCATGTCCCGTCATCGCCTAGCTTGTTTCAATAATTTGGGAAAATTGTTTCAGACGTTAGCTTTTGCAGTAGATATGGATTGCCATTTTCAGACAGCGGCGATGCCTTGACAAACTGAATCAGGTGCAGGTTTTCAGATAGCACTGCTTGTTTTGTTCCCATTGCTGTCACTTGCACAAGTTTGTTTTGGGCATGGTGGTTTATAGTGATATTCTATACAAAGCAGGTGGACATGCCTCTTATGAGAGAACTCGGTTGTTAAAGTTAATCTGCATTTGCAATGATAGGACAATACTCCCTCTCGATCATTTTATTTGACGTCCGGACACAGTTTCGTAGTTGTTTTCTAGTTGAGTTTACTGTCGGAAACGTCAATTATAAAATCGGGAGGGAGTACATCATTAGGTAGCAGATCATTAGACTGATCATTGTCCGGGCTACTGCGTGTGTTTCGCTTTATGCATTGTCCATTGACAAGGTTCAGTTTAGGGAAAACTTCACATTCCTGGTAGGTCATCTTGTTTCGGTTTTTTTTTTGTCAGACTTCTCACGTTTTCTACACTGAATGCATTCAGGTGCTAGTGGTAGTGGTGGTGCTGATGCGAAGAGCTCATCAGCGATGAACACATCTTCAGGCAACAGTGGCGTCCAAAACAACTCCCTTCCCCCGACGCCGCCATCTTCCGGGACTGCTGGGCCGCCGTGCAGCAGCACGCGAGCGGAGCAACCGCCGCCGCGGCTACACACCCTCCGGTCCCTGACGATGAGGACGGCGAGCACCGGCGACTTCCGGAAGACACTGATGGAGGGGATGCCGATGGTGCTCTCGAGGCTGGAGGGCCCCAACGCCCGGCGCGTCGACGGGTTCCTGTACAAGTTCGGCAAGGCGGGCGACGTGCGGATCGTGTGCGTCTGCCACGGCAGCTTCCTGACCCCGGCGGAGTTCGTGAGGCACGCCGGCGGCGGCGCCGACGACCTCGCCCACCCGCTCCGCCACATCATCGTCAACAAGCAGCCGTCCGAGTTCTTGTGAACGTGCGTGCGTGAAGGAGGGTGGACTGGAGTGTACCAGCGCCCGGGACAGAAGCTTAAAACTTCTTTTTTCATTTTCTTATATAGTTGTCAGATTATACTAGTTACTTACCATGTTTAGGTGTCCCCTGCCACCCTCAACGGGGTGAAGTGCAGGGCCTGAGATGGTTGCTCTAGAACAGCCAAGTTAAGGGCTTGAGAGGTTAACAATGCATTGTTCCAAGTGGATCTAAGACCATCCGCAGTGGCATACTGTAAAGCATACTGGATACACTGTTTCGCAGTGTAATTTAGAGTACGTACTGTAAAAGCTGAAGGAGAATAGTGTATAGAGTATGCTTTAGAGTATGCTGGTGCAGATGGTCTAATGCTGGTTCAGTTGAGGCACTCGACTTCTGTAGCTAGCCTAGCCTTCTAGGACTAGGAGGTCGAGAAATGGAAGAATGGGAAGGGGCGGAATGACAAGACTACCCCTGTAAATTGCACGGAAAGTGTCATCCATTATTGTCGTGGGACCCCTGGTCGCCTGCCGAGTCATCATCATATCATCGCACTGTTGATTAGGTGCAGCCCCGGACTTCTGAGGTGACAGCATGCAATCCAGCCGTTGATTCGGACACGCCGTCGTCGTCGTCGTCACAGGAACGCCGGCGATGATATCTGGCGCGAACGCCGGACGCGCGTGTTCCGGCCACTTCCGACGCGGCCAGCTCTCGGTTTGTTCCGCCCACTGGTGCAGCGGTGCTGCGGGGTGCGTCTCGAGACGAAGACATCGCTGCGAATGTCGTATTAAACCAAGTTGGGCCTGTTGTCACTTTATACAGGCCACATACCACTATTTGGGTCTCAAGGCCCAACCCACTATGAAACATACATATACAGCTGAAGAAAGCCCAACTTTATCCAAAAAAACAAAGATAGGATGATTTTTAACTTTTGTTAAGTGCGCGGCGGAAAATTAATTAACTGTTCTCTTCGAGGGGTACCGAAATTCACTGTACCAGATTAACACGAATTTACCTAAATTCCGTAGGAATATTCCTCGCGCGCCAACGCCCACTCCCCTTATATAGCGCTCGGCCGCTCGCCGCCGCCGCCGCGCGAGTCCACTCCCTCCCGCGAAGCCGGCCATTATCGCCAGTTCGCCACGGCTACCACACCGGCGAAAATGGCATCTCACTGTAGGTTCACATTCATTGAGCTGAAACGACACGTCCATCTCGCGTTCTCGATCGTGGCAGGCCGTGGCATGCTCCTGATCAGTTTACGACGTCGTCACTTCCGTAATTTTTGCATGCAGGGACGATAGCTGCGGTGCTGGTGGCGGCCGTCGCGGGCGGCGGCGCCGCGGCGCGTCCGCTGGTCGGGAGAGGCGGCAGGGACGACAGGGCGCCGCTGCAGACGTCGCGCCCGTTCAACATCGCGCACCGGGGGTCCAACGGCGAGCTGCCCGAGGAGACGGCGGCCGCGTACGCGCGCGCCATCGACGAGGGCGCCGACTTCATCGAGGCCGACGTCGAGGCGACCAAGGACGGCCACCTCGTCTGCTTCCACGACACCACGCTCGACGACGTCACCGACGTCGCCGACCACCCGGAGTTCGCCGGCCGCCGCCGCACGCTCGAGGTGCAGTGGGCCAACGTCACCGGATACTTCATAAGTACGTTCACCACCGGCGCGCGGCCGGGGTTTCTTACTAATTGATATATATGAAGAAGATCGTGTACGTTCTTGTTTATTGCTATTAATTTACGCGATCTTTTTTCATGCAGCTGATTTCACGCTGGCGGAGCTGAAGACGCTGAGGGCGAAGCAGAGATGGGACTTCCGTGACAAGTCCCACGACGGTGAGTGCGGTCCAATAATCGCCATTATTGGTTCCAATCAAATCTACGAACGATGTTCGCTTGCTGACCATATTGTCGTCTGTGTTCTGCAGGTGTTTCTCCGATCATCACGTTCGACGAGTTCATCGACATTGCGCTGAACGCCAAGAGGGTCGTTGGGATCTACCCGGAGATGAAGAACCCCGTGTTCATGAACAAGCACGTAAGATTCTCATTTCCTCTTCCTCGTAAGAACATGTTTCATGTTTGTTTAGATTTTTAATTTACCTTGGATAAAACAATAACTACCGTTGTCGTTGATCTCGGCAGGTGAAGTGGGCGGACGGGAAGAAGTACGAGGACAAGTTCATGGCGACGCTGAAGAAGTACGGGTACGGCGGCAAGTACATGACGCCGGCGTGGCGGGCGAAGCCGGTCTTCATCCAGTCCTTCGCGCCGACGTCGCTCATCCGCGCGGCGGAGCTCACCGACTCGCCGCTCGTCTTCCTGGTCGACGACGTGGCCGTCCGCACCGAGGACACCAACCAGTCGTACGACGACATCACCTCCGGCGAGCACCTGGACTACATGAAGGCGCACAACGTGGTGGGCATCGGGCCGTGGAAGGACACGGTGGTGCCGCCTACCAAGGACAACCGGCTGGCGACGCCGACGGACCTGGTCGCCATGGCGCACGCCCGCGGGATGCAGGTGCACCCCTACACGTACCGCAACGAGAACAAGTTCCTGCACTTCGACTTCCGGCAGGACCCCTACGCCGAGTACGACTACTGGCTCAACGACGTCGGCGTCGACGGGCTCTTTACCGACTTCCCGGCAAGCCTCCGCCGGTTCCAGGAGTGGACCGCCAAGAAGAGGGACTGATCATGACTCATGATCGATGGGTGTAGCGACAAACATGGGTTCTTTTAGATTAGTGCAGTTCAGTTCTGGTAGCTGAAAGTAATTTAATTGGGTATTGTTATTTTTTTTTATGGTTGGTGGGCGTCATAATTGAGATTGTAGTGCTGAAGTTGTTTACTGGGGAAAGAGACAAATCCTTGGATTTTGCATTGGCTATACACATGGTCTCCTCACTGGATCAGTTCCTGTGACCAGTTCTGTGCACTTATGGTCCAGCTAAAGAACCAGTCAGCAAACAAGATATATTCTTGGTCCAGGAACTGATTCAGGAAAAACAAAGGCCTTAACATTTTCACAGCAGCAAACTGCTCCTGTTATTACTGCGACATGATCGACTTTATGAACACTACTGTGACGTAACATTACACCGCGGAGGATAGAAATGTTCAAGACATGGTATAAGTATATAACAGAGATTCTAGCAACATGGAGAACTTAAAATGTTGCACACTCATGATATACAGTAAATTGGTATAATCCAGTAAAGCAACAAACAGCCCTCATCATTAGCAGTATATAAGTAGGAACTGAACAGTCATTTATACTCCACATTTGCAGAGTTTACTACAAGCTGAAGCCTGAATCAACACCAGCGTATACATCAGGAGTCACCTAGATAGTGAAAACCTGAATGCATTCGTTAGCACTAACTGAAACAAGCACAAAACGCTGAAATCCTCAAAAGTCAGGTCCTCGTGAGTTATTTTGAATTCTTCCGCTTTTTGAGAGATGTCGTGTTTTTGTTCTGTTACAGCTCTTCAGCAGAACCAGTATGACCGCAGAATTCCTTCAATATTACTCAGCTATACTAACTAGCCACAAGAAAATCTTGGTCTTTAAAATTCAAACAAAAAATAGTAGACAATAATGTGGTGTGTACACCATAAGATATCTTAATGGGTATTTAGAAATATGGCAGCAGAGGAAGGCTCCAGGACTTTTCTTAAAGACGATTTCCTGTATGACACTCCGCTGCTGCTGTTTAATACTGCTTACAATTTAGGTTATATACACACAACTACACTGGATACAGTCTAAAGGAAATAATAGAAGAACACAAGTCAGTCAATCTTAAATGAAATCTTTGGCATTAAGATTGTTAATTTACATCTGCTAGACTTATCTGCAGATACATTCGTGGAGATTCAGGGGAAAACTATTATACAAAGCTGTCTACAGGGTAAAATCTAATCAAACAGATGATTATAGAAAAAATCATCAAGGGCACAGGTCATGGCTATCTTTACCTCCTACAAGTTGAATGTGTAAATTCTGCATGCTTTATCGATGTTCGCGAACTGGAGGCTGCAGTTGCTTCAACCGTTGAACAACCTGTTTCATAGTTGGCCGTACAGAGAGCGAATCAACAGTGCACATCACTGCTAAATGCAATGTCTCCACCAAGTCATCATGTGGGCCAACATCCCACAGACCATCAATAAAGAACTCACGAGCCCGACCTTGACGAAGCAGCATGCATGCCCAAGCAACTATGTTGAACCCATTTCCATAAGGAGAAAACGATGGATCCAACGCTTTCTTGTCTGAGATTAACTCCATCAGGACAACGCCATAGCTATACACATCAGCTTTATCTGAAACACGGCAAGTCATTGCATATTCTGGAGCAACATACCCAAAAGTTCCAGCTACACCAGTTGTTGCATGGGTTTCTGAATTTCCCAAGAGCCTTGCCAGCCCGAAGTCTGACAGATATGCATTATAATTTGTGTCCAACAAAATATTGCTAGGCTTCACGTCCCGGTGAAGGATCCGAGGAACACAAGTATCATGTAGATAAGCAAGTGCTTTTGCAACGTCCAATGCAATCTTGTGCAGCATTTTCCAATCTGCTGGTCTCTTTGACCTCTCCTGTATAAACCTCTCAAGGTTTCCTCCAGGCAAGTAATTATATATGAGAAACATTTCGGAGTCACTAAGATGGTAGCCTACCAAGGTAACAAGATTGGGATGTCTTAATCTCCCTAGGGTTTTTATCTCAGCGTCAAACTGTTGAGCTCCCTGAAATCTCCCAACAGACAGCCTCTTAATAGCAACCAACACTCCAGGTGAAACTTCAGCCTTGTAAGTGGCTCCAAAGCCTCCACTTCCAATACAATTGCTAGCATTGAAACTTCCAGTAGCACGAGCGACAGTCTCATAATTGATTGGCACACCGATATCTTGGAAGAGTATAACTTCTCTTCTTCTAGAAGATCGACCCGACATTCGAGGTGCACACTTCCTTGTGTAAATGAAGAGCACAATTAATGCAAGGAGGACAGAAACGATGGCTGTTGCAGAAGCTATAGAAGCTATTTCAATTGCATTGAACGAATTGTTCCCTCCTTCATTTTGTGGGTCTGTAGGTGCTGTATCATTGTAGTCGTTCGAATTCAAACCACGACCCTGCTGAGCAGCCGAGGGCACGGCAAGAGTGTACACATGACAAGATTGCAGTAAGGGGTTCCCAATAACGCTGTCACATCTAACTGTGTTGCCATTTGTTGGCACTGGACCAGACAAATTGTTGAACGACACATTAAATATGGTAAGCGATGCTGAGTTCGCAAATGTTGAAGGGATATTTCCAGTAAGCTTATTATTGTCAAGGAAGAGTGCGGTGAGATTTTTTAGGTCGGCAAGGGCGTCAGGGATCACCCCTGTGATGAGGTTTGATGACAGGTCCAAAACCTTAAGAGAGTGCAACTGATTAATGCTTGTGGGAATGGTGCCGTTGAGAAGGTTATGGGCCACAGAGAGGCGCTCCAACCGCGGCAAGTTCTTCACGGATGTAGGAATTGCACCACCAAGGTGGTTTCTACTCAAATCCAAGCTTATAAGGTAACTTAACTGCCCGATACTTGATGGAATCACACCTGAAAGTTGATTACCAGCCATACCAAGCACAACAAGAGAACTGCACAGTGAGCCAATCTCTGCAGGAATTGTGCCATCTATCAAGTTGTTGCTGACTTCCACAATAAAGCCCTTTGAGCTGTTGCAGTTATCAAAGAGGCCAGGTTGCAGCTGACCCTCAAGATGATTCCCATCAGCCAGGAAAGCATAGGCCCCCTGCATTCCCAACTTCTCAGCAGAGAGCGGCAAGGATGTAACCATGCCGGTAAAATTGTTCCGAGCAAAACTATGGTAGCTTGTCAAATCCGTACCCTGCATTAACGAGGATGACATGAATCCAGCAAGTGCTTGATAGGCGAAGAAGGAAGAATACTCTGACACCAAGTCATCGAAAGGGAGCTGGACTGAGTGACAATTCGTTGAGATAAATTGCGGGATTGAGCCAGACAACTGGTTTCCACTGACATCAAACACATCCATGCAAGGCACTTGCAGTGAGGGATCAACTGAACCTGTTAACTTGTTCGAGCTCAAATTCAAGAACTTCAAATTCGAACACTGTACCAAGCCCTTAGGGATTCCGCCGGAGAACAAATTCTCCCCCAAATTCATTATCTCCAAGCTTTCGCAAGAACTCCAGTTACCCGGCAATTCTCCCTCCAATGTAGCCCGTGGCGCCCACAGCACCCTCAGCTTTGGCAACGCAGCAACAGCATCCGGAATCCCTCCTTGGAAGTAGTTGAAGTCATCAGCATCCCCATAACCAGATGAATTCGAATCACCAAGCGGTACATAAGGATTGGACAGCACAAGCACCGAGAGCTGAACACAACCACCAAGCTCCGCTGGCAGAGGCCCACTCAAACTGTTCCTCGAAACGTCCAAAGCCCGCAAGTTCCTGAGCCGACCAATCTCCGGCGGGATGACGTCATCCAGCAGGTTGGATGACAGCAGGAGCGCTTCCAGCTCGCTGCAGTTCCCCAGGCTACGGGGGATGCCACCGACGAGTAGGTTCCCTGAGAGGTCAAGGAACCGCAGGCTGCGGCACCCGGCGCCACCAAGTTCGTTAGGTATGGCGCCGCCGAGGCGATTGGAGGCAAGCGACAGGCGGCGGAGCCCCGGGAGGGCGCCAAGCGCGGCGGGCACGGAGCCGTTGAGCTGGTTGTAGGCGAGGTCCAGCGTCTGGAGCGCGACGCAGGCGAGCGCCGCGGGGATCTCCCCCTGGAGGCGGTTGCCGGAGAGGTCGAGCACGCGGAGGCGGCGCAGCGACCAGATCGCGGGCGGGAGCGGGCCCGAGAGCGCGTGAGACGGGAGCGCGAGCACCCGGAGGCTCCGCAGCGCCGCGACGGCCGGGGACAGCGCGCCCGCGAGCGCGCGCCCGGGCGAGGAGGACACGTTGAGCGCGACCACCTCGCCGTCCGCGCCGCACGACACCCCGGGCCAGCGGCAGTGGTCTGCGGACTCCGGGGTCCAGTCCCGCAGCAACCCGCCCGGGTCGGAGGTGACCGCCGCCTTGAACTTCAGCAGCGCCTCGCGCTCACCGCTGCCGCCGCCGCCGGAGACAGATGTGACGTCTCCGAGCAGCAGCAGCAGCAGCAGCAGCAGAAAGGGCAGCTTCAGTAGGGTTTGAATGGCCATCGGCAGAGGTGGCGGCGGCGGGGGCCGCCGTCGCATTGAGGCGAGGCAGTGGGTGGGAAAGCGCGCCGGCCCGAGTCCTGCGCCCGCGGTGGAGTGTAGTGGCAGCGTGGCGGCCGACGGCGAGAGGAGCACGCGTGGATTTTTTGCGGCGGGGGCCTCGGGGTGGGTGGAGATTTTCGTTTCGCGCCCTCTGGTGAAGGTGGGAGTGGGTGGCTGCTTGGTTTCGAAGCTTGGAGCATGTGAGCAGAGTAGCAGAGCGAGCGGCTGGGTTGCACTGCGCGCAGGGTGTTTCGCGGGAAAGGGCTCCGGTTACTCGCAAATTATACTGCAGCGTGATGTTTTAGCATCTGGTCGTTGTTTACTCTAGCGATTGCCACCAGGACATATCTCCGTTGAATTTGGTCTAGATCAGGATTAGTACGTGTCATCATCGAGATTTTGTGTTTTGGTCGAGTGCCACTACCATGACATCAGAAAATAGCACACGCAAATTTATCTTTTGTAGCAGTTATAGAGCTCCTTATATCTCTTCATACCAACGGCGAAGCAGGTTCAAGCATGCGGAACACATGCAAAAAGGGTCTAAACGATTTCTATCCTGTTAATAATATTTCTTTCGGATCTTTTTATTTGACACTGATTAGTTTAAAAATGAACTAACTGGTGACAAATAAAAACATTCGAAGAAAGTAGTACAATTTCAATTGATATTTGATCTTTATTTTTTTTAAGGCAAGTTCTAGTCATTCCATGCTGATGAAAAGCCTTTTCGCTAGAGGTGGGCAAAAAAACCGGTAACCGAAAATTGAAACCAAAAAAACCGGAAACAGGAACCGAATAAACCGAACCGATGAAACCGGATCATATTTCAGTTACTGTTTTCCAAAAACCGATTTTTTTTCGGTTTTCGGTTTTTTCCGCCGGTTATCCGATTAACCGAACCGGCCCAATAACCAGTCAGCCCACACAAACAGTCCATATGACCAGAAATAACCCTAAAAACTCCACCTCCCTACCACTTCAACCCCTCAACCGCCGCCATCCATCACCGTGTCGCCTGCGGCTCGTCGCTCTGCCGTCCGCAGCTCGCCGCCCCTGGCTCGTCGCGCCTTGCCGCCCCCGGCTTGTCACGCCCTGCCGCCCCCGGCTCGCCGCGCCATGCCGCCCCGCTGCCCCCAGCTCGCCGCGTCTCGCCCCGCCACCCCCGGCTCGCCGCGCCCCGCTGTCCCCAGCTCGTTGCGACATGGCGCCCCGCCACCATCCGGCTCACCGCTCGCGAGCTGGCGCACGCCCCAACAACGACTGTCTCGAGCCCCAATCGCGCGGCTCACCATATCCAGAGATCGAGATTTAGTTTAGAAGTCCAATTTTTTCTCGATTAACCGGAAACCGAACCGGAATTTCCGATTAACCGAGGGTCCGATTATTCATTTTGCAGCCAATATTTCGGTTTCCAATTCCTAAAAACCAAATTAAAAAAAACCGAAAAACCGAACCGAATTTTATCAGTTAACCGAATGCCCACCCCTACTTTTCGCACTTTCCACAAGTCCATCACCCTCACAGCCCCCGTTCCGCAAATTCTAGCAACGCGGCGTACTCACCCGCGAGAAAAAAAAACTGATCAGCACTTCGGCAGCAAAGCAACAGCGTGCCCGCGTGCAATTCCGCGAAAAGGAGAGCGCCGGACGCGAAAAGCCGCCCGCTTTCCATCCCGCACTTTCCGTTCCACGGGCGGCTTTCACACCGGCGGCCCACCCCCTTCCAACGCACCGGCACCTCTTGATCTCGCGCGTCCGTCTCTGATCGCGCGGTGCGCGATGAGGAGGGTAGGTCAGCGATCGGTGCGGCTCCCCCGCCTGCCTGCCTGGTGCGCTCTCTCCGATCCGTTGCTTTCCGCAGCGGCGGGTAGGGGAGGGGAGGGGAGGGGAGGGGAGGGGGCTTCGGAATTCCGAAAGCGACGCGGCCCCGTCGTGGAGCAACCAACCGCGAGGCCGCACGGCGCGGGGGCCACGCGTCAGCGGCTGGGAAGGGACGACGCGGAGGCCCGGCAGTAGTCAACAGGCGGTCAAAGCGTCGGCGGCGACGGGTACACGCGTGTGCGAGGGAACGAGCCGTCCGGCCCGGTGAGTTCAGTTGGGCTGGGCACTTGGGCTGGCTGGCTGGAGTCGGCCGGGGAGAAAAATGCTGGATTGCGTCGCCCTTTTTTGCACGCGGTCCGGTCGGTCGCGTTGCGTGTTAGGTCGGAGCGTGTTATTACTCTCGTGACGCACGACGTCTTCGCGGAAAGAAAAACACCGTCGAATCGCACGTCCTCTTTCAAATAAACAACACTAACGTCGGAACGAACACCAAAGTTGTTGTTGCGCGGCCACCAACGGCGGGAGACTGGGATAGGTGGCGGAATAAGGCTATCCGTACTCGTTATTTTATATTCTATTTTATATACTATTCTCCTTCTACTTTTACAGCATTTTTTCTAAATTTACACTGCTTAACATTTTTTACAGCAAAACCGGTGCGAGCTGTCTAAGCTCGGCTTTCCGGAAGCTTATCCAAACAGAAATACTACTAGCCAGTACAGCGTTTTCTTTTTCTCGCTCCTTTCCACGTTTTCTTACGACCGTAACACGTAGTCGGACCTGCCTAACCGCTCTGACTAACAATTCGCTGAAAAAAAAAAAAACACGTCTACTACACGTTGACGAAACATGTTCGTTGGGCTGTTTCCTGGGCGGCCCATACTTAAGTACGTGGGCCTTAAATTCCTCCCCATCCTCTAGAACACTAGAACCCACTTTCACTGCCACGCGAGCATTCGGTTCACAGAACCAACCCCCTGACCCGGAGCCGGCCGGCCGTGGTAGGGTTTAAGCAGCAGGGGAGCCGCAGTGGTGGAGGCGGTGGACGGCGACGGCGGTCGATCGCGAGGCACCGCACCCTGCGGAGGTAACGAGTCTATTCCTATCCCCTGCCCCGAGAATCGCAGCAGCGACGATCTCTTTTGACCCGATTCTTCCGCGGAACGGAGCTGCTTCGACTAGCGGTTGTAGTAGGATCTCTTCTCGTGCTCTGTCTAACTTTGGTACTTCGCTCGCCTATTCATCTAGCGCGTTGGGTGTATGTATGAGTTAGGACTTCAGATTCCACTATTATCTGGATATCCCGATACGATATGAGTGTCGAGTTCGGGCTCGCTCTAGCAAATTTGGATTCCGCGATTTCTCTCTGCCGACCGACCAGCTCGTCTTTATTTCGGAAGCTCGTGGCTCCTTGCAGGCACTGGAGCCATGGCTTTCGCTACCAGAATTGGAAGCGCGCTAAGAAGTAAAACTTCTGCGCACTCGAATTCCTCGCTGCTTCAGGCAGTAAGATGCATGTCGTCTTCAAAGCTTTTTGTCGCAGGTACGCTGAGTGAATTGTTCTCCGATGCTACCCTCCGCCTGTGTTTTTTTTATGCCGTCTAATATCTAATATTATTTGTTAATCTACCTTCTTTTTAGGACTCTCGTATGCCACTGATGAAAACAGCCTGAAGAATGCCTTTTCCCACTACGGCACTGTCCTTGATGGTCGTTTGTCCAATTAATGCCTCGTGTTGTTCATTTTTTTTTTCTTCTTAACGTGTTGTCTGTGCTGGTAACATTTTTTTGTTTTGTGACTGTATTCAGCTCGAGTTGTCGTCGATCGGGATTCTGGGAGGTCGAGGGGATTTGGATTTATAACCTATTCAACTAGTGAAGACGCTGCAGCTGCAGTTACTGCCATGGATGGCAAAGTAAGTCATTCATATTTGTGGTTTTCCTGCATGGTTTGTCATAGCTATTTATTGGATTTTAATTTAATTACTTTAATACAAAAGCCAAGGAGGATTCGTCCCTCCAAATTCCAATCAAATAATAAAAAAACATTTTATTTTATGAGACGTGATTGGTTTTCTTGTTTGTAAAACATCAAGGCAATTTCAACTGATGCAGGAGCTTCAAGGACGGACACTAAAGGTGGACTATGCCAACGATCGTGCTGGTGGAATACGAGGAGGAGGTGGTGGTAGTTTCACCAGTGGCAATGGATATGCTGCTGGTGGATATGGCAGTACTGGTGGATATGAAAGTGGCGGGTATGGATCTGGTGCTGGTGGTTACGGAAGTCACAATGGCGGATATGCTGGAAGCGGTGGCTACAGTGATGGAGCTACAGGTGGTGCCTTTGCTAGCAACTACAACAATGCTTCTGGTGGAACAGGTGGATATGCTAGCAATGCTGGTTACAGTAATTCAGCTACCGCTAGTGGTTATGGTAGAAACTACAACAATACTTATCATGGTGGCTCTGTTGGTGGCAATGGTGGTTACGGCAGTGGAGCCAATGGTGGGGAGTATGCTAGCAGCTATAATAATGTTTCAGGTCATGAAACTGTCGACAATAGTGCCTACCGTGATCGAGGTACCAATGGTTTTGTTACCAATTACAACGATACATCTGCTGGCAAATCTGCGGGTGGCAATGGTGGTTATGCTACCAGTTACAACAATACATCTGGTGGTGGCAAATACGCGAGTGGAAATCATGGTTATGGGGATGCAACTGGTGGTTATGCTACAAACAATGCTTCTGGTTCCAACTACAAAAATGCTTCTGGTGGCGGATATGGCATCAATGGAAGTTACAATACTTTTGGCAATTTTGATGGAAACACTGGTGGGTATAATTCTCCCAACATCGATGGTGCTTGGAAGAAAAACACTGGAGCTGCTGGTAGCGGAACCTTGGGTGAATTCAGTGGTAGTTTCAGCAGAGGAGATTCTGGTTCTGCTGGCCTCAACAATGGCAACAACATTTCTAGAAGCGCAACAGGAGGCAGCACCGGCGAGACTATGGGCTTTGGGTCTAACAAGGTGCAGTACAATGGCCAAGACGACCTCCTGGGTGAAGACTTCTTTGACGATAAGGAAGCAGCTGGGAATTTATAAGTGTTCGTACTTGCATCATTTGGTCTGCTGCTGCGTATCTTGAGCCAAGCCTAGTCGCTGATACTAAATTATATAGAATAAATACTTTAATTGGGCTAGGATGTAGAGCGTATACTGCTCAAATTTTGTGTGGTATTTTTCAGACATGTAGATGTAGTACATGTTCTCCACAATGATTCGGTTTTTATGCTCTCCTCGATGGTTGGATTTAGATTTATGTAATGAAGCATAAAATTCGGCCAGCTGTTCACGTTTTTTTTTTTTTTGGAAAACTGTTCTTGTGGCTTTCTGAGTCTGTTCGTACTGCTCGAGAAGATGAGCGTTTTTCCGGCCGCCGTTCCCGTTCATCAGTCTGTGTTGTGCGCGCATGCGTTCCTGCTCCCGGCTGCCACGCCCCTGGCCGGGCTTCGTGCCTTCACTGCCTGGACGCGCGCCCTGTCCGGACGGCTGTGCATCAAGGAGATGCTGCGCGCGTCCCCCCTCCGTCCCGCTCCCAGACCAAGGGCGTCTGCGATAAGTGCAGTCCTGTTCAATCTCTTGGTCATGGCAGCCGGGCGCCCGGGCGGGCACTGTTCGACGGGAGAGGATTAAAAGAAGAGGGTGTTGATCGCTGAAAAGCATAAGCTATATTCGATGAGCTACGATTTTCTTTATGTTCATATAGATGTAAACAAATTTAAATGCAACGTGCTGGAATAGCTCAGTTGGCCAGAGCGTGTGGCTGTTAACCACAAGGTCGGAGGTTCGAGCCCTCCTTCTAGCGGTACAATTTTTTGCTCCTATCCTATCCACTTTACCACGGCCTAACGCCTCGGCGACGTCGCAGGCCGCAGCTCAGCAATCAGCTTGAGCAGGTTTGGGTGGGTTCATCAATGGGCCAGCGCTGGGCGTCGTACGGACACCACTAGCCCCCTTTCTGCAGCAGTCTGCGGACCAAGCCACAGCCCGCAGCTGCGCCAATGCAGCGTCCAGTACATAGCACTCGTTATCTAAAATTTAACCTATACACTATTCTCCTCCAGTATATACTTTAAACTTCTACATATTCAGTATGATTTAGTGATTTACATTATACTACTGTGGACGGTCTAAAGTACCAAATACAAACAGTAACAGTAGGCTTTTCCTTTATCAGGAAGCAAATGACAATAACAATACCACACCCATCATCTCAAAAGACAAGAGCCTAGAATAAAGAAATAGTACCACGAGAATACGATGGCAGGTACGTTAAACAAACGATCAGTGTTGCAACTCCGCGGTTCATGTTTCTCCATCCCCGACTAAACAATCCGGGTAGAGCACAAATGATCAACCCAGGGTAAGCTCTTGACGACCCTACCCAATCTAATTCAGATCCAGATTCTAGGGTTCTCTGGCATAGACAGAGTCATTCCCTGATCCCTACTACCTGTACAGATCCAGATTCTAGGGTTCTCTGGCATAGACAGAGTCAAATTCCCTGATCCCTACTACCTGTACAAAATACGCGGCAAAGCAGCCTTCACAACGCCCTTGCAGCAGCAGAATTGATGTAATTGGCGGCTTCAAGACTGTCTAGCTGCTTCCCTTCCACGAGTCCCCTTATAAGAGTGGCCGCGTATGTCTTCGATGGAGGTGCTAACGGTAGCTCACCAGATTTGTACCTCTCAATATCTGATGAAGGGCACCTGCCAAAACCAGTGGGGAAAATAAGTACAGATCCTACTTAAGAAAATCTAATTTTCGTTGCCCTCAAGAAGGTGCATTCAAATGCCATGTGCAAGTCACATTACCAGATAAAAAAAGATTTAATGTGGATAGGGAGACTTACGTCATAGTCAGAATTGGAAGGTCATCCTCTTTTCCAAGACAAAGTACATTGGAGTACCAGCTATCCTGCAGGAAATTCATCAAGGAGACATCAAATATTTGCCAGAATATGTGAAGCCTGTATGTCAAATTGTCACATAGATGATGAATGGAAATTAGTGTAAGAATTTTTAAAGGTATAAGTGTCAAGGGTATTAGTGTAATCCAGTCTAGGGTTTCCCACATGTACTCTATACATAGTCCCATTGGGCCTCAATACAATCATCCAATTCAGTCCCTATTATTCGTGTCAGAATAATGTGGATGCAGGCTGGTTTAAATTTGTACTTTAGGGACATGAAACTGGCATTTTACTTTTTTGGTTTTCAATGCAAAGTACTCCCTCCATCCCCAAAAGTTTGTCGCGCTGTAGTTCATTTTTGAACTACAAAGCGACAATCTTTTGGGGACGGATGGAGTACTAACATAACAATTCCTTCTAATATTGTTTATAAGATGTCAAAATAGTATCAAATCAAACAAAATCCTAAAACGCTTCTGGCTCCTTGACCATAGAAAACCTTTCTAAGCCAAGATGAACTTAAAACCCCAAATAGGTTGGCATTGGCATTTCCTTGCTAAACACATCCGGGTGAACAGTTCATACATGGGAAATGAAGGTGCTATCATCTATTAGTAAGCTGCTGGAACAGCCGCCACATAGGTTAGGAGTGATATTTTCAACATTAAAGTGTTCCTACTAATAACATGAAGAAGGGGGAGGGTATGATTGTTTAAGTTTCTTTAAAAGCAATACAATTGTCTAAGTGACACAAGCAAATCAAACCTTAATAGGTTGAAGATGAAGAGCTTTATTTGTAGCCATAAACTCCACTTCGGATGAACCAATCAAAGGAGAGTCAGGATACTCGACATTTTCATCTTTACCATTCTCCAGAACTAAGCGGTTCTCTTGAAACAAGACGTCATTAAATTGCTCAAGCCTGAGGAACAGGGACAAACAAATGAGATCTGGAGCACCCAACACAATGACACTGTGCTCAAACTTGAGGATCAAGAGCATGTAAATAAAGTTACAACATACATACGTTATTTTGTACATGCAGACATAAGACTTCTCGTTGTAGTTTAACTCAGGGTTGAGGAAAGCAACACCACCAGTTCCCCAACAGGGGGTAGAGGCTCTACCAAAAAGTAACCTGTGAGGCACGATCTTCCACATGGTTCCTCTTGGTGGGTTTGGATCACGAGATCCACAGCATGGTATACTCATACCATCAGCCTGTCCAAGATAAAAGCAAATAGACAATTTATTTCTCTCTCTTAATACAATGATATGCAGCTCTGCTGCATATTTTTTGGGGGAGGGGGGAGAAGATTTATTTCCTAAAACATACTGCTTACTATAAGAGAGGATTCAGGGACAGTATCAAGGAGAATAAAGGAAACAAGATGTATTCCTTAAGTGTTGGAATACAGCATGGAGGATGCTAATGCAGTGACAGCCAATGGCCCCTTGATGAAACATTAAGTTATTCAGCTTTACCTTTCCCCCTTGAATATAGCACAGAAACCTTGGCTTCCACATGTTTGAACCAAAGCTGGCATACCAAACATAAGTTCTTGACAAAACTGATCGCCAAGTAAGAGATAGATCAGATACTCTTTTGGGTACCACCACAGAAGCTTCATTGTATACTTCAACTGACTTAGTTGAATGCTGTCCTGCTGACAACACACTTGAGGTGGTCTGCATGACAAGGTTGTCATCATCAAGTTTCATTTTTAAGAGGTGTTCACCTAGAACATCAGCAGCAGATTGGGTAACATTGACAGATGAGATAGCACCATAGAGCTCATCAACGTCTTCAATGTCAGACTCAGAACCAGAGGATGTGTAGAGCTGTTCATTCAAAAGGAAACACAAACCTGTTAATTATTCAAGTATAACCAGTGAATAGATGTTTTCAAGAATTTTTGTTTCTATTGTTGGTGAGCCCATAAATTATAAATCAAATGTGAGATCACTAATACATGATAGTTCAATATAAACAGCACCAGCAAAGCTGAGCTATGTAGCTCACGTGTTTTATAACCATCTAATGGAGAGAAAGGACACAAGACAGACTGTTAAGAAATAAGAAGATTAGGTACAAACAAGGCAACAAGCGAGCATGGACAAATGACGACTTGTTCATTATAGAATTGGATTTTGATTGATTGTATTGCACCCCCCCCCCCCCCCTGCAGTTGAAACTCTATGCGGATGTTGGGATTGGAGCAGAATTCCGAAAATACAGAGGGCAATCCCTTGGTGAAAATATCAGCAAACCGAGAGGTTGTCGGGATGTGACACGTGAAGAAATTAAACATCACCACTAGCAATCCTTTCGTGGGCGGAGTTAAGATCAATCTCAACATGCTTTGTACGCTGATGTTGAACCAAGTTGGTCGCCAAATAAACAGCTCTAACATTGTCGCAACAGACTAGAGTACTCCGAGTCAGATGACTGAAGTTCGAAGCTCTTGTAGCAGTTAGTGTTACTAGCAAGCCTCTGCAATTGGCGACGACACGGTATTCTACTTCAGCACTCGAACGAGAGACTATGCTGTGCCACTTCAACAACCAGAAAATAAGATTATCACCAAGGAAAACTTTGTATCCTGGTGTGGAATGTCGAATATTGAGGCAGCCTGCCCAATCCGCGTTTGGTTAGACCACTAGCGCAAATGCTGAGGAGCGTCGAAGGAGAAGACCATGGTCGAGACTCGAGAGTGCCCTGAATATGGAGTCGGTAAGAAGACCGACACTCCCGAATATGAAGTCTCGAATCTAAGAAGACCGGTGATCCTGAAGGTGAAGTCTTGGAAGTAGGAAGATTGACACTCCCAAAGGTGGAGACCCCAAAGTAGAAAGATTGGCACTCTCAGAGGAGGAGTCCCGAAAGTACGACATTCAACAATCTTGAAGGTGGAGTGGTAGACTCCCGAAAGGAGGAAGATTGACACTCTCGATGGTGGAGCCCCAAAAAAATGAATATTGGCACACCCGATGGCTGAGTCCTAGAAGCAGGAAAAAAAGATCGACACTTTGAGAGATGTGGGAGCTGTCATTTCCCAATAAAGCAAAGACTTGTTTAGCTCGAGCGCCTACAACAGTGTGAGAAGGTCGAGTTTCCAGCAATGATGACCTGATTTGAGCTAATTTCAGCAACCAGAACTCGATTTAAGCTAACTGATGCATATCTCTTACATCAAAACACAAATCATTAATCTTAGGCTAGGTTAAACAGACCCCTAGATCCAAGTCCTTAGGATACGAAAATCAGAAGGGAATACCTCATTCGGTGAGGGACTTTTCCTCAACGATACATTATCTGGCAGCTTACTACTTAAAACAGGCCAGCATGTCTTTAGTTCATCACGTACCTGATCAGTGTGTAAAGAGAAGGTTTATTGCAACATCCACGGAAAGGAAGAAATAAGAATGCTATGAAAATAAGGGATAAGACAATAATAATGCATGCCCAACATTACCGCTTGTATAACTTTCCATGTAGATTCGAATGGTTGCATCTCTGGAGAGGTGAATGTGAATTTGTCTCCCAACAAAACTTTTGCACAAGCAAAAACTGAATTCGCTATGGACCTAAGATTATAACCTCCTTCAAGGGCCATCACTATCCTTCCTTGAGCAAATCCTAACAGCTGCAAGATATCATGGAGATAAGCCAGCAATTGTTTAGACATATGTACTTGTATAGACAATGCTCATCTCCCTGCAATGGATAGTCTGGATTTCGATTTTCGAAAGGCTCGTTTTTTAGTTTATCATAATAAGTGCTGTTGTAGATCAGCACATTGGAAATCACAAGATTTATAGAGGGAATACTAGATAAATGGAAGATATTAACAGGCAGCAGTAGAGCATAAGAATAAAATAGGAAATTGCTGAAGCAGAAGGTAGAAAAATTTGAACCATCTAAATCTATTCTAGCTCATCTGAACAAAAAGTTTCAATCAAGATTCCAGATTTTATGCCTTCTTTAAGAGGTATATGACGTGGCAAAATTCTGATTAAATACTGGTTTTCTGTGACTGCACACCTTTGTTAGTAGCAGAGCATATCCATTTGGAGTGATGCAGCAACCACCAAGAGGATCACCCAATGCTACTCAAGAAAATGAGTATCAGAGAGTAGAAAAAACCTCAAAATCAGTAAACAATATGAACAGACATGATTGACCACATAGATATACCAGAAGTATAAATAATGTATCTGCACTTAATTACTAAACAATACTTTCAGTAGCTTTCAGAAATTATTCGGTCAAGATAGAACTTACTGTGTCACAGCTTAATCAGTTGCATAAGTCATACTAGTTGAAGCAGCGTTCAGCTGACCAACAGAAAATATCGAGAATACACAGCTTGCTAGTGTGTGAATTACTTAAATGCTTAGTTCACCGAGTAGGTAAGGTAACAGAATAAAAAGAGTTCCGAAGAAACTTTTATTCATATACCTGCATCAAACCCAGCAGACACAAGTATTATATCCGGATCAAAAGCTTCAGCAACAGGAAGCAGAACATAATCCCAAGCAGCAATGTAATCTGCATCACCACACTTTCCATGCTCCCAGGGTACATTAATGTTATAGCCTTTACCAGCTTCTTCCCCAATAAAACAATGAGAAGCATCCCCTTCAGCAGGGTAGAAGCTTCCATAATCAAACCTGCAAAAAAAAACATGAGAAAAACAGATATTTAATTGGGGCGTTAATATGAATAGCCGCTCATCCATGAATTAAATGCAAAACGAAAATGCTTAAATATCCAAGGAAGATAATAGAACAGTAGGCTACCTCACGTATCAAATACAATCTAGGCATAATCAAGGGCAAGAAGGAGATAATTTGGACAACTAGTCATACTATTATGGTGTGATTGACTGATTGCCTAATTGAACACTTAAATGTGTCCATTATTATCTAGATTTACAGTGGATAGCAATGCATAATGACAAATAACTATGGCACGTGCAATTTGCATTCGTACTATCACTTTGGGGTTTTCATGAATCATGAATAGCATCAAGCTAAGAAAAGATAGGTGGGGTCCAGTACTAAAAGTCCTTGACACCAAATTTGATGGTATAGATGAAAGGTGCACAAGAAGTGATGGTATATTTGGAAAAAAGGGCACCAAAATTCATCACGGATGGGACTCAAACCTATGTGGTGGGGGTGTACATCTATAGCTTCCATGAACATAGCCTAGACTCAGTTCCTACAATTCTATATGAGTTGCATAGTCTTCCAAGTTCCAATTACTATTTTGTTATTTGGTGCATTATGTGGTACTTGTCAATTTGGCTAAAGAAATTAATTTTTTGTACTGTCAGCGACTGTGCAAGTAATGCTTCATTCAAAAACACTTGGAATGACACAAAAGTATGACTCGATCATTTTTCATATTATAAGGCCACGGATTACAATATCGTACTCACTACATAAAAATAAGGCTAGCTTGCTCTAACTTTTGCTTTGTTAATCATGCATATAATAGTTGATGGTCTAAATTATTTATATTAGTTGGCTAGTTGCAAGTATCCTGTTTGGATGAATAGTAAACATATATGGTTACGACAGCCATTACAGGAGCAAAAGGTCTCCAAATACAGTGGAGAGAAAACTAGTAATGGTTGGTAATGAAACTAGTCTGAAGTCTAAGCAAAGGTACAAAAAATGCGAAGTGATCCCTCAAACCTGTGAACTGAAAAGAATAATACACGAGGGTCGTCATAAAACATTTTCTGTGTGCCATTTCCGTGGTGAACATCCCAATCGACAATCAATATCTTCTTGATACCAAAGTCAGGCTGCAACGGAAAAAAAAAATCCAAAGTCAACTGATGTTCCTATTAGATTGCATGATCAAAAGGATGGGGCTCATTCATATGTACACCAAATGATGAACATCGGTACGCCTTTTAGTCTAAACAGAGAAACTTAAACAAGAAAGTTTCAAATACACACCCTCTCATTTAAGAGATAACTTGCTGCAACAGCCACATTGTTGAAGAGACAAAATCCCATTGCCTCACCATGTTCCGCATGGTGGCCTGGAGGTCTGACTAGAGCAATGGCAGAATTTAACTCACCAGCAGCAACCTTCTCAGCAACCTAATTGCCAAACAAGCCACTTTTTTAAGTATTTTTTCGCCCAACCATATTGAATAGAATGGCTGTAGAGAAGTTAGGAATATATTTATGCAGTGCAGGAAAGGTTGATGTAAATGTTACCTCTATGACAGAACCCGCAGCGAGAAGAGCAGACTCCGAGGAACCCTTGTTGAAGTAAATTGAATTGAATTTCCTAGCAATCCTGTCTCTGCTGGAATCATATTTCTTCGAGCTGATTTCTTTCATCAGTTTTATATGGGCCTGGCTATGAACAGAAGATATGTACTCGTCCTCGGCTTCCTTGGCCTTAAGGACCACACACCTAGCACAGAATTCTCCTAGATTAGTGTCATAGAACCCTACAAACATCCTCAACAATGAGTAAACATGGTAAGATAAGCAAAAAAAAAAAAAAAACAAATCAAAGCTTTAGTGCTAACTTTTAAGCATAAGTTCACTAGAATCGAAGTAACTGTACAGTAGAAACAGCTCCATCGTCTATAATCTCGCACAGGAACTGCATGATTTACTTCTTAAGTGTATATCCGATATGATTTGTTTAATTATTCATTTATCTATTGCTGAAAGGAGCTGGTGCAGATAGTGGCGTAAGTTTTTGCTAGTCCACTATTACAGCAGTTTTAACATTTTTTGGAACATTTCAACCATTTCGACCTACAGGTAAATGAGTAAATCATGAATACCAACACTTTCCAAGCTACTACTAATCAGGGCAAGTACAGCAACAATAAAAGGAAAGCAACTAGAGTGAAGGGTCACGCCGGCGCTGAGGACCACGTCCTAGGCGATTGGACGGAGCCGTCAGGACCAAAGCCGTGCACACGGGCTCCCCAATTCCGGCTAATCCCACCCTGCTCTCAAGAGCCGGGGAACGGCGGGGGAGGGAAGCGACGCGAAAGCCCGCTAGACTAGAGCCCTACCTGGACGCGACGCCCTCGGCGTTGAGCTTGCGCCAGATGGCGCGCAGCCGCTCGGGGTTCTCCGGGTGCTCCTCCCCGTCCGGCGTGGCGTGCGCGCACATCCTCTCGTCGTACAGCAGCCCCACCCGCGCTGGGGCCCTCGGGGGCGCCCTAGCCGCCGCCGCCGCCGCCGCCGCCATCGGGGGCAGCCGTCGATCGCCTCACGCGGCGGAGGAGGCACGGGCTCACCTGAGACGGGCGAAAGGGGGCGAGACGGAGGTGGATTCTCACTTCGGTCGGGTCACCAGGCTCCGACGACTCGCCTCTAGAGTCTGGAGTGCCTGCTCCTTCTCCCGTTTGATTGGACGTCGGGGTACAGTGTTTGGGTCCCACGTGGAAGTGGGGTAGTTTTTGAGTTGGGATGGCTCGGAGGCCTGGCGGGCCAGTAACGATCGGGAAGGGCCCATGACGAGTGGATTTGAATTTGGCTCGGCTCGACGGTTCCGGTTGGGGCCCATGCCTCATTACTCATATGCTGTTCCTTATTGTGGAGTATACTTAAAAGAAAGCCCGCCTTTTGGAGGCTCTGCTTGCTTGCGCCAACGCCGTCACGCCACGTGTCCACTGCCGCTAGGACTTTCGGAGGCTCTGTCTGCCTGGCTCGCGAGTGAAGGCCGAATCCTGCGTCTCCCTCGGCCCAGGCTGCGGAGCTCGATTTATATCCGCCGAGCCAGGCCCAGCTGCCACTTCTGGCAACCAAACAGGGCGACCTTGCACCGCCTGGGGCCCTGGGCCATGCCTGGGGGCGGCCCGGGCAACCAATCACCGAATCACGTCTCTAGTGTAGCAGTACAGCCACCTTTCCCTCTCGTATATGTACGACTAGCACGTGTAGAACAACTTTGGTATATCCAAAAACATTTCAAATTTTGAGGTGCCTGTGCATCCGGAAGAAAAAATTGTCCAGCTCTAGCATCTTATCACAAACAGAGCTAGCGAGTAGTGCCATATATATGGGCATATATCACGTGCGATCTCCGGAGTGGAGGATAGAGAGGAGGAGGAAGATGAGCAGGGTGTGCTGCGTCACCGGTGCCGCCGGGTACATCGGCTCCTGGCTCGTGAAGAAGCTCCTCGACAGAGGCTGCGTCGTCCACGCAACCGTGCGACATCTAGGTACGTTGTATAGTAAGAAGGGCAGCAGAATTTGCATCATCGGCAGGTAGGAGTATACGGATATTCTCTTTACAATTTATTTGTACGTGTTCTTCGTCGGCAATTCGCTGTTCATGAGACTTCGATTCGACCGTCGACGATCGGGCGACGGCAGGGGACGAGAAGAAGGTCGGGCTCCTGCGGGCGCTCCCCGGCGCGGCGGAGCGGCTTAGGCTGTTCGAGGCGGACATCTGCGACGCCGCCACGTTCGAGCCGGCGGTCGCGGGATGCGAGTTCGTCTTCCTCGTCGCCGCCCCGATGCTGCGGCACTGTTCCGACGACGGCGGCTTCAAGGTACCCACCCACCCATCAGAAACGCCCATTTGCAATCCTTCGGACTTGAGCTCTCGCTTGCCATCTGAGGACCACATATTTCTGTGATGGCAAACGACAGCTCCTATCCTAGGTTGGCGTGTGATGTGGAGCGTCAGGAACTGGAAACATCCGGGATCCATAAAAAGCGATAGCATTGGCGTGTTGCTGGGTTGGGCTTTACAGTACATCTTTTCTTTTCGAGCAGATCTTATCATTTTGGTATCAAGCTAGCAGCAATCTTAGCTTGTCCTCTCTTATTACGAGACATTTTATTTTTCAAAAACTCCACTTTTTATCATTTTTGAAGTGTTGTTGAACGCTACTTAAAAACTGGTTCCACATGTTCCGTTCTTGACTTTGTACAAACTAACGCTGATCATGCATGCCTGTGTCGATTGTGTTCTTCCGCAAGGACGCCACGGAAGTCATGGTCGACGCGACGCGCACGATCCTGCATCAGTGCGAGAGGACCAAGACGGTGAAGCGCGTCATCCACACCGCCTCCGTCGTGGCGGCGTCGCCGCTCAAGAAGGACGGCAGCGGGTTCAAGGACGTCCTGGACGAGTCCTGCTGGACGCCGCTCAACCTTTCATATGGTTACGGCAACGAGGGCCTGCACGTGAGTGTTATATATACAGGTTATTAGACCATCCGCAGTGGTTCACTGTAAAGCTTACTGAACTGTAAATAGAGAGTAGATTACTGGAAGTATAGAGTAAGTGTCTAGAGAGAAATGATGGAAGTATAGAGTATATACTGGAAGTATAGAGGGATAGAGTAAGTTTTAGAGGGAACCGCTGCGGATGGTCTAGGTTAACATGATTCATGTTATAATTTCTAGTCAATTTTAGAAAGAGGGAAACCGATAATGAATTGAGTGATCGATCGGTGTAAGTGCTAGAAGTAATTTTGCAGGCCTACGTATCCTCGAAGGTCCTCTCCGAGAAGGCGTTGCTCGAGTACAACAACTCCGCGAGCAGGGCGTTCGAGGTGGTGACCCTCGTGTGCGCCCTCGTCGGCGGGGACACCCTGCTCCGGCACGTGCTCCCGGACAGCATCCACGCCGCGGTGTCGCCGCTCACCGGCGACGACACGTGGCACAACGGCCTCAAGTTCATGCAGGCGCTCCTCGGCGCCGTGCCGCTGGTGCACGTCGACGACGCCTGCGAGGCGCACGTGTTCTGCATGGAGCGGCCGCCGGGGTCCCTCGCCGGCCGGTTCCTCTGCGCCGCCGCCCACCCGAGCATGCAGGACTTCGTCGGTCACTACAAGCGCAGGCACCCGGAGCTGAAGCTGCGCAACGAAGAGTACGTTACGCTTGTAGGATACAGTTGGTCAGCCTTTGATTCTCTCCAGGTTTCCTTCTCGTTTCCATCGATGTATTTGTATGGTTTGTGGATTTATCAGGGTGGCACGAGCTGGAGTGAGAGTGCAGGCCGGCACAAGCAAGCTCGTGGATTTGGGATTCAAGTACAGGTACGGAGCAGAGGAGGTGCTGGACGGCAGCGTGGAATGCGCGAAGCGGCTGGGAGTGCTCTGATCGACGAATGGTAGGCTCGTGCTTGGGACTTTGCCATTAACCTAAGCAAACTGTATTTCACTGCCCGGTGGTTTTGAGGAAATAGTTCTTCAAACTTTGGAGCTTGTATCTCTGCACACATGTATTAGAGAAAATTTCGGCCTGGTAAATTCTGTGCAAATGTAGTTTTTTTTTCTTGAGGGAACAAGGGAAGGCCGTAAAAATTAACTAGCTAGTTACATACAGTGCCAGAATAAGTCAGGAATCAGATCAGAGTTTGCTACCGTAAGGAATGCACCAGTTGTGTTACACTTATTCGTGGAAATAAAATGTCATATGATTGTCACAATGTCGCCGTTGGAAGTAAAACTTGGAACGTCGATTCTCATTTAGATCTATCCGTTCAGAGAAGACACAGTGCCTAGCGCAAACCTACAAATCTCGGCCCATCAGCCTGCCTCTCCGTCCAAAGCCGTCCACTACGACTCAACTCGACCCAGCTGCCTGCTCAGAAGAAGCGGCTGCCAGCTGCTATCACCACCGGGGATACGATAGTTCCAGATACCGAGCAAGATGAGCAGGGCGTGCTGCGTCACCGGAGCCGCCGGGTACATCGGCTCCTGGCTCGTGAAGAAGCTCCTCGACAGAGGCTGCGTCGTCCATGCAACCGTGCGAAATCTAGGTAAGTAAAAGGGGCCGCAGAATTTTGCATTAGGTAGCATACGATTCTTGTCATATCGATTGTTTTCGTCGTGCGTGTTCTTCGCCTGCAATTCGTTGTTCCATGGACTTCAATTTGATCAACGTCGACGCTCGGCGACGGCAGGGGACGAGAAGAAGGTCGGGCTCCTCCGCGCGTTCCCCGGCGCGGCGGAGCGGCTGCGGCTGTTCGAGGCCGACCTCTACGACGCCGCTGCCTTCGAGCAGGCCATCGCCGGCTGCGAGTTCGTCTTCCTGGTCGCCGCGCCGATGGTGCGGCACTGTTCTGGCGGCCAGTCGAAGGTACGGATCCTATTGTATAATCCCGTCGGTTTTTTTTTACAATACCTATTTGTATTAATAGATAAACAAGATGTACAAAGGCTCGTACAAATACATGTATACATAGCTGTTCCAATCATCTTGCATAGATGGTCCTAGAGAAATAAGTGATGCAGGAAGGTGGCAAGCCCATATGCTTGTCGTCGCCTGCTAAAGTTGTTGAAGGTCGCCGTCGTCGCCGGCTTCATCACCCAGGTGGACGTCGGAAACAAACAAACCCAGATGGTATCACTCCCTAAAATAATCGCCGTCACACCTGAGATTTGAACTAAGCAGCAGAAGACACCTGTTCACGATCCGATGACAGAAAAAAATTGTATGCAAAGATGTTGTAAATTCTTCCTCGTACAGCACCTTATAAAGTGTCACCACACGAATTTTAAAGTAGTTGGGAGAAACAAAATATGTCGGCTCTTCCGCGCAACTAGTCATATTGCAGGCAGGGTTCTGGTATTAAATTGATAAAAATACAGTCATACTCCTTTTGCTCCGAAATAAATATCAATTATAATAATGAATTTTGAGTTCAAATTAAATTGGACTTTTTGGCATAAACGTTGTTTGTTTTAGAAGGGGGCGAGCAGTAGTTATCGTTTTTTATATATCGTTTCTTACTGATCTGTAGTACTCTTGCTCACTTTTCGGTGTTCTGACCGATCTTCCGCAAGGACGCCGTCGAAGTTGTCGTCAGCGCGACGCGCACGATCCTTGAGCAGTGCGAGCGGTCCAAGACGGTGAGGCGCGTCATCTACACCGGCTCCGTCGTGGCGGCGTCGCCGCTCAAGGAGGACGGCTGCGGGTACAAGGACTTCGTTGATGAGTCCTGCAGGACTCCGCTCGGCGTGTCCTATGGCTATAGCACCGAGGGTTTCGAGGTGAGTGTCCAATTTTTTATTTTTTTTAACTTATTTGTAGCAGAAGGTTGTTGGTATCTTCCATGCATGACGATCCTAATCTTTGATCAACACCGCCTCTATGCGCACGTGGTCGTCATTAACTTGCAGGGTTATGTATCCGGCAAAACCCTCTGTGAGGAGGCGTTGCTCAGTTACACTTCCAACGGCGGCGAGTACTCGCAGAGCAGCAGGGCGTTGGAGGTGGTGACCCTGCTGTGCGGCCTCGTCGGCGGGGACACGCTGCTGCCGGTCCCCAACAACAGCTTGCTGTCCATGGTGTCTCCGCTCACCGGCCACGAGTCGGTGCCCGACAGCCTCAAGTTGATACAGGGGCTCCTCGGCGCCGTGCCGCTGGTGCACGTCGACGACGTCTGCGAGGCGCACGTCTTCTGCATGGATCGGCCGTCGATCGCCGGACGGTTCCTCTGCGCCGCCGGCTGGCCCAACATGCGAGACATCTTCGATCACCACGCGCGCAAGCACCCGAACCTGGCGGCCAAAGACGAGTACGCAGATTATTTATGAAGTAGCTTCCGATCGACCCATTAATCTTTCGAATGATATCTCGCTTATACTTGCATCATGTGTCTGCCTGGACTTATCATCAGTGTGGCGCGAGAAGGAGTGAGGGTGCAGGCTTGCACGAGCAAGCTCCTGGATTTGGGGTTCAAGTACAGGTACGGAGCAGAGGAGGTGCTGGACTGCAGCGTGGAATGCGCGAGGAGGCTGGGAGTTTTGTGATACATCAAAACTTCATGATTGGTTCATACTTGTAATTTCTTAAATACAGTAATCAAGATGCTTCTCCGTGAATTTCCTTGTACTATATGTACTCTATAAATTTGGCCATACAGTTGTATTTCTGTGTGCACTTGCATGTGCTTGACAAATTTCTTGGCCTTTTATTTAAAAAGGCCCGGACTGGGTTTAATTAGCCCGTTTTCTATAAAATAAGAGGGAAAATTACATGATCTGTGATTACAAGTTGTTGCAGTTAGTTAGGCCCACTTTAGCACAGCTCTACGAAGCAGATTTTATAGATCCACTTCTGATTCTCCGGTGAAGTAATTTTGTAGCTGAAAATGATTCTTTATGATTCTCTATAATAAACTCTTAGAATCAGGACAATGAAGATAAGCTATTTTTTTCATCTTTCAGTCTCTTAGTTCATCTTAAAGAATCACTTTTTAGAATCAGCCAAAAATCAACTCTGTGGTAGCCTTACAAACCGCTCCAGCGGCAGTGCTCACATCACATGGCTCGGAGTGTGCCCTCTAGTTTGAGAAATTTCTTGGCCTGGTAATCTCATAGGCAGGCCTTCGTTCCTCTTTCTGGATGCACGTGAACAAGAACGCCTTCGCGGTCGGCAGTTGCGTATAAGCCTACTGTGAAATTGGCCCGTTAAAATATTTCTGATTCTAATGTTTTAGAGTATCTCTTGATTACCCCCTATTTTTCAATTTTACGTTAACCACAAATGATTGGACGAAGTATTTTTTAGCCTAGTATTGACTCTTTTTTAGATCGATCGATACTTTAATAATTTGGCTCACAGCAACATAAAACCTGGGCCGTCAAGAGATAGGCCTCGGGCCGCGCAGCTTGCACGGGCCTCATGCGGGGGTGGCTCGAGCGCGACCCACCACGCCTTTTAAGTTCCCGTTACGCGATTAGGCCTAGATACTTTACACCATCCGCACCAGCATACTCTAAAGCATACTCTATACACTATTCTCCTTCAGTTTTTATAGTATGAATCCAGTATGCTTTACAGTATATCACTGCGGATGGTCTTAGGCTGCACGGGCCTGCCTGCTGGCTGCTGCCCAGTCACCGCTGTCACAGTCATAGCCTCCGCCCCACGCCACGCCGCTCGTCACGCAGCGGGACGCCATGCATGTGCGCGCCTGCACGGATCCCATACCACGCTCCAGGGAAGAGGCGCGGCAGTACACACACCACTGGCCCATCCCTATGGCTGCGATGATCGCGCGCCACGTTCCGCACAGCTCGGCGTGGCTGACTGGACTGATACCGCGCCATCATTCATTGCCATCAACTCGTTCGGCTTTGCTGGAACCCGGACGCCCTCCGTACGGCAAGCAGTGACACAGGATCGTCTCCCCTTGCCGTGGCGACGGCGACCTGCGAGTAGGGAGCTTGTGTGCGCTGAGGCACAGGATCGTGTACCGCGAATCCGTGCTTTAATAAGCCAGGAAACGAGCAGTGACAGAACAAGGGAAGACCAACCCCACGCGAACGAGGAGGAAGCGGACGACCGGTCCACCGCTGGCCTGATGCGCCGCACCACCAAACTAGTACTCCCTCCGTCCCTGAAAACTTGTCGCTTTGTAGTTCATTTTTGAACTACAAAGCGACAAGTTTTTAGGGACGGAGGGAGTACTAGTAACACCACCGTTCATGAACATCTTTCCATTGGCATCAACAGCAGAGGGACAGAAGCTAGCCACCGACAGAGTGGGAGGGTTAAGGGGATGGAAGAACCTGATGACAAACGAGTTGACACCTACAGACCATATGCATTGTGATTGGTCCCAACAGCATTCTCATTCCAACCAACTTGAGTCTAAGGCTAAGACCATCCGCAGTGGTACACTGTAAAGTGGATACACTGTTTCGCAGTGTAATTTAGAGTACGTACTGTAAAAGCTGAAGGAGAATAGTGTATAGAGTATGCTTTAGAGTATGATGGTGCGGATGGTCTAACCTAGAGTAGATGTGGATTCCCTGCATTTACAAGACTGACAGGAAGAAAAAGGCAGGAGACGACAAGGGTCCTTGCAATTGCAAGACAGAGACAGCCAGCCTACCAAATTACAACAGAGTACAGGCAGTCAGGACCCCACGGACACCAATCAGAAGCAGGCGCTACTTGATTTTTGGATGGATAACACACCTTTGGATGGATTAGGTTTTCTTCCTTTCTCCATGTAACACTTACTAGTATCTCAAGGAGTGGTCGATCGGGTCTTTGTTTTCCAGGGTCCGCCAGGCATCGATCATGCGAACGCGACGGTGGAGAGGACCACGGCGATGAAGGTGGCAGCCAGCGCAGCCCTCGGAAGCGTGCCAGCCGCCGCTGCTGCAGTGTCCAATCCGGTGTTTGTTGGTCCTAGGCCGCTCATCCCCGTGCCAGTGGTACCCCCCGTTCCCGCCATGCCGGTGCCAGTGGTTCCGCCGGTGCCGGTGCCGGGAGTGAAGGTCCCTGTTCCTGGAGTTCCACCCATCGTGCCTCCTCCGGTGGTGGGTGTGTTCGTCCCAGCAGCACTGTGTCAAGAAAGGCGATGCTGTTAGTACGGTCGCAATGTCGTCTCAAGAGAACGCTGGAAACTAAGAGCATGCTGGAAATACTACCCAAATTACTGTCATGATAAGAGATGTCTGCTATTTGAAAACATAAAACTTTACCCTTGCGTTCTGCAACTTGTAGCTACATTGTAGTTTCTTATTCCAGAATAGTTTGGGAGAGTATCAATTACAATTAATGCAGGCAGATGCAGTACTAGACGCCTGCTTTAACAGCATGCATAAGTTTCATAGGGTACCAGTTTCAGAAGTGGAAAAATTCAGTCATCAACCACTCAACCAGCTCATGGTGGTACTTCATGGTAAACATTTAATAATTTAAGCGAAGTTCGAAATGTACCTTGCACTTGTAGGGTAAGAGCAGCCCGAAGAACCTGAAAGTGGTAGTAGAACATAAAAGATCAAATAAAGACACATAAATGCAGAATGATAAGTAACATCACAAGCCTGAAGAACCTGAAAATGAAAGTTCGTACAGGGCACGACTATAAGGTCACTAAAGAATTAGAAAATATTGTCACCCTCACTCTACAATTCAACCTCGTTCTGGAAACGAGAAAGAAAAGGAAATGCGTATACAGAGACAGAGAGAATATTAGGCACAACGCACAGTAGCTTTGAATCACACCAAATTTTTTTTTTATTATTTTTTTAATCGGAAAGTTTCTACCCTCCTGAAGCAAGTCCACATCAACATCCTATCCCAGTGCCTCTTCAGAATCTGATTCCATCAAGTTGGCCGATGCACCAGGACGACAGCTTTGCTTACACTAAGCGATAACTAAAAATCGAAATGTGCATAGAGTACTACCAGATTCGCATATCTTCTATGGCAAAAAAGTTGAGTTCAGTTGGCACAAACAAGCACACAAGCTCAGGAACAGATTTTACTGGGATCATAAATAACCATTACTTGGGTCGGTGGTGGTGAGCGTGGCGGTGCCGGTGAAGTCGCAGGTGGCGCCCCTGGCCTTGTTGTTCTGGTAGTAGCTGTTGGCCGCCCAGGAGCAGTGCGCCGGCACGGTGTTGGGGTTGTAGCACGCCCCGCTCTCGTGGATGGAGTTGCAGTCCGCCCCCGCGCCGCAGGCGTAGTCGATGGTCTTCTGCAGCGCCGCCTGGGGCGCGTCCTGCTTGCACACGCACCATTCTGCACCAGAAACAGATCCATCAGCGGAGACTTCTGAAACCCGAAACAGGAACGGCTGTTCTTCCGTGGCCGTTTCACTTTCCGGATAAGCAGGTCTGTTAGCGAGTGTGAGTGTGAGTGCGAAAAGCATGCATATAGAGTTCGGTTTTTTGCACATAAAAAATAAATAAATAAACGAGAAGGCAGACTTTGCCATCAGTAGCAGCCCAACGGAATGTGTAGCTTCCTGTTAGCTTAACAAAAGCAGAAAGATGATCTTTTTGAAGAAAGAAGGTGAGTGAAATTTCCACCCCTTTTTGCTGTCGAACAAACTCCTTCAATCAGAGGGTGAAAAATACTCAGATGGACGCCCATCTTCAGCCTCGGCAAGGTAAGGAAATTAATGGAATCCACAGACAAAAATTCCACGGCAAGAACATCACATCTTGGATACAATGGCTCTGGTTCCTCCTCGCAAAAACGGGGGAAGGGATTCGCTGTTCGCTGCTCTACCACACAAGCAGAAAATTCACTGGTTGGGAGGTCTCATGTCTACAGTCGACGCATTACAATAGAAGGAGAGGGCGCAGATGTGTTGTGTACCGAACCTTCGCAAACAACAGGCGGAAGAACCCTGTGCAGGTTTTGGACGAACTCGCAGGATACAATACAAAACAAGAAGAAGAGAGAATAGAAGGAAGGATTAGAAATGGATAAAAAAATGAACGGAGAAGAGCTCACGTGAGGCGGCGAGGTTGGATGAGAGGAGGAGCGCCGCCGCCGCCACCACCAGCCTCTTCATGATCTACTGCTGTCACAGCCCGCGAGCAGCACGCGAAAGAACTCGAGAGACAAAGAGAGGATGTGCTGTTCCTCAAAGGTGTTGGCTAGCTGGGCTCTGGCTCGTGTTCGTTGCTCCTGCTTCTCAGACGGATGAGCAGAGCTGGACTGGAGAGGACTGAGGAGAGCGTGAGTCTGCGCGAGAGCGGAGCGGGGAGGGAGCGCGTGGGTTTTTCGACGCGCCTGAAAAAGGGATTTATTTTGCAGCAACGGTTGTGACGTGAGGACCCCTGGGAGACTGGGCCGCGCCCGCGCCTGCCCTGTTTCGCTTTGCTGCCTTTTGCAGGTTCCACTTCCACCCACGCGTCCTCCTTCCTCCTCCTGCGTGGATTTTCAGCGCAACATTCCAACACAGTCCTGAATCTGCGTGTAAGTTACACGCTCTCTTTCACAGAGGATTTTTCTTTTCCAGATATACCCATCTTTTTCATACCGCATTTTTATGTGAGTACTATCTAGCATTATTTTAAGTAGGAGCGTCGGCGGGGCCCACTCAGTCAGGAGTGTGGTAACACCGTTTGGTTGGGACTGGGACCGCAGTGGTGACATTCATTACCAACCGTAACATGAGCCATTGAACCCGGCACCAACAGAGTCGTCGCCGGCACCGATGTGGAGCAGCGCCAAGCTCCCCAGGCGGGTGGGCGGTAGCGGTACCGGCCGCCGAATCCAAGCGAAACGGTCACGCTTTGCCTGCCGTTGATCCGTTCGGAGCACCCGACCGACCGGCATACGTTCGCAGTGTCAACGTCTCGACACGAACGCACTCGCAAGACGACACCGCCAGATCGTCTTTGGCGCTTGCGCGCGGTTGCAGGCGTGAAAAAAGCTGTGTAAACGCCGGCGACGCGAGCCTCCGGAACCAAGCCTTGCGATGCGCTTGTACTTGCTCGCTGGTTGAGGTTGATGACCAGAATATGATGATCGCCTACCTCCCTTTTGACCCGAGAGGGCGAGATGAGATTCTCCGACTCCACATCCAACTCCAATCCTTGGCGCAGGTTCACTGGTTGTTGGTAGCCTGGCCAGACAGGCTGCGCTGTGGGTGCGACGTTCCGATCGATCGATCGATCAATCTGCACTGCACGGGAATATATGCCTGCTGCTGCAGCAGCGGTGGCGGCCCCCCGTCTCCGGAGCGAGCTCTGGCCGGTTGCCCTATTCTGTTCAGGTGAACGACGACTCGTTTCCCTATACGTACGCGTTTCGAGAACGCAGAAGTGAACCACTCTAACCATACTTTCCTGCTCACTAGCACGTGGCAGTGAAGCCGCGCGCCTCCGAGGTTGGTAAGTTAAAACCTCTACGATGATTGGCGGTACCAGCCGGGGCCATGGTATGCACAGCACAGCCAGTTTGCCACGAGGCCACACGCATTGGGCCGGCTATGCGCCCTGCTAGAGTGAAGCTGTACCGTGATCTGTGAACCGAGTTCGTATGGTGCCGCTGCCGCCGCGTTGCACGGATGCAGGTAGCAGCAGACTACAGCCCACAAAGGCACAGGCCACAGAGACCAGAGCAAAGGGCTCCGACGGACCGCGACCATTTTCCTGGTCCGTGGAAAAGCCCAGTTACTTTCGGTCCGTAATGCTTACCCAGGCCCAACTGAAAAGGAATGTCCCGAGGCTGTGATCTGGCCGAACCCGACTGAATGACAAGCTTTTTTTTTTCAGACTGGGAACACTCCCTCCTCCATTCCTGACTGAATGATGACGAGTTACATGTGCGGGACAGCAGGGCCTTTACGTTTATTTTACAGTATTTTTATAACAAGCAAAAATAAAACCAACTCTAGTAAGGTAAGGCCGTCCGTCGTTGGCAACAACTCGATGTTTGACTGTTTGTTACCCACTGCTGAAACCGGGACCCACGGATCCCTAAACCCTAACGGAATAAAGCCCACCATTCGAACCCGCAAAACTTCTTCATCTCCGCCCCCTTCCCGCCGCCGCCGCTTCCCGCTGCTCCCGCTCGCCGACGCCGCCATGGACGCCGACCCGTCGCACCAGGTGCGCGTGCGCTTCGTCACGAAGCTGCCGCCACCGCTTAGCGCGCCTCCAACCGCCATCGCCGTCCCCGCCGACCTCTCCCGCATGGGCCTCTCCGAGATCGTCAACACCCTGCTCGCCGCCGGTGAGCGCTATGAACGACCTGACCCCACATCTCCTTAGCGTGGTACGGCCCGTGGATTTCTAACCACTGCCCTTCCGTTTCGCAGCCGAGCCGGATCACCAGTCGCAGCCTTTCGATTTCCTCGTGGACGGCGAGCTCGTGCGGATGCCGCTCCAGCAGTTCCTCAACGCCAAGGGCATATCGGCGGTACGAATTTTCGTTCCGAGTCTCGTTTTCGCTGATGTGTCTGGATAGCGTTGTGAATTGTGCGAGGGTTGGGTGAGCGTTTTGCAGGAGAGGGTGCTTGAGCTCGAGTATGTGAAAGCAGTGGCTCCCAGGAAGCAGGAGGAGCCCTGCCCCCACGATGACTGGGTTAGCGCGGTTGACGGATCAAACCCGAGGTACGCTCTAGGTCGTGATGGTTATGTCCAAACCTGTTAATTCAGCTGGTAGTTGTATTACCTCACATTCTGTACTGGTTGGATGTCCTGGGTTTGAATTGCAGAAATACGTCTTATTTGGTAGAGGATTAGTTGGCACACAAGTTTGATTTTAACCAAGGACTATAGTTGTACATCAGCTGGTTTTGGAATAGAGATTTTTGCTGCCTGCTATCACGTGCTTGCTTCATCAGTATAGTTAGTTGTGTGTTGTGGATCTACATTTGGAGTTCTCTCAGATGTTCCTGAGTAACTTCTGGTATCCGAGGCCAAAGGCCAAGGCAGATTTCCTTACTTGGGGGCATTGATACGCAGAAAATAATGGGTTAGGAGCAGAGAAGCAGAAGGGGTCTGGAATTGCATGTGGATAACATCAATGGTGCTGGGGAGTGGGGAGTGGATTCATTGTGACATGATGAAGATCATAATTTTCCTTTCGGTTTTCTAGCGTATAGTTAGTTTCAGAATTTTTTTCTTGCAGTCAAATAAGATGAATTATCAAAGCCCTCTCTCTCACTTGCAATCCATCACATATTAATGAGACCTTTTTCTTCTAAAAACACAAAAATTATCGCACAACTAATAGCCCATCTGTTTTGTTCCCCTCCCAGGCTCCCAGCCCCCTTCTCTTTCCTTGCACCGTTGTATCCTCTGGTCTGGCAAACGCCGGTGATTTCCACTGCCACCGTTCCATTTGCCCGTCTCCTAGTCTTATTCAGCTTTCATAATCTATTAGCGAGCATAAACATGGGGTTCGGTGAACATTATTTTAGGAAAACTTATTGTATCTTCTCGGAATCTGACAGTTGGTAAAACATAATACCCCTCATCTTTATGTTACGTAAAAAAGACAGAGGAACTGACAATTCAATCATTTATTTTTCAGATATGCCTAAGTTATGCACTAACAAATACTTTTTATATCTTGAATCTTGATTTGAAGTTTCCTTCATGCGATTTCCATGATTGCTAAACTTGTTTTTTGCAGTTTCATATTAACAGGTAGCTATGATGGTCTTGCAAGGTACGCATTATTCAGAACCCTATCCTTTTATTTTTCCCTGATAGTAAAAGAGCACGTATACAAGTGCTAAAAATGTTTCAAGGAAAGTCGTGTGCCTTACGCACTCTATTTCTTAGAATATGGAAAGATGCTGCATGTACACACATTTTGGAGGGACACAGTGGTGCAATTTCTTCTACTAGATTCATGAATAAAGGTCAGATCTTCATTATATTTAATACTCTCATTAATGTTATGAAGGCATCTGTTCCACAATTATTTTGGCTTGATTGTCACATGTTTATTCTCTTTTAATTGACACATGAATAATGTTTTTCCAGGAACTGAGGGCAGTCTGCATGTGGTGACTGGCTCAAAGGATAGGTCGCTGCGACTATTCAAGGTAAAGTGATCCTTTTTTGCTCTTCTCTCCAAGTAAATTTTATTTTATCAGAACATTTATTTATATCCTTATTTTGCTTTACACTTCTGAAGTCTGAAACATCGATCAACATGGACTACCCGATGCGAATTGGGGCATACAAAATTCTTCGTGGACACACATCATCTGTTCAAAGTGTTGCTGTAGATCCCTCCGAAGAAATGGTAATGATCAATATCTGTTCTTCTGCATCAATGCTAATGCTGTGTCTGTGTTTACTTATTTATCAATGGTTTCTTTCTGACTTTTTCTTTTGGTAACTAGCTATGTTCTGGTTCCTGGGACAGCACCATCAAACTGTGGGCTGTTGAAGGATCTGAAGATGGAGATGCTGTCTCAATAAAGAAGAGAAGAACTGACTCATCTGGACCTGAAGACTCTCAATTAGAGGTATTTCTTATACTCTAATCTGAATTCTTGAGTCGTAGCGCATGGTGCGATGGATGTACATGATACGTTTGATTGATTGAGAAAGCTACATATTTTTGCCACCTTATTTGGTATTGTTGTTCCCACTCAGTCTGTTGCCATGCCTAGTAATAAAGTGTGATTGCTCAGCTGCAAAATGGTCTGATTTACCAAATCAATGCCAGACATTGCAATGAAAGAAAAGAAAAAAAATTCCTGACCATGTTATAGCTAGGACTTGGATGTTGCAGAATCCTCTTCTCGAGGTGAAATGAACCATCTCCTATTTATGCTTCCTACGCCTACTTGTTCAGTGATTCAGTCTCAGTTACGTGACAGATCTGTCATGGATAATTTTGACCATTCCATTGTGCTGTTGACTGGATCAATTTATGGCAGCTATCGTGTTGAGACTTGGTGGTATTTTTTATTTTCAAGCCCTTATGCTATGATTATTTAGCGAGTTTGACTACCTGTTTTGAAGGAGATGGAAGGCTAAGCACTAACTGTTAGTTTTTTCCTGGTCATGAATTCATGATAGTTCTCCAGACCCCCGCAATGTGTGGGAGCCTTTGTCCCTGGGTACGCCCTTCATGAATTCATGATAGTTCCCACTGACCTAACAATTTGTTCCCTACTCTTCTCCAGGGTTCAGCCACTTCAACACTTTTGGGACATACCCAATGTGTTACTGCTGTTGCATGGCCTGAGCAGCAAACGCTATATTCAGCATCTTGGGATCATTCTATTCGTCAATGGGATGTCCAAACCGTGAAAGAAACATGGAATATGGTATGAAAATATCTTTATATTGTATTTTATGCTTTCTCCCGATGAAATTATTTGACTTTTTCGATAAGCTTGATTACCCTGCAGCCTTCATCTATTTGTCTTCAATTAATGAATCCTGTGGGTTTACCCACTTGTCTTAAAAATAATATCTATACATTGGTGTGGATATTATGCTGTTTTCATGCTGCATGGTGATAGACAACAGAATAACTGCAATTCTAAATGACCAGCAGCTCCAGATCTAAGTGCTGATTTTCTTTCAGTCTGCATAAATAAGTCTCTACTTAGCCTTGCAGTATTAAACATAGCTGATTTACGAACTTGGTGCACCTGTCATGTTCTGTTCCATGATTCAATGTCTTATTTCACTTTTATATCTGAATCTTCTCCATAGGTTTGTGGGAAGGCCTTGAATTGCCTGGATTGTGGTGGTGAGGGCTCTTCACTAATTGCTGCTGGTGGGTCAGATCCTGTCTTGAGGGTATGGGACCCTCGCAAGCCCGGTAAGTATTTTATAAGTATGCTTTTAATTATCTTTCTTGGGTCACATTCAAACAAGCTGATATATTTGCCCTCAAACAGGAACTCTAGCTCCTGTTTTCCAATTCTCTTCTCACTCAAGCTGGATCACTGCTTGTAAATGGCATCCAAGTTCCTGGTTTCATTTGGTGTCATCTTCATTTGATGGGAAAGTGATGTTGTGGGATCTAAGAACAGCAGTATGATTCTAAATCCAGTAATCTCGTATCTTCCTCATTTCTTCCCCAGGATATTTCACAGAAATCTAATCAATGGTTTTCCTAATGTTGCAGTGGCCACTGGCATCTGTGGACTCGCACGAAGATAAGGTACTCTTTTATGTGCTGTTCCTTTTTTCCAGATTTCATGAGGAAATAAAATAAGGTGTTTAACTAACTTTGGGTAATTACAGGTTTTATGCGCGGACTGGTGGAAAGGGAACAGCCTGATTAGTGGCGGAGCTGACTCCAAGCTATGCATCTCGTCGGGGATTGAAATTGTTTGACAATTTTACCCTCATGTTTTGTGTCCATGATATTGAGGTTCTAACTTTTATCATTCGTCATTAAGTATATCTTCTGCTTTACCCTTATTTCACTCTTTAGGTGCTTCATTGCTGCTAACTGTCTTTCAATTTGCACAGATGATATTGGCGGATAAACAATGTCAATTGTGGCTGGAAAAAAACATGCAAACCCTTCGGAAAAACATGGAGCTTGCCATTTGTGTAAGGCACTTAATGCATGATATGCATAAGGTCTAGTACTAGCCCACCACAGTTTGGTCTTCATTTTTCTTCTTCCTGTAACTTTATTGGCGGAATTGACACCAAAACTAATATATTATGTCAAGATCATAAAGCGTGAGATCTTTGACGTGTATTAGCGAGAGATCTTCATTGGTGGAATTGACACAAAAAATATCTTCCTTGGTGGACGATCTTTTTTTTTTTCTTCCTGAAGCTAGAGATCTTTGACGTGTATTAGCACCGAATCCACTGCTGCAGCCTCAGCCTGCAGCGCCGACGCGTGGAGACCAAAGACGACGGCGAGCTTGCGGCGTCCGCACGTCCACGGCGTTGCGCGTGGAAACCTCCCGGTGCTACCCTTTTGGCTCTGCCCTGCTCCGCTCTACGTCGGCGGCGTTTCAGTTGCGAGGTGTTTGTCCTCTCAGCTGCGGCCTTTCAATTGCCTGTTCGTCTCTTGTGACAGTTCGTCCAAAGAGTAAAAGGCAATACTCTCTCCATTCTTAACTACTCCCTCCGGTCCTTTTTATTTGTCGTTTCAGACAAGAAAATTGAACTAAAATGAACTGTAAAAATGTATCCTAACGACATTTATTTGAGACTGGAGGGAGTATTTATCATCTGTTAGTTTAAAGATAAATTGATCATTAACAAACATTTGAAGACGGAGGGAGTGACAAATTCATGAGGACGGAGGGAGTACTTAACGTCTCGCTTGGATGAACAGGTGAAAGGAAACATATAAAGAAGTTAATCTCATACGGATGCGAATTGCAGCTCACATGGATTGCTCTTTTCTCGTGTTCGCGGACTACTTGTACAAACAGATAAAAAGGTATATGATCTTCTTGAAGTGGCCGTCTCACCAAATCCAGCAGCCAAATCTTTTCTCCCTGTACCCATCTCCCTTTGTTCTTCAGTCAAACCTGCAGTTGTTTTGTGTGGTATACCCGATTAGCTAAGCACACTTTATCGACCAGCCCGCTGCGGCAACAGAAAAACTTGTGCCAATCACCAGCAAACACCGGAGGTCCAAGATCATCGTGACGTTCGCGGATCGCCTCGCCGCCGGAGCCGGCCGGTCCACGCGCGGCGCGTGGTTTGCCAAGCGGTACACACCTGCTGCACTGTTGCCCATCTCACGTTACCGCGACTTTTGCAGCACGCGCATGAAGATCGTTTTCGATTTTCCGGCGAGGGGCCGCCATCGACGCCGTACCTCGTCGCGTCACACCGCCGTTGGCAAGCAACCCCGTACGACATCGAGAGTGCGATCTCGCGCCATCGATTGCCGACCTAATTTGACGCGCGGACAGGGACTAGACGCGGCATTGGGTTAAGCGGTGTCGATCACGCACACGCAAGCGAGAGACTGATGCAGATGGTGAAGCGAACGCCAAGACTACGATAGAACGCGCAGGTGAACTGCGCGGTTCCGATGAATCCGCCGTCCCTATAAGTACCTCGGCTCGACTTCCCTTCTCTGCACATCGAGTATCACAGATCAAGCAGATTTGATCACCCTAGCAGAGCACTGCGCTGAGTTGCGGTTCAGCCATGGCTTCCACGGCCACAGTGCCCTCTCTAGTGTTCATCCTCGCACTGCTGCTCTCAGGCAGCGGTATGAGCGATGCGGCGCGGCGCCTTGTTGATGAGCTTCCGAAGCCCGACCAGTCGCCGCTGCCCAAGCCTAAAGAACAACCCAAACCTGAGATGCCGCCACTGCCCAGACCGCAGGAGCAACCCAAACCCGACTTGCCGCCGTTGCCCAAGCCGGAGGAGCAACCGAAACCAGAAGTACTACCGCTACCCAAGCCTGAGGAGCAGCCCAAGCCGGAGTTGCCGCCGCTGCCCAAGCCCGAGGAGCAGCCCAAGCCGGAGAGGTCACCCCTGCCCAAGCCCGACGAACAGCCAAAGCCGGAGATCCCGCCACTGCCGAAGCCCGTTGAGCAGCCCAAGCCGGAGATGCCGTTGTTGCCCAAGCCTGAGGAAGAACAGCCAAAGCCGGAGATCCCGCCGTTGCCGAAGCCCGTTGAGCAACCCAAGCCGGACATGCCGCCACTGTCCAAGCCCAAGGAACAGCCAAAGCCCGAGATCCCGCCGTTGCCGAAGCCCGTTGAGCAACCCAAGCCAGATATGCCGCCACTGCCCAAGCCCAAGGAACAGCCAAAGCCGGAAATCCCGCCGTTGCCAAAGCCCGTTGAGCAACCCAAGCTGGAGATACCGCTGCTGCCCAAGCCCAAGGAACAGTCAAAACCGGAGATACCACCCTTGTCGAAGCCCGTGGAGCAACCCAAGCCGGAGTTGCCACCATTGCCCAAGCCCCAAGATCAGCCCAAGTCGAAGACGCCGCAGTTGCCTAAGCTAGAGGAGCAGCCCAAGCCGGAGTTACCGCCGTTGCCCAAGCCCGAGGAGCAACCCAAGCCGGAGATGCCACCCTTGTCCAAGCCCGAGGAACAACCAAAGTCAAAGATGCCTCCGTTACCGAAGCCCGCGGAGCAACCCAAGCCGAAGTTACCGCCGTTGTCCAAGCCCGAGGAGCACCCCAAGCCGGAATTTTCATCGTTGCCCAAGCCCGTAGAGCAACCCAAGCAGGAGTTGCCGCCGTTGCCCAAGCCCGAGGTACAACCAAAGCCAAAGATGTCGTCGTTGTCGAAGCCCGTTGAGCAATCCAAGCCGAAGATGCCACCGCTATCCAAGCCTGTGGAGCAACCAAATCCGGAGTTGTCGCCGTTGCCCAAGCCCGAGGAGCAACCCAAGTCAGAGGTGCCACCCCTGCCCAAGCCCAGGGAACAACCAAAGCCGAAGATGTCGTCGTTGCTAAAGCCAATGGAGCAGCCCAAGCCAAAGTTACCGCCGTTGTGCAAGCACGAGGAGCAGCCCAAGTCGGAGCTGCCGCTGCCCAAGCCCATGGAGCGACCCAAGCCAGAGTTGTCGTCGTTGCCCAAGCCTGGGGCACTGCCAAAGCCAAAGATGCCACTGTTTCCGAAACCCGTTGAGCAACCCAAGTCAGAGATGCTGCCGCTGCCCAAACCTGTGGAGCAACAACCCAAGCCAGAGTTGACGCCGTTGCCCAAGTCCGAGGAACAACCCAAGCCGAAGATGCCATCCCTGCCCAAGCTCGAGGAACAGCCAAAGCCGGAGATGCCGCCGCTGGTGAAGCCCATTGAGCAACCCAAGCCGAAGTTACCGCCATTGTCCAAGCCCGAGAAGCAGCCCAAGCCGGTGTTGCCGTCATTGCCCAAGCCCGTGAAGAAATTCAAGCCGGAGTTGTCGCCATTGCCCAAGCCCAAGGTACAGCCAAAGCCAGAGATGCCGCTATTGCCAAAACCCGTTGAGCAACCCAAGTCGAAGATGCCGTTGCTGCCCAAGCCTGTGGAGCAACCCAATCAGGAGTTGCCTCCGTTGCCGAAGCCTAAGGAGCAGCCCAAGCCAAAGGAACTGCCAAAGCCGAAGATGTCGCCGCTGCCGAAGCCCGTTGAGCAAGCCAAGCCGGAGATGCCGCCCTTGCCCAAACCCGAGGTGCAGCCGAAGCCTGAATTGCCATCGCTGCCGAAGCCCGATATGCCGCGCCTGCCGGAGCCTGACGTGCCAAAGCCATGATACATCGACGAGGACCTCGCGCTACACACATCACGTTCTACTCCGTTTGTGGTCTTCCGAGCGACGCATGACATGGATGTTGTGTTTGAATGTGCATAGCGTACTGGATTTGCAGCGTCGAGTGCTCACTGGTGTGCATGCCGTGCCATCCGATCCTTGATTATTTATGTAAATTTTCTGAGATTCATACTATATCTAATAAAATGGATTTGTGTGCATACGGATTTACACTTGTCACACTCTCTTTCACGATGATCATTGGATATATACACACACGTACACATGGATTTTAGCTACTGATCTCAAGAAGAACCAACACATATTTCCAGATGTATATAACAACAGTTCACTGAATCTGAATGTGTGAACTAAAGATATCCCGGGACGTTTCGCTTCATGTTTGAGACAGATTTTATGTTTCGTCACGTCCTGACTAGATGATCAAACCCTAGCTATTGATATATTTACGTCCTAACCAGCTTTTTCTTCCCCTACTGTCAAATAAGAGAAATGGTTGACGGACAACCGTGCATTTCAGTACAGCTTGAGCCCAACCATGCATTTAAGCCACTCCAATTTTGAGTTTTTACCCATGTGATTTAAACCATGAAATAAGTACATCGGGGGCAGCTGGATTTTTTTTTTTCATTTATAAAGCAGCGCTGCGAGTTTTATGATTCTTCACCATGGCTTAAACCCCTTCGCACTCTACAGTTACACCAATTAGTAAATTATTACCAACATAAAATCTTATAATGCAACAAGAATATGCACTATCATTGTACTACATAATCCCTGGACTGAATAAATTTATACAAGACACGATTCAACTTGATATGTCGTTTTCAGAATGAAATCTGTCTGTTACCACCTTATTACACTACAGTGTACAAAACAACACAAAGAATTTCCAAATATGATCATTAACTTCACCGGCTAATTTTATCAATAAATTTATATACCGTTCGACTAATGTTGGTTAAGAGTTACAGAAGGGCGTGTTAATAACTTTGTAACACACATGCGACTGTTCCCAAACTAACTAAATTTTTTGTCAATGGGATGGGGGGAGTAGTATCTTGGAAATAGATAGCTGATAGAGTAGATTTTATAACACGTGGGTAATCCGGATTAAAGCACAGAGCATGCATGCAGAAGTCTATTCGGTGGAACGGTTCAGTGAATCAGGGTTGCGTGCCCTACACATGCAAGAAAAGGGAGGTAATAACCTCTGCTGCAAATTCAACACTGTTTGACAAGCAAGCGATCATTTTTAACTCAATCCCGGACAGCTATTAATTACGCAGATAAATATGTAGCATATTATTAAGATATGATTCACATGCTGTTGGTTCTATCGCTATCAACGTGTCGGTGTTGTTGACGAGAAAGAGTCCTGCTGTGTTTGCGCTAACCGTACTGCGCCGGTGACCTAACGCTTGTACGCTCCTACGCGAAAGCGCACACAACTTTCAACAACCAGATCACCTCTTCTTTAGAAGATCAACTGCCGGGTCACTTAGACTTTAGCTGCTATAGGGATGCAGATGAAAACGACCATAACCTACTGGCACAAACAGCAGCTGAACCACCGCAAGATTTATTTTCAGATGATCCTGAAGACTTATATCACGTGGTGTACTTGACATCTGAGATGTAAATAGCGTGTCAGGTACAGAGATAATAAACTTGTCGATAATTCATAGTGTCCCGCGTGCATGTTTTCTACTAGGTACTGTACGTACGTGCAACCAGCTGTACGTCGATCGTGTGTACTATCGCGTTCAGGGTACTCGTCGTTTCAACCTTAGCTCCACCAAAACCAACCGTTTCGTCGGCCTAGCTAGTCTTCACACACACTGACATGCTTCACGGCTGCCTGCTGTTCTTCAGATGCACGTCTTACCAGTTTCAGCTTTTAGTATTTATTCGGTAGCCTAACCACCGGAGATGTGTAGAGCACGTGTCACCTAGCCCTTGGCACCTTAGTTGCTAGACATATAGAAAGGGTAGGAGAGCATCAACCAGTGCAACCACATCACACTCTCATGTCTCAGCGTAGTCTAAACTTGCTGAACCAGCAGGCGGATGACAGACCTAGAGGTTTCAGAAAAGAACGTATTACAGGTGACCTACCCGGAACTAAAGATCAGAAGATTTCTGCAGACCTGCATACGCATGTAGTGCAGTCGTGCATATGCAGCACCAGCTCCCGTTTAGCCCTATAAATACCAGGCCTCTCCTCTCTTCCAGCCAACACCACAGCACACAAGAAATACCTCTCACACTGATACACAAACATAGATCGGAGTTGAGAAGTGCAGGCCATTCAACATGGCTTCCAAGAGAGCAATGTCGTCCTGTGGCCTTGCTTTCTTCGTGGCGCTGCTCTTCTGCAGCTCCATGAGCAGCGCGGCACGGTACCTGGAGGAGACGAAGCCCAAGGAGGAGTACCCGCCGTACCCCACCGTGCCGGCGCTGCCCAAGCCAGAACTGCCACCACACCCCACCGTGCCGGAGCTGCCCAAGCCAGAACTGCCGCCGCACCCCACCGTTCCGGAGCACCCAAAGCCTGAACTGCCACCGCACCCTGTGGTGCCGGAGCTCCCAAAGCCGAAGCTGCCAGTCGTCCCAGAAGTGCCGAAGCCGGAGATGCCGCACGTACCAGAGGTCCCAAAGCCTGAGCTGCCCCACGTACCAGAGGTGCCAAAGACTGAGATGCCGCACATACCAGAGGTGCCAAAGCCAGAGCTGCCGCACGTACCAGAGGTGCCAAAGCCAGAGCTGCCGCACGTACCAGAGGTGCCAAAGCCTGAGCTGCCGCATGTACCAGAGGTGCCCAAACCTGAGCCACCGCATGTACCAGAGGTAATAAAGCCAGAGCTGCCGCACGTACCAGAGGTGCCAAAGCCAGAGCTGCCGCACCTACCAGAGGTGCCAAAACCTGAGCTGCCGCATGTACCAGAGGTGTCCAAGCCTGAGCCGCCACGCGTACCAGAGGTGCTGAAGCCTGAGCTGCCGCACGTACCAGAGATCCCAAAACCTGAGCTGCCCCACGTACCAGAGGTGCCCAAGCCTGAGCTGCCGCACGTACCAGAGGTACCCAAGCCTGAGCTGCTGCACGTACCAGAGGTGCCCAAGCCTGAGCCGCCCCACGTACCAGAGGTCCCAAAGCATGAACTCCCACCGAAGCAGGAGAGCCACTACCCGGTGCCAGAAGCCAAGCCATGATCGGACCTCGTCCGTATTTCTCCAGTAAAATATATACGTTCAGTACTTGTGTTGTGTATTACGATGGTGTGTAATATTGTATGTTTGTTTTTGTGCTCCCTGTTGAGCTAGCAGCTCGGAGCGTGTGTCATTATTTCTCAGTGTATTGTTTATTGCATTTTATGTACACATGCATGTTCCGTATATCTTTGAGTTTGTATTATATATTTCCATATATAAGCAATAAAAAGTTTGATACCTGTACTTTCATCACACTGTGAAAGTGTTACATGTATGTTATCTGGCTGATCACAAACCTACCGTGCACGTCGCAGCAAGCCTTCAGTTTAGATATTATATGATGGAAAACTTATGTCATTACCTTCCATTTTCCTACATATATTTGTCGATAATGATTGCATAAATGATCATCGTTTCATGTTCTTCAAGCATTCACCAACAATACGAATATAGAAAAATGGCAAACTGTCGTTTGAATCATAAAAAATGTAAATCTAACTAAAAAACTTGGGGGTTATCGGTAAGACCGGTAGGAACAACACTAATTTTTGTGGCCCTGTTAAGCACAGATTATGCTTGTTGAAAAAATAATTTATTTGAAATGCTGGTGAAATAAACAACCGATATTTATATATTACGCTTTTTTTTGAAAGGGCAATTATATATTACGCTTTGGATTAATTTTCAAAAGCAGCTGAACAAACAAGATGTTACAGAAGCCCACAACTTCCACTTTTGTGAAGAAGTTATGTCAGAAGCTGTGCTAAACAATGACATCTTATATTTTTAAAACATTGGACAAAAGCGACTACAGTCGATGAATTTAATTGAATTAACAAAAATTTAATGAATTTCAATCGGTATTGGCCGGTAACACCAATCGATTGTATACATAGAATTTAAGATATCCAAAAGCTGGCAGGCAGGGTGGATATCCACAGATCGGGTCACCACCTCAACAACTGTGGAACAATCTTCAGTGCACGTATTAATTACATCATTATCACATCATACACGCACTAAAAGGCTCCATTGATTCCTTTCAAAAAACAACATTTGTTTTCTAAGAAATATTTTTCAAAACAGATTATTACGAAACTAACAGGTTAACAACTAATTCCATTTTTCTGCACTACATAAATATTGTCACCCGCTAACAATTCCTTTTTTTTTTTTTTTGAGAATGGCCACACCAACATGAAAAGGAAGACCTTTGAACATTTCACCGTAGCAGTTATTTTCAGCTCGCTTTTCAATTGTTAAGAGTACCAAATGCCATCTGCATGCGTGGACTTTATAACTCTTGCTAGTGCTGCTTTGTCCCTCTGTGTCGGTGTCACCGCTGACATTCACGTCATTACTTTGCCCTATCAAGTCGCCAAACACATACAGATAAATGAGATACGCCACACACGTGTAGCCGTTTGGCCACAAAGCAGCTGGTGATTCAACGAATCTGCAGAACGCTTAGGGCTCAATATTCCCAACCAATCAAACCATTCACTACTTCAGGAGTCGGAAATCACAAGGACCAAAAGCTTAACAACCACAGATGCAGATAACCTACGTCATGAATTTAGCGCTACAAAAAGTGTGAGAGAATGAACATGATACGGTAGCTTGTTCTAGATAATAGAACTCTCCATTTGTAGTCGGTTGTAATAAGTTGGTCTATTTGGAGGGTAAAGTCAGCACTTCACTAATTATCTAAAAAATAGATTGGATGACTAGTGCTAATGGGCTCAATTGATTTCTGAGATGGACCAATTGTGCTAATTACATTGACAACTTAATTCTACAATGGCATGTTCAAAAAAGAGAGAAAAAACTAGCACCAAATATGAACAAAAAAATCAACAAAAAACACTCTCGTAACATGATATATATTTTCAATATATTGGAGCCACGATCTAAAATGCAATATTGCTTATAAAAGTTTATATACTTTGACCACACGGTCCAGAAAAACTTTATATGTAGAACGTAAGAAAACAAGTCAGAAATATTAAACAACAAAGAGTTGAATCCAAAGGCGCTTTGAACAAGTTTGCGCCGCCATGGTCCTTTTGAACGTTTGGAGCTAACAAACCAACCATATTTTGTCAGCATATACTGTAATCCATATCGTAAGCTATTCCTTACTTGCGTTAATTATCGTGTGAGAGCAAATAAATGCAGCGATCCAACGCTATACGTCACACACGTACGTGTAGGCCGTACCGACAAAGGGCGAGATGCCGGTGCATGGACCAACGACTACTCTCCCTCAGGTCTCAATTTTCAAAACTAGTTGAACCAGAACCATGCAAAAAGTGTAGATCTGCAGAAATATATGTCGTCTCAACTCTCAGGGACGACAGAACTAAACAGCCACCTCTACGGATGACCTACCAGTTACCAAAACAAAGAGAGCTCGCTGAAGAGCTGTCATCTTTCGCTATAAATACCGGACCAGGCCACCCTTCTTCCCAAGGCATCACATAACGATCTAGCTCTCCAGCTCGCGTTGAGACACAGAGATCAAGAGGTGCGAATCATTTGATATGGCTTCCAGCTCCCGGCGGAGCACCATGTCTTCGCTTCTCCTCGTGGCGCTGCTGCTCTCGTGCACCGCCATGAGTGGCGGCGCAGCACGGTGGTTGGAGGAGGCGGCGCCCAAGGAGGAGTACCCGCACCCTGCAGCCATGCCGGAGCTGCCTAAACCAGAGCTCCTCCCGCCACACCCTGAGGTGCCTGCTGAGCTGCCTAAGCCCAAGCTACCGAAGCCCGAGGTGCCAGAGCACGCCGCCGTTCCAGAGCTGCCGAAGCCCGAGGTGCCTGAGCACCCGGCCATTCCCGAGCTGCCAAAGCCGGAGGTGCCGGAACACCCTGCCGTGCCGGAGCTTCCCAAGCCTGAACTGCCGCCTCACCCCGCCGTGCCAGAGCACCCGACCGTGCCCGAGGTGCCGAAGCCCGAGCTGCCCCACCCAGAGGTGCCGAAGCAGGAGCTGCCGCCGTTGCCCAAGGTTGAGCTGCCACCAAAGCCTGAGCTCCCTCCTCTGCCGAAAGTTGAGCTGCCACGGATGCCAGAGATCCACTACCCGGAGCCGGAAGGCAAACCATGATGTGGAGTAACAGCCGTACAGTCGGAGTTTCACATACCTATACTATGTAAGTACGTACATGCACTGCGTTTTCGTACTATTGTGTGCTTGTGAGGTTGTTTGTTGTCAGAGCTAGAAGAGTTATGCCAGCCGGTGGTGTATATCAATATGTTTCATCCATATATATCATGTATGAATAAAAATCGATGTTACGCATTAATTATCTGCTTCATAGAGTTCGATCAGCCGTCTACAACTGTATGGGTTTTTGAGTAAAGATCGTCCTTAAACCGCGCCTGTCCTACAATTTTGAAGCTATCGTTAGGTAGTAGTTCTTCACCGGCCGGAAACCAGTCGTTAGTGCGTGGCTTTGTCAGGAAAGTGACACATCAAGTAATAAGTACTCTCTCCGTTCTGAAATAATTGTCGTTTCAGACAACCAAATGAACTAAAAATGAACTAACGAAGGTTGTCCTAACGACAATTAAAACGAAACGGAGGGAGTAGTAGCTAACAGAGCTAGCATTTGAACACTTGCACCTGCACTAGAAATCGCCACATGGGTTCATATATCACGCGGTCACCAACCAGTACGGCGTGCTGATCAGTCTTTCTCAACTAAACCGCACACTTAGCGAGTTAAAGCCGCGTGCATCATCAGATTAGAAACACTAATCAATGTGATGCCAAAGAATCACGTGCATCCACGCTAGGACTAGGAGCCGTTCTCCCTGTCTGCGCTTGAGTAGAATCGCGAGATCACACGGGCCCCGCAAGTTGCGGCCCATACGTCCAAACCAGCCAGACACACAGGCCGCACGGCCCAATTCCCCCGTTGCCGCCGCGCGCTCCACTCGTCCAACTCGACCAAATTTGGAGCGGTCCGGCGGCCCAAACAATCGGCGTCGTGTACCTCATGCCTCCCCACCTCCACCTCCGCTGCCTCCTCTTCCGCCGCCTCCTCACCACCGCCCCAGCCGCCACCGCGCCACCCCACGCTTCGCCCGAGCCCACCGACCCGGCGCTGCTGCGCTCCCTCTGCACGGTCCTCTACCAGCACCAGAACGCGCCCGACGACGCCCTCAACCGACGCCTCTCCGCGCTGCCGCTCCCCGCCGCGCCCGCCGACCTCCGGGAGCTCTTCCTCCAGGCGTCGGCGCGGTTCCCGCGCTCCTGGCGCCCCGTGCACCGCCTCCTCGAGCACCTCTCCGCCCGCCACGGCGGCGACAACCGCTTCCCGCACTCCCCCGCCACCGCCGCCCGCCTCCTCGACGTCCTCGCCAAGTCCAGCAACATCGACCTCCTCCACTCCACGCTGCACTCCCTGCCGCGCGGCCTCCTCTCCGCCGCGGCCGTCCGCGCCGCCGTGCGGGGGCTCGCGCCGGCGCGCGAGGTCGGAAAGCTCGCCGCGCTCGTGACGCTCTTCCCGGACTGCCACCGCGCTCGGGTTCTCACCCTCGTCGTGGACGTCGCCTGCTCGACCAGCTGCCGGCTGCCCGACGTCGCGGAGAAGGCGATCAAGCGGGCCGAGCACCGGCACGGCGTCGCGCGCACCGCGAGGTGCTGCGACCTGCTGGTCGTCGCGTACTGCCGCGCGGGCGCGCTGGCGGACGCGTGCAGGGTGTGGAACGGCATGGCCAGGGGCGGGCTCGAGCCAGGCGCCGCGGCGTACACGGAGATCGTCTTGACCATGTTCAAGAACAACCGCGTTGCCGACGCCATGACGGTGTTCGATGGAATGCGGAGGAGCGGGGTGCCGGACGACAGCGGCGGGTGCTGCCGCGCAGTCGTGTCATGGTTGTGCAAGGAAGGGCGAATTTGGGGCGCGTACATGGTGGTCGCCGAAATGTTCAAGAAAGGGCTGGAGGTGGATGGCGAGGTGTTAGGGGATTTGGTGTACGGGCTGATGGCGAGGAGAAGGACGAGGGAAGGATTCCGAGTGTTCCATGGTGCTAAGGGGAAGGACATTGCTCTCTATCATGGGTTGATGAAAGGGTTGATCAGGATCAAGCGAGCAGGGGAAGCAACAGAGGTGTTCAGGGAGATGATCACAAGGGGATGTGAACCAAACATGCACACTTACATCATGTTGCTTCAGGGGCATTTGGGAAAAAGGGGACGGAAGGGAAGGGACCCATTGGTGAATTTTGAGAGCATATTTGTTGGTGGCTTGGTGAAGGCCGGGAGGACATTGGAGGCTACCAAATTTGTTGAGAGGACGATGTGGGGTGGCGTCGATGTGCCGAGGTTCGACTACAACAAGTTCTTGTACTATTTCTCGAATGAGGAAGGGGTGGCAATGTTTGAGGAGGTAGGTAAGAAGCTCAGAGAGGTGGGGCTGATTGATCTTGGGGACATTTTGGCAACCTATGGTGAGCGCATGGCCACCAGGGATAGGAGGAGGAGAGCAATGAATGGACTTCTTGGATTGGTTCCAGATGATAGCTGCCAGTCACCTTCCAAGAGCTTGTGATGTTGTGCATCAAAGTTTAAGTATTGTTCCGGACCTGCTTGTGTAATGTATAGTCTATGCTCTTGACGCGGGCCAAAATAATAATAATAATAATAATAATAATAATAATAATAATATCACAGCTCGGAAGTCGTGAACACTTTATGAGTCCTAAACCTAAACACTATACATTAAGAAAGGAAAAGGAACACTTGGGTTGAGCGGGGTTCCAATACAAGTGGGTGCAGACGCAAGTGTCTTTATGAGCCTGGATAACCACAGTTCTCCAGGCTACAAATGATTAGTGCTTGCATTTATTTTTATTCTTTGATTCTAGGGATTGGACTGGTTGTCATTGGATGATCTGAGCAGTTCATTTGGATTGTCCATTCATGCTATGTTTGTTTGGATCTTTGCATGTTCGACTTCAGTTATGTTTATTTAATCAGCATGATGGCAGGAGTAGCATCTGTCACCAGGAGTTTCTTGTTAGATGTTTTTTTACCTCTCTCAAATTTTAGCATTTCTTTACCGGGCACCTCCATCATCAACATCGATGTCAGTATTCAGAAGCTAAAGCTAATCATGGAAGGAAGGCTGACAGACGAGCGGTGTGACAGCATGGTTCTAGAAGGCTTGCTTAGAGTACTCGCACCCGTAATGTGTTAAACAAATGTTTTGCTCTGCATTTCGGTTAATGACAGAGTCGGTCCTTAACGCCACAGCAGAGTTGTTTGGGCGCCAAAGTCACCACGTTAGGTAGTACTCACTCGTCCAAATCGATCTTTATTCTTAAGATTCAAACAGCACGTGAGCAAATTTGGAAAATTACAGTAATGCCCATCATTTAGATGAGGAAAAATGAGTGGCGGAAGGGAGCAAAGTCTTTTTTTTTTTTTATGACGGAGCAGAGTTTGTGAGTTAGGCTATCCGCACTTGTTTTCTTTAAAATATATTTTATATATTATTTTTTCTATTTTTTTAGTATATCATCTAAATTTATATTTATCCAATATCCTTCACAGCTTTAAAGAGATAACAAGTAATAAATTGATGTGACATGAGTTGATAGAAGTAAAATTCTTGTGGGACAAGTTTTGAAGTCCTTAACGCCATAGCAGAGTTGTTTGGGAGCCAAAGTCATCATATTAGGTAGTACCCATCATTCAGATGAGGAAAAATGAGTTGGTTCATGAATGAGCTAGTCCTTAACGCCATAGCAGTTTTTTGGGCCCCAAAGTCATCACGTTAGGTAGGGGTCCCCATCATTCAGATGAGGAAAAATGAGTGGAGAAAGGGAGTAAAATTTCTTTTTATGACAGATGGAGCAGATTTTGTGAGATAAAAGACAGCAAGTAATAAATTGATGTGATTTGAGTTGATGGAAGTAAAATTGTAGTGGAGCAAATTTTAAAATCCAAAAGTAAAGATCAAATGGGACGGAAGAAGTACTCCCTCCGTCCTTATGAACTTGTCGCTTTATAGTTCAAAATAAACTACAAAGCGACAAGTTCATAAGGACGGGAGAGAGTAGTAGGTAGTACTTAGAAAGTCAAGCTGACCGCAATCGGTGAATGGAATGTGTGCAAGTTGAAGTATAGCCTGTAGAGTCAAAGTCATAGTCGTAACTATACTGCTGTACCACTCTTTTTGACTATTCATATGGACCCTGTTCCTCTAGCAGCTCAGGCTATCCACATTTTTTATCTCTAAATGTAATCTCATTTCTATTTTTTTTCCAACTATACAGTCCAGGTCTTTACAGCTGCACAAAATATATTGTTTTCTGATCTATTTTGTGCTGTCTAGAGCCTATGCACGCGTGCGCACGGTGATAGCGTAAAGATGTGTTTGGTTTGAAATATATGGTGGACGATCCTACCGAAACTGGTCGGACGAGCTCAAAACATTCGCGGTTGCACGCTGTAAAGCATACTGAATACATTGTAACGCAATAAAAGTTTGAGAGCGACTAGTATGCAATTTGAAATATGGTGCAATCATACAATCAGATATTCTCATCAATTGGATCTACATCTTACAGTTGTTACATTTTTTATTTAATCCCCTACACATGATGCATTTAGATAGAAGAGGTTAAATAAATAGATGCAACAACTGTAGGATGAAGATCTAATAATAGTGATGGCTGATTGCACGATTTTACCAAAATACAGATTGCATTCTAGTTGTTGCCTAAAAGTTTAGAGTACGTACTTTAAAAATAGAAAGAGAATAATGTATAGATTATGGTCTCATTCCACCTTCATCCCGAGGCTCACGTGATCCACGTGTTCGCCCAATGGTCACCGCGAGCTGTTCTCACCGGATAACATATCGTTGGGGGAAAAAACATATGAAGCTCTCTAAATTTCAGGTGCCTGAAAATTAAGAAAATTTTAAGCACCGAGTAATTAGCAACTAATTATTATTATTAATCATTAATCCTTATAATTAATCTTTAATCCTTGATTATATAGGTTAATCAATCAATTATTTTACAATTAATATAACCCTTACAAATTACTCTGTCCCAAAAATTTGTTGCTTTGGAACGGCAAGTTTTTGCGATGGAAGGAGTACGATTAACAAATAAAAAACAAAAAACTTGCCTAACGCCAGTTCCGGGCCGCGACGGCGCCGCGCTCTGTGAGACTGTGACCGTCGCCTGACATCAGAAGTTGAATCAGGCGCTTGTCATCTATCCTTTCCGAAAACATAAACACAGCAGCGACCTGAGTCGCGTATTCCCTAGCGGCGAGCGAACCCGAGTGGCGCCCAGACGGCGAGTGCCTCGCACGCCGGCAGTGACCGCGCTTCTAGACCTCCTCGCAGCTCTCCGCGGGCGCAGCTCCTCCACGGCAGGTGATTCCAGCACTTCCTGCAAGATTGTGACTACCAGTTGCTTTGCTTGACCCCTTCTTGCCCTGACATGGATGGTGTTGTTGATTGGGCCAACATAATATGCCTGCCTTAGCCCATACAAGGGACCTATGGTGCACTTTTCACTCCATTACCAGGTTTCGTCTGTAAATTTTACTTTTTCCTACCTTTTATTGTTGTTCTGATTTACTCCTTATACTCCCTCCTTCCCATATTATTTGTCGTTTAGGACAAAGATTTTAGTTCATTTTGAACTAAAATTCTTGTACTAAACGAGAAATAATATGGGAAGGAGGGAGTATCTGTTTACACTTCAATGGAACCTTGTTTCTGTTTGCATCTTAATTGGAGTATGTTTGCAATTGAATGCCTTGTATCTTAATTGGTGCATTGTATGTATGTGTTTGCATTTAATGGCTTATGTTTTATACTGAATAATTTTTTTTACAAGATTCCACGTTATACAAGTCAGACTTCTTATACGAGTTTATTCGTTATCTTTCTGATTTTAAGAACCACAGATAATAATTTTATGCACTTGGCAGTTGATTTTGAACAGGCACGTCAAACTCCCATATCGAACTCATCCATCTTTCATTGGCGGTCACACGACGAAGGAATTCTAACCTGGTTTGTTCTCTCTTCCTGCTTTTATTTGTGATGACAAAGAAGGAACTTAGTTTCTAACATGGTGTCTTCTCCTTTTTTCATTTGCTAGAGAAATGGAAATCGCAGTTGTTAGTGCTGCTGAAGGTGCCACCGGCACTCTCCTTGGGAAGCTGGGCGAAATCCTTGTCCAGGAAACCCAGCTTCTAGGCGGTGTCCAGGGCGAAGTGCAGTACTTGAAGGATGAGCTGGAAAGCATGACTGCCTTCCTTCAGGATCTTGCTGAGAGAAATGAGCATCGCAAGCAAGTTAAGATCTGGATGAAGCAAGTACGTGAGATTGCATATGATGTTGAGGATTGTATTGATGAATTCAAACATCACCTTGAAAACGGCAGTGGTGGAAGTGCTGGTGGCTTTGCCTCTATTCGCAGGATCACTCATGTACTGCAAACCATTAGAGTGCGGCATCGGTTAGCCAAACAAATCCAGAAACTAAAAATGCGTGCTGCAAATGCTAGCGACCGTAATTCAAGGTGAGTCACACATTTTCAGTTCTTTCTAAAATGATCAGCATAGTATTCCGAACCTTTTTATGCCAGCTTTTAGTTACTAGAAAAAGAACCATTCTTTTATCCTTCTCATATATGTAATCCTCCTGTTAGTGCAGCTAATGTATGAGCCTTTCTCTTACATTTCCGATAATTAAGTAGGAATCAATATGACAACAGTGCGAGATTGCATGTTGAAGAACTTTATTTGACTGTTATACTATTTCAGAGGAAATACTTAAAGCAACTCCCATTTCCTTCACATGGGTTTTTATTCTAGAGGACTTCAAGCCCCGACAAATTCTCTTGTTTCAAATCCCAAAACGAAGAACTCATGTGAGATGTAGTGTCTGCAGTCTAGATTAATTGTTATCAAGGTTACATGTAAAATGAGTCACAATGGTCCCCAAATAACATTGTGTTCTACTTCACAGGTGTCTCAAAAGTGATTTAAGTGTGCTATTTTTTCTTAATAAATGAAACTTCAACCGTATACTTGTACTCCATATTATGCTTAAGTGTATTTCAAACATTTCAATATTATGCAATTAACGCTGCATCTTGTGTGTAAATTGCGTATAAGGATTATCCACTGAAACATATATTTTATTTTTCCTTTTATTTTTCTTCTAGTGATACTCCGCTACAATTTGTGGTAATAACTATCAGCTCTCAACTCATGCAGGTATAGTGGCAACCATTGCAGCTCTGGAGCTGCTGAGAAGAGCATGGCTGCTTATGACATCCCAACTGATCATTTAAATCTTGATCCCCGCATGAATGCACTTTTCCCAAAAAGAACACAACTTGTAGGCATTGAATCACGCCAAGAGAGCCTCATCCAGTGGTTGATGGATGAACAGTTACAAAGTTTACGGGTGATATCCATATTTGGTTTTGGTGGTTTGGGCAAGACAACTCTTGCTATGACAACATACCAAAGTTTATCTGCCACTAGTGGCAGTTTTCATTGTCAAGCTTTTGTAACTGTGTCCCAGAGGTTTGATGTCAAGCTACTAATAAGAGACATCCTTCTACAAATTATTCCACCAGTCCATGGACAAGGTGACACTCTGCCAAATGGAGGTGGTGAAGCATCCGTGGAGGGCCTGCTCAAGGGCATGGAAACATGGGATGTGGGCCAGCTTGCGAGCATGCTGAGTCAGCAATTAAAAAATAAGAGATATCTACTTGTTCTTGATGATATATGGAGCATAGCTGCATGGGAAGCTATTCGGTTTTCTCTACCTGACTCAAATAACGGTAGCAGAATAATGGTTACTACACGAATCAGATCTGTGGCACACTCTTGTTGTTCCCATGAGTATGACCTAGCCTATGAAATCAAACCTCTAACTGATTACGAATCCAGAGACCTTTTCTTTAAAAGAATATTTGGCAGCACGGTTAATTGTCCTGAGAATTTAAAGGAAATTTCAGAAACAATTCTTGGAAAGTGCGGGGGTACACCCTTAGCCATAGTCAGTATAGCAGGTCTCTTGGCTAGCAAACCAGTGCACAGTAAAAGCCAATGGCAAAAGATTTATGGCTCTCTTGGTTCAGAGCTCGAATCCAGTCCATCACTTGAGAGATTGAAGAAGATACTTGAGCTTAGCTATAATGATCTGCCTTACCACTTGAAAACTTGTTTCCTATACTTGAGCATTTACCCTGAGGATCACAAGATCAGAAGGAAAAGTGTACTAAGACGATGGGTAGCAGAGCGCTTTGTGATTGAAAAGCGTGGGCTAAGTGCTTTTGATGTGGCAGAATGCTACTTCGAGGAATTCGTCAACCGGTGTATCATTCAGCCAGTCGACATGAGCTTTACTGGGAAGGTCAAAACATTTAGAGTTCATGATGTGATGTTGGAGATCATTGTATCGAAGTCAATTGAGGAGAATTTTATCACTCTGGTTGGTGAACATCACACTTTAGTTCCACAAGAAAAGATTCGGCGTCTATCTGTTCACAGTGGATGTGTGAAAGATATTGCCACAAGAAAAATGTTATCACATGTCCGATCTTTGAGCATATTTGTCAATGGAGAAATATTGCAGTTTGGTTGGATGAAATTGATGAGGATATTAGACTTGGAAGGCCATGAATTCCTGAGCAGTAGAGATCTCAAAAGTGTGTGCAAGCTGCTTCAGCTGGAGTATCTTAGTCTCAGGGGAACACGCGTTATGGAACTCCCTAGAAAAATTTCTAAGCTGAAGAAGTTGGAGACTCTGGATATAAGGGATACAGGCATAAAAAGTTTGCCTCCAGGTATTATCAACCTTCCAGCTTTGGTCAACTTACTTGCAGGGAAAAGATATTACAATCACAATGGGTTATGGCCGATTTCTGAGTTCTGGGGGTTATGTGTCCCTAAGAAACTAGGCAATTTGGATTCCCTTAGAACACTTGCACAGATAGCATTCACAGAGTCTACAACTCACTCCATCAGTGAGCTGGGCAAGCTATCGCGTTTGAGGAAGCTTGGAGTAATGATGTTTGTTGATGATGACAACAGCTGGGCATCCTTGATCTCTGCACTTGAGAATCTAAGTGGCAACCTTTGCTCATTATTACTTTGGCGACCTGATGGTGCAATGAACTTTGATTGTCTTGATTCATTATCAAGACCACCGATGCTTATGAAAAGTATCAACTTTCGAGGTCAGTTAAGAAAACTACCAAACTGGTTCCCATTGCTTTCCAACCTTACCGAGTTAACTCTCCGTGCCACTGAACTAAATGCCATGGAAGACCTGAAGGTGCTTGCACGGTTGCCCAGCCTCCTCTACCTTAGGCTGCATCACAGTGCTTTCCTTCACACAGAATTTGCTGTTGCTGCATTGGAATTCCCATGCCTTAAACTTCTTGTCATTCATCTTGCCGCATTTGAACCTTGGAGGGCTAGATTTCATGAAGGGGCTCTGCCTAGGCTAGAAAGGCTAGAGCTGTCTCTGTTTCAAGAAGCTTCCATCCGAGAGATTTCTGGTCTAGGGTTTCTAGTGAATCTTAAGGAGATATCAATTTGTGCTTGTCCAGGCAATACCATGGAGGACGTTGTTCAATCTCTGATGGTAGATGCTCAAAGGACCATCAACAAACCAACTGTCACTCTTAAAGTGAAACAGTGGGAACCAATTAATTCAAGTACAGGTACTTTGGATCATATGGGGAACCCGTTTCCATTGTGGATGAGCTCCGAAGAGTTTTAAGGTTGATCACTCCTTCCTAGGCTGAACAATAACTTGCCTGTGCAATGCTGCCAGTTGTATACACCTCGGCAACCTCCTTTAATCAGGCAGTTATCCTCAAAAACAACAAATCTTGCTATTATTTGTTGATGTAGCATCAATAAATCATTTATTCTATCGGGAGCAATGTGTGTCATGACTCATGAAACATCCTGCAGCGTTACCTTAGCTTGTCAATTGCTAAAGGCACCACTGATGGGAAGGTGGAGAAATAAAATGTCCACACCGTCATATATAAGAAATTATTTGTAAATGAAGAATTCTATATTTAAAGTGAACTACATGCTTAGTGTCAATTGTCCAATCCTCTGATTGTGCAGAAAGATGAAGAAATTTGGCTTCACTTATCATAGATGGATGCTGCAGAACAGTTTTTTGAAGCTCGAGGGACGGTGTTTCCGAGAGAAGTACAAGGGCTGGAGTTAAGAAATGGAACGCTCCCTCCATGAACTGTCTATACAATAACCAATGAGTTCAGACATTCAGGCCCGATTCCATTCCGCCACCGCGCAGGTTTTGATCTGGTGTTAACAGCATCTTGGCGGTGGTCAAGGGCGATGCAGCGCAGCGATTGGATTGTACTGATAAATGGGTTTTCCGTGATGAGATTCAGAAACTGCCGCGGAAGGATCGTGAGCTTCGAAGCCATCAGTACCGAACGGCTCTTATTTCATAAAATCAACAGAATGATTTCATTAATAAATATGCATTGATTCTGAATACTGATGACCGGACTCACGCATACCGGTGCAGAGAGATGATATACTTAACACTTTATTGTTAGGTACTTATGATGCTACCTGTAGCAACATACTACCTCTATTTCGAAATAATTGTTGTTTTAGACCAATCAAAAGAACTAAAAATGAACTAATAAAAGTTGTATTAACAACAAATAAATTGAAACAGGAGTATTCCATTTGGTACTTTGTTCCTTAGTTGCCACCAGGAATTCCATTAATAAAAGGAAGCAACCAATTAGAGCGAGTACTGCAACTACGTCCAAAGGCAATAATCGCTTTAGACTCCCGGAGCAGCAATATAGCACTAGCTAAGAATGTTCTCTACCGTTTTGATCAGAGAACTGTTGTGTTCTTAACTTGTTTGAGGAAATTGTTTTGAATCATGCACCAGATTGGATCTTCCCGATTAAGAATGCGTCTTTATTAGGAGAAAACGGTAATCCATGGTTAAAATCCGAACGGTATAACACACAGTCCATGTGTAAATAAAGGAAAAAAACTCCCAGAATCACAGAAGAGGAAAGAAATCGACGTCATGCAGGATGCTACTATTACGAACATCTGAAAGACCCTGAATTTCAAACAAATAAATAGTACGGCTGCCTTATTATCAAGTACTAACATCAATCCTGTGTGGTTTGCCAGCAAAAATGATGGTTTGGGATACTGAAAATTGCTTAGAAGTCTGTTACAGACAAGTAATTTACAAGATACAATGTCCGTGCTCTCCCAACTGCCAGCAAACTAAACACAAGCTTCCTGACAAAAGAAGAGAACACGAGCATCATATAACATGAAAGTGAAACCATCAAGTGAATCAAGATGCAACACTAATTATAAGAAAAAATCCATCCGCTACATGAGACGAAAGCCAGCATGTGGAACAACACTTACTGCTTTAGTACTCAGAACTGAATTGTAAGTTGTAAAGCAACTCCCTACGATTTTCACCACCCATTCGGTAGTTGAACTGTTTAGCCAGCGATTGCACTTTCTCATCACTGTCAAAGTCTGATTCACGGGAGCAACGTCTTCTGACCTTCTTGAGGGTATCCTTTGAAGGAGTAAAGCCAGCATCAACCTGAACCAAACATAATTAGAATTGAGAAAATGGCGTACAAAGTGATGAAAGGTCCCACACAATGTGAGGTCTAGAGTAGGGAATTTCTATGCAGCCTTCCCCTTGCTTAATTTGCAAGGCGGATAATTCAAACCATAATTACAATTGAGAGAGAAAAGAAAACATTCATGCAAAAAAGCATTTCAAATGACAATTGGACTGACCATCTGATCAATTACTGCAAGAGCAGCTTTTGGATCTCTATTTACGATATGAGTGTCGACGAGTAAGGAGTATGTTGTCGCATTTGGCTTGACACCAAGACTTAGAATATGCTGGAACACATTGGATGCTTCATCTGTCTGCAACAGAAAAAGGGGACATGATTAAAAAATTTGTTGGAAACTAAGCTGAAAAGAAGTCACGAATATCAATCATTTAAGACCACAAATAATACCTTCTTCTTCTTTCCAAATGCATACAGAAGGGCATTGTATGAATGTATGTCAGGTGTAAGTTCAAATTTTGCCTTGATTGCCTCAAAAGTTTCATATGCTCGATCAAGATCCCAGATGTTTGCACAGCCTAATATGACACAGTTAAGAGCAGCAACAGATTTGTATGGTGGATCTGCACTACTCAGGTTCTCCAACTGAACATACACCTGTGGAGAGGAGCATATATTATAAGGGTATTCCACCATATGCAAAAGAAAAACACAAGTGACCATCATAATTCATAATAAATCATACATAACAATTAACAAGTGTCAGGTGAATATACCGAATCCAGTTTGGTGAAGCCACCTTTGCTGCAAGCAACAACAAGTGGATGCAAGGAAGTAAATGGTGAGAAGAGCTCTAAATCAATGTCCTCAGAGTTCCCATAGGCATTTTCAAATTCACGCAGTGTCCCAAAAGCACGTTGAAGCTGACCAATTGATGAATGAGCATAAATCTTGGCAAGATACGTCTCTGGAGTGGGTGCCCTCTTCTGTCGCAGGGATTTTCTTAATAGCGACCAAGCAGCATTCAAGAGGTCGGTACTAAAAGTTCTACCAGCAGCACCTAGAGCTGATATTACTAGCCCTTCATTAACTGAAAGATGAACAGGAGGCTTGGCATTCTCACCACGAGCAATCCATCTTGCAAGAAATTCCAAAGAAAAGAGAGCTAATTTGCTATTATTAGTTTCAAAAGCAGCTTCTGCTACGTCAATGCACAAAGCCCATTGCGGACACAAGACTTTGTTCTTATCTGTTGCCTGGAATGAGCAAATTGCAGTATCATATACAAGGGAGCCAAATATTTTCTCAAGTTTAAAATATAGAGGTATATTTCAAAAGTAAGAAAGCCAAAGCTCATTGGTATATACCCCACAAATCTCTAATGAATGAGAACAACTGCAATATTAAAATCCGAAATAACTCAGAAGAACTTAGATTTAACCATTCTAAGAGTACCTTGCATTTCTCTATAACTGATGCCAATGGGTCCAGTCTCCCAGATCTCAGGCATGCTCGGACATAATCAGTGAAAACAGCTAATGATATGGTGTAGCTGGATTTAAGCATCAAGTCTAAGTACTTCAGAGCTGAGTCAACACGGTTCTGTCTAATCAGCAGGCCTAAAAGCACATTGTAGGATTCATCATCTGGTAAGGTTCCAGTTTGCAGCATCCTGATTTCAAAGACACAATCATTTCATAGTCAAAAAATGATGTGGTGAGTCGAAGTATGACCTTAAAGTTAAAACAACACATTATGGCAAAATTTGTGCCAATATTAAGCAAAGCTAAAAGGAATACTAGGTAATGTTACTACACATAAAAACTTTTCAACACTAGCCTTTGCCAAAATCAACATTGTTCTTTTTTGGAAAAAGATTACTAAAGCAGCATAAATGAACATAGTGGCAGTGGTCCAATAACTTCTAAGTATAAATGTGACACTGTAATGATAAAACATAGAAGTTACAATATGGGCCACACTATGTACCTATAGGTTACAGAGTTGACATCCATCATACATCATAAATCCATGTAGCAAATGTTGACATCCTACATCTACGAGTCTCAAATGTCACAAAGCATCATGAATCAGAGTCGCAACATATATATCCATAGAAAATGTACAGATATTGATCCTGAGCACTACAAATTATGATGTTTCCAATTCCTCTTATCTATGCATTTCAATCAAATATATGCATTCTTCATTTTATATGGCTAGCGGTCAGCAGTCAACCTATAGCCTTAAAATTTAATATCCAAAGTGAAACAGAGAGCTCTAGAAGTAATCCAATCAGCCCCAAGGACAGATAATTCAGCATTCAAAGCCATAGGTTCGCAACGAATTATGATATGTACGACCTATAAATTTAACCTTATTAAAATTGTACCATATAGGCAAATACTAACACAGAAATGTCAGATATGTTACACAATGGCAAGTAAATGGCAGAGTCGGATAACAAGAAACAACACAACTAACCGTTCAACGAGCTTCTCAGCACCATCGGCCTCCTGGGCAGCGACCATGCTCTTGAGCACGAGGTTGTGCGAGGCCGTGTTGGGCTCGATGTCAAACTCGCGCATGTGGTCAGCGAGATCGAGCAGCTCGTGCGGCAGCGCCCCCGCCATGAGGTTGGCGCGGAGGTAGTGGTTGAAGAGGTCGACGTCGGGGCGGTTGGGCTTGCCCGTGGCGGCGTCGAGAGAGCGCACCCAGAACTCGAAGAGCTGCTTCATATCCTCCCACCGCTGCTCCGCCATGTACTTGGCGAAGGTCTCCTTGAGCCCCGCGGCGTCGAGCGTGGCGGAGTAGGCGGCCATTGGGTTGTGCGCCGCGAACGGGCCGCCGGCCACAACGGCGGGGAGGAGCGAGGAAGGCGGGTTGGCGGCGGCGGGGTTGCGCCAGTTCTCTCCATAGAAGGGGCTCCCGGTGCTCGGGTTGGGAGGGAGCGGGGCGGCGCCAACGGGGTCGGGAGCCGTCGCGTCCGGAGAGAGCGCCGGTTGCTGCGTCAGCGCGCGGGACGAGGAGATCGCGGCGCGGAGGAAGGGGAGGAGGTGAGGCGCCTGCAGGTTGCGCTGGCGGCGGAGGAGCAGCGAGGTGGCGGCCGCCGCCGCAGCCATGGCGGCGATGATTAGGGTTTTAGTGGGGTGCGAGAAGGTGTGACGGAGCGAGGGGGGAGGCGGCTGAGATCCTCAGATCAGATGCGCAGACGTGATGAGGGGCGACCTCGTAATTGTGCATACTTTCCCCTCACTCCATGGCCGTTATTCTCGTCACTATCGACATAACGTCAAGAAACTGGATCAAAATGACGCATTGTTCACTGAAAAGGTATACGGCGGTATAAGGTCGAGTCATGCAACCTCCTTGGATCGACACTCTTCACTGTGTACATATCCAACCAGACGTGCTTACAACTAGGAATCACTATGTAGTCTACCCGTTTTCAAAAGTTTATCTTTTATTTCAAATATGAATTAAAGGATAAAAAACTTTTGAAGACGGAGAGAGTACGATGTAAGAAGATTTACGATAAATAAATAAAACTCAGATCAATGTAGGAGGAACTATGTCTTTTAATGAAGAAGAAATAGGCATTCGAAGTAATGAGGGTGGTAAGGGTATACACCCACACGATCTTATCCAATTGAGCAAGGCTCAGGTATTAGCTGCAGGGTAAATAATCTGAGCCACCATTTCGGAAGTTGGGAAGGTACAAAACACAGTCCACAAGCAGGCCATGAATTCAGAAGCAAAATTTGCCTTCAATGTGTTCGATGCTTTTTTTTATCAGTTTGCATATAACTCAAAACTAAAATCCCTCCACATACTGCAACTCATGTACATGCATGATGCATGTCTCTTCCAGCAGCATACTGAAAAAGTCTACTACTGTGTGCCTGAAAGAGCTACCATGATTCTGCAATAAAACAAGTTATATTCGGTTGATCTTGCAAAATGGGTCGTCTCCCCTCTACTGAAGATTCTACACTGACAATGTATAGATATAGTTGCCTAACCCACCAGTTTAGGTCATATGGGATCCTTCAGTATTTCATTACAATAGGTACCTGTATGCATACATGGGAGTTAAAAGCAATATACCAAGAAGTCAAAGAATTGAGATGATTTAAACAGAATCCAAGCGGATTTAAGAATTGGCAGCTTATGATGATGGCTGTACTGTAAACAACAAAGCTATCCATAGTGGCCTGTGATAAACCCAAAGCAGAAAAGGTAAACTAGAACCATAATAACAAAGCGCAACTTACATTTTACAAGGTAACAAAGCAGCTATCGTCAATCTTTGCAACCACTAAATGACTCTTGAAGATCGTGGATATCCAAATTGCGGCCTGTGACAGTCACATACAGAGATTAAAACAAATTTAAAAGTTGCATATCATGAACTAATGACTTTTAAGCTTTACCTATGACAACTATCTTGTTCATGCGAGACTCTGTCTGAGACCATTGTCGAGCCGGGGAAACTTCATAGACTTCCCTCACTGCCTGCATAAGGGAGAAACCAGACTTCCATAATGATAATATGTACATTACATGTAAGACAACTCCAGTTAAAGGTTTCTATATGAGGATTTTTTTTCTAAGATTAGCTAATCATGCAATTCCTTCAGATTTGTTGTATAATGTAACAACCTGTAACGTATGAACTTGATCAGAATTATGGATATGTAAAATCCCTTTACAGCGATATATATCCATACTAGATTTCCTTTCCCACAGAAGATCCTCGAGCCAAGATTCAACCTGCAAAAACAAAGCGCGTCAAACAAGTATGTGAAATTCATATTTGGAAGTTGAACATCAATTGAATTTAGGAAGAAAGTAAACTACCTTTGCCAAGGAAACTGGCTCCTGTTCGTAGATGCACAAGGTGGATATACTGTTATCATGACGGCGACTGGGTGGTATGGATTTACTGTAGTCCAGCAGTTCTTGCAGATGTGACGAATTCTGGGGCGGGGAGGATAAAGAAAATCAGTCTGATTCCTGAATTGAGGCGGTCCATTGTTTGCTGAACAAGGTGTAGCAAACTAGTATCTATGTGGAAAGTGGTATAAAAAAAAGTCTACTATAATGCCTTTAAATGTGTAAAGAATAATTTTTGCACAAATATCTAGTTGTTTTCATCTAGTTCATGAGTAGTATAATGCTCTAGTACCCTAGTTTCCCGAAGGCATATGAAGTATATAGGATAAATCGTAATGGCATATGTCCAATTCTTCAATTTATATAAGCATAGTTCCCTGACTAGTTCAACTTATATAAGCATAATCAAATGCTTTAAGATAAATGAATATTGTGCTTACTGAGACAACTGTGATTGGCAGACTATAGAGTTTGGCCATCCAAGAAGTAATATTCAAGCAGCCAAAGATAAGTTTTTAAGCTATAACACTATATCTAAGTAAAGTAACTTAGGTTAAATCTAGTGGTATGACTAGAATTTAACTTTGTTGATCAATCACCACAATATTCCTTCACACTGAATACAAAAGGGAGGGGGGAGCCAAATTTGAGTCCTCAACTAGTTTACAGACCTTGGAACCATATGCCTGCTGATTAAATACTTTATTCAAGTCCACCTGGCATCGGACAGACTTCACCACTGTTACCAGAGCATTCACATCATGAATGTGCCTTTCCAAATCCTCAAGGTCATCTTTCACTAGGTCAATTTTGTTCAATATCACAACATCCTGCACAAGGATTTGACACACTGTTGTTAGTTATTCAGATATTGAACTATGAGTCTCATCTGCAGTTGGAATCAACTAAATAGATCTGTAAATTACAAAAGTGAAGATCCAAAAAATAAAACCGTGAAATGACATGAACAGGGGAGACAAAAAGGATGTTACCGCAAAAGCAATTTGATGAAATGCTTCTGGGAATGAGGAAGAGTTTTTGTGCTCATCAATCTGAAGTCTGAAGTTTTTTGCATCAATTACCTGTAGATAGATAGTCAAAATATATAAAAAGATTATTTGCCCCAAAAATATATATGTGTATGAGAAGTCCAATATTGTGATACCTTCAACTGTTAACTTGTGATCTACTGAAGGGTTCCAAGAACCGACAGTGTGCAGAACTCAAGTACAATAAGAATGGAAAGTGTAAAGAAGAAGATGCACATACGCCTAGCAATAGTGTTTTCTACTTCACACAAAATGTTGATTGACAAGTATGCAAACAAGAAACAAAGACGAATTACTAACCGTAATGATCGAATCGAGTCTGATTGACGACTCCAATTGGTCGTCAAGCCAGAGAATAGAGACAAGTGGAGCAGGGTCAGCCAATCCTGTTGTCTCAAGTAATATATGATCCATTCTGCAGCACACCAAATGACTCAAACAGATAAGGACAACTAATACAAATCTTTGTCATCATAAGTTACAAGGGTACAATCAATTGAACAGATTCCAAAATAGGACCAATGTACAAGTATGACCTATTAGAGACCAAAAATAAAACTGAACTCCAATGTTTCATGCAGAACAAGATATGGCGAGCAAGCATTTTGGCAAAGTAAAATATTAGAACCGATCTCCTGTGTTTTGTGCTAAGAAGAGGTTGTCAAAAAAATTCAGCCATGGCCAGGACGTCAATATAAGATCAATATATGATATATCAGCATTTAATTGACCCCATCAACACATAAAAAGGTACAGAAAAGAACCACAAAAGTTATAGTAGAAAGGGCCCTTTTATAGGATCCTATGTTGTATACAAAGTGTCCGCACATATACAGGAATAACTATAGTTTACCTCTCTTTTCTCTGCACAAGCTGCTCGAGTGCTTGAACAAGACTGTGTTTCACCGAGCAACAGACACATCCATTTGCCAGCTCCACCCATTCCTCAACAAGTGCACCACCTTGCCCCTCATTGATCATTGCCCTTTCAACCCCAATCTCCTCTCCAAACTCATTTAGTATTACAGCAATTCTCTTTCCATGTTGCGCATTCAAAATGTAGTTGACCAACTGAAAATTTAAAGTCCAGGGAGTAAGTTTCAAGCCACACCATCCCAACAAGCCAGATCAACAAATTGATTAAGAATCTGAACACCACCTATGTTAATGGCAAAAGGCTCTACTACTACAAGAAAACGTAGGGCCAGATACACTCTCAACATGTCAGAAAAATCTTAGTTGGAAGTGGCAACTTGCAGAGATACAGTGGGGCTCATCCTTGAATTCCTAACCCAAAGAGAACAATATAGATGAATCCACGACTCAGTTTCGTGGTATTATTAGCGTATTCTATCACTCTAACAGCACGTCCCTCGACAGAACATCAATTTATTTAACAGCGCGAATTTGAACAGCGGGAGCGGGAATCGGGCAGCTGATGACACGCCTCCAATACTATGCATCACAAGGACGCGCGGTTAGGAGGAGGGGGAGTTAGGGTACGGAGCAAAAAAAAGTCGCACCGTGGACTTGCCGGCACCGAGGTAGCCGGTGATGACGGTGACGCCGACTGGCACCGAAGAGGAGGAAGCTTGCGCCGGAGTAGACTGCTCTTGCGGCGGGAGTTCGACGGCGAGGGGAGGGCACTCGTCGTCGTCCTCCATGGCCGCCGCAACAAAGTGACCGAGGAGGTTAGCTCTACCGTGGTGGGCTCCAAGTCCTGCTTGCAATACTTTTCCGATGATAAATGGGAGGTGTTTAATTTTCACTTGACTGAAAATTAAGGGTTCTTTCACTTAATCTTTCATAGACCTTAGATCTAAATCGAACAGCTACAATTTGTATTTTTTTTATTATAGTCAAGACAATGATAATTTTTTATACTCAATACATCTAACAAAGTTACAAACATGGATTGAGTGAAGCAATCCTTGTGTTTTAGTGAAAACAAGGAATCCAGATAATAAATACTCCATCTGTCTACAAATAATAATTACTTTTTAGTTCAAAAATAAAGTAAGAAATGATAAATATTTTGAGACGAAAAAATATTTTTTAATCAATACATCCAATGTCGCTTAGAAACCCAAGGCTGGCCTCGCAAAAAAAAATCTTTTGAGAAAACATGGTGGGGTTTGCTCACCCGAATTTTCTAGTTGCAGCGAAAAAGTTTACGGATCTTTCTGAAATTTATGTACCAATGTTCGCACCTTGCAAAATGGTATGAAAACGAGATAGCCTTTCATCTAAGATATGCAAGTCCGGATAGAACATGTTATTCATATTGCCTTTTTCACTGACCTTAATGTCTGTTTACTTGAAAGATGCTAAAGTGGGGAGCCCTTTTGCTTGTGATGGCAGACACAAGTATCTGTTATTTTCGGCAGATTTGCTGTCACTATCTTCTACTCTGTATGCTTCTTTTTATTTGTTTGTTAGTTCAAAAATGAACTAGCTAACGACACATAAAAGAAAACGGAGGGTGCATGTAAGTCGGTAAGTAGCTCGTTTCATCAAAGGAAGATGCTTATTTATCGCACTTTAATTTCTATATAATTGTATATTACTCTCTACATCTTAAATTACTTGTCACTCTCTAGTTTAAAAATAAACTAGAGAGTACTTTCGTTCGTCTTTCAAATGATGACCTAGTTTGCACTAACCAGCGTTATCAGTAATATGTCAGCATATAGGTTTAATTTATACCATGTTTAGCAAAAAACAGTATGTATGAGCTAGCTCCCTCACTTGCAATCAAGTGATTCTGCTGCTACTGATATGAGAAATATTTACTGTTTTTTACAGTGTGTTATATGAGAAAGACTTGCTGTTTTTACGAGTGTGTTGGTCATGTTGATCAAGTTCAAGTAGCTGTAAACTCTCGCAGCTGAACTGGTTTTCCAGTTTGACATCAATGTGCAGTTCCATCTGATTACAAAGCTTCTTTTGGCAGCACCCAACCTTAAAAGGGCTTCTGTTTCTTTAACCGTCCTAGTGGCATGCACTCCAAGCAACCAGGTAGCATGACATGAGTTGGTGACTAGCGAGAGCAGCATTTGCTAATGACACACAGACATAGTCACATAGAGATATATGATTGTTGTTACACATTTTATGACATGCAAAAGTGTTAGCCTTTTTCAGTGAAGAGTGCTCCAGAAGCTTTGGCCAGTGTGATCTCTTACTCGCTAGCTAATCAACCCTCCCAATTATGACATTCCTGAATTCACATATGTATACTGGAATCTACCTTTGCTTCTGCTTGTCCAGCGTCACCACCTAATAATGTGCTGCATCATTAGCGCCTTTCGACACATCTGGTACCATTTTTTTTCCTTAAAAAAAAACACTGTCTAGAAAGTCAAAATAGTTAGCTACTCCCTCTATCCCGTAAAGTATGTCGTCTTAGTTCAAATATGAAATGACTCTAAAAGTTTGTCGTCTTAGTGCAAATGAAACTGATCGGAAAATATTTTGACTAATTTGCCCTTCTCCCTTCTCGTTTCTTTCTTTCTGGTTTCGTGCGGATCCACCACACCACCACCGGCGCTAGAGCCGCCGACAAGAGGCGCAGGAAGAGCCGCCCCCGCGCTCGCCGCTGCCCCGTGCCCCTGCCTCCGCCCCCATGCAGCGCGCGCCGACGCCCCGTGCTGCTCGCCGAGCTCCGCCGCCAGCCGCAACCCCATCCTTGCGCGGCTGCGCCCTGCCTCCCCGACGGTCCGCCTCTCAGGTATCAGCGACGATTCTTGATTATTAGGCTCCGCCGACTATTCTTCATCCTCAGATTGCAAGACATCAGTGATTCCCCTGCGCGTCAGACCATCTGAAGGTGAAGTCGAGGGCTACAGATCGATAAAAATTTTGGCAGCTGAGATCTGGAGGGCAAAATAGTCATTTCACACATTTTTTATTTTGGTTGACCGGGTTTGACACGACAAGGTTTCTGGGATGGAGGGAGTACAATTTATGGCATTTGGAAGTTAGTGGTTGCCTCCTATCTGTTGGCTAATTTTAGCAGCATTGTACTGGCCACTGAAGCAGGCAGATCTGGAGATCTGTATATGACGGCTAAAGAAAGATGCTGGTTAAGTGGTTGCAAGACAACAGAAAATGGCCTCTTCGTGGAGTGTTGAGCAGTGTTTGGTTTAGTTAAGCGCGTATTGCACATTTTGTGGGCACCACTAATGGAAAATGTCTTGCCTGCATACCTGACCTCTCGTGGCTTTGTTTATGAAGCGTCCTCTCACTGTCCCTGCAAGCAAGTCATGCATGTCGACCCAGAATAATCAGAGTTCATTGGCGTATATATACATATGTTATATATAAAGTACTCCCTCATTCTCATATTATTTGTCGTTTAGGATAAGAATTCTAGTTTAAAATGAATTAAAATTCTTGTCCTAAATGACAATTAATATGGAAAGGAGGGAGTATTTGTTTTTTACAAGCTAGAATCTGACATGGGCCTTTGGCTCGATGCAAGAGGAGGTCGTGACAGCTCGTTCCTTGAGGTGCCTGCTGTTCCAAGGAATTGACGCATGGGCTGCTGCTGGTTTGGAGCTTAAAAACTCAAGTGTTCTTCTAGGACATCGTTATTGATCAAAGTTTTTTCGGTTTGGTTTGGAGTGAAACGGGAGTAACCTAACTGAACAGGAAAAAAAATTGCGGATTTGGGTGACCAATTCAGGTCAAGGCAAATGGGGGCTAAGGCTATGTAGGGGTTGGCAGATGTAAGTTGCTGGAACTCACTGAAGATTTCAAGTCAGTGCAGAACAAATGGAAGCTCATCACTCTGGTGATACACTAATTCTGAAGATTTTTGATACGGATTATCCCCAAACTGTTGGTGATGTGCTCAAGACGCAATCATAACAATTCGGGTCAAGGGCTATTGGATATTTGATCCATAAGTAATTAGGTACTAATGGGTCTGCAACCTAAAAACTCAGTAGTATGGCTATAAATATGAGGGGTAGGGTTAGGGGCTAATCACCCAACCACGTGACAGCCTTAGCCGCCACCTCTTGAAGGCCTCACGCCGAGACTCTTGCCATGCGCGCGGTGCTAGCACACCGGCGCACGGCGTTCCTCTCCGCACGTGTGGATTCCGTGGAGGCGCTGCTGCTACTGCTGCGCTAATCGGCTGCGACGAACGTGTTTGTCTACTGCTGCTGTGAAGAGGGCGAGAAGGAGACGAACGAGATCGTATACTTCCCTTACACCGACGTGCGTCTTCGTTCCGCTGCGTTGCGCGTCTAGTGGTAACAATACATGACATTTGTACTCACATGTTTCCTAGGTGATGCAGTAGAGTTGCTAGAGTAGCGTACCGCCAATTTTTTAACACAAACCACAAACCGACTGCTGCCGATATATAATGACAGTCAAAGTGAGACCATAAAGAAGAGAAAGCTTGCCTGACTTACGGGTTACAAGCATCGAGAGCTCCACCTAATAGAATGGACAAGAAGGCCCGGCACAAGGCCGTGGTCCCATCTGATTGGCACTGATAAAAAGAGCTGCTTGGAGATTGTCACCGAGCCTATTTGAGCTGCCGTCTCAAAAGATCTGAACCATCAATCATCACAATTTTGATCGCCTTTTTCAATTTTGAACAGATCGAGGGCTACATGGAGTAGCACATACTCTTGCATGCCATGACTCAATGGACTAATCAGGAACATTGTTATCCAGATATTGATGCAGTTTACTGAACTGAAGCAAGGAATATTCGAGCTCGAACAAAGGTGAATTTGAAAAAAAAATGTGTCCAACTTGTAACAAACCAACAGGTCTGGTCCAAACAAGAGATCTATACGAGACGGCCTGCAGGCTGCAACGCTTTGCATTGGACTATGCAGGAACCAGTTCAGCAAAGGCAGGCGAGAAAGAGACATGAGGCAACACAACAGTTGTGTGAGCTGTCCGTGCGTATCTAGAGAGAGGGAGGGAGGGAGGGAAGCAGAGACGACATGATTAGGATTTATAATCTTCAGTGAGAGAAACTTAACTTATCTAGCAGCAGGCTTGCTAAAAAGGCAACAAAGAGGAGGAAAGAGAAAGAGACACCGGAATGGTGAATGAGAAGACTTCTTGTCCAGTGTTTTGGTGGACAAGTGACCAACCCTGGGCGCACTGGCTGATACCACATGCCATCACACACATGCATGTCGAATAATAGTTTTTATTTATCTATTTGTTCGCATAAAGATTTGCTGTTCCACTGTCCTAACCAATCATTTTGCCACTAGGAATTGCAGCTCCTGAGCTTCCATCACTGTACTCTGCACCTTGCTTGCTGCTTCCCCTGTTTCTGTTGGCTCACATACTTCTGCTGCCCCTGCTAAAATGCTCTTGTTGCTTGCTCCCAATTCAGAGCCACCAACCGATAGCAGTGGCAGGGCAGTACTGCTGCTGTACCGAGCATGCAGCAGCTGACGCAACTTGTTACTTCGAGGCAACTAACTCGCTCCTGCCTCGCACAAGGCAGGTCTCAGATTGGTGAGCAAAAGTAGGAGCAGAGCAAAGGTTAGCATTGGCTCAGAAATTCACGGAGGATTGTTAGTAGTTACTTCAGCAAGCAGATGGGAAAGTTAAAAATAACACTGTGACCAAGTAAAACAGTTGTTTGAGCTATTCTTAGAATCCATCAACTCAACCGGCTCAGCTACTGTGAGCTCGGATCATCACAGCCTTAATTATTGGTCCAGTACCTTGATGCAGAAGAGAGGAAGGAACTAAAGAAACGATTTTCACTAAAATTCAAATAACATGAGCAGCTCCGAAAACTTCTTGACGAGCAATGAAGAATCTCCCGATGATTGGAAAAATGAATTGAATTGAATATGTACACATCCTCTCGCTTGATCACCTCGATTTGCGGATCACGCTTGATTACCGAGCTTCAAGCCTCCTCCGCTGCAGCCGGCGGGAAGTTGAGATCAAGAAACCCGGCCGCCGCTGGGGTGTTCCGCTCCTGATCCGTGCCGGCGTCGTAGAGGTCGCCGTCGTCGGCCAGCAAGTGCGACCGCTTGTGCCCACCGAGCGCCTGCCCCGACGCGAACTCCACGACCGTCGAAGCTTTGGCCTTTCCGGAGACCCTCCTGTCGCTGCCAATGCTGATTGCCACCGAGTCCGGCGAGGCTGAGGGGGACAGCGTGCTAAACGATGTGTACGTCTCGGCGCTCGGCTCCGGCGCCGGGACGGGGGCGGCCTTCGGAGCGCTGCAGCTGGTGTTGATCCGCTTGTGGCTCGCCCGGTGGCCGCCGAGCGCCTGGTACGAGCTGAACACCTTGCCGCACCCGGGACACTCGTACCGGGTCCGCTTCGGCGCCGAACATTGTTGCTTCGGCGAGCTTCGGTTCCTACTCTTGACGACGCCGCCGGTCTTGATCTTGGCGTCGCCGTACTGTAGTAGCGCTGAGTCTTCGTAAGCGTAGTCGTTTATTGGGAGGCGCGCCTGCTTCTTCGTCGCGTTCTTGTGGCCGTTTTGCTTCTCGAAATGCTCCTCCTCTTTGACCGGCGAGCTCCACAGGCCGGTGTCGCGCGACAGCATCAGGAGGCAGAGTGCGACGTCCTCCTGCTCCTTCTCGAACCCACTCAGCACCGGCGGCGGGGCGGGCGCAGGCGCCGCCACGCGCATCGTCCGGCGCCTCCGCCTCGGCGCCGCAGCCAGCACCGCCACCGGCGCAGGCGTCTCTATCAGCTCCACCATCTCCGCGTCCTCTGCCTCCGCCTCCTCTGGAACGAACTCCTCCTCGACGTCCACGTCCTCCTCATCGCGATCCCTCCCATCCGACGCATGGCTTCGCATGTGCCCGAAGAGCGACCTCCATGTCCCAAAGAGCTTGCCGCACTGCCGGCACGCCTTGCGCTCTCCATCGCCATCGCCATCGCCGCCGTCATCTTCGTCTTCGTCGGCGAAGTCAGAGAGCCGCCGCGTCTTCCTGGGGTTCTCCCTCAGCCCGTATCCGACCACGCCATTAGAGCTCCGATCAAAGTTCTCCGACGACTCATGCTTCAACTCGTCGTGGGCGTCGGCCTCCGCCGCCGCCGCCTCGCCGAACGAAAGGTGCGACCGCATGTGGCCTCCGAGCGACCGGCCGCACGGGAAGCTCTTCCCGCAGACCTTGCATCCGTGCCTCCCCGCAACAAGCTCCATGGAAGCTAGGAAGCTGGAATTCAGGATCGGTAGATATCAAGAAACGACCTGGCGACCATCACGAGGATCGATCAAGAGGAGGATATGCGGCGGCAGCGGCGGCGTCGAGCATCTGAGATCTGGGGGCGAGTAAGAAGAAATAGTACAAAGCAAGCTTGCGGCGATCGAGCAGAGTGCTGAAGGAGTAAGAGGGGAGGAAAGGTAGGGTGATGTGGTTAAGCGGATGGCGAAGCTAGCGGAGGTCGTGATCTGCGCGGAGGTTTTGTTGGGGCGACGTGTGCGGTTGGGACTTGCCGACTTGGAGGTGGAGGAGAAATCCATGCATGGAAGCAAAGTTAAAAGGGAATGACTAGTATGCAATCTTATCTATGGTGCAAGCATGCAATCATCTATCATGAACTATTGGATGTTCATCCTAAGGTGGATACGTTTTTTCACTTAACCCCCTCCACCACATGAAGGGAGTTAAGTGAAAAAACGCAACCACCCTAGGATGAACATCCAATGGTTAGGAGTGGATGATTGCATGCTTGCACCATAGATGAGGTTGCATACTAGTCATTCCCAAGTTAAAAACCGATTATAGATTTTTTAAATGGGCGGCCCGGCTCAAGCCCAGCCGAACATGGTTAGGCCCGACCCAATGCTGCCCGACACTACGTGGTCCGACTCAATTTTCGTACCGTGTCGAACTGCCAGTCCAGACACGATTAGGGACACTTTTTTATGTTGAGCTAACATGATGGCATGACAGGCACAATGGTGCTAGTGTCAGACCTGACACTATTTGAGAATTGCGCTCGAGAAGAATGCAAATGAGGCTAGAGTTCGCGAATGAACCAAGGCGCGGTGAGCGGTCGGTTTATATACCCCCCTGCAAAACAACGGGGTGGGATCAAGACTGGGATTGGTCGGGTCAACCCATTTTCCATGTCATGCTCGGGCTGACCCGATGTGCCGAAGGCACGGCCCAAGCACAACCCGATAATAGTGCCCGGACGGGTTCAACACTATCCGATTCAGGTCGAGCCCGTGCTCAGGCGGAGTTTTTTTCGAGCCGTGCCTATTTGGAAATCTATAAAACCGATAGGAGAGAGAACCATAGGGCCATTTTTTCTTTTGAAGGAACACACCCACTACGGGTTAGAAACGTCTTTAGATGTACATTCGTTTTTGCACATAGGCCCTTATAAAGAAACTAAAATTACAACCATGTCCTTGGAAGAGGAAACACGCCTTGGCTCAAGCATAAATGAGAATCGTTCGTCCTCGCAAAAAGAGAGAGAGAGAGAATTGTTTGTGATTATTCATAATTAATCGTATGAATAAAGAAAGAATTCATACAACGTAAATAAATGCTTAAAAATAGGCCACATGTCTTTCTAAAAACACCTTAAACATTTAATGCATACTTAATTACTTTTTTCATTCATATAAACTCTCAACTTTTGTGACTGCAAGCAAACGCCAGCGCAGAAACAGTTTCCAAAACTGGGCAACCACGCGACTAATCGAAGCACGTTTCGTAGGTATGAAACCTGACGGCGGACGGGCGCGATCCTCGGTTTCATCGTTGCGTTGACGTCGACTCGTCGAGCGTGTCGAGTAAGCAGGACACCGTACAGTTTATTATACTAAACACGAGGCACCTGAAACCGAGCACCTGTCCGCATTAAGATCCGTGCACCCCGCAACTGTCACTTTTCTACGTCACTCCTCCTCCTTCCTCGCATTTCTATTCTACCAGCACCTGGTCCACTCGCCTTTCCTTTCCTCGAAACGGAGTTGAAACGCCTAATTAACCCCCCGTGCAAGCCACGATTAGGGCTCCCCAAATCGCGATTAATTAAGAGCTGCAAGACTCGGCTCCGTTCTTCTAGTTCCGCTGCTGCTGGTGCTGGATGCCTTCCGTCGTGCCCTGCCTGTAGAGCTCCACCTGCCTCAGCGCCGCGCCGCCGCCGGAGCCTGTCCCTGGAACAGCGCCGCCGGAGGCCCGGAGCTGTGGATCGTGGATCCCGTGGTGGCAGGAGCTAGCGCTCCGAAGCGATCTACTACCTGCTGCCCGCGTGACTAGCTTCTGGCGCACAGACGCCGCGGCACTGAAGAATTCATCGAGCCGCATCCCGAAACAGCTAAGCGAGGAGGCGGCGGTAGAGCGAGAAAATCCGAGCTCACATCTCTCTCCGGCGATCGCTGGGAGCCAGCACAGGTCAGTTCGCTGAACCAGAAAGCCCACTCCCCGTTCGTTCTACTACATTTACAGGCAGATTTTTGTTGCCACGGTGTCCAAGATCTTACCAATAAGAGCGCACAAGTACATACATAATCAGGAAGCGGTTGATAAAGAGGATCTCTGGAGATGGACATTTACAAGTTCAGCATTTTTTATGGGTTCAAAGTTTAGCATTGGAACAAGTGAGGTTTACAAGTTTGGGATATGTCTTTCTTGCTTCCGCCTTACCCAAAATTCCTTTCTTTTCGTTTGAGATAGTGAGCTAGGTTGTTTGAGGGGGAGATTAGAGAGCAGAGCATCAAGTCTGCCTACTAGTTTGCTCATCAGTCGCTTTAGGCGTGAGTTCAGTAAACTGATTTGCGACTGGATAGTGTGCCATTTGCTCCCCATCATTTGTACTTTCTGTCTTTGTAATAGTCGTTCTTAACCTGTTCTGCCAAATTTTTCTGCTAATTACAAAGACAAGCTACACTTTTCAATCTGACATAGAGCCATTGATTGATCCATCGTGGCTGTTAGTGTAACTTAATTCATTTAGAAGTAAATTCCCATACTTCAAGAGGCCTTTCATACATGCAGTATTAAGTTCGCCATAACCACTTTACCGCTGTTGTCGTCGATGCAAATGGCATGTTTATCTATGATACATGCATGCCAGACACTAGTTTTGGTAATGGTGTCATAATAACAAATTCGCTCATTGAGCTTCATACCACATGGTGTTAGATGCCATTTTAGTCAAGCCCTGGTGTTTGCGTCTATACTTCTTGGCAGCTTAATGTTTGTTTATTCTGCAGATGTCTAGTAGCTCAAATGGCCACTATCATGCTAATGGTGCAAAAGTTCTTCATAAAAGAGAGAACAATCAAGAGGTAACCACGATCCTGCAGATCCTGAAGTATTTCAGTTTCACATTTTACCTGTATAGTGTAAGAAAAGGTAAAACTATGTCATTGATGTGTTGAGCAGTTTGATTAATTTGGTGGTGTTCATGCAGACACTTCAGCTTGACAAGAATGCAGCTTTGAGGGCCTGTCAGAAGGACAGGCAATATATCGAGAAACTGGAAACCGAGCTGAGGAATTGTTATCAGGAAATTGGTATGTACTAATACTGTTCTCGCTACTTTAGATCTAGTTATTTTTCTTAGTCTTTTCTGATTGCAACTGCAGACTATTTGCAGGATCAGTTAAATTTACGGAATGTTGAGGCAAACATCAGGGAAGAGCATATGCACAACCTTGAACTGAAGCTGACTGAACTTGAAAAGTTCCCTGATAGAGTGAGAGTTATGGACAATGAGCTTGTGCGTTCTGATTCCCAGTGCTGGCTTCTGATGGAAGAAATCCGATGTAAAGAAGAGGAGCTGCAAAAGGCAGGCTTACAAATAGATAAGCTTGAAAGTGCAGCTTTGGATTCACAATGTGAAATTGAGAGCTTGAAATTTGATTTAACTACTCTTGAGCAGACGCTATTTAATGCCAAGAGCTTTGCACAACATGCTGCTGAGCTTAAAGCTATAATTGATAAACAATTGGGAGAACATGAGCTCCAGCTGCAAGAGGCACGAAAAACTATCGATCAACTTGTACTCGAGAATAAGCAACTAAAGGAGTTGTTGCCTGCAGGGGCTCCTAAGCGACCCCCTCCTAGAGATGGAGAGCAACTTTACAAAATATTGGAGAACGGTGGTCATGAAGAACATGAAAGGGATAATGTAATTCTTGAAAGGATGGCAAAGCAAAATGAGGAATCTGAACTTCTGATTGAGCAACTCAAGGTAAGAGGTTATTTACTGCATGTACTTCAGAGTTCTGCAGAAGCTCTTATTTTGGATAAGTGCTGAACGTACTCCTAAAAAACATGTTGCAATAATAAATTATTCTGAAATGTTCTGTCATGGTGCATTACTTACATTCAAACATGGACAGTTCAAGGAGCTATCTATTTTGCTGGTTCTTACTTGAACACAACTTTCCCTTTTCTTGTGTAATCTGAACATTCTATTTTTATTAGGAAGAACTTCGAGAACAAAAGTTCAAGGCAAAAGAAGACGCTGAAGATCTGACTCAAGAAATGGCTGAATTGAGATACCAGATAACAGGCATGCTTGAGGAAGAGTACAAGCGCCGATCCTGCATTGAGCAGGCAGCTATTCAACATATTCAGGACCTGGAGGCTCAGGTTCTTATATGGATTAAAAAATTGTGTAATTGCATATGAAAAAAACATAGCTGCAGAGTATTAATAATTAATATTGCAATAGACACATTATCTTAGTCTTAATTTGAATGACTTCCTTGTCCGGTTTCTCTTATATGTCTGTCTGTTCCTCGTGTGTGAAACAGGTCACTAAAGAGAAGAGAAAATTAAGTGGGGCTCTAAAGCGACTGCAGGAATCACAAGAACTAGCTCACTCACAAGCTGTGGAGACAAAGAAGTTGAAGGATACTTTAGAGGTTTGCAACTTTGCATGTAGCTGATAGCATCCCATCCAAGATAGATTACCATCAACAGTAATTTCCCAACTTGAGACTAGTCACTTTGTGATACTGATATGCTTCTCTTGTGTACTCATTTTCAGAGAATTAACTCTGCGGTGAACCTTGGCACAGTTTGCAAATCTTGCTCTTGCGGGTTCTGTGCAATGCTGATAGAGTTGTCAAATTGCTCTATTGGCAGATCATCTGTTGCCAGATCCCCCAATAGTAACCACATTGATGACGATGAGAAGCCACAGAACCACGCACTGATAGAGTGGCATCCTGACGAAGTTTCTGATTAGCAAGTTAGAATGGCAAGTAACATGTATATTCGCCTGCACCATTGTTGTAGATAATTCTTTGTAGTTGCTGACTGAATACGCTTATGCATTTCTCACTTTTACTTAGCTTCCCAATTTTCTGGGTTACTTTTATAGCTTCCTATGGGGGTTATGCTCCAATGGCGGCAAAAATGTAATTTATAAAATTTCACGCCTGTATTGAAATTATTAGCCTGCAAGTATGTTCCATCTCTCTATCAAATTTTACTTTTAAGCTGCAAGGTAGAGGGATATTCATTGATATCTGGAAATGAAGTACACAAATTTAATCAAGTTAGTTCTTCAAGAAAATTGGGAACCATATGGATATTACTGTAAATACTGATATGTTCGTGACGCAATACGCAGTGATGCCCTGTATGTTGGTCCTCTATTATGACTGTAGAGGCCGACCATTTTCGGTGGTTGAAAACTTGGGGAAAGAAGCTGGCCTGTTCTCTTTCAATCACCTCTTGAGGAAATAGGATAATTTTTCGAGCTAGAATCCTCTTGGAGATTACCACCTATTATTATACAAAACAGTCACAAAAATATTTTTTTAATCGGAATGGGATTCCATTATGATAAAGGCTCAGCTAGTAAATACTAATCAAAGACAAACCTCGTAATACTAATGGTCAATTGGGCTGCCATATTCGGCCCATCCATCCCGGTGCCCACCCAGCAGCCCTAACTCTCCAGATCTCTCACGTATATAATGCTTTTCACACCTGGAACGCGAAAACCCTAGCCCCGACGCCGCGCCTGCAGTGCTCGCTCTCCATCGCCAGAGCGCAGCAAACACCGGCGGCCGGCGGCAAGCAAATATGGCGGTGGGAAAGAACAAGCGCATCTCCAAGGGGAAGAAAGGAGGCAAAAAGAAGACGTGAGTTTCGTCACCCCCGCACTCGTTTCTTCCTTCCTCAGATCCGGTGTTTGTTCACTTCCTTCCTCCGCCATTTTGGCCAGGTACTGATCCTGATCCGTTTCCTGCTTTGTGTCTTGTTGTCTTGCAGCGTCGACCCCTTCAGTAAGAAGGACTGGTATGATATCAAGGCACCGTCCGTCTTCAGTGTGAGGAACGTGGGCAAGACCCTGGTGTCCAGGACGCAGGGCACCAAAGTATGTACCCTTTCTCTTAGCTCGCCCTGTCACGTGACGTGAGGCTGTCATTCTATCTATCGGTTAGATGAGGGTGCATCTATAGAACGATTTTGTTCTTAGTCTGTACAACGTAGGTGATCAGGTCAAGTTATCAAGCGTCAGCGGCATGTAAAATGCTGTGATGTTTTTAGGCTACCACCAGTTATTCTAATTTCTCAAAGCATTAAAATTCATCTGTTAGGGATTTGTATGCTGTATTTTGGATGTCTGATCCAGCTGAGCATTTTTAGTTGCACTGTATTTTACCGTATTGGGTGTTGATACGTGATCTTGACGGCCGCAGAAATCTTTTATGTACTATTTGGTTTGGTTGCTATGTTCATATGTTGTCTTCGGTAAAGAAATACTGCAGTGTCATAGTGTCATTATTGGTTAGGGAACTTTCACAACCCTTGGTGGGCTTTAGTCTCGCAAAGGTTATACCAGTCCTTAATGAGCCTTGCCGTGCAAATTTATTTGTTGTGTTGTCAGTTGTGCAAATATAAGCTATAAAAAATGGTGGTTTTTTTTTTGTGTTCTATCATCTAGATGTGAGGCCCCGTTGTGCCTTTAGATCTACAATTAGGACTTTTTTGTGCCTTTTTGTGATCTTGAGTTTTTTATAGCCACAATTTTCTTACTTCGTCAGAAAATCCTGCTGATGCCTGATTGCACAATGTTTGGTATGATTTCATTGTTCTTCCAAGTATTCTAGTTAATAATACATACACATATGCCTATTGATTAGGGAGCTTTAACAACTATTGGCCTTAGCCCTTATGCTATTATTTTTATATCATTGGTTGTTGACTACATAGGAATGTGCTGTACTTGTTGGCTTGCAACGGAAGTTTGCTAAACTTTCATAACCCTGCCAATTCCTTTTTCTTTATCATGGTTTTCAATTTTACATTAATATTTATCTATTTAGATTAGATGCATATATGATTTATGTATTGGCTGAGCCTCGATTTCTTTCTTTTGTTTCTAGATAGCTTCAGAAGGTCTTAAGCACAGAGTGTTTGAGGTGTCCTTAGCTGATCTTCAGAATGATGAGGACCAGGCTTACCGCAAGATCAGACTCCGGGCGGAGGATGTGCAAGGGAGGAACGTGCTCACAAACTTTTGGGTAATGATCTTTGGCTTGTTGTGCAATGTTCCAGCACGTGTTTCTTTAATTTGCTAATTAATCCAATTAATTTTTAGGGCATGAATTTCACGACCGATAAGCTGAGGTCTCTGGTAAAGAAGTGGCAGACCCTCATCGAAGCGCATGTGGATGTCAAGACCACTGACAACTACATGCTGCGCCTCTTTTGTATTGGCTTTACTAAGCGGCGCCCCAATCAGGTGAAGCGCACCTGTTATGCCCAGTCCAGTCAGATCCGCCAGGTAATGTTTGGTCATGTTTGCTGCCATAATGAGTCTTGAAAATATGTGAGTTTGCTGTCTTGTTATATTTACTCAATTTTTGTATGCAGATCCGGCGTAAGATGGTTGAAATCATGGTGAATCAATCAACAACTTGCGACCTTAAAGAGCTGGTCTCGAAATTCATCCCAGAAGTTATTGGCAAGGAAATTGAGAAGGCGACGTCAGGCATTTTCCCCCTCCAAAATGTTTTTATCCGCAAAGTCAAGATCCTTAAGGCCCCCAAGTTTGATTTGGGGAAGCTTATGGAAGTAAGTACTCAAATTAAAGTGAATTGTGTTCAATGTAGTTTGTTTGCTGTGACCTGTCCCTCTAACATTCACTTGTGACTACCAGGTACATGGTGACTATAAGGAGGATGTTGGCGTGAAGCTGGAGAGGCCTGCTGAAGTGGATGAAGCGATGGCGGGACAGGAGGTAGCTGCTGCTGAGTAGTCTAGATCTTCAAGCCAATTTTGCCGTGCATCTTTTTTGGGATACACAAATGTATTATCTCCTAAGTTGGTGACTATGAACTTTCTAGTCAAGCTTTAATGCCTTCCTCCATAGACATGCTGTGCTTCTTTAAGTTGGTGAGGATGGAAATTGAAGAATGCTTCTTTGTCTTAGCTTGTTTTACATGAAAATTTTCAGCTTGGATTTTGCAGTAATACGTGTATCCTCCTGATCAAATCGAAGTGCAAACTTACATTGTGTTTTGCAATACTTTTTCCTGACGGTATGCAGGGCAGGGGCAGTGCATCAGTCCGTTCTGAAGTGAAATTGCGCCTTTCTTCTAACTGAAGCACATGAACACCCACACATCTAAGACCATATGACATCTACATGAATTGTACTCCCTCAAATTATTTGTCGTTTAGGACAAGAATTTTAGTTCAAAATGAACTAAAATGTTTGTCCTAAACGACAAATAATATGGGAAGGAAGGAGTATCTTTTTTGTCACCGCTTTCGAGGCCATCAATCAAAATGATTTTTGGCTGTGTTGAAGTGCGTGAAATACCAGTTCCGTGGCCCCGTCGTGATTTTGAACACATAATTTTGATAGTCGTTGTATGTTCTATTTTGATGTGATGGTGAATGGGTGCCGCATGTAGGCAGATTTAGCAAAAAAAAAATCATCAACAGAACAATTTTTTTTTTTAAAAAAAAAGAATAGTGCCGCCTGTTCCATAAGCTCATTACCTAGGGATTTGTTGCCTGGGTTTTCCTGCCCATACTCCCAAACGAGGCCTAAATTGGCGAGTCTTACCTTCAGCACATCTAGAAGATTTTTTTCAAGGGAAAATACAGCAGAGAAAGCCCCCGGTGTGTCAGATTATATGATTTACTCTTCAACAAAACCAGGCCATCACTCTTTGCAGGAGGATGTCCAGCAAAGACAGAAGAAAAAGGTCCAAAGTTAGTGTTGAGTCTGTACAAGTGTAACATAACTGTATCTACATAGCAAGTTTTCCAGGACTTCGAAGAAGCTAGAGCCCCCACATTCCCTAAAAAGGGAAGAAGCTGGAGCCCCCACATTCCTGCGTTTCCAAATTCCCATACTGTAGTAGTTAAACTTCCATGAAGGATTGATAGTATTGACGAAGTCAAAGGCATGTTTCCTCCAAAAAAAAAATTGATGGTATGACCCCATTTTATTCCAACAAAATTCTAGTATATTGTGCTGAAAAGACTTTAAAAGAAGATATGTAGTTCTGATAGGTTATTAAGGTTCTCTCATATTTTGTAGTTCCTTCTGGGAAAGTTTCTAAAACTCAAGTCTATCCTTAAAGATAAGTCGAGGAAGACTGGCAGCATTTTACACTTGTTTTCCAGATCCAATGAAATGAACTGGTGGTGTAATTGATTTGAAGGTTAATGAAAGTGTTGACAAGATTACCTCCAACAAACAAATGACAAGACAGTTGCCTCCTGGCCAATAAAAGACACTACCCAATTGCAGCAATACTCATCCTCCGACAACAGATATACATGAAGTAACTCCACCTATTCAGCGTCTACTCTGAGAGCACTGTCAGGAACCTCAACTCCTACTCCTACCGAGTAGGCACTACCAGGAACGGAAACTAGCAACATGTCTAGTTCTTCTGGTGCTTCACTTTCCTACAGTGACAAAGAAAAAAAAAACAATTGGAGACAACACAGGCAATCAGTTTTTATTTTGAGCAACAGAATTAGACGATTGTCTGAACAAGCTATTGGCTACACTCCAGAATAGCTTTTGAAAAATATAACCTACAAAATGGAAGGGTGATGATTACAGAAGCTAGTGTAGAAGAAATACAATATGCTCATTGAGGATCAACTGATGGTTGCATTTAATAATTCACAGGCGATTATCCAGATACAAAGACGTTGCTCAGATAATATTTTTTGTCCTTCCTATTTTTTAAAGCAAGTTTTCACAGATAATTGAAATCCAGAAGAGACTACTAACCTTATCCTGATTCAAAGCATTTTTCAGGTGCTCCTTTTCCGTTCTTCGTAATTCTTTAAGTTCCTTGCGCTGAGCTCTGGTGACTTCATAATGACAAGTCACACATAGTGTTCTCATATTCTCAAGCGTACATTCCCCTGACAGAAATTAGATAAATGATAACGCTGTTCATGAGTAGAACACTCAAAAACTCGTGAATATATATTGTACCTCCTCCTTTATAGACAGGTACTATGTGATCTGCATGCCAAGCGTTTCCATCAGTTGGCTCACGGATAAGCTTATCTAGTCTGCATTAGATCCGCATCAAACTACAAATTAACAATATAATACTCCAAATCGAATATTACTTGGTGACATCAAACCATAGTATGCTGTAAAACTGCAAGCATAGTATCAATGTGCAGCACTTACAGTTTCTTTCTAGTTGCAATCTTTGGAGCGACCTTTCTTATGTACTCCTCTCTTTTTTCCACAGGTAAGGGTTTAAGGTGTTTGACTAGCTTGCAGCAATCAAGCTTACACTGGGAGCACTTACCGCGTTCTATTTGAAACAGTGCCTAATAACAAATAGAAGCTTTTAACATATATGATTTGTAACTTCAATTGACTTTAATAAGCCTGAAAATTAACCCAAACTACACAATGACACAACATAAAATTTTGTTGTATATATGAAAGGCACACCTGCCGCAGGGCCCTGCCACTGGTTCTAAACCTGTATTCCTGGAAGCAAGCCAGACCACAGAATAGATCTTCAAAATATTCTGGTGACTTTGCAAGCTTACCACTAGGCACAAGAGGAATAATAACATAACCATTATTATAATACACGATTTTTATTTCTGAAGAAAGGTTAAGTAGTTATTACTTGCAAAGTCGTTGGCAAAGTTTGCAGAGAGGCTCATTATCCATAGTCCAGCCTTGAGTGTACTGTTTCTCTTTAGTGGTACCGTAGTGTAACACTACCGTTCTCCATTCAGCATTAGCCGGCAAAGGATTACTGACATCATTCAATGGTGCGTTGCGCCTCTTACTTCCCCCTTTAATCAATCCCTACGAAGAAAATTGACCAAGACAAAAGGGGGACGGGGAAATTGATCAAGCTAAGGAACACCAAAGTATATATTTATTTATTTCATGCAAGGTTCTAGAAATAGATGATTATTTTCCCTAAATCCATGCAATGCTGCTCTTATATATATCAGGATTATGGACTTAATTCATTTTATTAGAACATGGAATGCTAATTTATACTGTTCTTAAACAACACTTCAGCAGGTATCAGGAATGAGTCCCTGCAGCTGTAAATTTTTATTGAACTCATATAATCAACCAAGATAGTACTAATTTTGGAAGCCAGGAGAAAGCATCATGCCCAGACAGCCCAGTATGCAAAGTAGTTGAAAGTGGAATATTGAGATTGACGGCTTTCATAATATTGTAATAGCCTGTGACTATGTCCTCATAGACTTGTGTCATCAAAAGATTTGCAACAAAGAAACATATAATATTGATAGTTTGTTGAATTTCATCTAACACAAAAACATGAAAGAAAAAATGCATCGGTTTTGAACGTATTGGACAATATTTGAGTAAAGCCAAGTTGAGTCAGTAAAGGAAATGATCAGTTGGAGTTAAAAGGTGCATACGTCTGAGCTATGATTTATGCTATCTTTCAAAAAGCACAACTCAAGGCTCAAGGGAAGTTGTAAGGGCTTTCCAAGAAGTTTCCTCTGATCAATTGGTCTTAGAGCCAACCACTCTTTGATGAATGCATTGAATACATTGCAGAACGCAGGATTTCTTTTCAAGAGCTGAGTCCTTGTTTCCTTGACATGACTGGACGAAGATGAAGGTGGTTCCAATTCTTCTGGTAGAAAATTTTCAAGCAGTGGTTTGGGTCTTGAATCATGTCCTGGAACACAACTGTACAAGTGGATTCGGCCTGTGTGCTGGCTAACCTGCCAAAAGATGATGACAAGTAGATGAAAGGGATTGGCTATGGATAAAAACAGGACCGCGTCGTAATGACAAGCATTGGAATAGAGGGCAAAATAATAATAAAGATAGTTAAACTAGAGGGTCTTAAAGGGCTTTAACCTCAAAACGCAGAGACTCCACTTGAATCTGGAAATCTGATATAGCTGCAGTTTCGTTCAATGTCCTAGAATTTGCAGAAAGCCTCCTACGAATCTTCAATTTTGAAATGATTTAGATCATAATTTATAAGCACCATGTAATTCAAAAAAGCAAACATATTTTATTACCTTCAGTGATTTACAACTTGAAATTGCATTGCAAAAGGCTGCAGCTGGTGAAATAGAAACATCGCTGCAGGATCTGTATTCATGTACTGTTTGAGTTGAATTATTTTGAAAAGGTGCTTCAAGGCTTTCATCCTAAAACGGAAGCATGCAGCCATGCACAACCAGAATTAGTTAAGTCTCATTCGTAGAATTACTGGATGTGTAATAATATTAGGTGCCGACTGCCGAGTACTAAGAAATAGTCAAGTGTTGAATGGAGCATCTAGTTTTTACCTCAAATTGAAGAGGAATAGTTCTAATAATGAAGTCTGAGTCAGGTTCCAGATCTTCAATGTTAGAAAAACACTCGGAGGATGTAACATTGCTTCCCAAAAAGCATTTCGATCCTTGAATCAAGTCTGTACAGGCCTCAAACAACTCAGCATGTATTTTAGCTAATCAGCTCAGTATTTATCAACATGTATTCGCCTATGTCTCGGTTAATGACTTTCCAAATATTATATTGTACCTGCATTATGATTCTCCAAAGGAAGATGTTTACAATTTGTTTTCTTGTCAGTGTCCCTGATCTCCTCAAGGTGGCACACTTCATCAACCTTACAAAGATAGAACACAAGACTAAGTAAAATAATGTGATCCTTGTCATTCAACTAATCCTGCTCAACCAACTAATCCAATAGTGATCTTGATATCGAGTCTTCTGCTGGAGGCGGTTCATGAGCAGGACATGGAACCATTCTCAACAAGTTCAAAAACATCGTCGAAATGCAATATCTAAATTTCACTGCTGCAATGTTATTCAGCCAGGGAAAAATATTCCAATTAGTGTACTCTGTTGTTACGGACATTAAAAACCCATGTTTCCTGAATTATATTAGGCTATTAGTAGTATTCAAGGTAGCCAGTTGCGTATCTCAAATCAGCTAAAAGGACAGGTTGAATACTAGATGCTTACATCTCAGCTCTTCCAATCTCCCAAAACAGTATCATATAGACCACTTACAAACAAAAGAAAAAACAGAACTTTGTCGAAAGACAGTTGCTTTGTATTCGACCTACCTTGAACTCTCTTATAGCATCTTTCTTTCCATTCATCAAGGATGAGACACGGAACAGACTTTGGTTTAGCTTGAGCCAATGTGACTCGTCCAATGTATTCTGCAAGACCAGCATTCAATGTTCACTAATACAATGAGAGGTTACAGAATAAACTGCAGCAAAAAGGAAACAAACCAACCTTTGCACAGAATATATATATGTTGACAGCATTTGTTTGACCGCGTCTATGTGCTCTATCCTCAGCCTGGTAGGTGGTAGCAACAAAATGACAGATAAGGAAGATATGTTTGACATTTGGGTTCTAATTCTACCAGTAAAATTAAAAATGTAACAAAATATTCTACCTTTTTTAGGCTGCATTAAATACAGGTCAATAAGAATGAATGAGCAAAGAGAACAAGAATAAGAGGCTAAGGACCTCACCTGAAGCAATTCCGAAGCTGATTTTGGGAGCTCCACAAAGACAACATTTTGAGCAGTTGAGAAATCTAAGCCAACACCACCAGCGGTAATTCCAATTATTGCAACCTTCACCTATTTAGTTCAAAAGAAAACATGTCAAGAATGGACAATCATTCAAACAGACTGGGAAATATTAGACAGTAGACACTAGACCTCAAATAAAATGAAGTCCTAACTTTGTAAGCATATCATCCTGGCCTATTTATCAATTACATTACAAGAACAACAACCAAGCCTTTGTCCCAAGCACGTTGGGGTCTGCTAGATTTATCAATTACATTATCAATATATAATTGTATTTAAGCCACAGATTTTGTTGAAGAAAAACATTAAGCCATAGATACTAATGTCGGAATCCAAATGAATAAAATAGCACACATACGCATGGAAACACTCCAAGCTGAAGGTGGTAGAACCATCTCATCACCAAGATACCACTCCTTTTATCATAACATAAATATACGGTCTAGGAAAATACATGCCACCTTTCTAAAATTGAAACAGGAAAGAGGGAAATGTAACCTCTTGATCCACACGGAAAGAATCAACAGCTTCTTTCCTTTCCCTTTGAAGGGTGCTTCCATCAATACGAACAAACTTGATCCCATTCTCAGAGAGAAACACCTACATGTAATTGAAATCTTTTATTTATAATAGTTCAAGATGCCATGAAGCAATATGAGTATATGACAATGCAATCAGATAATGTTATAAGAAGGGATGATAATGGATGGAGGCATGGAGCGTATAGTAGTGAGAAACGTGAAACTGTTTACCTGTACTCCATCTAGAACCTTTAAATGGTGGGCAAATATTATTGTTTTTTGACAACTAGGCTGGGAGCCCAGGTTCTCATCAGCAGCCAATCCTTTCATGATGAAATGATCTGAGAACCATGCACTAAACCCAGATATTTTTGCGATACCAATTTCTTGTGGAGTGAGATGCCTGGGAGATTTCTTGCAAATAGCATCTGAACAAACAAAAAGGCAAATTAGCAAAAATTATGCAGAGCTAATAAATAAGTCATACTAGTTGCAAATATGCTAAAGAGACGGAAAAATTACAATGTAATCATGCTGTTAAGATTGAGTGAACTGATAGGAATTACTAGCATCATGAACGTTACCTTCTTCCATTTTTGTATTTTCATTATCATTGCTTTTATTGGGCAAGTCAACCACAAGACTTCCATTACTACTGCTAGTGTCCATCCCTTTGATACATGAAGATGTAGCTTCCCTGATATCTGGTGCCTTCAGCTTCAACCTGATAATCTGTCGGCGTTTTGGAGGCAGTTCGTTCAACAAATGCTCTTTGAGACGCCTAATCTACAGCACAGAAGAAGCTAACTTTAGCTGTTAGACTGTTAGGTGAACTGACATCAATAAACAATCAAATGTCAGCACCAAACATCATGTGATTTGGCTTCTGATAAACAATTCCATACTTTTTTAACACTAGCAAGCATATTATTAGATACTTGAAAATCCATCTATTTATAAATCAGACTATAAAATATAACCTTCGTGAATTATCAAATGCCTCCTCTGATATCTGATGCAAGTCTATTAGGACATAACACGGTCGTCAATGACACTTTGACAAAATATAGCTACAAAAATGTATTCTATATCCTCAGTTGCTAGTTTCTACTAATATTATTCTGAATGACACGAGTTATACATTCTGAAAGTACTTTTCATGATTAATCCAACATTTGTCTCATGTTATGAACCTATTTTAGTTTATTATTAGCTATTGTTGGTAAAAAGTAAAAAAGTTTGACTTAGAACAAAGCTAAATGGATTTATATTAGGGAACACATGTAGTACTCATAAAACAGCAAATATTATTCCTTCTATGTTTGGACAACCATTAAAAAGTTTCATCCATCAGAGGGTATATATATATATATATATATATATATATATATATATATATATATATATATATATATATATATATATATATATATAGCCATATTTGTTTTTTTGGAGAAAATCTCTAAATAATCAACTAAAGAATTGCATCAGACAAAAAAAAGTATAACTATTGGCAGTTAGAAAAATATCCATGGACTAGTATTATCAAACAGCAGATAGTAACTATAAATCTGCATTATGTTCAGCAAAAATGATCTGGATATGCAGTACGATAAAGGTAATGGTTAAATTATCACACAAAGCTATGCATTCAAGCTTAAATAGCTCAAAGAGCAAGAACAAACCATGACAGTTTGGCTGAGCAAAACATTTAACTCTGTCAACCTTGTACCCTTAGAGAAGTCCTGCATATATATAAAAAATTACAATCTAAGTGCAATAGACATACTAATTGCGACAGATTTTTCATGAGCATTATTTCATGATTTGCTTGATTTGATTTGAACATGCACAGCCCTGCAGCACAGATTTTACCTCGCATAACAGAAAACAGCCATACCTGATATGTTCTCCCTTGATAACTTCGAACATGCGGCGAGCAATATTTCTTTGCATAATCAAATTTATCATTCCCAAGCAGACGAGGACTGAAGGCAGTGGAATATGATGATTGACCACAGTAATGATATTAAGAAAGGGAGCATGGAAAAGCAATACAATTAGATGGTATTTTCCATTACTTACCATAAAATATTTATCTGGTGGTATATGTCAAAAGGTCTGTGATCACGTAGGAGATATAAATAGTAAGTTACAGTTGGCAATTCAAGAAATATTAAACTAAAGCAATAATTTAGAAATGATGTAGTTAATTCTGTGGATATACTGGATCTCTGTTTCATTGAAATGGGGGTGAAATGATTCCGAATAAAAAAATGGATCTGAGGCTACCATAATTGAATGATTCAAAAAAGAGACCAATCAGTAGGGGGCCTGGCCTCCACTATTGTATTCCCCTTAAAACTATCACAGTACAGAATAGAGAATAGAATGTTCATAAGAAAAAAAATGACACTAAGAGCAGATATCACATCACACCCAACAATATAATCAGCAAAGTAACTAATACGGGAGACACCGTAGGTACAGAGGTACTCTCTCCAGTTTGGAATTCTTGTCGTTTGGACAATCTGGGCAGTGCAAATTTGCAATAATGAGTAATGTGCTAGTCCTAACAATAAAAAAAGCCAGAGAAGTAGATGCAAAGTACAACTATGCCATATCACTACATGTATATCCACAAAATCACACTATTAACAATAACCACACTGCTGATCCTATTTGCAAAACCAAGACAGAGAATCAAGATCATTTTGCAGTTGTGCCAAAAAAAAGATCATTTTGTAGTTCCTGAAATTTGAAACCAATTATTAATAAATGATCCACACAAAAAATATCTCATATCCCAACAGCTATTTTCTTGTATCATGGTACAAACATAAGAAAACCAAAAAAAAAAAAAAGTAAAACGCTTAAGGCCAAAGCAGCTCTGAGAGGAATTTGGTCTTTATTACCGTGACAAAGAGGGAGTCCCAGAGAGCAATATGATGTGTTTAATGTTTCGAGCTAGCTCCAACACAGCTGTTGTCTGCAAGAAGACAGAAGTGGTCAATACCAGACGGGATAGAAAATGTTAATATATCACACTAGTAAGCTGAAAATCAATAAACAAGAATCAGTTTTGCTAATTAATTACTTTTCACTACTGAATCAGCATGTGGGCATGATGATGAAGACTGGAAGTTCACTAAATCAGCTCAATCCCATTTTTCATAAAAATACAAGCTTAAAAGTGTCATGATCTTTGAAAGAACAAGTAATAAATATTTTCTTCATTGACTGCCATTATGTACTTAATCAGCTTGAATGGAATTTATCATAAAAGGGATGTGTCCTTAAAAAAGTCAATATCTCCAGAAGAAAAAGTAATAAGATGTGGCAACTGGCATATAACCAAGAATTAAATATCTTTCATTGATTGGTGATCCTGCACTGACATAAGATTGTTTCCTGACAATATCAACACCTCAGTTTTATCAAAGAAAGTGTCAACACCTCTTGATTTTCTGGTGTCCTTGTGCAGCGTATGTTGTGTGATTCATCAACGATCATCACTGCCCATGACCTTTTCGCCATACTTTTCTTGAGGCGAGTTAGCATATTGTATGAAATAATCACTGCCCTGGGAGTAGCATCTAAATAGTCAAGACTGTCTTGACGACCAAATACTGAAAATAAGAAAATTGCAACAGGTAAATTTAGGCAGTAAAGAAATGTGCTCCCCGTGTAAGCTTAGGTACATTGCTGCGCTGGAAACCAAGCCAAAAGAAGGTATCCAGAAGTGAAAGCTAATTGCACAAGGGAGAGGTGATGAGATTTCAGCCATATTTAGAAACAGTGGCTTCTACCAATACTAGCAGAACTCTATTAGAGTATTGCTCCACCGTAAGGAACATATTTTAGTTTACAGATAGAGAACCCTTAGAATCAAGCTTGGGTTAAGAGCAAGCAAATAACCTGGATATGATGTGGAAAATGTGACCAGACTAGTTCAGTAAATCATAACTACTCGGGATCGAATGGAATTTCATCACTAGAGTAAGTGTAATGAACAGGCTTTCATTTGAACAAGAAAGAAAGAAATTATGTACCAAGATGAATATCCTTTGGCATAAATGAAGGATCCCAGCGTTCCAATTCCTCTGCCCAAGTATAACGCAATACAGCTGGACACACGATTAATATTGAGCCCTCATCCTTGAAGCAACATGCTATTGCAATTGCCTGCAGTTAAATGCATGAGCAAGTACTTCTCCCGCAAAGGTGAGAAAACGTTCAGAAAGCAAAACAGATGGGTTATTCTGATCATCTAAAAATTCAGAATGAATAGACTGTTAAATTTCGAGATTGAAATTCATGTATGTCATAAAAATGCTATTAGGTGGAGTTTTATTGGCTTTGAAAAAAAAATATACTCGCACATGCAAGTATTCCCACAATACACATGCCCAGAACACTAGAACAGCAAAATATGTGAGCATTCATGCTATATGCTCACCTGGAGAGTCTTGCCAAGTCCCATCTCATCTGCAATAAGGCAGCGTCCATGCCTTTTAAGCCCAAACCTCACGCCTTCTAGTTGGAAGGGTAAAAGTGTGTCTTGTAGTTGCAGAGGCAGCTTCTTAATACGATCATCTATATCTTCATCAGAAGCCCATGTTTGGCTAGACTTTGTAGCGAGGTTTTGAATGGCATTCCTCGTGCTATAAGGTATACCCTGTACAACAGCTCCAGGCAATATCTTCAAGCATTTGAATGCCTCTTCATAGTCCACTAGCTTAAAGACAGGACGGAGATGGCCACTTTGACTTTGTGACTGTGTTGCAGAGAATTGTACAACCTAACAGCAACATTATTGAAGGAAAAAGGTCATTTCCAAATATTTATCCAAACAAAAAATAAAAAGAATAAAATCAAATATGCAGAAGTTTGACCTCCAACCACTATTGAACCCAAGAAATTTAGGCCCAGTGGTATAGCAAGCACAGTGCTTCACCTTTTGTAACCTTATGGCTTTGTTTGACACAACTGGAACTTGTTACAATTTACAAAAGCAGCTTGTTTGAAAAGCTGGTGGAAAGCAGCTTCTGTTTATATCCTGCTTTTAGTTCATTTTGAGAAGCAGCTGAACTAATAAGCTGTTAAAGAAACTTCCTGTTTGGCACACTCTCAGCTTACTTTTATGAAGAAGCTGCAGCAGAAGCTATGCCAAACAGGGCCTATATCTATCATGTGTATGATTGTCTAAAACTAGCACAGATTATGGCATGAGCAGCATTGATTTGCCAAGAAAAAAGAACGATTGTAATTATTAAGTAGAAATGTGGCATCCATATCAAGAATGAAAATAACACCTCTTCATACTAAACTCAGTAGGCACCAGCAGTTGTTCATAGTCCTGACATTCGAAAAATCAAGTAAAAATTTGGCAACTTCTAAACTCTTGGATGCTCATTTTTTTACGGGATTTTTTTTTTGACGGGAACTCTTGGGTGTTCATTAGTTCACAAGGGCCCCTTATGTCGCCCTTGGGAGCATGTGGACTCTACAGTGGCAACATTGGTCAACTATCAACTATGTGGAAGGTGCAAGGTTCTTAGTAGGCGAATTTCCATGTGACTGACCGACAGAACTTGTATCAGTTTCTGAAACAATCCAATGTGCGTGCTATATTTAGGAAGCAACAAGAACCCAATGTAAAGAGCATCCTATGGTCATGCAACGATATCATACACTACAACAAACAAAGAATCCAATTCAAATGAGGACTGAGCCAGATGGAATCAAAGAACAGCTATTTATCAAGAAAAACTTGTATGAAACAAGGCACCAACCCGCGAAGACAGTCTTAGCAATATTTAGGAAAACACCAAACTCATGGCGTAGTTCATCAAAGGCAAATCATAATAGACGCCGAAACCTACCGAAGCCGAAGTGAGGCAGTCCTGGACGGCGCCAAGGCACTCGGCCTCCCCGGGGTAGGTCGCCCCGTCCACCGGCCCCACCGCCACCGAGAATTCGTCGGGGCTGCACACCTCCAGCACAACCTGGAAGCCCACCGGTGGCCGAGGCGGAGTCGGTGGCCGAGGAGGAGGAGGTGGCAGCGGCGGACGCGGGTGAGGATCGATTCTCTGGCATTTGGCGAGCGTCCACTCGGCGTCGGTGGTTGCGGGTGTAGGGAAAGCGATGCTGCCACCGGTTGCGGCAATTCTTTGGCATTTGGCAAGCCTCCACTCAGCGGAGCTGCCGGCGGCGGAGGCGTCTGCGGCTGCGGAGGCCTCTGCGAAGCGCTTGCGCCTCTTCTCCAGGGCGGCGAGGCGGTTGGCCTCGATGCGGCGGCGCTGCTCCTCCGTGATCTCCATAGGGTGCGTCTACACTAGGATTGTCGAAAATTGGGGGTTTGCGGGATGGACGCGCATCGGGGGTTTGGGGAGCCGGCGGACGGCGGTCGGGAGGAAGAGGGCGGGAGGAGAAACGGATGAAGAGGAAGAGCACACATACTGGGCCGGGCCCATTCAGCTGATATATTTCCTGTCCACCAGGCCCAATAAACACAAGAAGTGTGGTAGTACCTCTCGAGCATCAGTGCCGATTTGAAACGTTTATCATTTTAAAAAAAAAATGAGCTTTGAAACTTTTATCAGCGCACGTAATCGACGAAGCTCGTCGTTCAAAACCGAACATGAAGTGTTAGCCTAGACAGTGTCCAGATTACTATAGCAACCAAATACTGCGAAAGTCAGCAGCAAAAATGATGCACGAAGGAGCACACACATGAATATCACGAGCATCGAAGTTACATGTCTGTCCGAACAAACTAAAGCACGTATCGGGACAGTCTAAGAGATGTAAAATAGCAGCCCTCCTTTTTTCCATCTGGCGCAAAACACCATGAAGAACACCAGTGCAATTCGATGCACATCCCGTCACAGATTTCGTACCGCCCCCGAAGCTTCGTCGTGCCACTTCTTGTCACACTGCTGGCCACAACCACGATTCAGAACGGTACAACGTTCATGAACCCTGAGCTTCTACTTCAACCTTGTAAACCTGTTAACAAAGAGGCGCGTTCAGAACATATTTGTCAAGTTCTCTCCTTCTCGACCCCCTCATGTCTGGGGCCACTCAAGGACCTAAGCTTCGTGCAGAATAGAACTTCTCCAGTTATATGGATAGATGTCTGGATAAATGTCCACCCTAGATAGATGTCTGGATTGCAGATTTGCTACGTTGTATTATCACTCTAGTGTATAACTTTGCAATGACATTCTTCGTCTTAGTTCCTTTCTACGCCTCGGCTCCTTATTTTAACTAGCATTTGTTACCAAATGTAGTTATCGTGTAAGTTAAAGAAACTAGCAAATTTCATATCAAACAACATACCAGCAATATGGTTTTTCCTTAGAATTTTCAAATAATAAGAGTAAATTGGCTGGACAACGATGTTCTGAAAATAACCAGCAGCACTTATATTTGAAAATGAAAATTTGATTGGCATCTAGTTCATCTCATAAAACAATCATGACACATACCAATTAAATTCAGAACACCAGCATCATCATTAGTTTGGATGCTATTCTAATCTTAAGTTCCAGACAAAAAGATCAGACAATTGATAATTTTTCTTATATGCTCACAAGAACTCTCAGTTGTTCCTCCTAAAACTTCCATGCCGCTATTTCTGACATGGACATAGCTATCTTAGCACTTTGGGGATTTGAAATTCTCAGAATTGGTTATATATGACTATTTGTATCTAATACAACAATAATCAAGCCTTTGTCCCAAGCACGTTAGGGCTTAGGATAGGCATATATCTAATCTTATTGCAAAATGGCATGCACTAAGTACACTAGCCAACATCTGCTAGTAGTATAAAGAAAATAAGTATGCAAGCTCATGAGTCATGAAAGCAATTTGAATAATAATGACTCTCAAAGTTTGAGTAGATGACATCTCCTAAAACAGGGGACAAATATTGGTCAGATATGATTTTCCAACAGGTGTTTGCTAGTTCTTTTGAAGTTCCATGGAGCATCAGTATATTATCATGGGTAAACTACACGTATGCAGGATTAGAATATAATGATCTGCATAGAAATGCATAATTGTGCTTATGTACTTAAGATATTCATCATAAAGAAGGCAACGACTGCTATGCAATTTGGACTTCTGTGCAAGCGTGCAATCTGCGAATCTCAGCCATTTGATGGACATCCAAGGGTGGCTGCACCTTTTACATATAAATGTGTAAAAAGTGCAAAAGCAGGTGGAGGGATCTATGTGTAAAAAGTATGGCACCCTTGGATGTACATCACACGGCTGAGATTCGCGGATTGCACGCTTGCACGAGAACCCAAATTGCACAGTAGTACCCATAAAGAAACCTATCTTTTCTCTAGAGGTGATGACAGAAACTAGAACTTAAGAGAAATTGTCCAAAGAAGATAACAACAAGATATAATTTTCAGTTTAACTGAAAACAGCAATCGGAGAACAAAATAGATAAGTACCTGATTCAAGTTCCTAATATGTGCACCTCAGCTGCTTCCTCTGAATCCGAGAGAGGTAGCAATGTACTGATTCCAATAACATGTCCATTCAGGCATACAAAGTACTCTACAGAATCTTCGTAAGCACCCAACCTGGCTGAAGCACTCCTCGGTATCATATTTGCCTGATACATGTTCCACAGCCTGGCTTTACAATATGGGCATAGCTCCTGTGGGTGAAACCTAACCCGCTTTTCAATCAACATCTTCTTGACCCTTGAAGTGGCGAATGACTTAAAGATGCCTCGGAAGAAACCGATTTCTTCCCCTTGGTCAAGATGCTCGCATGGATCTGATACATACAGGACATCGGACTTGCATGGCAGAGGCAGGAATGAGCTTCCCGCCGTCCTTGAAAAACGCGTCTTAATAACAAAATGTCCTGGGATATGAATGTTGTTAAACAGAACCCCTTTTGTGCAGCCGTTGCAATAGATGAGCAGCTTCCCAAGCGCCTTCCAGTTCCCATCAACGATGTGGCTGCCACCTGAATGCAAATCTAGCATCATCTTAGGTGCCCGCGCATGACAGAACTCCTTCCATAGCACCTGCTTGGCGACCTCCTCAAACCATTTGCACACGCATGAGAGGGTAGCGATCAGCCGGGGGTTCCAGTTCATGTGGCGGAAGACGAGGTACAGCGCATCCTCGCTGAGATGGCCCTTGATGCAAACACAGCTCGCCGAGTGCGTGCACCGGTGCTGCTTCACTACTAAAACCATCTCCCGTAATCAACCACTCCACCAAAGCTGTCCACCTCCTCCTTTTACCGTCTTCAGTCCTGTTTCACATCACTATTCGGTTACACAGGGAAAATTAGACAACTAAATCAGCACTAAGCTACTAATTAAAATCAGAATCAGACCTGTTACTTCGAAACGTACACTAAGTTCCTCTGTTCTGTTTAGAAATCTCATAAACCAACATTTCAATAACTGACAAGACAAAATGAGTGACAAATGGATCAAAACTTATCCATACAAAAGCCCGCTCAGCGTCGCATAAGAAACGGACGCGACCAGTCTGTAACTAACTAGCTACTCGTTGAGTGCATCCAACAACTATCCTCCTCGCCGGTCACCTCACCGAGAGCAGGGTGCTGCGTGCGCTCGGTGGGAACTCCGGTGACGCATGGATCGAAAGCTCCTCGCTCGACAGAGTCCTTGGAGCGAGCTCTTCGCGTACGGAACGAGCTCACGCTTACAAGCGCAAGCGCTAGCTGGACTCGCGGAGCCGGCGCGTCCAGTTCCGGCCGGGGTAGGTAGCGAGACGGAGAGGAGAGCGCAACAGTACCTTGCACGGAAAAGCCGCGGAGGACGAAGGGAGAGCGGTCGCCTTCGCCGTCGCCCGCGCGGTGCGGTCGCCGGCGTGGGAGGCGCGCGAGACGGGATCGGAATAAGGAGGCGGACCGCGGAGGACGAGGGGGCCGGATCAGAGCCGCACCAGATAGATGAAGAACGGGCGGGCAGGGGCAAAACGGACCGTTGACGCGGGGCCGGTCCAGCTGGCCACGGCGGTACGCGCGGACGACGACGGCGGGCGGGGTACGGAAATGACATATTTGCCACTCGGGCCAGTGTGCGTCCACTTGGTGGGCCGCGGCCGGTATCGACGGGCCGCGGCCGGCAAGGGCATTTCGGGGAAGTTGAGATGAACGATAAAAAAGCGCGAATAACTCCAGGTGGAGCCGCCTCGGGGTACGGGACAGGCAGCATGAACTTTTATCACATCAGCCGTTAATTAGTAGTACTATGTACTAGCATTAGATTAGTGGATTGGACGGTGCGATCGTACGGCGCGAGCTTTGGCCGTCGGATATTTGTGGCTGCGGTTTGGAGCAACGTGTAGTTTGTATTGTCCTCTCAAAAAAGCAAAACCCTTTAATTCGTACAGCCCACTTGACTACTTGAGCAGGCAGCTTGCCAAATTGCGCTCCATCCCCAAGGGCAAGGGCCCTCCCTTCATCGATGGCTTTTCTTGCCAAGCATGTAGCAAGTAGAGACGTAATCCACCGAAACTCAAACAAAGCCGTACTCGTGAATGAGATATATAAATACACACTTGCAACAAGTTGCATTTGATTTGCTTTTACAAAGCTGCATCCCAAAGATAGCATATACTAAGCTTTACCGACATCATCTATCCGGGAACAGTAAGCAGGCTCATTGTCATTGAAAGCTATGCGTAACTGTTACTAGCTCTGCCGTCAGTCTTGTGCAAGCAATACTGGGTAATTACTCCCTCCTTCCCATATTATTTGTCGTTTAGGACAAGAATTCTAGTTCAAAATGAACTAAAATCTTTGTCTTAAACGACAAATAATATGGGAAGGAGAGAGTATCTTAATAGGCTTCATGGAAAACTCAGAAAGTCGCAGTTCAGATTACCGTGTTGGCTTAGCGAAGATAAATGTCTAAGATGGTAAAGAAATGAACACAGAAGTAGTCAATAGGGATGGGCATTCGGTCTACCCGAAATTTTGGTTCGGTCATTTAATTTTTTTTAAAAAAAAATCGGTTATTTGAAATCACTATCCGAAATATTATAACAATATTACGTATCTGAAAATTTTGAATACCCAAATTTTGGTTCGATCTTCGGTCTTACCTGAACTACCCGAGTTATACATTTATCTATCTCATGTTCGCAAAAGTACAATGCCATTCATAAATTTAATCTCACAAGTCAATAAATTATGAGTTTACTAATGACGAACTACAAATAAACAGTTCAATCTAATCACTTCACACATCAAAACTCGAAAATGGAACATTAAAATTCAAATTATTCGTGGTTTGTACATCATAATTTAACTTGTTATTTGATGAGATAAGTATTTGGTTATTTCGGGTACCCAAGTATGGTACTCAAACCCGAATATTATTTATCGGTTATTTAGATTCACTGCCCGATTAGGTATCCGATACCCGATATTTCAGTCTTTTCGGTCCGATCTCAATTCTTCAGTACGGGTTTTTTTTTTCCACACCTATCAATCAAGATGTTCTCCAAGTCCGGCCATAGTGTTTCCGCCTTTCTTTTGTCATATCCATCATGAACTTCTATGCAAGTTGTGCTCTCCCTATGGCGCAAGTAGAACTCGGCAAAGCAATAGTATATCTTCTCGAGGTAAGAGATCACCATGACGAGCCTGGAAAAGATAACGAAGATAAGTTTCTGGCAGCTCATAGTAATTGATGTGTTTGGTTTCTGGTATTTAATACAATAAGCTTAAAGAAAGAGACAGCATACGTTGTTTAGAACAGCAGGCATTAAACTAAACTAGTACTCTCTCTGTCCCTATAAACTTGTCGCTCTGTAGTTCAAAAATGAACTACAAAGTGACAAGTTTATGAGGACGAATGGAGTAAGTTAACTTTTTTTGAGATGGAGGAAGTAGATAAGATCGACCATCCACATGGTGCTTCTGATAAACTCTTGAGCCCGATCTCTGCAAGATATTTGTAAGAACAACAATAACAAAGTCTGTATCTCAAACAGGTTAGGGTAGTGGAGAGCCCCGCAGCCGCAGGTAGAAGGCGGTGGAGGCGAGGGAGGAGACGGATACCGTCTTGGCGCTGCGGGCTCGTTGTTGCCGCAAAAAAGATTTGGGAGGTTTGGACGCGAACAGAACGGACATTGTGTTGTGTGCCGTCGAAGCCACGGAACGGATGCTAGGAGCCCAGAGAGAGCTTGCGCGACCGGCCCTGTTCGCATAGCAATCTGGCAAGAGGCCGAGAATGTCATCTGCTCCGAGCCAGGCTGCCTTGAACCGTCGTGGGCCGTTGCTGCGTCACAGGCGCGTCAGATCACAGCCCAGCCTCTCAAGGCAGGCCCATATCCGCTCGAACTCCGAGCCTTTCCACTTCCACACGCAACGAGCTCCGATCCGGCCCACGGTCTCCACGCATCGACCTTCCTCTTCCCACCATCGCGCCGGCGACACACGGGTGCGCGCGGCGTTCGTCGTACGTTCTCTCCCGGGGCGGCCTCGTCTCGCCCTCTCCGGCCTCCGGCCGCCATGGTGGCGCGCCGCGGACGACGCACGGATGGCTACCTGCTCGATGTACTCCGTACGTATCTGGACGACATAAACAACCAAACGAGCAGGCAACGCTGCACGTGCTTGTACACGCTGCACGCCGACACGGTGTCGTTACCTGTCCTTCATTCGCCGTAAGATTTCACCGGTTTTCGTCTTGTTTGCGTCAGTGAAGGGAATACTATTACACCCTGTTCGCTGCGACCGGGGGTCCTAACCTGAAAGTGGATGGAGGAGGAGGCGTGTGCCTGCCTGCAGAAGCTGCTGCTACCTGCTAATAAGCAAGTCAAAGCACGGGTTTGATCTGAGCTTGAACCCGCACGCAGCAGGCAATTGCCGGATAAACAATACCCGCACCACGGCACCAGTGCTCAAGTTTTTGCTTGACAAATAGCCTGAATGCCTGATGGAGGCAGGACAGTGGCATTCCGTACGTGCATACGTAACCTTGTCAGGAAGCAGTAAATTATTTATTTATTAATCTCAATACTAGTCAAATGAAACCTCAGCTCGTGCTGCTCGTGCGTTTGAACGAGTGTTAAAATACCTTTCCACGTTTTGACCATAGTACAGGAGGAGTAAGTGACCGTTCGTTCGTATCGTATGAAAAGTCTGATGCGGAATTAAGCAAGGAAAACCTGCCGCCTACCTCACAACAAACAAACACGTCGAGAGGTCGTGTCGATCGGCCACAAGATTCAGCGCGCGCGCGGCGAGAAGAACGTGGATGGAGTTGTCCTCAGTCAATTCTCGCGTAGGCGTTCGGTTGCTTGCGCTTTCGAGCTAGACCGATACCAGGAAAGATCTGCAGGTGTGTGGTGACCCACTTGCCTTGCGCACTTTGACGCAGCATCCAACAAAGAAAATAGAAGTTGAGTAGTATAACAACTAGGAATGATTATTAAGACCGTGTTTGGGTTTATAAGAAACAAATTATAACCCGGTTAAATAGAGGATGCTTTTCGCACGGTGTACTGTGAACATAACCCACCCACCCACGACAATGGTTCTACACCTATATCCACTAAAAAGAAGAGAATCCACTTTTTGCCTTTGATCACGATGATGAGCAGCGAAGAATCGTCGGTCGTCAACGGCTAGAAAAGGCAAAGGGGTCGATCTGTATCGTTGCCGATCGGGACTCTCAAAACGCGCGGTGCGCGTTCACGCAGAGCCCACCAAAAGGCCGGGCACGCTCGCATCATTCCGAGCTAGTACTACGCATCTTCCAGAGTGGGCCGCCGCTGCCCCCGTTTCTACCGCGCGCTGCCGGCCGCCACACGCACGCATGTCCAAATTAAAGGTTTCGTTTTGCACGGATCTTGAATTCATCTGCTGCGGTTTCGACCCCGACAAACCATCATAGCTCACCGGCCAATGCGGCCACCGCCTTTCGCTTTTGCGACGGCGCGGTCTTGCATTGACGTAGTAGTACGGCGCGGACCGGGAACATTCCTCGCCGGACGGCCGATGGCGGACGCCATTCCATCCAGTGGGCGCAGGCGAGCACACGTCCAGAACAGCACGCGCCCACCCACTACCCGCTGCTGCTAGCTTTCATACCCTCTTCGGTCGCATCATCGCATCTGCTAGGAACTTGAGCAGGGGCCGGGCTAGCCTTTTCCATTGAGTGCATCAGCTATTCAGCTGCGCGCGTGCGTGCGTGCGTGTCCGCCATTCCCCTACTAGTCTTCTTCTTGGACGCCTTGCCGGTCGTCACGTCAACAAGGGCGGCTGTCTGCGTTCGTCGGTGACCCAACCCAACCCAACGAGCAAACAAAGGAAGCCTCACCTCACCTGTAGCTTCTGGCACTACTGACAAGTCCCCCGTAGTTGTTCAGCGTTAACGTCACTGTTGACTGTTGAGATGTTGGGCGACAGGGCACTTGTTGTGTAGTTAAATGCCGCAAATAGTATTCCTTCCGTCTTCATAAAATTACCACTTTGTAAAATTATCACAAGTTTATGAGAATGGAGAGAGTATGACATTAATTAATCAACATGTGTTTATAACCTGCAGCAGTACGTACGGTTGCAAGTCCAGACATCAACTGGTAAAACGAGGAGGAAGATTCAAAGACCACACAACTCAAGCAAGCCGCAGTCTGCCTGCTCTCTCTGCTCTGCCCGCCTGGTATGCAGTCATGCAATCAACACGAGCGATTAACAAAGTTGACTACGTAATGCAAGGCACTGTAGCTAGGATAGTAAACGCGAGGATTCAAAGGCCAGGACCGGGAGCGTCGACAGCGACAGAAGAAGCCATTAGCCGGATTGCTCGTCGCCCCACATGCGGGCGGGATCAATCAATCGGATAACTTGCGGTTAGCAGCAAAGCGGTTTGTCTTGGTCTGGTCGCTTACTTCATCGGTGAAGCTAAGCTAGCAGAGGGAAAGGGAAAGAGGAACACAGCCGTAGCCCGTATAGAGGGAGAGAGAGAGCGTGTGGGAAGAAGCAGAGGTGGACAGAGAGAAACGCCGCGCGCGAGCCGTAGCTTATTCCGCGTTGGGCCGGGTGTTTTCGTTTTCCATGATTCGGGAAGCGAGGCCATGTCTCCTCTCCTCCTCGGATTACTCCTCTTCGCAGGTAGGATTCATTCGGTACCACTTCCCCTGCTCTTTCTTGCTCTGTTCGTTTCTTTGGATTAATTTGCTCTGTTCTTGTTGGCGCCATGGCGTGCGTGTGTGTGATATATCACGTGTGGAAAGTGCGACTCTGACTGTGTGGTGATCGCGTCGTTTTGATGAAGGTGAGGTGGTAATGGTGATCACAGCGCAAGGCGGTAGCGGTAGCGATAGCGAAGACAAGGACGTGCTGGTGGAGCTGAAGCGGTTCCTGCAGGAGACCAACCAGGTGAACCGCGGCGCCTACGACGCGTGGCCGGAGTCGGAGGCGTCGCCGTGCGGGTGGCGAGGCGTTCGGTGCGACGACGACGCGGCCGGCGGCCGCGTGACGTCGCTGGACCTGTCCGGCGCCAGCATCTCCGGCCCGGCGTTCGGCAACTTCTCGCGGCTCTCGGCGCTCGCCAGGCTCGACCTCTCCCGCAACACCCTCACCGGCGTCGGCGACATCAGCAGCTGCCGCGGGCTCGTGCACCTCAACCTCTCCCGCAACCTCATCAGCGGGCCGCTCGACGTCTCCGGCCTGATCCGGCTAAGGACGCTCGACGTGTCCGGGAACCGGCTGAACGGCAGCAGCAGCATCATCGCGGCGAACTTCGCGGAGATATGCGCCGACCTCGTCGTGCTCAACGTGTCCACCAACAGGCTCAGCGGCAACATCACGGGGATGTTCGACGGCTGCGGCAAGCTCGAGTACGTCGACCTCAGCTCGAATAACTTCACCGGCGAGCTGTGGCCGGGCGTCGCGAGGTTCAGGGAGTTCAACGGCGCCGAGAACAGCCTCACCGGGAGCATCCCGCCGGCCACGTTCCCCGACGGCTGCAGGCTCGAGTCTTTAGACCTGTCCTCGAACCGGCTGATCGGAAGCTTCCCGGATTCCATCGCGAAGTGCGCGAACCTGACGTACCTGTCACTGTGGGGAAACAAGTTCACCGGCATGATACCGGCCGGAATTGGGGAGCTCACTTTAATCGAGACGCTGATTCTCGGGAAGAACCAGTTCGACCGGAGGATACCGGCGGAGCTCACGAACTGCTCGAGGCTTCAGTTCTTGGACATCAGCAGCAACATGTTCGGAGGGGAAGTGCAAGACACCTTCGGCAGGTTTGAGAGCTTGAGGTACCTTGTGCTGCATCACAACAACTACACCGGTGGCATCGTCAATTCCGGTGTACTCCGGCTACCGCTGTTGGCCAGACTCGACCTCAGCTTCAACGAGTTTTCCGGCGAGCTCCCTGCAGAGGTTGCCGACATGAAGTCTCTCAAGTATCTTATGCTCGCCTGGAACAAATTCTCCGGCGCCGTACCGCCGGCGTACGGCCGGCTCAGCGAGCTCCAAGCGCTAGACCTGTCGCATAACAAGCTCTCCGGCAGGATACCGGCGAGCGTCGGAAACCTCACGTCCCTCCTGTGGCTAATGCTTGCCGGCAACCAGCTGTCCGGCGAGATACCACCGGAAATCGGCAACTGCAGCAGCTTGCTCTGGCTGAACCTGGCCGACAACATGTTGACTGGCAAGATTCCGGCTGAGATGGCGGCGATCGGGAGGGACCCCGGCCCGACGTTCGCCAAGAATCGCAATGATACCAGCGTGCTCGCCGGCTCCGGCGAGTGCCAGGCCATGAAACGGTGGATCCCGGCAAGCTACCCCCCGTTCAGCTTCGTGTACTCTGTCATGACCCGAGAGAACTGCCGCACCATATGGGACCGAATCCTCAAGGGATACGGCATCGTCCCGATCTGCACCAACTCGTCGTCGCCGGTGAGGTCGGACACGATCTCTGGGTACGTCCAGCTGTCCGGGAACCAGTTGTCTGGAGAGATACCGCCGCAGATCGGCGCAATGCGGAACCTCAGCTTGCTCCACCTCGACGGCAACCGGCTTACTGGGCGGCTGCCTCCGGAGATCAGCCAGCTCCCGCTCGTCGTGCTGAACCTCTCGAGAAACAACATTGCAGGCCCGATCCCGTCGGAGATCGGCCGCATTCGGTGCCTCGAGATGTTGGACCTGTCCTACAACAACTTCTCCGGGGAGCTGCCGCCGAGCCTGAGCCAGCTCACGGAGCTGAACAGGTTCAACGTGTCCTACAACACACTTCTCTCCGGCAGCGTCCCCACCACCGCCCAGTTCGGCACCTTCGACGAGCAGTCCTTCCTCGGCGACCCTCTCATTTCCCTTCCGGGAGGCAGCGGCAAGCAAACACCACCCGAAGCTGCGGAGGTTCCCGCGGCTGTAAAGCGTGCCATGTCCCCAAGAACCATCGCGGTGTGGTTCCTGTTCTCCTTCCTCGTTGCCTCCATCGCCGGCGCCGTCGTGTTCTTGTTGACCAATTTGCGAGCTCGGTTCCCCGTGGATCAGGACCCGGACCCTGAGTCGTTCTCGTGTGACGAGAACCACAAGTGCGGCTCCGGCAAATGCAACCTGCAGATGATGTCGACGTCGTCCTCGCGGTCCACGACGGAGGGGTGCTCCTCGTCGACGGAAGGGGTGAGGGTGTTCCGGCTCGGCAAGACGGCGTTCACCTACCGCGACATCGTGGCGGCCACGAGGAACTTCTCGGACGACCTGGTGATCGGGCGCGGCGGCTACGGCGTGGTGTACCGCGGCGTGCTCCCGGACGGCCGAGTCGTGGCGGTCAAGAAGCTCGCGAGGCTGCGCGACTGCGACGGCGAGCGCGAGTTCCGCGCCGAGATGGAGGTGGTCGAGGTGTCCACGTGGCCGCACCCGAACCTGGTCACGCTCTACGGGTGGTGCCTCTCCGGGTCGGCCAAGATCCTGGTGTACGAGTACCTCGACGGCGGCAGCCTGGAGCCGCTGATCCCGGACACCGCGGCGTTCGGGTGGGGCCGGCGGCTGGACACCGCCATCGGCGTGGCGCGGGCGCTGGCGTTCCTCCACCACGAGTGCGCGCCCGCCGTGGTGCACCGCGACGTGAAGGCCAGCAACGTGCTGCTGGACCGCGCCGGGCGCGCCAAGGTGACGGACTTCGGGCTGGCCCGGGTGGTCCGCCCCGGCGACACGCACGTGAGCACCGTGGTGGCCGGCACCGTCGGGTACGTGGCGCCGGAGTACGGCCAGACGTGGCGCGCCACGACGAAGGGCGACGTGTACAGCTACGGCGTGCTGCTGATGGAGCTCGCCACGGGCCGGCGCGCCGTGGACGACGGCGGCGAGGCCGGGGAGGAGGAGGAGGAGTGCCTGGTGGAGTGGGCACGGAGGATGGCCGAGGAGGGGTGGCGCCCGCAGAAGGGGGAGGCGGAGGCGGAGACGCCGAGCCCGGTGTCGCGGGAGCTGCTCGTGCTCGGGATGCGGTGCACGGCCGACGCGCCGCAGGAGCGGCCCGACATGCCGGACGTGCTCGCCGCGCTGCTCGACGTCGCCGAGAGATGTAGAAACCGCGACGGCGCGCTACTCGAATTCTCATGACAATCCGGAATTTTTTTTGTTGCTTGGATTTAGCACTTTGTTTGATTTCAAAACATTAGCGGTCGTTTAGTTTGCCATCATTGATTCGTGATGTGAATAACAGTTAGAAACGGAGAAGCAGAATTTTTGGCCGTACTGTATAGTCAGACACCTGTTAAATTTTTCTCATGTAGGCAAACATGACCACACTGTATATTTACTTGCGCGAACAGACAAGAACACGCTGATACTCCACGGCTTTGCGAAAAAAATTGCAACGAGAAGCAACATCTTCGGATGTTCCTCGTTCACTCCTCGCTTTCTCGGGCCGCGACGCAACACGATTATGTCGTGTCGTATCGTGCGTTCGACGGGATACGCACACGGTCAGAGATTAGAGGAAGCAACCTGTCGAACGATTTAATATCTAGTTTTGGCACGGACGTGATGCCGTGGAACGACGGTATGCTTGTAGTACATGTCTCCATGGACCAACGTTCAAACCCAAAAAAAGGGCTCGTGATGAACCACGATCGCCGGCGGCAAAAGCAACGATCGAGCTGCAGTAGCAGGGGAACGCGTGCACGGCGAGCCAACGAACGAATGATGCGTGTGTGTTTGGCTGGTTCAGACATTCTCTGATTCCTCCACCTGTTTCGCTTTCAAACCGCAGCAGTTTTTACTGCTTCCCGTTCCCGCCATGGTAAGGATTAAGGAAACAGCCTTTCCCTTTCGCGTCCCACCGGCCGGCCGGCCACCGCGCCGCTCCCCGCCGTCCACGGCGCCGGCCATTTTCCAAAACTTGAGGCGCCCATGCAGACAGATTGGATGACGTTTCGACGGCTGTCGCCCACACAATTTCGCTGGTCCACGAAAGCGGTGCGACGCGACGCTGGCGTGCGAGTCCACGGCGGCGGGGCCCGCCAGAAGAAAAAAAAAGGACAGGTGCGTGGGCGCGGTCTGATGAAGGCGTTTTAAGCAGCACAACACCAAGCACATTAACAAACTTGGAATTTGGACCACGTAGTAGGTACAAATATCTTTCTTTCAGTTCAACATAAGCACGGCAAGCCTGGCATTATCGCTTTCGCTTACATGAGAGCACAACGTTGCCCTCTACTCCAACTTCACACAGCACAATATAAAGTACTCCCTCCGTTTCCATAAACTTGTCGCTTTGTGGTTCAAAAATGAATTACAAAGCGACAAATTCATGAGAACGGATGAAGTACTAAGTATGAGAGAGGTTCTTGAGAAGTATAAGCCAACCCAAAGTCTACCACACTCATATGACTGGTATCAGATCAACCTGAGCGAGTGGTCCTCGCCTACAGAACCTCAAAGGACAGCCCATTCTCCTGGAGGCGACCCTGGAGATCGGTAGGCCCAAAAACGGAGCCTGGCGTGTACACACCACCTTTCGGCAGGTTGCCGCGCTGGCTCAGCAAGACGAGGGCGCACTGGACCAGGACGATTGGGGTTGTGATGTAGCCGACCTCAGGTCCAGAAACCTTTGTGATGATCTCTTTGTCCGGCTTGCTTTCGCGGCGCTCGGATGCACGAGCTACATCGCTGAAGCCACGCCCAACAAACCACATCTTGAAGGAAGCACTCCTGACCTCTTCCTCTGTTGGCCCCTTCTTTCTGAACATCCCGAGGGAGAAGAACTCTGGGTACTTCAGCAGAAGAGACCGACCAAAAGAGAAGTGCCCAAGCAGGCCGATGAAAACTCCAGTAAACAGGAAGCACACAAGGACCATCAGGGATCTGGAGGCAATCTTCACACCAAAATGTGCAGGTTTAACTGAAGACCAGAAATTCTTCCTGTGCTCAGTGTAATCTGGGCTTTCGTCTGCTCCAGGAAGGCCCTCGGGATGCTCAGTCACAGTTGATAGAGTTCTCTTCACGACCACAGTGTCAGCAGAAGGCAACTTCATAGCCCACATTCCCAGAGGATTGCTACGCTCTATCAGTGAACCTTTGGGAGGTGGATGGCCTGGAATCTGCATAAAGGAAGAAACATTACCATCAATATTTATACAAAACTTATCACTTGATCTATGTCATTTTTTACAAATAGCCATTTCAAATGGAAAATACAAGCAACAAAGTTTCAGCGGATATTTTGATCATTCTACTGCAATAAGAAAACGATCAACATATTCCATTAAATCTACCAAACTCCAGATTTCAGTGAAGACATTATGATAGTAAAAACCTGATCTACAGTCATAACACCTAAATCTCCATAACTAAGTTATCGTTGGTACTGACCGTTCGAGTAAACTGGTAAGTGAAAACAGCAAAGTTCGCCACAACTGCGGGTCACAGTACTGGTAGACAGTGAACAGTGACATGCATCTCTCTGCTTGCCTACTGGTTTCGCTGCCGGTTTGCTCAAACCATGATTGAACATCCCCGGTCGCAGTATCAGCTGTATCTTGCAATATCAACTGGGATAATTACTCAGAATTAAGAAATGGCATATCAAACTTCATCTAATTTGCTTTGATTCAACACAATTGTTTCAGCCCGGACTTTGGTAGTTTGGTTATATTTGAAGTTTTGAGTACTAACAAACACAGACAAGTAATACCTTACACACTCCTAACATGTTCTAAACCCGGCCTCAATTAGTTACAAAATTTGCCTTCTAATTTTCTTCATCTGGCAGGGGGGTAGGCAGTTGTATATAAAGGCCCCTCACAAAGAGTTTTGATTACAAGCCATATGAGTATACGACTAATCGGACTCTAACTCAACTCTAACTAGGAGTCTACAAATTTGAATTGGACTCTACCTATTATACTTCTAGAATATTCTAGAAAACAAGATTAAACTCAACATAAAAGTCTTAATCATGCACAGCATGACATCAAAAACATAAAATGCAAGTTAACATGCAAGAAAGAAAACTTTCTAGTTCAAGAAAGAAAAACATAACAGGACACATGGGCATAGAGATAGCATATTAAAGATGATCATACATATGATGTGATTTAAGGAGCAAAATGTGAATCATTCATTTACCAGAAAAAAAAGTTACAAACAAACTAGATGAACAATTCGAACAAATAAGATAAACCAATCCACGTGAAGTAGAACTATGACAGTTCATACCCTACACATACATACATAAAAGGCATGGAAGTTTTTTCAAAGGAGCTGAAGGACCAAGTAGTATTAGTTGGTAGTTGGCAAATGATAAACAAATGCTTGATTGTACAGAAAGTGTCAAGAATTGACAACCATTCATCAAGGTATTGGTATGCACTTAGGGGAAGGGAATACATAAAGATTTACGGAAAAATACAGGTGGTTAAGAACAATGAGTTCGTCAACATGCACTATTTCACCATAACAGCACAGGTAAATGTTTATACTACGCGCGAAATTTGCACTGACAAAAAAAATCCCACATATGTGAGAGCTACTTGTATGGATTTTATCATACAAATTAAGATTCCGCTAGCTGAACAAATTCCACTAAACAATTACAATGCTCAGCACGGTAGATGTTTCGGTACTACTGAACTGCTCAGCTAAGCTAATTCCTTCTGGCAGCATACACCAACTACTAACGCAACAAGTTATTCTGGCAAATCCAACCAATTTAGCACGAAACTCCAGCAGTACCAAATTCTAGTATAGTAGCCCATAATATGTAAAATACTAGATATCATGATCTAGCTCAGAAACTATGATGTTCAAAACATCACTACACTATGGAAGTCCAAGTTCAGATAAATCATCCTTCTAAGTTCTAGCTCAAATAAAATATCCTTCTAACTTCAGTACTGTCAATGTTCTAACTCGATATGAAAATTGCTCTAAGCCTGAATAATTACTCGATTACGGCTTTGCTAGAGATCCAGAAGCAGCACGAAATTAATTGCCCAAATAGTTACTTACGTTGGGCCTCGGTCGCCTAGGCCGCGACCTGCGCAGCGCCTGCAGCTTGCCGGCGTTGGCCACACCGAGCACGGCCGACTCGTAGGTGCCGATGTTGCCGGCGATCTTCTTGCTGGACTGCAGGCTCACGTAGGCCTCCACGCTCAGCGGCGCGGACGGCGGCTCCCACTGCCTGCTGTGGAAGAGGAACCCGAGCTCTGCGGGGATGGAGTCGAACCCGCACGCGGAGACGATGAGCGACCCGTTCCTGGCGGCGACCTCGTGAAGGTCGGCCTCGACGCGCTCCATGAACTCGGGCTCCCCGGATATGTCGAGGCAGTCGGTCCCGGCGGCAGCGCAGGCCGCCGCCACGGCGTGGCCGTGGAGGCGGAAGGGCCCCGCGCAGGAGAGCACGATCCGGGCCCGGGAGGCGAGGGCCGCGAGGGAAGCCGGGTCGGACGAGTCGGCGATGAGAATGGGGACGTCCTCAGGCGGCGGCGCCGGTGCCGCGGCCCAGCGGAGCGCGGTGGCGACGCGGTCCCGGCTGCGGCCGGCGACCGCGAGCGAGCGGAGCGGGGACGAGGGGCCCAGGAACTTGAGGGTCTCGCGGATTACGTACTTGCCAGTGAAGCCCGAGGCACCGAAGATGACGACGTCGAACACCTCCGGCTCCGGCGGCGCCATGGCGGGCGGACGGCTCGAGGCGAGGCCGGGAGGCGAGCGCGGTTGGGTTTCGGGTAATCGGGGCGGAGTGAATCAAATCATCAATCAACGATCATCAAATGGTATTTAAACTTTGGTCTCAGCACCTCATCCATCCGTTAAACACGCTGCCCCATCATCTACCCTCCTCTAACCGTCCCTGATGGCGTCTCTGTCTCACCTTCCTCGCCGCGTTAAATTATTGGGTTCGAGCTCCTCCACTGTCATCGCAGGCTTGATGCTATGTTGTCTCGTCTCAGTGTGTAACAGGAATGTACTAGCTCCTACCGTATTACTCTACACATACCAATTTACTTGTCACTCTCTAATTTATTTTTTAACTAAAAAATAATAAATAATTTGGTATCAAGAAATACTTGATACGGAATTGAGTATATCTGACGTCATTATTTTTTTCAAAATATGAAGGGTAAATAAAAATATTATTCAGCGCTAATATTTCAATAAAGTGGTGAAAGTGTGAATACTGTTTACGAATTTCACATAAATAGTTATTCTGTGCTAAAATATAAATTGCTTGACATATTAAGGGTGCATTTGGTTTGCTATATTGGACTGGATTAGATGGTCGAGTCAAATGTTTGTTTCATGGTCAGATAGACAGAGTCATTCAGTTTCGAAAAATATTTCTTCTAGATGTTGGATGAAGTGGTTCAGAAATTTGATTGGACGAGTCTGTCTACCTTGCCTAAGTATACTTCTTAGTAACATAAATAGTGATAAGTAACTTGTATGTTGTTGATTAATAATTATAATTATGATATTAATATTTACTAGTATTATGATACATAATATATAAATAATTAGTATCATGTGAAATTATAACCTTAGATGATGTAATCCATTCAAGTTATATCCAACCTGCCAAACGAAAAATTGGATCATTCAATCCATCTAACAAACATCAACTTAGATTATCTAGTAAAAAAAACATAGATGATTGTATTCAATTCAACTTTGATTTCAAATCAAACACACCCTAACAGAACATCTCCGGTGCAGTACTTCCTGCTTGCTACTGCATCAAAGCAATTCGACAACGTTATCCTTCACATTCTTCTGGCCACATGAAACTCAAACACGATGATGAGCAGATGAGATCACCCGGAGAATCCAATCCCGATCGGAATCGGAGCCTGACTTGGGTTATCTTATCACAAACAACTGATCGGAAAATAAAAGGACGGCGAAAGGCCGAAAAGGAAAGAAAGCGAAGCAAAAAAAAAAAGATGAGGAAAGCAAGAGGAAAGATGCTTTCAGCCGTCCATCGCGTGGTTCAAACGCGAGGAGATGCCCTGCCGCCTTTACCGTACACGTGTCCCACTCCCCCGACCAAACCGACGGTTCAGATGCTCCGGAGATGCGGCACCAAACCCTCATCACGGACACGTGGCCCCCAATTTGTAAATGGACCCGCTGTCATTGATACAGAAAGGCCCAGAAGGGTGGAAGCGGCGGGTGCACCTGCTGTTAGCAGTATAAATCCACTCAAACCCTAGGACTCGCCGCGAGCTTATCGCTTATCATCTGCGCCTCCCCGTCTCTGTGCTCCTCCTCCTCGTCCTCCTCCTCCGCGCGATCCATCCAAACCAGGTAAACTTTGACCCATGCCCGCTCAGATTTGCGTCCGAATTTTGCATCCCGGCTCTTGATTTGGAACTTTGTTTCGCTGAAATAATTCGGGGAAATCGGAGGCTAATTCTCTCCTTGTTTGGGTGGGTTTTGGAGCTAGGGTCACCATGTCGGACGAGGAGCACCACTTCGAGTCGAAGGCTGACTCTGGCGCGTCCAAGACCTACCCTCAGCAGGCCGGCACCGTCCGCAAGAACGGATTCCTCGTCATTAAGAACCGTCCCTGCAAGGTACACATGCCTCGATCTCGGTTTACAGTTTATTTGCGCGAAGGCAGTTTAGATGCGCACGGTTGCGTGACTCAATCAACCGGTGAGTTGAGCTGTTTGTTTGTGGTTATTCTGATGTTGGGATGTGGCATGTGAGATGGTTGACCTGTATCTGGGGATGGATCTCAGGTTTATAGGTGCGGTTGGTAAATAGTAAATGACCGATGATTATTTAAGAATTGGTGCGATAAAAAATGGGAGCGATGGTTGATGAGATATGCAAAATGCGAGTGTAAAGAGGAACCTTCTTTCCAGTTAAGGTGTTCAATTTCAGTTTTTTCTTCTAAGAATATACATGGGTATTTGGTTGGACTGCATAATATAGATTGGGAATACCTATTATTCTGTAGGAAAATGATTCCTGGAACATGAGTATTTGGGCACAGGGTTTCCAGTTTAACCATCACCAGTTACTCGAAGTAGTCAAGGAAAGGTTTGTAATCTATCAAACAAACATGAGTAACATTCACAACGTTCAAAATTGACATAAGTTGCAGAAAACTAAATACGCTGACATCCTGCCCATCCGTCATTCTCCGTGGCATGCTACTCTAGATAGTGGCATGCAATTCTGGATAGTGACTAACATGTGAGGAAGTATAGTTTTTTTTTTTGCAACACCATGTTAAAACTTAGTTTCCTGCAATGGACTCTGAAAGTATGCTTTTTTGTTACCTATGGCAAAACACTTCTTGGTATTTAAAATTTACTCCACAAACAAGGGAACTCAAAGTTCACTGTTTTTATTGTTAATAAGAGGTTTATACCTATAAAGGCATGTTACTTCTTCCTCGGGCCGGAATTTAGATTTTGGTCAGTTTTACTTTGGATCTAAACAAATAGATGCTAAGGTTGCTCTATCTAGCTATGCTCCATTTTCATACACAGTCAGGGACATAGTGGACAAAGCTAGCAGAATGTTTTTTGCAATAGCTTATTGTGCAATATTCAAATTAGTCGTATTTTCTAGTAAGGTTATGATTACATCTGCTTTCTTCATTCCTTGTTTAGCATGCTTAAACTGTCAGATACCCGTTGAACTAAGTGAACCTATGCTACAGGTGGTGGAGGTGTCTACCTCAAAGACTGGTAAGCATGGGCATGCTAAATGCCATTTTGTTGCCATAGACATATTCAATGGCAAAAAGCTTGAAGATATTGTTCCTTCCTCCCATAACTGTGATGTAAGTAACTTCTATCTGTCTAGTTAAGACCTCATGTTGATTGGTTATTTGGTTTGCATCTGACTCACCTTTCAATATATTTGTAGGTTCCACATGTGAACCGTACTGAGTATCAGCTGATTGACATCTCTGAGGATGGATTTGTATGTTCTTAAAGATCAATCATATTGACTCTTTAAATGATTCTTACTCTCTAAATACCTATGGTTTAATCTTTTCTATTTCAGGTGAGCCTTCTTACTGAAAATGGCAACACCAAGGATGATCTTAGACTCCCAACTGATGAGGCTCTCCTGAACCAGGTTTGTTTCATGTGCCTTTAGCAAAATGATTACCTAAAATCTGGTTGGTAATGCTTTTCTTCTCTGTGGTGAGCTTTTCCAAAATATTTATGTAAAATCTGGTTGCAAATGCAGATTAAGACAGGATTTGCTGAAGGGAAAGACCTTGTGGTGACTGTCCAGTCTGCTATGGGGGAGGAGCAGATCTGCGCCCTGAAAGACATTGCCCCGAAGTAAAATTCTCCCTAAAAAGGAGCCCAGTACATGGGTGGCATTGTATCTCAAGAAAATCGAAAACCATTATTATTACCTCTGATGACATTCGGGATCCTGTCTGGCTGTATCTTCTATGGTTTTATGACCTCTATCAATAAATTATTTGAAATGGTGAAGACTGTATATCCTTGCTTTGTTTATTTGTTGATCCTGTGATGAATGCATGTTTCTCTGAATTTCGATGTGTTGTGCTGCTGGTTTAGAGCCTGAGGTTTGCAAACCTGTTTTCAGTAGTCGATTACTGTCCTGATATTGGTAGGTTTTTTCTTATCCCTTGTTTCGAACTTCGGGATTTTGTGTGATAAGCAAGTAGAAACCATCAAGCCTGGACCATGAGCTCCAGGTTCTTTGAGTGTCAGCCCTGGCCACAAAGAGGTGGTGAAACACGATAGATAGATATCGACAACTAATCAACGTGGATGCAGGCCTTGATTGGGGCGGCCGTAAGTCCTCGTTTACACCGGACGATTTTCCTCGTCGTCACAAGCGCGTCAGGCTCCCATAGCCCGGGACGATCTGATCGCGGTGACCGGCGTCGCGGCATGGCGATGGGCAGGTAAGCCCAACCCACCATGGCAGCTCGTCGACCAACCTCGACGACAACAGCGCGAAGGGTAGTGCCCTGTTGGACTAGCACTCCGATGCGGACCTCGCGCCTGCGTCCTAGGCGGCTGCGGTCACCTGCTGAACTGTGACTCCTTGGGACAACTCGGATCACTTCTAGAGAATCATTTTCAGCCACGAATCACTTCACGGGGAATTAGAAGTGAATTCAGAGAATCAGATTTGTAAAACTGTGCCAAAGGAGGCCTTAGTTTGGGTCGAACCCTTCAGAGGCCGGTGTGTGTACTGCATCATTCAGCGGCTTGTTACTTCCTTCCACTTCGTGCCACAACCACGGATTTGAGGTTTTCTGTCCCTTCCACTGTGTGTGGAACTGACGCCATCGCGAGCACTACACCGAGTTTACTGGCGACATCAGAGGAGGAAGAAAAAGGCAAGGAGCCTTTTCTTTACCAACCAGCTCTCTCTGATTTGCCGAGAACGTCCACCAACAAGGCCGCCGTCTCGGCCACATCGACGAGTCGTGAGTGGATGGCTGTGTCGTACGGGACACGGCCTCTCAGTCGTCTCTGCCATCTTCCAGTTCCTACAACTCGAGAACACGAGGAAGACCACGACGCCGACCCGTACGGCTACTTATTACGTGTGGCACACGGCCACGAAATTGCAGAGAAACGAACAGCTACGGAGCGACCGCTTGCATCGCCACATGACGCGCATCGGAGTTATGGAACACCTGATTCACGACACGCCAACGACTCCGACTCCGACGAGAGAATCGTAACGTTTCCGTGTCCCACGGCCTTTACTGTCAACGCCAGAGACATTTCCGGGCGAGCATCTTGCCGTGCCGTCTGGTGGCTGGCCCTATCAGCGGACGTCTTGTCGTGTAATCTTATTTGCGGTACATCAATCTTCAAGATTCCAACTGTAGTTTTGAAGCCATGGTCATGGCCAACCATCCAGTAGTCGTACCGGCTTCTGCTCGTCAGCGGATCTGAGCCGTGGCACAAACTGGACGCCTCTCGGATCCAGATCGAGTTCACGACCAGGTTCTGATGACTTCTGGAACCAAACGATTGTTCGTTAACACAGCAAGATAGTACTACCTCCAGTTTTTATTATTTGACGTTCGGACCAAACAAATCAACTAAAAAACTAGTGGTGGAACGTGTCGGAACGTCAAACAAAACGATACAGAGGGAGTACTTCTGTAACAGACTAGTATTGCTCTCAGCTAGTCGGTTACTGTAAAATCATCATTTCAAAACCTGAATACTCACGATGATACATGAGAGGGATTCGGCCGCCACCTGCTCGACGCGGCCATATATACACGAAAGAAGAAACTAAACGCGGGCAGTGATGATGAGCGATGAGTGCAGCGAGGTGAGATGAGGCTGGATGCCAAGTGATGACCAGCCCGTGGCCAGATCGTGTGTGCACATCATTCTGCTCATTGCCATTGCTAGGGGTGGTAAAAAGTGGTATAGAAGTGAAATATAGAGGTTGATGAGTGCTAGCAGTCTCAGTCCAAACTCTCCCGTAATACTATACCACTGGTCTATTCTGTTTCTGCGCATCCGGGATTTGACGCCGGCGGCATCACCCCAGATTTGGCTTCTCGAGACGACAGAAATAAGTAAATAAACATTCCACCCGAATCTTTACGTACATTTGACTCCCGGACCAGAGGATCCACCACCTACTGTTCGGTTAACACATAACCATACGTGATGTGATGTTTCGGTACCCCCATATTGTCTGTTAAACGGATCCGACGATCCGTGACGATGATTGTTCTTAACATCGGTATCAATATGCTATCATCCCCTACGATCAGTGCACGCCAGCAGAGACGACGGAGGCGAGCCATCGTGTTAGCTATAGGCAATCATCGTCGCGGCATATATACTAGTCGAGTGCTCCCAAAATAATCATGTGTGATTCCACCCCCCGCTAAATTTCCGTCACCCGACAATATTCCCGTTGTCCATTAAGTTAACGCATACAGGGATCCAATACATTACTAGTGGCCCAGCATCGATCGGCGGCGTCTTGGTAACCTTTGTCAACGCGGGGGACATACGTGCTGCCGAACTGTGTTCTCCTGCGTCAACACCGAATCCGCGTCGTTTCGGCCGTCAGTCACGTGTTCCCACGACGCTCGGTACAGGTACAGCCAGCACTAAACGTTTTTCTTTGTTACGGTCGTAGCCTACTACTGTAATAGACAGGGAGAGACCGGCCTTTCGAAGGGCGCGAAGTAATTGCCCTCAACCTAACCTTCATTAATAAACTTGACCATGATAGCCAGTCGACGCAGTCCTCATCAAATTTGTCCTTCACCCAGTTACATCCTCTTGTTTGACCAGACGGGGGTGGAGTGGACGTCGACTAATAAATGAAATGGACAGTTCCAAATCAAATACCACGTCATGTCATCCAGACGAGGTGAAATATTTTGTGCAGGGCAGTTGCGAGTTCTGATTCTGCAGTACGTACTTATAAACACAGCTTGAATGACGTGCATGAGCCCCGTGACCTGCCAAGAGCGGAGGCCCGTATTTTTTTTTCGGTAGAAGCATTTTGAATGTGCGAGGCCGTTCCAAGCTATTCCTGCCGATGCGTGCAGCAACTGAAGCCTGGAAACCGGCGGCAGAGCAGACCAGAGCAGCCGAGCGTGGGCGCACGGAGACAGACAGGAACAGAAGCACATGACGCGTACTTTTCCCCACGGAATCGCGGGACGGACCGGACGAAACGCGGACGCGCCGGCGCCGGATTGGGTTTGACCAAACCGGCCGGCGTTTACACGGATGCGGCCAGGCACCCACCGCTGCACTGCAGCTGCTTGGACTGTCGCGCGCGCGCGCGCGCGTCGTCGCCTTCACACCGGGGCGCCGCTGGGGATGCCAGGGACGGGCCCAATCAGCGGTGCGGCGCCTCGTCACGGGCCCGTCGGACAACGTGCTCTCCTCCCCTCCCGCGCCGGGGAAGAAAAGAAATGCGTGGAAAACGAACGAGGAAAAGAGCAGCGGGCGGGGACCGGGGACCTGAAAAAAGGAAAAACGCGAAAGCTTTTTTTGGGGAGGAAAAGCACTTCATGTTGAGTGGGAACAACAATTCTCCTCTATGATCCCCTCGTTAGGCTACTTTATAATTTTTTTACTGAATAGGAGTACTTTATAATTTTAGTATTATCTAGTCCAGTAGTCTTTCATTTACATCACTGGGGACGGTTACCGGCACCTTTTTCTGACGCTTGCCATTGCAGTCCTAGGTAGACTAGTAGTAAACTGCAAAATACTCCTAGTAAGTACTTTAGAATACGTAGTGGTGTCGCCGGCCGTGGGGCCCTACGGCCCCCGCTAATCCCGCTACAAGAACAGAACAGAACAGTGCGCCGAGCAGCTCCGCTCCGCTCCCTGCAAAGGCAAAGCGAGCGAGCGACCTCCGCTCCGCTGCGAAAAGAGAAAAGCGTGCGCGGAAAACCTCATCACTCTCCCGCGTCACGTCACGTGGCGTGGACCTTTTAAGCAAAGCCCTCCCCGCCCGCCCGATTCCCACTTCCCCTGCGACCCCGAGTTGCTGTGGTCCGCCCCACTTCCCCTGCCGTTTCTCCGGCCGAATTTGGGGAGGGGCCTTCCTGACCCGTCGCGGCGGCGGTCCTAGCCTCCGCGCCGTTTCCTTGCTCCGATTCGTGCCGTGCCCGCCGCGCCGCGGCCTGGTTTTCTGGCGGCGTCGTGACCCGGTTTGCGGCTGGGCAAAAAAGGCAGCCGCCGCAGCGGTTGTCCCGTGCTCGCGAGGGTGCTCGGCTCGTTCCCTCCACCCCGGCCCCCCCTCGCGATCACGGCTGCAAGTCTAGAAGTATCGCCCGTCGTCGCGGTCCGTCGAGGACGGGGAAGGTGGTGGACTGGTGGTGTCGAGTCGAGGACTCCTCTTTTTTTTTTTTTTTTTTTTGGGTGACGCGCACGTCGCGCCATTAATTAGTCTCTCCCAGGTCAATCCCTCCCATCCCAACCCCTGCCGTGTTCTTGACTCCTGCCGTGTTGTCCGCCCCGCTCCGTGACTTGCACCTTTGCGGTTGGCGGGCGGGTGACGACGCGGAGGTCAAAATTTCCCTCGGTCGTTGGCGGGCGCATGTTCGGTGGATCCTGGTGGCGGCGGTGGTGGTCGTAGTGCGGCGTCGCGATGGGCTGCGTCGCGTCCAAGAACGCCGTCTCGGTGACGCCGGCGGCCGACTCGTCCGGCGCGCTCCGGGACAGGGTCCAGCCGCGCAGGGAGCCGCCACAGCCCGTGGCGCTGCCGGTGCCGCCGGTGTCTTCTCTCCGTAGCTCGTCGTCCGTGGCGGCGAGGAGGGCGGAGAAGGTCAAGGACGAGGCGGATGAGCCGGGGAAGGCCGCCGCCGTCGCCGTGCCGGCCGCGTCGCGGAGCTTCCGGCTGCGGAGCCTGCGGAGGAGCCTGGAGGGCGAGCAGGTGGCGGCCGGGTGGCCGCCGTGGCTCAGCGCCGTCGCCGGGGAGGCCATCCAGGGGTGGATCCCGCTCAAGGCCGACTCCTTCCAGAAGCTGGAGAAGGTACTGTGGAGCTTTCGGCTGAGGTCTCATGGCCTGGCTGATTCATTTCGGTTGAGGTTTCCTGGCTGATTCAATTCAATAGCTCGTGGGTCATTTTCCATTGCGAATATTTTGCATGCATGTGAAATTATAGAAGGGGGACAGTTGTTGGGGTTGTTATCTGGTTGAAGCGGTAGGTATCTTTCTGGAATCCTATATCATTTTTGTTAGCAGTACTCTATTCGATTATGGATTATGACATAAATATTAAACTAGTGCAATAGGCAACTATTGCGACAATGGGGGAGAAAAAGGTGGTTTAGATCTGGTGTCTCTTTCTGTGAGGCAGCACATGGTTTAGTCTGTCTCAGATTGATGATAACTTGATTGATAGGATTTGCTGGTAGGAAATTTGATTCTATACTGTTTCTTCTGTGTGATCATCTTCATGGAGATGTGACTTGAAAACAAAAAATAGTAAACCATTGTGCTAAATTTTATTGCTACTACAAGGGCAGTGAAATGGTGGAACCCATGCTAAATTTCTGATGTACATTTGTAAGCACTCATGTGCTCTGCCAATTTCTGATATACCTCTTGCGTTGAACATTTTGTGAACATACATTGTTCCCTCCATTTATATACCTGGAAGTTTTATTTAGATATATGTTTGCTGTGTGCCTATTAAGTTATACTCAAGTTTATTTGTTGCACTGAATCTGTAGGTTGGGCAAGGCACATATAGTAGTGTTTTCAGGGCACGGGATCTAGAAACTGGAAAGATTGTTGCCCTGAAGAAGGTGCGGTTCGACAATTTTGAGCCAGAGAGTGTTAGGTTCATGGCAAGAGAGATACAAATATTAAGAAGGCTTGATCATCCAAATGTCATGAAACTGGAAGGCTTAATTACTTCCCGGTTATCATGCAGCCTTTACCTAGTATTTGAATACATGGAGCATGATCTTGCTGGACTTTGCACCTCCCCGGATATCAAATTCACTGAAGCACAGGTATTTTCAAGTTCATTTATTTCCTTCAGTACAACTTTGACGTTAAATTGTGCTTGCCTGACGCTGTTTCTGAATGTCACCTATTGCAGCTCAAGTGCTACATGAAACAGTTACTGTCAGGGCTGGAGCATTGTCATTCTCGTCACGTAGTTCATCGTGATATCAAGGGCGCTAATCTCCTTGTCAATAATGAAGGGGTTCTAAAGATAGCTGATTTTGGTCTTGCTAATTACTTTGATCCCAGCAAGAAACACCCTCTGACCAGCCGTGTTGTTACACTATGGTACCGACCACCTGAACTGCTACTAGGTTCAACTCACTATGATGCAGCTGTAGATTTGTGGAGTGTCGGGTGCGTATTTGCTGAGATGTTTCGTGGGAAGCCTATATTGCAAGGAAGAACTGAGGTAACTAATCCAGTTATACTAATTACTAGAGGTCATCGCGATGCATTGTCTGATTCTTCATAGTTCTGTAGGCTCTTGCCCTCTAACAATTTTCTATATATTGTTTTTCCAATTTAAATTAACTGAAAAGTAAAAAATAGAGTTACTCAATGATGCTATTTTTAATAAGGAAAAGAAAACAAATCCCGCTTTACCTTGCCAAGATTTGTAAATTCTCTAGGATGCTTGTTCTGTCAGTAAATATGAAGTAATACCTCCTTAATTTTTCAGGTGGAACAATTGCACAAGATTTTTAAGCTATGTGGTTCTCCTGCTGATGAGTATTGGAAAAAGTCAAAGTTGCCTCATGCAACAATTTTTAAACCACATCATCCATATCCAAGTACCCTAAGCGATGTTTTTAAAGAAGTACCAGAAAATGCACTGAGGCTACTAGAAACTCTTCTGTCGGTGGAGCCCTACAGACGTGGCACTGCATCAGGTGCTCTTACATCTGAGGTAATGTCTGCATCATGCAGCATGTCCTATCTTCCTGTTGTATTTTAGATGGTGATGGGGAAATAGCTATATTATTGGAATTAAAGTTTTTTTTGTTGATTTTGTTTTTGCTGCCCCTTCTTCTGTTATGCAGTGGCATGAAATAGCCTAATTTAGTATTATGCCAGATATCCAATCAGCCATACTGAAACTGAATACTAACTTCAGTGTGATTTACATCTAGCTTTGTGCTTGTCTTACATTGTTATAGCACATGGCATATATGTGGGCCAGGAATCCTTAGTTCTAGTGTAATCAAAGTTACCATTTTTGTTCCTATCATGAAATATTGTTAAGTTAGCATTTTGACTTAAAGTGGTACAATAATGGATGACTCATTTGCTTTTCTATGAACAGTTTTTCAAGACAAAGCCTTACGCATGTGAACCATCAAGCTTGCCTAAGTATGCACCTAACAAGGAGATGGATACAAAGTTACGAGAAGATTTGCTCAGGTGGGCTCTTTTAAATGTAGAATCATTTTATTTCAGGACAGGAAGGCAGAAACTTAGGATTTGTCATTTCTTATTTGTATGAATAGTATGTTTGACCAATTGAAATCCACCATTTCCTGACCAACTTCCAACACTGAAACAAAGTTGTTACCAGTAGAAATTTGGCAGTTGGAAGTTAAAATAACCTTTTGTTTCAAGCCCTAAATTGTTAACAACAACCTGACATTTATTTTCTTTCAGGAGAAAAGCAAGAGCACATGGGCCAGATGTATCGAAGAGATCTTCAAGGCTCAGCAGAGCAGCAAGAGAACCTACTGCAACCACTAAGCAAATGAACAACATAGAGGTATATCCTCTTTTCTTCGTATGGCTGGATTTCTTCCTAAATGTTATCAGCAGAGGAATTTTCCCGGACAAATAGAATATTTAAGCTGATGACTATTACTCATCAAATGTCTCCTTCCATTTCTCTTTTCAGGACTCCAAAACTAATGTTGATGGAACCAAACGAGGTGCAGTACATGATCGTACAAAAGTTAATGGTGATGTTAGATTATTTGCAGACATACAACCAGTGTCAGCAGCCCAAGTTAAAGAAAGGGCTCAAAATGCTAAGCATGAGTCACAAGAGGAAATCCCGTTCTCTGGGCCATTAATTGTTTCTTCATCTAGTGGTTTTGCTTGGGCGAAAAAGCAACAGGACGATCGTTCTTTTGCTCGATTGCGGAACAGATCTTGTTCAAGAAGCCAATTTAGTACTGATATTGACCAGGGCAGTAATTTGCAAGTGAAAGAAAACTTTGGTTTGAGGGAGCAACCTAACCGAGATGTACACGTAGCACGCACCAACTCCAAAGTCGAGGAGGCTCATAATGTAGCCAATCGTGCTGTTCTGAAGAAGTGGTCGCAGTTAGAACGTCCAGATTCATTTGACTCGTGTGACACTTACCACTCTCAGAACTTCTCGAAAGCACTGTATCTTGGGGGTACTCTCTCATCAAAGAATAGCTTTAAGGTGAGTAATTCAGTTATCTGACCCTGACTTTATGCTGCTTTCGTATGAATAAATTACTTCCTGGCTTTATGCTGCTTTTGATATGAATTAATTTGTGATGTGCTACTTGAAATTTTAGGGTGACCATGATCAAGGTGAGAAGGTTGAATATTCAGGCCCTTTGTTGTCTCAGTCACACAAGGTTGATGAACTGTTACAAAAGCATGAGCGCCACATCCGACAAGTTGTTCGGAAATCATGGTTCAGGAGAGGTAATTACATTTCAGAATTGGTGAAATACCTTTGATGCATGGTTCGAGCAAATGTGGTGTATCTTCTTTCCGTCCTGTGCACTAATAACCCTACATGAATCACGTCTCACGGTGCCCAATTATGGCAACAGGAACGAAGCAAGACAAGTGAGAGAAGCTTGGCCGTGTCTTCCAATCTTTAGACGAGGGGCAGGCAAGGTTCAAAGAGTCAAAGCGATGGGAACATGCCAGTCCGTTACTGACTCGCCTCTACTGAACTCTGGAACCGGCAACCGCTGTTGAAGATTCCATTGCTTCCTGAAAAATGGAAATATGGTATTATGATTTGGCATGTGTTGTAGATCTTCCGAGGAGGCCTGTGCTGTGGTACAATATTAGGCGCATCCTTTTGTTATGGATCCTTGTGGCTATAGGCATGATTAACAAACAGCTGACGGGCTAGTGTGGTCGATTGAACCATTGTGCAGTAGAAATAAAAGGAAGCACCACTTGATGGTGGGATTGCTGTAAAGGTAGTCTTTTACAGAGAGAAGTGAAATCGGGTGATGGTATATAGTCCTGCTTGCTGTTAACGTGAGAGTCGCTTCGGCTGGCGTTGTTGTGAGAAAGCTAAGAGGGTTGCGCACTCTGCCACGTCGCCGTCCTCCAGTCCTCGTTCAGCCTCCTGGAACCGACTCCTCTGCCTTGGGGTAAAGGCGGCAACCGCGATGATGCATCTGGGTCTTCCTTTTGCTATCCGGCGATGGAACAGATTCTCAATCCATCCTGCTGGTGTCATGTCGGCACTCTGAAGCAACCTCGGTAGCAGCTCGAACGTTGTATGCTCAAACAAGACACCATGCGAATCGTGGGCAACAAAGTTTCGAGCGGAATATGTTGGAGTGCACAGGGACAGATTACCACGAGTCAGCCACGCTCAGTTGTGACTAGTGACAGGCCGCCTCCGACGTCCGCGTCAGAGGCACAGGGTCGTGCTGCAGACGCGGCCCATTTGATCCGGGCGAGGAACGACTCGGCCTGTAACCGAGGCCCAGATTACGACGAGTCAGTCACGCTTCGGCTGGGCGTGCGTGACGTGCCGGCCGCGGCAATTGTGACCGCGATCGACCACGCCCACACGCGGGACGGTCCTTGCCGGCCGTGGTAGAGGAAGGAACAGAAAGCGACGGCGCATTCGTTGGGTGAGCCTCGGCCTGCCTGTCCCGGCCGGGCAGGGAGCAGGCAGCGAGAGTGAGGAAGAGAGATAAATCCAGTCATAACTGAAGGAAAGTGACCTCTATTTTACCGCCTACTCGTCCTGGAACCTAGGCTCTGCTCAGATCTCGCAACAACTTTGGAGCAATCAACTCTGCCACCGCTCCCGAGAACACAAGAAGAGGAACCATGGCACTGCACAGTGGATGCGGATGTTGATGCGGCGTTAATGCGTTGCCTGCCGCGCCGCGCCAGCTTTCTGCAGACGATCGATGGCGCGCCGCAGCTTTTCGCTGCCCCCGGCCGGGGGCCACCGCGCGACGATCCTGCAGACGATGACGAATTCTCTGTTAACACTTACGTTATCTGATCATCTCAAACGCGACAAATGCTACGATCCTGCAACTGCAACTGCCCTTGATCGTGACCGTCCCCTACCGATGATGATCCGTCGAGCGACAGATGGCTTTTGCTGTTGCTGTGCATGTGGATATCAGCAGTGTGACTACTACATATAACGTGGAGCCAATTAAGCAACGGTCGCAGTCTTCGGCACTCTAAAAAAAGGCACGTGGGGGTGGGGCTCCCCTGTCAATCGCCATCTCGTGTAGGCAGGCTGTCGCCGTTGATTCCACACCACGCCAGACCTAAGCATCAGTGACCGCAGTGCAGTGATATGTATGCACTGCTCGACTAGCCTAATTGCTTCACTCGAAACAGACAGCGTGTAATTATCCCATCATCTGTAGTTACTGTGGTTCTCGGCCGGCGTCGTACGCCCCACGTCGTGATGGATAACTCGAAAGCCCTTTGTTGTGATAGGGTCTAACCTTCTTTATTAAAAGGTGTGTGCGTTCTTCAACTCTCACAAAATTAAGGCGCGATCAAGTCGATATCGAGTACATACTACTACCCCAGCCCTAGCTCGTAGAGTTTGGTAACGATGATAAGTCGATAATTGCTGCACGAGCGGATGATAATGATCCGATAATTGTCCTAGTCCGGACCTCGTTTTGGCGGATCGGTCCGAAACCTTTGCCGGCAACACTTCATGGACTGGTGGAGACGACAGCGCTCGTAACGAACGTGTACGACCGTTTTAACTGTTACGAGTGATATTATATACTCCCTTCTTCCCAAATTAATTGTCGTTTTGGACAAGAAATCTAGTTCATTTGACAATTAATTTGGAAAGGAGGGAGTACTAAGCTCGGCATGCATGGAGGATCCCGAGTTTAAAATCTGAGAGATGGATTTACTAGTGGCAGTAGTAAAAAGTTGGCGGTTGATTAGATGGGCACGGGATCCGTGGCGCGGTGACCTGCGTGCGCGCGTACGTGCGTGCTGCTTCATTTTCACGAGACGCGTGCGACGCGACGGGATGGGGCGCCGCGCCCGTGCGGGTGCAGGACGTTCCCGTCTCATGCGTGCACTGTGACCGATGATGAGTATGCTCGAGAGGTGGGTGGGGGCACGGGCATCCGCGGATCGCCTCGCCACCACGCGGCGGGACTTGCCCCGAGACGTGGAGACCTTCGTCCGTGCGGTGCGGAGTAGTGACCGCTCCGTTCGGGCAGCGCGCATCCTCCAAAGCCGGCCGTTCACGTCGGCGGCTAGCTGGCTAGCTGCCGTGTTCCATTTGCCGTGATGAATCCAAGCGGGGAGCTCGCCGTCGCTGCGTGCCCGCGGTCCCGCCCCGGCAGCAGCGGCAACGGTCTTGGCAGCGCGGTGAACCGAACCGCGGGTGCACTTTCCGGCCTCCCGTCGCGTGGCCGCTACTAGTAGTTTTTTTTTTTTTTTTTTCCCACGACCAGCTGCCGGCGTGCGCGCGCTTTCCCGTCCGCCTCACGTGTCCACGCATTCCGCGCTCCACTCGGCCACTCCGGTCTTGCTCCGCGCTCGATCCGCACCGGCCTTCTCTGCGCGGGAGAGCCGTCCGCTTCGGGTCAGATGTAATCTGGGTCGTTGGTTTCGGCAGGCGGACGGGAGCTGTAGCAATTTTTTTGCACCTCAATTATTGTTCCTTATAATTTTTTTTTTCGCAGACGACGGCGTGGTTTCGTTTGGTGGCGCAGTAGGACAAAAAAAAAAAATTTGTAACCCTGCCGCAGCTCTGGTGTTTGGCCGAAAAATAGACTCAAAAAGGACGAGGAACACGATGACCACAAATGGGTACTCCGGCATTGCTTTTTCTTTTTCGAAAGACCGTACTCCGGCATTGTTATCAATGCGTGATGAATAATAGCTGCGTTAATCCAATGCGAGCGTATTTAGTAGTAACCTTTAGCTACAGCTGTTCACCGGACATTTTCCCCGTCTGAAAATGTTAGCCGTTGACATGCTTTCCGCCAAGCTCATGACAGCCGCGGACAGACATGCGCCCGCGGCGTCCGTAAATTCCGTCGCAGTACAATAAACGGGCAAAACAAAATTGACCGTTCGCACGTAACCCTCCCCGAAACAGTAGGCAAGCTGATTAAAAATAAAAATTTAACCGCGGATATTTCCCGCGAACTTAGGCGAGAGATCCCCATCGCGTCGCTCGGAAAGGGAAAATGCGGAGACGCCCGTTCCGACACCGCCGCCGAGGGCAAATCCTCTTCTGTCGTTGCACATCACTGCTCTTCGCCTTCCGTCACCGATCCGTGGGCCAGATAAAGCACGGGCCCACGTGACAATGACGTGAAGCGTCGCGGAGCACGTGGCCTTCACGGCGTCCCGAGAAACGTTCACGGCGGCGGCCAAAATGAATTTGAGCAAGCGACATATAAAAAATTTCAAAAAGGATTAGAAAAACCCAAGTGGTAGAAGTAAAAACTGGGGAAGCGATAGCGAGGGAAAATAAAATAAGAGAATGAGTTAAAGCTAAGCGACAGCCGAGAGGAGGAGGTGAAGGCGGCAGCAGCAGTAAGTACTAGAGGAAGAGGCGTCCCAATCCCACGGCGCCTCGACCTCGGCCGTCGCACGCACCACCCACACCACCGCGCCTGGCGTAGCTGCTGCTGCTGCCGCGCTGGAGCTCTAGGCGGAGCGCGGATCCCGAGTTCCCCCGGCGGCGGCGGCGGGCGCCCCAACCTCATGCCGTTGGCGCCCCGATCGGAGCCGATTGGTGGCCGCGTGAGGCGTCGCAGCAGCGCGGCGGCCGTCGGAGAGGAGGAGGAGGAGGCGGCCGCGGAGGAAGGGGAAGGGGACAAGGATGGCGCTCTTCCGCAAGTTCTTCCTCAAGAAGACCCCGGATCGGCTGCTCGAGATCTCCGAGCGCGTCTATGGTATAATGCCCTCGTCTCAGGGTCGAGCTGGGCCAGTTGGGTGTGGGATTTTCAGTGGATTTTTGTGTTCCGGGAGGATTTTTTACTTTGTCGTGGTTTGGGGCGCGGGGGGTCGGATTTGGGTCAAGTCCTGCTTTATGGGAGCTGAATTATGTCGCAATTCAGCACATTATGCAGCCCTGGTGTAGGCAATAAGCAGATAGATTTAGTTTATTCTTAATTCGATTCGTAGCATGAAATTTGTGCGGGTGTGGGTTTGGAGGCTTGGAAACAGTCTTATATTTAGCAGCATTTGGCTTAAATCACTTTATTTTACTTTTCATAAATTTGGTGTGTTTCTAGAGGTTTGCTCTTTTGGGAGCTTCAGGTTTTACTACATTTGTCCTAAATTGGCATGCTCATTTCCACATGCATTATGCCCAATTGTTCTATTGTTGCTTAGTTCAAATTTAGATAGTTATGATGCACTTATTCACTTAAATAAAATGGTCAAATGCTTAATTTTTCTGAAAACGTGAAAAATCTAAGATTGCAATGGGGGAATTGTGGGCATTAGGATGACACATGCCTGCCAGTGCTAGATGTGTTTCAGATTTTCTTGATACTAGCAGAACGCTGCAAAGTTTATATCAGATTGTGCTAATTTTTGTGCATCTTTTTTCTAGTGTTTGACTGCTGCTTCTCAACGGATGCCATGGGCGAGGATGAGTACCGGGATTACTTGAGCGGCATTGTTGCGCAGTTACAGGAATTCTTCCCAGATGCTTCGTTCATGGTATCCAATTTTTGGTCTGGGGACAAGAGGAGCCAGATTTCAGATATATTATCTGAGTATGACATGACAGTGATGGACTATCCGCAGCAGTATGAAGGATGTCCATTGCTTCAGCTTGAGATGATCCACCATTTCCTGAAATCATGTGAAAACTGGCTATCAGTGGAAGGACAACACAACATGCTTTTAATGCATTGCGAGAGAGGGGGATGGCCAGTGCTTGCATTTATGTTGGCTGGTCTCCTTTTGTATCGGAAAACATATACGGGTGAGCAGAAGACACTGGAGATGGTCTACAAGCAGGCTCGCAGGGATTTCATACAACAATTCTTTCCGTTGAATCCGCAGCCTTCACATTTGAGATATTTGCACTATATAACAAGACAAGGAAGTGGTTCTGAATGGCCTCCTATTAGTCGGCCTCTCATATTGGACTCATTAGTTCTCCATGTTGTTCCGAGGTTTAACACTGAAGGTGGCTGTAGGCCATATCTTCGTGTACATGGGCAAGACTCAAGTCCTGGGAACAAGACTGCAAAGGTCCTTTTTGAGATGCCAAGGACAAAGAAGCATCTTCAGTGTTATGGACAGGTGACTATCTTCATATTTGCTGAAATATTTATCGCATCTAAAATCTACTCTGATATGTGGTTGCCATGCAGGCAGAAGTCCCAATAAGAATGAGTGCTTCCTGCCGTGTTCAAGGAGATGTGGTACTTGAATGCATTCATATTTGTGATAACCTGGAGCATGAGGAAACTATGTTCCGGGTCATGTTCAACACTGCATTCATTCAATCAGACATCCTTGGCCTGAATCGTGATGATATTGATGTTTCGTGGAATGTGAATAATCAGTTCCCGCGTGACTTCCGAGCTGAGGTACTCAATGCCCATGCCTCAATACGCTTTTACCGTCCTTTTATGATTTTATCTCTTAGAGATGTAATATAGAATCCCAATTTGAAGGTACACTTTTCGGATCCTGACTCATTCAAGCCTGTTGCTGTCACCGAGGTGGGTGATGATGGGAATGAAACTGATGTTGCTTCGGTAGACACAGGAGGAGAGGAGTTCTATGAAGCAGAGGAGGATTGGCATGATGCTAGAAGAGATCCAGAAACTCAGTCAATTGATGGTAGAGTATCATTAGATGGCATTGCAGAATTGGATGATTGGGTGGCAAACGAAGAAAGAAGGAGCACAGAGAAGTGCCAAACTGACGAGGATGTAAAGATTGTTATACCGCAGAATTCAGGTAGCATGGATGGAAAAGGGCCTGGTGCGCCTACCTCAAGTTTTCAGAACCCAGAAGCTTTGCAGCAGGCTTGTGAGATCGTTTCAGAGTCTACATTAAGCAACACAAGTGGCCAGGGCAACAGCCAGGAGAATAGTGATGTGCAGGATATACAGGTGGTTGCTACATCTGTGGACTCAGAGAGACACAAATTAACACTTATCTGCCAGGAGGATACTAAAGGTGTAATTGCACAAACTTTAGTCACAACAGTTGATCCAAGTGGCAGTGATGAAATTCAATGCCAGACCAATGAACCAATAAAATTCTTGAAATACCTCGATTTGGATTACACGGGTTTTGATGCCCCAAGAAGTTTGTTGTGTACAGATGGCAATGCCCACTTGAGAACTACGACAAATGAAGGTCTGCAGAATGGTGATATCAAGATCATTACCGATAACACAATATCCGTGGATAATGAGCTCATGATCTATGAAGAGAAAACTATAGTTGACAGTGGCACCATAGTGCGGGAAGTAAAAAATCTCATCAATGAGAAGAGTGCTGTGTCTAGGGTAGACAGAACAACTATTGAAAGTAGGAATGCAAAAGATACCAACAATTGCAAGGCTCAAACTGCCAGTACTTGTGATACATCTGATGGTAAATTGGATTTCGGTAAATTTGAGTCTGGCCTTGAAGATGCCATATCTACAAAGGAAACGAGTGTGCTCGACAGAATTGTTGTTTTGCCGACCACTGAAGTATCAAGTGAACTAAAAACCAAGTTAGAGGGGCCTGGTGGCAACCAGGAGTTTGGTACAGGCCTTCCTCAAAGTCAAACAGTGGACAGGGCTAAGAGTCCTAAGAATGGAAATGATGACAGAAGTCAAATCCCTGATAAAGCCGTGTCATCAGTTTTGAAGAAGATAGCATCAGGCAATGCATCAGGCTTATCAGAAACAAAGCTTGGGCATGACGAACAATTGGAGGAACAGCTAAAGATTACGAAATCAAAAACTATACGCAGATGGATTTTACCTAAGAAGGAATCTGATGCTACCTCTGTGCATAGGCCATTGCATCCTCCATCCAGATACTACAGTTCACCACCTGCACTGGCCATTCGACCCATGTCTACAGATGATAAAATCACTGTTGTGAATGATGCACCTCTATTATCACTGAGAAAACCACATATCAGTCACTTAACACAAGAAACAACATCTGAACTGTTTGCCCCATTGCCTCCAGGACCACCCTTATTACCAGGTGCACAAACTGCATCAAGAAGTCAAGTAAAAGCTTCTCCACCACCGCCGCCGCCACCACCTCCACGTCCACCCCCGCCACCACCTCAACCTCCACCCATCTCTTCAAGTTCCATGCCTACGCTCAGAGGGCTTGCTTCAACAGGTCCGATTAATGTACATGTACCTCAGCCTCCCCTTTCTCCCCCACCTCCACCCCCACCTCCAATGCTTGGTGTAGGTGGTAATGCTCCACCTCCACTACCCCCTCCAAGGTTAAATGGCAGTAGCGCCTCTGTACTTCCACCACCGCCTCCACCTCCACCACCGCCTCCAAGATCAAACGGCAATGTAGTTGCCCCGCCACTGCCAGCACCAACAGCACCAAAACTGAGGTCAAGTGTTCCACCCCCACCCCCACCTCCTCCACCCTCATCCAACATAATGTATTCAAGTGCTCCTCCTCCTCCACCCCCACCGCCACCGCCACCGCCGCCGCCACCACCACCACCACCATCAATGGCTCGTTCAACTCCTCCAACTCCTCCACCTCCTCCTCCTCCACCACCACCATCACCATCCTTGTGTTCTAATGCTCCACCACCACCTCCCATTCCATTGACACGTTCTGGTGCACCTCCACCTCCACCGCCACCGCTACCACCTCCCCTTCCATTGACACGTTCTGGTCCACCTCCACCGCCACCACCTCCCGTTCTGTTGACACGTCCTGGTCCACCTCCACCGCCACCACCTCCTCCGATGACATACTCAGCGGGGCCCCCTCCACCCCCTCCACCTTGGCAAGCACCTCGACCCCCACCCCCTCCACCTGGGCAAGGAGCACCCCCACCCCCACCTCCTCCCCCTGGTGCACGTGCAGGTCCTCCGCCTTCACCGCCCCCTTTAGGTGCTCGTCCAGGCCCTCCACCACCTCCACCCCTTCCAGGTGCTCGTCCAGGCCCTCCACCACCTCCACCCCTTCCAGGTGCTCGTTCAGGCCCTCCACCTCCTCCAGGTGCATGTACAGGTGCTCCACCTCCGCCACCTCCTCCAGGTCGTCCAGGAGCTCCACCTCCACCACCCCCACCTAGAGGTAGTGGGAGAGCACCTCCACCACCTCCTGCACCTGGAGGGCAGCTTGGCGGCCCTCCTCCCCCTCCTCCTGGTGGACGTGCACCAGGTGCACCAGCACCACCTAGAGCACCAGGTGTGCCACCACCACCAGGAAGTAATCCCTCTTTAGGTAGAGGACGTGGGGCTGTACGGCCTATGGGATCAGCTTATGGGGCTGCTGCTTCACGCAAATCAACACTGAAGCCATTGCATTGGATCAAAGTGACAAGAGCTCTACAAGGTAGTCTATGGGAAGAATTGCAGCGTGATGACTCACAGAGGTAAACTTTGTTCACCACATTTCTTCTTTTCTTACTGATACTTGTACGATATGCTAAGTGAGTTTTTTAAAGCTCATGATTAATTGAGATTAGATTTGTTTCGAGCTCATGATTTTGATATCATGTTTGTACAAACGTAGTCATATACAACACTACCAATGAATTGATGAAAGAGCGGTTAATTTACACTGATGGTCTTTTAATATAATTCTTACCTTTATGTTATGGTTTTATCTGCAGTGCTTCGGAATTCGATTTATCGGAACTTGAGAGCCTTTTTCCGGCAGCTGTTCCAAAGTCCGATGACAGCTCAAGATCTGATTCACGTAGGAAGTCTCTTGGATCAAAACCAGAAAAAGTGCACCTGGTAAGTTTTTGTTAACAATATTTATCTTGTACAATTTCTACCAATGGTTCTTGTCACTGGCACACTTCTTTTTGAATAATATGTCTTAAAAATCTGTTGTGATTGGAATTCTGACTTGAGTTTGAGATTTGATTTCTACTTAGATCTGTAGTCAAAGTTATGAACACAAATTGCTATCAGTGAATTAGATGCCACTTAATGAATAAGACATCACTCATGTAAACTTTTTGGTAACCCACTTCTTTACTTATTTTCCTATAGCTTTAGCTTTTGACATTAGTTAAACATTTTAGTGAGAAGTTCGAATTAAGTAATAGCTTCACCATATTTTCTTTGGTACTATTCCACATTTTTGTGAATAGATCGAGTTGAGGAGGGCAAACAACACAGAGATCATGTTGACCAAAGTGAAGATGCCACTCTCAGATTTGGTGGTAAGAAAAGGAACAGTGCAATAGGCATGGTACCTTTCTTTATATGGTATTTTGACAGTGTTTTCTCCAGAGTGCGGCTTTGGCGCTGGATCAATCTACCTTGGATGTTGACCAAGTGGAGAATCTTATAAAGTTCTGTCCTTCTAAAGAAGAAATGGAACTTCTGAAGGTGCATGTTAATGCAGCAGTGCTGTACTGGCCCGGTTATCTCATTTTTATTACAATATTGCCACTTTTTTTCAGAACTACACAGGAGACAAGAACAATCTTGGGAAATGTGAACAGGTAATGTCTATATAATATTAAGTATTTATTTCGTGAACATATTCTTTTTCTATTCTATAATACTGAGAGTATAATTCAGTGATAACTGCTCTTAAGTTAGGTAGGGACCAAATCTCAGCTTCCTGAATGCTAGATAGGATCGGAGTGGTTTAGATCAAGATGGTTTGCCTTACTACTAGTAGGTCGAAGGGGTGACTGCAAAGTGGGATAATTTATGTTGCCACTTGAAAATTAGCTGCTTTTAGTGATCGCTCTAGGCCCATAATTAAAATTTTCAATAGATTTATTCCCATAGAGACCATTAATGTCGATCTGTTTGCTCAGGGTGTTTTTCCTAAATATTTATTTCTAAAGACTACCAGTCGAGGCATTTGTCATCACATTTGAATTTCACTAACCTGTTATATTGTTTGCACTCTATCACTACATTTTTATTGAAAAGTTGGTGATAAGAAAAATTTGACATTGAGAAATAGTGATGCTAGTCAAAATTCAAATAGCCATGAAACAACCTGGCCATTTCTTTGTTTTTTTATATTACCTGGCTCTAAATGTTTGTCAGGCCTGTTCCATGTGTGTTACACTTTTTTTTCATAGAATGTTCGAAAGTTCTGTACAGGACATAGTTTAACAGTGGAGAGATGTAGCCCATAGTTCAGTACTTCAGTGCTACATCAATGACGAAAATAACGGCATTCACATACTCCTTATAATTCATCTAGACTAATAGAATCATATCTGGCATGGCGTCCTAACTAATGGGATTTGCATGTAGGTTTGCGATTTTGCACTGGATGCACCTGAGTTATACATAACAGTTAGGATGACAAAATGATTATATATGTTCACAACTAATTCTTGTCTTGTTCTGCTGCTGCAGTTCTTCTTAGAATTGATGAAAGTACCACGAATGGAGGCAAAACTGCGAGTGTTTTCCTTCAAGATCCAGTTTGGTTCACAAGTCACAGATCTTAGAAAAAGCTTGAGTACCATAGACTCTTCTTGTAATGAGGTATGCTGAGAATGAGGTATAGCTATTTGCAATTTCTTTGCATTTTATTGGTTAAGTCAAATACGCCTTTTATCAGATCCGAACTTCGCTCAAGCTGAAAGAAATAATGAAAAAAATCCTTCTCCTTGGGAATACATTGAACCAGGGCACTGCTAGAGGTAACAATAACTTTGCTTCTATCTGTTCCAGTTTCACCCAACTGTAACAATGTATAAGATCCGTATATGCGTTTTTTTTTTGTGTAACTTGTTGTTCTAGCTAATAAATTACACATAAAATGTTATATAGGTCCTACGAAACATTTAACAGTGTTTTGCTATCATTCATGATGCATGTGAAAATCCTTTTGAAAAAGAAAAATGGTATGGTTTTTTTGAGTGGATCTGGTGTGATTCATGTTTTTGTACGTAATGGGTACAATCCGACCTAACCCTCCGTAGAGGCTGTGGCCAGTTAATACAGCCATAAACAACTGACATGGTGACACCAAATGAAGATGACTGATAATCTAAATTATTACCCGGTTCAAAAAAAATCTAAATTATTACATAGCAAGTCTATTACTGAATCTCCAGCCATAATGAAAGAAGACACACATAACAGTGGACTCCAATGATCTGTATGCCTCCCTCATCATGTTTTTTTGAGTGGTATGATGCATGTAGTCGGAGTAATACTTTGACCAAACACGAGAAATGTGTGGCAAACTCAAAATAGGCAGGCCTCTTATGTGGTTAGAAGGCTGTAGCGTTATTGATAACCGAGCTCTTGATTGGCAGTGAATATTTATCCATCTTGTACAAAGTGATCATTGAAAATCCAACCAGCTTATTGTATTTCATCAGCAGACAACTTTTAATTTAAACTTGGAATTTTCTACATCTTCACTTTTTGAGCAAATCCTGGTGTCTTCATGACATTAGTCATGAAACTGTAGCATATATTTGAAGATCCAGAACACCAGAAACAATTTTTTGCATAAAGATCATTAGATCTTCTATAATGAGATCAAATTTCATCACTGGACAACATTCCAACATATGTTTTTTAAAGGAATTTGCTGTCTTTCCTCGAGTCTTAGAAATTTTAGAATCCTATGCGAATAATTATTGGAAGAAAGTACAGTTTGTTGAATTATCTGGAAACTGTTCCAAGTGTCACATGGGATATTGTTGGCACTTACTAGCATGAGGGCCTGGGTTTGAATCAGCCTCCTTGCAAATTAAGCAAGAGGAAGGATGCCTAGAAATTCCCTTCCCTAGACCCCACCCCCTTTTTACTAGGAGGAGGCCCATGCTTTGCGACGGTTAAAAATAAATCATTTGTGAACCATCCTGCCTGGTCCAAGATGTTATGCAATGTTATTTTCATTACCTGATACGTTGTAAGGCTATGGGATCAAGATGATTTCTGAAGCTAATTGGTAAAAAAGTCGAACAAATAATCTAGGAAATTAACTATGGATGCCAATTCACAAAATTAGCCTGCTAGCTTCAGTTTTCTGCTGCTTGAGCCATACAAAGGCATATAACAGAGTTTGTCGCATGTCCGATCTGGTGAGCTGCAGACTGCAGCTGCTCGACTGTGCCCTGCTGGCTGCTGCTTGTGCGAAAGCACAGGCGCTGCAGCATCCAACAGCTGTTGCTCGCCTGCTGCTCCTATCGCTAGCACAAGGCCTTCATTGCCGTCGTCCTTGCCTCCTCAGTAACCACTGGTGCTCCTTCCTTCCCCCAATCTTGTAGAGGATGCTATCCTCTCGGATCTGGGTTTTGGCTTTGATCTGCGACTCAATATCTCTCAAGCCGGCAGCCATGTCTGGAGCATCCCTTATCTATTCCAGTCTCTCGGTTCCTTGTACCTGTAGAAGATGCAGATGATGTGGTCTCAGCAGCTCGCCACGGGCAAGGTGTCACAGAGGAGGGGCTGAGGGGGTGAAGGAAGGTGGGGAAAAAAAGAAGGGAGGGAGCCCACAGAGGAGGGGGGAGTGAGGGCCCCTTTGGAGCGCAGGATTTTGAAAAAGCAGGACTAGGAAAAACACAGGATTAGAGTTGTCTGCAATATTCAATCCTACAGGATTTCAAAACGCAGGGAAGTTTCCTACCGAGCGTTTGGCTGCAACACAGGAAAACACATGAATTAGAGCAGAGAGGTAGACTCGAAGGAAACTTTCTGAGGCTTGACCTCATGTTAGAAATCCTCCAAAATTTGCATGGAGGAAACTATCCATAGGAATTTTGGGGTTCCAATCCTTTGTTACAAATGGGTGAACAAGTCTAGGCATGGCCTATCTGTGGTGCTGATTTCACTTGAGAGGGGGAGGACGGACCAACAACTATCACCAGCCACCAACTCAGAATTTTATGTATAGTAAAGATCATCCTTAATCCTGAAATACTGGGATCTTGCAAGCTGGAGCATCCTTTCAACTTTCCATGGCTATGTTGTTATAATGTTCTCGGGATAGTTCACATCTGTATATTTGCTTATAGGTGCTGCGGTTGGCTTCCGGTTGGACAGTCTTCTAAAACTTACAGATACCCGGGCGACAAATAGTAAGATGACACTAATGCACTACCTCTGCAAGGTATGGCTTCCACCTTTCACCGAAATTTGGTTTCTCACATAAGTTCAGTTATCCTTTTGCCGAGGGTGTCCATTTCAAATTATTTTTCTGATTGTATTTTTTTCTTGAAATGGGATTGTGAAGAATGAAATTAGAATCAGTGGTGCAGTGTCAGATTTGAACAGTATACTATAGCATACAAACGTAAAGTTGCAATATCTAGCCACACATCCAAACATAAGGGCAGGATACTGGGCTAGCACCCAGCATGTATCCTCTGTAGTTCTGTAGGTTTCGTGCTGCAGTGGATATAGCTTAATAAGATAGTGTTGGCAGTCGTAAATTTAGGAAAAAATATTTATAAAGGACATAGGCCCTGTTTGGTTTAACTTTTTTGACTCTCGATTATCTGGTGAACATGTGATTTTCTGATAAGCAGTGACCTGGATAATCTGCTTACTGGAGAAACTGGGTGTTTGGTAAATCTTTTTTTTTTCATTGGATTATCTGTAAAATGACCAGTATGTCCTTGAAGCTTGTGACAACTTATTTCTAAAATTTTCTCAATGTCCTTGAAGCACACTATTGATATTGATGTTGCGTAAATTTTTCTCATTGTTGTGAACATAGGTGGTAAGTTCATAAAATTAAGATCGATGTGAAGAAATTCTTTCTTCCTCATCCTCCCGTCTCTTTCTTCCTCTCTTCCCCTCACCGGTTCCTCCGTCCTCTGCTCGGAGTCTGACGAAGAGCTAACGGGGCTGAAGATGCGAGCGAAGATGAGTGTGATGGTAGGACGCAAGCGACGGCGGGCCGACGGTGCCGAAGACGCGAACAAAGACGAGTGCGATGGCAGCCGAAGGCGTGCGCGAAGACAAGTGTGACGACGGGCAACGACACGTGCGACGGCAGGCGGCGGCGCTGGTGGGTCGGGTGCCAACCGCGGGATCACCACGGGAGAGAGGCGGCATCGTGAAGGTAGGGACGTGTGAGGGAAGGGTACTGATGGAAATCGGGATCGATTACTCGTAACGCGAGTGTTTGGCTGCAATTTGAGGAAGCGAGTTCGCAGTTATTTTTGGGCTTTTTAAAAAAGTGGCTCGGAAAATAAGAGAGATTTATGCACATGTTTGAGTCGGATATTTGCTTATTTTCATTGATAAGCTGATTATAAGCAGAAACAAACAGAAACATAAATAGAGAAGGATAGCACAAATGCTATTTTTACTAAACACTTTTTTGATTATTTGGACCAAGAGACTCTGGGGCCAGGCTTATTTTGTGCTTGTGCAGTCTTGAACGCTGTTGGAGCACGTGTAAGCTTTACTTAAATGGTTGTATCCATCGTACTGGAGATTATGCATCAATATGGATGCTGGTTGGGGAAGTCCAAACAGCCAGTGACATATAGGGCCCCGTTTTCTGATCCAGTATTTTGATACACAGAAAATGCTTTTCTATTTCTGGTTCATGAGTTCACCCTTTTAAATGACATTGGGAATCATATAAAATTGGCTGGTAGCCTAACTTGAATTTGTTAAACGGCCTTGGCCTTTATCTGGATCTTTTTCTTTTCACTCTTGGTTAACTGTCAAATTTCATATGTTTGTACAATTTGAATATTTGTCTAGGTAGTTCTTTGAAGTCCAGTCTAGTTTTTACTGTTACATGAGTTAAATGATTTTAACATTATTTCTTATTTATATCAGGTGCTTGCTGCAAAATCTCCACATCTCTTAAACTTCTATGTGGATCTTGTTCGTTTGGATGCTGCATCAAAGGTTTCATTTCCTCTTGATACACCATCATTATGATTGTATAGTTATGTGACTTCTTTTTAACTATTTACTCAACAGATACAACTGAAGATGTTAGCAGAGGAAATGCAAGCAGTTAGTAAAGGACTGGAAAAGGTTCAGCTGGAATATGATGCTTCAGAAAGGGATGGTCCAGTATCAGAAATCTTTCGTGAGGTCAATTCACTATAATTTCAATTTATTGTGGAATCGTTCACATGAAATTTAGGTAGTAAGTCTTACTAGAAAATAAATGTAGCATTCAGGTAGAATGGCAAATTGAAAGCTTTCTGTTGCTGAAGTTTGTGCCCCTTTTGACCTATTTATGTGATGCTTAACATATATAGCGGGCCATCTAGAACCTGAAATACGTTTATTCTGTTTTATTTTAATAGGACAGGTAAATGTTTCTTTTATTCTAATAGATTATCCAGTTAGTGCAGTCTACCTCCTATATTGCTTTTTTTAATAGTTGCACGGTGACTAGTGGCCACTCATGTACATCCACTAATATTACAGTGCGCCTATAGACAAATCATATATCTTTATACTCGTTCCAGTAGAAACAAATAAATTAGATGCAGTCTAATCTAGCTTATATGTCGAAGCAGATGTCAGAAAAGTCGCATGGTGGTCTTGTATTTCTGAAGAATAACTGAATGTCACTCTCTTAATTTATTTTAAAACACAAAGAAATGAAGTTGATGCAGTTTAATCCAGCTTATACGCCAAACCGAATATCAGAAAAGTCGCATTATGTTCATATATACTTAAAGAACAATGGAGTGCCACTATCTCATTTTCTTTTGAACTGGCAATGCCTGCTTCGTGTAGAAACTAAAGGAGTTCATTGATAATGCTGGAGCTGATGTGCAGTCATTGTCTTTGTTGTTTTCTGAAGTGGTATGTTTTTTCTTTTCCAAATAATAATGCTACGTATGTTATGTCTTGTAGCTTTGAATTTATTTCATGTCATTTTCTAGGGAAAGAAGGCCGACACACTGATCAAATATTTCGGTGAGGATCCTGTTCGATGCCCTTTCGAACAAGGTAAGCAGATCAGTTTAATGTGCACTTATCAGTTCAACTTTGGATGAATTATTCTCTGAAGGATGTTGCTTGTTGAGGCATTTCTGATACCTTTTTTTTAGCATCGCCTATGATAATACTTCATTTTTACTCTAAGGTGACTATCATCTTGCAGTTGTATCTACCCTCTTGACGTTTGTAACAACTTTCCGAAAAGCACACGAGGAGAACCTCAAGCAGGCTGAAATTGAGAAGAAAAAAGCTGAAAAAGAAGCAGCAGTAGAGAGGTCTAAAAGCACACAGTTAACAAGCAAAAACGTACCGATCCTCATTTTGTATCTTAACTTAAGTGTGCGACTCCATAGGGTTGTTTTTTTATGATTTTTAAAATGTGTTCATAGGACTCTAAATCATCAAATCCAAGCCGGCAAGCAAAACAATCCTTAGAGAGGACAAAATCTACAAGCAGAAGTGGAAGAGACGTGGGATAATCCCGGATGTCCACTTTGTATCCTGTGCTTCTGATCTACTTGCCTGGTAAATCGATGCCCGATGCATTGATCGGGCAATTTTGTGAATGAATGCGGGCATCCATTGGTGCAGCTTGAGTGCATAACTGTACAGGAAGCTCGCTCGATGCATTGATCTGATCGGGCAATTTTGTGAATGGATGCCGGCATCAATTGGTGCAGCTTGAGTGCAAAACTGTACAGGAAGCTCGCTGAGGTATTGTGTGCTTAAATATCTGCTCCTCAACAATACACCAGGGAATGTTTTGACTCTGACTGGTTCATTGCCCTAGGTATCACTGGCGATGGCTGACATTTTTTTTCTCGTCGGGGAACAGGGTCCAGTGCCAACTTCTGACAGCTGTAAAGAGCTTAACTTCATTCTTCTTTTTTGTTAATTTCTGCTACTAGTCCATTCTTTCTAACACCGTTGGCCAAGTACAGCCATGGCTTAGAAAAGTACAGCCCGGTACTAGGTAGATAATTGTAAAATTAGGCATTAGGGGAAAAGGGTATTAGTTGATCTAGGGGCAAAGAATCTGTCAGGGGTAAATATAATAAGTAAAATGGCACGTAGTGCAGTCATTTGTAAGGCGTCATCCCTTTCTACTAGGATGCAGTGAATGTATCATCTTCTGTATGATCTGCCATTTTGGATTGTTGTGTGCTTTCGTTTATCCTGTGTATGTACATTTCGACTTGCCTTTTGTGCTTCACCAATCAAGAGATGCACAGGTTCTGAAGTGTGCTTGATATTCTTTTGCTTTGCTATCTTGTTAACAGGATTGGGATTCTTGCTGCTTCGAGTGGAATGAACAACAGTATGGGAACATGACTGGGATGTATGCATTAATACTTACCTGGTGCTGAATTATTAACTGAAATGCCTCTTTCGCAATAGCATATTTCGTTCTGTTTTACTTATAAAAATTTTCTTTTATTATTAGGGTTACCTAATCTTCTTCGAAGGAGCATCCGCACTCTCGGCCTGCAGTCCGACCCAAGAGCCCGCAAGAGCGTCGACTGACTTGTGTGCTTTCCAGCTTAGCCCAAAAGTGAAGACTACGAAGCTAATGGTAAGGCCCCTGTCAGTTCGCGGTGGGGCAGTGGCAACGACGAGCGTGCCGGCACCGTCTACCCGCGCCCCCATCAACCACTTCTGGTTAGTTATCCGGCCCCCTCCGCACAGCTTGGCTTCGACAACAAGGGCGCTGCGCGAAGAAAATGACGCGAGGCTGTGACTAACTGTGGCTGGATGAGATGAGATTATCTGGAAAGTGCCCTACTGCACTGACGGACCCCTCCTGAGACCTGGCCTCGAGAGAGAATCAGCAGCGTGAGAATGGGGTCCACCTTCCACTGACAGGTCAAGACAGGACAACGGGTTTCGGTGAGATGATCCTTGTCGCTTAGCTCAAGCCCATCGAAATCTTGGTCCTTGAGAGGTGGTGCTGCTCTTACCATCCAAACTCCAAAGTAAGCACTGGCCAACAACTTGCTCGCCATAAAAGGTCAGAAGCTTACTTTTTTTAACCCTACATAGGAGACTTTTGACAGCACACACTGACACGGGGTATCTGTTGGCAAAATGCCAAGCCCTAGTGGACATGTGAAGATGCGGGGGGCGGAGTAGAGAACACGGGCGTGAGGTTAGGGCTGCACGCTCTCCATCTGATTTGTTCATAGAATGGCTGGTCCTGGTGTGAGACTTTTGAGTATGGTACAAACTACAAAACACAAATTTGTTCAACGAGGCTGTAGCTTTTCAGAGAGTTTATAACTTGCCCAATGGCGAACCTAGAATGGAGACCCTGGTGTTACACCTTTATTAAAAATACATAGTTTTCAACTAATTTTCAGTTGAATAAATATTACTCCCTCCGTTTTTCTTTTTATTTGTTACCAGTTAGTTCAAATTAAACTAGCCGGCGATAAATAAAAAGAAACGAGTATTAACAAAGGTTATACACAGTTGCTTGCCAGTGAACTTGCCTTAAAGATTTATTCGTTCCTATGCAAATGACTGAGATGAGTAGGTACGTTGATACCGTCAAATTGCCACATGCACTGGATAGATTTGTTCCTTACACTAGGGCCCTTTGAGTAATTGCGAGACAGCTAGTCTGGAGGTAAGCACATGAATTAATCAGTATTTCCCCAAATTCAAAACTCACTTGAATAATTATTTCATTTATGCTTTCGCGGTAATTTTTATCTCGAAGTTCTAGCTTCGAGCTTATGGTCAATATCAGTTCCAAAGATAAAGAAAGAAATTATGTTGTCATCAAAACAACCGCAAAAGCTGTCTAGCTCTATCCAAGGACCATGGATGACAACTGACAAGCGGTTTAAAAAAAATGCCGATTGTCACTGGGCCCCACATTGACAGCCAGACCGGCTGGCAGCTCTGCCCCTGCCAGTCACGGTGGAGACCGGAGACTGACTGAAGAGGAGGTTCACGTGAGCGCGCAAGCAAACCAAACCCAAGCGAAACCTCCAAAACCAGTGACCCCTCTCTTCTTCCCGTAATCCCGTTCGCCGCGTTGCTTCCCGTAATGCTCTCCAACCTTGTGGCCTCCCTCCCAAACGCTCCTCATTCCCTTTCTCCTCTTGCAGCACGCAGATGCGGTAGCGACCAGACCGCGGCAAGATCGACTCCACGCTACGGGCTCTGTGTCCACCGTGCTTGAGTTTTTGATTCTTTGAGGGCTCGGTTTCGTTCTCCTTGCATTGATCGCATCTTTTGGTGGGCGTTGGAGAGAAGGAAGGAAAGGAGGTTCCTTTCTTCGTCATCAGGGTGTGGATTCTTGGGATTGGCAATGCGGCGACACGGGTGGGAGCTCCCGTACCACCCTCTCCAGGTTCGCCCCTTTCTGAAATTCCGCGTCTTTTCTCCTGGATTGGGTTCGTTGCCTGCGGTTACTGAAATTCGATGTTCTTTTTTGTAGGTGGTGGCTGTGTCTGTGTTCTTGGCGTTGGCTTTCGCGTTCTACGTGTTCTTCGCCCCCTTTGTTGGGAGGAAGGTGTTCGAGTACGTGATCACGGGGCTCTACACTCCTCTGGTAAGGCTCTTGCTTCACTTCGTTGAAACCATCTTAAGTGAGTGTCGTTTGTTTTTTCAGTTTGGAACCCTTGGGTCCTGATTTCCCCAACTAGGTGCTGCCTGATGGGGCCATTAGGAAGGTGCCAAATTAAGTGTCCTAACCCTGAAGAATTTTGTTTAGTGCTATTGTATATTTGGTAGGATTTCTGTTCTTTTTGCTTGTTTGAGGTTCATGCAACCCAATTATTGTGCCATCATGTGGCAAGCCTGACTAACCCAGGAAGTCATTGTCTTGTTTGCTCATAAACAGCTTTGCTTCAGCCTTCATGGTTGCTGGAATTTGCTCGTGTCATAAGATTCAGAACAATATAGGCTTACTCTGTTTATATAAACGAAATGTGGAAAGTACAGTTTCAGGGAACGTAGGTGCTGTGCATATTAGGCTCTTGGTGCTTCTTCATTTCAGTCACGTCAGTACTACCGCCTTTGGGTTTTACGCCATTATGCATATTTGGTAGGATTTTATAGCTCTGTTTACTGGAGAGTGACATGTCAGGCTCTTGTTTTTTTTTTTAAAAAAAAAAAGCCTCTTGCTATTGTTGGTTGTTTATTAGTAGTCCTTATACCAGTTTAATGGTATCTTGTGCTTATGATGCCAAGTCGTGAAAGAAAGTTCTGTGAAGTGAAATTGGTTATATTGTCCCCTACAAGTCTGTTATTCTGGATTACTCCTGGTTTCATTGTGACTGACGAAACCATGATAATCATACCTATCTGTTTGGTTTTTTTTTGCTTTTTTGCATTTATGCTGTGATGGGTATACAATGCTGTAAACTTTTGCATTTTGTTCTTCTGCAAGAATTATTATAACTTACTCCCTCTGTTCTTAAATTCTTGTCGTTAGGAAAACATTTTCAATTTTGAACTAGATTTGTTGTCCTAACGACATCAATTTATGAATTGGTATTGCACATGAGTTGCAAAGTGGCGGCCTTTCACTATAGGGGCATGCTTTTCACTGCTTCGTGATTAACAACGTGCAGTTAAGTTAGAATCTGGGAATTAGCATTTGCTTTCACATATGTGAAGTCATGAACAGCACAGAAATGGAATAACATGAGATTTTGGCACTATGGTGATTTTAGAATATCTGAATGAAATATGATATGCTCTGAAACATTACACTTAGGAGAAAGAAAAAAAGCTATTTACTTAACAATGTTACAATCAATGTATGTATTTGCTGAATTCCTTTGTGATAAAAGTCTGTTATTTGGCTTCTCAGGTTTTATGGGTTTTCTTTCTGTACATCTGGTGCGCGGCAGCAAACCCAGCAGACCCAGGGGTCCTCAAATCAAAAAAGGAATCCCGAAAAAGTTTTTCAGGTGCTGGGTTAGAACTAGAAGGAATTGGGGGAAAGCAAGAACATGAGGTCACAACTCCAAACGAGAAGTCAATGACTCAACACAAGGGCAATAATTCATCTTGGTGCAGTGCAACCGTCTCCACATTTCTCCTTATATTCTACCCTCTTTCTTTTGTTTTCTCCTGCTGTCAGTCACATGAATGGTCCTCCGAGCAGCAAGCCAGTGAGGAAGGGATGTTTTTCTGCAGCCTATGTGACGTTCAGGTTTGTTTGTTGTATGTTGTTGGTAGTGAGTTACTATGCTATTCTGCAGACAATTATTTACTATTACGCTAACTTTAATGTAGGTGTTAAAGTATAGTAAGCATTGCAGGGTCTGTGACAAATGTGTTGATGGTTTTGATCATCACTGCAGGGTAAAATACTCCTTAACTGTTATCTTCTTATTTCCAATAGTGATTAAAATAGTTCTCATGTTTTCCTCATCATAACAGTGGCTCAACAATTGTATTGGAAAGAGAAACTACAGGAGATTTTTTCTTCTAATGTCTGCATCCCTTCTCTTGGTAAGCTCATGTTGTCCTATCATGCACTGCTTGATTTATTGATAGAGATGCTGCGCAATACTGTCAACTTAGTGTCATTCAGTTAAACACATCCGGACATTCCCCACATCAGCTACATTCTTAAAATAATCATTCATATGCATTTGAATATGTCCATCATTATTGTGCAAAGCATTTTATTCCTGGTCCTTTTCATCCTAGTTGACAATTGACAGGTCTGCATGATTTGTGCAATTTGGGCCAGCTTATCCTACAATCAGCAATCGGAGTATTGGTGCTGGTGCTCTGCTTTGTTCAGCGCAAGGAATTCTCTAGGCAAATTGTCTCAAAGCTAGGAAGCAGCTTCTCTCTAGTGCCTTTCATTATTGTGGTGGTATGTTTTGTTGTTCTACTTCTATTACTGATTACTTTAAACCTTAATAAATTAGCCAGTTTTTTTTTCAGAACTCTTTCTTGAAATAGGCATTGATCTTTGTTCACAGGCATCTTGTACCATCCTCGCCATGGTTGCCTCACTGCCGATTGCCCAACTTCTCTTTTTCCACATTCTTCTGATCAAGAAGGTAAATTCTGACTCTTTTCAATTCTATGTAATTTTCTTGATTGACACCAGCTACTCCAGTAGTATATACTGACTGACGAAAAGAAGCAAGCATCCTAGATTCACGTGCTAATGCTACTTTTTAGATTGGAATGACGTGAATATATTTGCCTGATAAAACCTTTACATTTTATGATTTGTTAGATTTTAAAATTATATTACAGTAGAAATCGGAAGGGGGCCCTGGTGCAGCGGTATAGCTGTTGCCTTGTGACCATGAGGTCACGGGTTCGAGTCCTGGAAACAGCTTCTCGCAAAACTGTAGGGAAAGGCTGCATACAGAAGACCCAAAGTGGGTCGGACCCTGCACAAGTGGGAGCTGTGTGCAACTGGCCGTCCTTTTTATTACTGTAGAAATTGGTGGTCAATATCCAAAGTGTCGATATTTTTAGCACTGGAGATAAAATATTATGTTGCAATGTGTTCATGTTATTGGTGGTGATCTTGTATTCCAAGTTCCCTGACCACCATTCAAACTGTTTTTTCGGATAGAAATCATGGTATTATGCTTTTTCTGCACTATGAATATTCAAACATTTACATATCAAGCATTACAAATGGTAGAATAAATCGCACCAGTAAGTCTGATAATGCCACTGTGAAGCTTTGTTTTTTAATATGAGTTATTCAAACAAAACGATTGTGAAATATAGAGTGACATGAAAGGAATATTGAGTCTCCGCGAAGTATATAAGTTACCATGAATGATTTGTGAAGTCCATAATGTAGACTTTGTTGGTTGGTTTTTTGTTGTGCGAGTTCTAAACATCATGATGAAAACCTTATACAGGGAATCAGTACGTATGACTACATCATTGCCCTGAGAGAGCAAGAACAAGAAGTTGATGGGCAGCAGAGTCCACAGATGTCTCGTGTAAGCTCCTACACTGGACTCAGCAGTGCAAGTTCCTTTGGTCCACTTCGTCGTGGTTCATGGTGCACTCCCCCAAGGTTGTTTCTTGAAGATCAGGTTAGTTTCTTTTCTTGAAGAATATCTTAAGAGCTTCATGAATTATTGTTTATTAGACGCATTGTGGCTCCTGAAGGGAAGCTATATTTGTATATCAAATTAAAAACTGATGCCCTGGTTTGTTATACATGTGAACTGAGTTCACACAAGTAACCTTTTCTAGCAGCATTGCTTCTTCAAACTGTTAGTAATTGCATGTTTAGGCCTCATCAGGAGCTGTATCCATGATTACAGAAATATAGAAGAGATGTGTGATCATTTTCCTATCTGGCATTTGCCCATTAGCTCATAACTGACATGAAGTTACTGAACTTCCTTCCAGTTCGATGTTATTCCGTCGGAGGCTGGCTCTTCGCATAATTCTACTACCAAGAAAAAAGTAGGTGAAGTGAGGAGGAAAAAGGGAGGGGCTGTTAAAATAAGTCCATGGGTGTTGGCTCGTCTTAACGCAGAAGAAGTTTCGAGAGTTGCTGCAGAGGCACGGAGGAAGTCCAAAGTTTTAGTGCCCATCAGAAAAGATGACTATTCACAAGGGAACGAAACAGATAGTAGTTATGGAGGCATGAGCAGTGGTAGGATTGACCTAGGCCCGGATAGCAAGAGGAGAACAAACAGGAGAGGAAGACAACACAATGATTTCTCTCTCAAGCCTGTTGCAAAGATATCTACAGATGCTACAGATAGTACTGGCAACGACATGGTCCCTGAAGCATTATCAAGTTTAGCACCATTGCAACTCGAGGCGCGAAGTGCTTTCCATCCCAGTAGAGCTGCACCGTCTGCAGACATTGGCGGGTCATCTCCAGTCAGCAGTTTAGATTCACCTGATATGCATTTGTGCAGAGTCTCAGCCGTCTCATCTGGAGCTGAAGACTTGCAGCTAACAGCTCTCACAGCCCCAGGAAGCACTCCACAACAAGGGAATCAACTGTCGAGATCAACCAGTGATGGGTACGAAGCATCAGGGGGTGAAGATAGTGATCGCATTCCATCACGTATAGTGCACCGATCGTCAAACTGGGCAAGCACCATCCTCAACTCCGACCAGAGTGCGACCTCATCCAGCACCCTTGTGCCAAAGAACAGGTCGTCTTGATTTAAGACCAAGTCGTGTTCTTCCTTCAGATGAATGAAGATTGTAACTGATGATTTGGGAACCATATATTTCAGTATCCGGCCTCATTCGTGTCGGTGCCAAATCTTGTCACGACGATGGTTGGATTCTGTGCAGCTTGTCCTTTTTTTGTAACTCTGAATTGCTAGGTAGAAAGGCTAGATATTTGTGCGCAAGCGCTTATAATTTTGTTGTCAGGTGAGAGGCGACAATGAACTGATTATCAGATGTTGATACCTTCGGTTAATTTTATCAATGCCTGATTTCCTTGGCTGGTGGCCGTTCATCAGGTTGACTTTCGGTTCTAATCATGTGCTCTGGTGAAAACAGTGGCACGTATACAGTGCAGTAGGCAATAGGCATCCAACAACAACAACCAAGCTTTTGTCCCAAACAAGTTGGGGTCGGCCAGAAATGAAATCCAACAATTTTGAAGAAAAGTAATAGAAAATAAGATAAAAGTAAAAAAAAACTACATTTTGTTTATTCTAGAAACGGGTTAATAAGAAAGAAGATAAGAGTAACAAATTCCGAATAAACTAAGATTCTGGTACATGAATTGCTAATTTCCATGCAGTCCTATCATGAGCCAAATCTCTAGGTATGTCCCACTCCTTTAAATCTCGTTTCACCCCCTCCTACCATGTCAACCTTGGTCGACCTCTACCCCTCCTAAAATTTTCTCCACTCTTTATAATCCCACTGTTAACTGGTCCTTCTGGAGGTCTCCGCTGGATATGCCCAAACCACCGTAGGCGATGTTGGACTAGCTTCTCCTCAATCGGTGCCACCCCTACCCTATCACGTATTACTTCGTTCCTGATTTTGTCTCTTCTTGTGTGACCGCACATCCACCGTAGCATGCGCATCTCCGCAACACTCATTTGTTGGACATGTTGTCTTTTAGTTGGCCAACATTCTGCTCCATACAGCATCGCAGGTCTGATCACCGTCCTATAGAATTTTCCTTTCAGTTTTTGTGGAACTTTCTTATCACATAAGATTCTAAATGCTTGTCGCCAGTTCATCCATCCGATCTTGATCCTGTGGCAAACATCTTCGTCAATACCACCATTGCTTTGTAACATTGATCCTAAATATCGAAATGTGTCCCTCCTAGGTACTACTTGTCTTTGTAAACTAACATTACCATCCTCGCACCCGACATCACTAAAGTCGCATCTCATATACTCGGTCTTGGTTCTACTAAGTCTAAACCCCTAAGACTCTAAGGTCTGCCTCCATAACTCCAATTTTCTATCAACACCATCCCTAGTTTCATCTACCAACACTACATCATCAGCAAAGAGCATACACCAAGGGATATCCTCTTGTATATCCTTCGACACCTCATCCATCACTAAGGAGAAGATGTAAGGACTTAAGGCTGATCCTTGGTGTAACCCTATTGTGATAGGAAAAGTGTCGGTCTCACTATCTCTTACGCGCACACTTGTCACCACATTATCGTACATTTGATAAGGTTAATGTACTTTGTTGGGACTTTGTGTTTCTCTAGTGCCCACCACATGACCGGTCTTGATACCTTATTGTATGCCTTCTCCAAGTCAATGAACACTAAATGTAGATCATTCTTTTGCTCCCTATACCTCTCCATAAGCTGACGGAGTAAGAAAATCGCCTCCATAATGGACCTCCCAGGCATAAAACCAAACTGGTTTTTAGTGACATTTGTCACTTTCCTCAAGCGGTGTTCAATCACTCTCTCCGAGAGCTTCATAGTATGACTCATGAGCTTAATTCCTCGGTAATTAGTACAACTTTGAACATCTCCTTTATTTTTGAAGATGGGTACTAAAATACTTTTCCGCCACTCTTCAGGTATTTTGTTTGACTGAAAAATGCGGTTGAATAGTTTAGTGAGCCATACTATTGCTACATCCCCTAGACATCTCCACACCTCAATGGGGACATCATCGGGGCCGCGGGCCTTTCCTCCTTTCATCCGTTTTAGGGCCTCTCTAACCTCGGACTCTTGTATCCTCCGCACGAATCGTCTGTTGGTGTCATCAAATGAGTCATCCAACTCGAACATAATACTCTCATTCCCGTCATTGAATAGTCCATTGAAGTAGTCCCGCCATCTGTTCCTAATTTCTTCCTCCTTCAATAGAATTTGGCCTGCCTCATCCTTAATGCATTTGACTTGGTTGAGATCTCTCACCTTTCTCTCGCGAAGTTTCGCCATCTTGTATATATCCTTTTCGCCTTCTTTTGTCCCTAGCCTCTCATATAGCGCATCATAGGCTTGCCCCCTTGCTTTACTCACAACACGCCTAGCATTTTTCTTAGCCTCTTTATACTTCGCCATGTTACTTGCACTTCTCTCATGATGCCAGCTCTTATAAGACTCCTTCTTCTCCTTAATAGCTTTTTGTACATCTTCATTCCACCATCAAGTGTCTTTATCTACAAGTTTCTTACCTTTTGTCCACCCAAGCACCTCCCTAGTCGTCTTCCTAATGTAAGTCGCCATCTTCTCCCACATACTACCTGCATCTTCCTCTTCGCTCCAAGGTCCTTCTGCGAATATCCTCCTTTTGAATGATTGTTGCGCTTCATCCTTCAACTTCCACCACTTTGTTCTCGTGGTTTTAACACCTGTGTCTCGTGACACACGCACGTGGAAACGAAAGTCGGCTACCACAAGTTTATGTTGTCGAACAACTCCAGGAATCACTTTACAATCTAAACATGCCCCTCTCTCCCTTCTCCTCGTGAGGATATAGTCGATTTGACTAGAATGTTGGGCACTAGTAAAGGTCACTATGTGAGATAGCCTCTTTTTAAAGAGGGTGTTAGCTACCAATAGGTCATAGGCTACGGCAAAGTCTAGGATATCCTTACCCTCCTGGTTTCTATCGCCACACCCAAAATCTCCATGTACCCCCTCAAAACCTACGTTAGTTGTATCTACATGACTATTGAGATCTCCTCCTATGACGAGTTCTCGGTTGCCGGTACACTACTAACCATATCCTCCAAGTCCTCCCAAAATTGTCTCTTAGTGCTCATGTCGAGCCCAACTTGTGGGGCATAAGCACTAATGACATTCAAGATAAGGCCCCCCACAACTACCTTGACTAGGATGATCCTATCCCCTCGTCTACAGACATCCACTACTCCATCCTTGAGGCTCTTATCTATTAGGATGCCTACGCCATTCCTAGTTCCTGTCGAGCCAGAATACCAAAGCTTGAAACGGGATTCTCAACCTCTCTCGCCTTTTGACCTGCCCATCTAGTCTCTTGTACACAAAGAATATTTACACGTCTCCTAATCGCAATGTCCACTAACTCTCGTAGCTTTTCCGTCAAGGATCCTACATTCCATCTACCCACCCGAAACCTAGTTTCCTCGACTAACTTCGTTACCCTTCGCATCCGTCGAGGAAGATGCAAAGACCCTTGCTCACTTAACACTACATTCGGGCGATGATGTAGCGCGCCACTAAGGTGATGGCGATCCGGCCCTCGCTCATTTAACACCACATCCGGGTTCCGATATGGCGCGCCACTAAGGCGGTGGCGACCCAGCCCTCGCCCACTTAACACCATACCCGGCTTCCGGTATGGCGCGTCGCTAAGAGGGTTACGCCCCAACGAATTTTCAATGGGTTTCATTTCCATGAGAATGGCTAAGTTTAGTTGCTGGCTCGCCAAGCCTATCACAACCCCTCCTCCTTTACCCGGGTTTGGGACCGGCTATGTCATTACAACATAGGCGGAGTTAGGCAATAGGCATCCACAATTTTTTTTTTTGACTAGAAATATTATTGCCCATCCAAATCCAGTCGCCTGGAACATATTCAGTCAAAGCTTTGTTAATTACTGTTAAGTTATTACGTGTTGATCAGTTGCACTCAAAACTTTAAGCTGATGGGAAAGATAGATAATTCACTTATATACATACTCCAACACTCTGCCTCATGTGAAGTTGCTCCGTACCTCAAACGTGGAAATAGGAGTGAACTTGCACAGATTCGGACTCTGATACCATATTAAGTTACTGCACGCTGATCAGTTGCATCCAAAAGCTTAAGCTAAAGAGAACCGAGAGGTGTTTGGGTGGTTGCTGTGACCGGTTACCAGGCTACCGATGCAGGTTTGGTTCCCAGAATTGATACGCGAAGTGACATAAGGGGAGTGTAATGTTTCCATCTCGCATCGGACTTTACAGGATTTCGATGATCTTTCGAAGGATGTGATTGTTGAAGCAGTGTGTAGTTGTAGAACTGGATGTGTGTGAGCATGTGTAAGTGTGCGTGGATGGTGTGAGTGAGTGTGTACACACATTAACAAATACTACAATTGAATCCGATAGAGATGAATAAAAATAGTATGAGTTGATAAAAAGGTATACAATTCACTTATACACTTCAACAATTATCAAATGGCCGTCCTAAGTACTTCGATTACTACTACCTTGAATACATAATACTTAGGGAACAGAACATCAGGTGACATAGTAAAGGTCAATAAATTATATATTAGGTTACTGCAAAATCTACACAGATATCATGTTTTCATGATGCTGATTGGTCAGATTCAGTTTAATACCGTAAGCTCTGAACTGTTCCTAGGCTCTAGGGTGAGAATCAGAATCTGCCTTCTTTTTTATGTCAGATGTATCAAACATTTTATTTCCCATTAATTTATTGCAAGTTAAAGCTTTTCTTATTTTTTCTCAGAAATAAATACTAAGAACAAAGATATATGCTCAGGAAAACCAATACAGGGGATGCAAATTCCAAATGTTCATTTCGTCAATTACAACAAAATTGAAGCTAAATGTAGTTTTTTTGTCAGTGCCAAACATCAGCTGACATTTCTAGCCGACCCCAACTTGTTTAGGACAAAGGCTTGTTGTTGTTGTTGCTGCCGCCAAACATCAGCTGACATGGAGGGGCACAAGACTGGATCTTACTTCAGTTAGTTGTCGGTTAAACACTTGACAGAGTCAAATACTCGAATATTCATTAAATTGAACTCAAGAGAATTAATGGAAGCCCATGTACTGGTTTCATGATCTGAGAAAAAAACATATTCATAGAAAGCATGGATTGCCCGAACTCAAGAGAAAAAATGTAGTGCTCAAGGAAGATAAAACCAATACAAAAGATGCTTCAAATGCAAATTCTACGGTTCAGAATTGGAAATTTCACTAGTGCAGAAAGCAAGGAAAAGAACCCTTTCAACAATGTCAGTTTACTATGTTCTGTATGTCAAGATGACTTCTGAATAGTAAAGACTTTCAGCATCTGTTGCAAGGAAAAAAATAATACAGAAGGTTAATTCTGAAAAGTAGACTTATTAATCAAGCAATATAAGAAAGTGAACATGAAGATCAAATTAAGTGTAACATTGGCAGCATTTTGCTAAGAAACATCATACAACACAAACTGAGAACGAGAATTTTAAGGATCGAGTATTAGAATCATTTGTATTTCCTTTGTAGAATATGTTTCATTCAGTATAACCAACAGGTTGCAAGGCGACAGGTATTCCACAACTACCATTCTTTTTGCGGGGAATCAAATTGATATACTAGTTACATCATTTTGAAAGAATGCTACACATCGCCAGCTTTCAAGTTGCTGCTAAAACTCAGGTCTGAGTAAGAACACCTATGAAGAACTCCCTTGTGTCTTCTAATCCACATCCTCGGTCACATGACCATGGAGGATCTAAAAAATCTGCAAACGTGCTCCTTTCACGATTCCAACCAATTATTACCAGCCAACGCCACAGGTTGATCTATTTATTTCCCTATGACATTCTGGACACATACACCTGTGAGAAACAAACAAATCTTCTTCATCACCTGATTGCATCTGAATTTCCAGCCACCATCATCTCAAGCTCCTCTACAGAGCTACCCTCCTCGTCCACGAAATCCAAGTTGGATGACCGGCAAGTGAAGTAGAACACTACGCTCATCATTGAATCAATCAGCATCACGAATGAGTACATGAGGACAAGCAATGGCCCCTCCCAGAGTCGCGAGTACCCATCGCCATAGCTCAGTGTCTTCACCCTGTGCTCAAACAGCCCCTCAACGAAAGCCAGGCCAATGGTGGATCCAAGAAAGATGAGCAGTCCGACATGGGTTTGCCCGCGCATCAGCTCCACTGACCGGCGCAGTGCACTGATGCCGGACACGTCCTCAAGAACGGCAATAACACCGCCGAGGTTGCACACGATGATGGTATGCGCGTACACCACGGAGTAGGCAAGAACTGTAAAGAGGCCGGCGAGGACAACAATGTCCGGCGGGTAGAGCATGTACTTGAGCGTGGAGCAGGCGGCGACGAGGAAAGCGAGGGAGGCGACGAGGCCGGCGGCAACGGCCGCGCACCCGAGCGCGTACGTGGCGGCGAGGCGCGGCCACGCGCGGCGCGCGAGGAGGGTGAGGTCACCCGCGGCGAGGGGCTTCCCGGCGTACACCGCGGCAACGGTGTACGCCACGGCCGCGCGGGCGGCGAGGAGTAGCGTGAGGAGCGCCGGGAGCGACACGACGGCGGACACGAGCGTGGCGGCCAGGTGGTGCGCGAGCTGCCTGACGAAATGCGTGAGCGGGAGCCCCGAGGACGCGGCGGCGACGAGGAGCCTCCGCGCGAGCGGCAGCACGACGGACCCGTCCAGCGCCGCCGCCGACAGGAGGAGGCACCCGGACGCCGGGCAGAGCAGCAGGAACAGGACGGACGCGAACGCGTGCGGGTCCGCGCGCAGCACGCGCACCGTCTCCCGAAGGATCTCCATCGCGTTCATCGGCGGCAGACGCACCGATCCTCCCCCGCCCCGCGGGTGCGCCATCCTCCTCTCCTCGTCGCACTTCTCGCGTGGATTCGAGTCGCGGCCTCGCCTCCGCGGGACCAAGAACACGCAGCCGCCCAACCGACCAGATTCAAGAAAGTAGCCCAGAGGCACGAAGCTCGCGCCGAATGCGGTGCCCCAGCGACGTCGACTGTGAGCCGAGGTGGGGGTGGTGGGATCTCGAGGGGTGGGAATGGCGTGCGAGGAGAAGTTTCTTTAGAGCAGAGATCGAGGGAGGCTTTTGTGATGGGAGACGACGAGGAGAGCGCGCTCGTCTGCTGGGTGACTCTACCGACAGTTTACTGGAGAGCATGACATGTGGGTCCACGCAGGGGAGGTAGTTTTTTTGGCGGCTGACACATGGGCCTGAAGTTCTATGCACAGCGCAGTGAAGCTTCCGCGCATATCTGCTGCCTATGGTTGCCGTACGCACTGGTTCATTGTAAATTTTATAAATATAGATAGATTACTAAAAGTAGAGTGAAATGTTCAAAATATAGAGGATATACTGAAAGTATAGAGAGATGGAGTAAGTTTTAGAAAAAATCGTTGTGGATGGTCTGAGTATGACGGGTTACTCTAACTTCTGCGGTTTATCCACTTCGCTTGTTTCAACTCTGCGGGCAGGAAGAGGTGGACGTTGGGGATTACCTGAAATTTTAAAAATTGAGTTTTTAGAATTGCTACCCGAAATTGTACTCAAATTCTCGGGTACCCGAAAATTCGGATTTCAGGTATCCAGTATTACTTGAAATTGGGAGGCGTCGCTTGTAGATTACTCTGATGGTGTATCTCGTATTACCGATGTTGTATGAGAATTGTGTGTTGGCGTTGAGCTAAAAATTGGACTCGTGTTTAGGAATCGTGTAGTCGGTTTCTTATCACCAGTCCGACTTTGTTATGTGAACTTTTGTACTTTGGTCTCTTAAATGGAATGGAAGTGGATGTGTTCTGTTTCAAAAAAAAAAAAGATCGGTCAGATGTGAAGAAAGAGTTGCCTAGTTTAAGCTATATTGTTATGAGTCGGACTACTATGAACCTGTGTTACTGATGGAATAGCAAATGTTATCTATGGATCTTTGTTACTGTTGAGAAACATGTGTGAACAGATGATGTCGGCGGTTGCTCCTTCACCGAACAGGCGCGACGACGGCAGCGGTTTTCTCCCCCTCGTGTCCATTCAACATGTATATAAGAATGACAAAAGGTTAATGAAATTCATTCAGAAGTTACAATTGTCTCAAACATTGTCTACATTCTACTTTTAGTCATAACACGTTATCAGACACTAAGTTCTACCAGGCGAGTTCACAGGCATAGCAAGAACAGAGGAAGAATTAGACAAGGGTAAATGGCAAAGAACAAACACATTACCGAGTTTCTAATCCAACATCTTCGGGAAATGCTAGACTGCCTTGGATCATCCAGCGGCAGTCGTCGCAATCGTCGGCGACGGTTCTCCACAAGGCGCAGGCACAACAGAGAAGGCCATAGGCCTACTCATGAACAACAGCAACAAAGAAAGGGCCATCGCCACCGGCGCCACAGACGGAGAAACCGTCGACAACCCGGCCAGAATCACAATCAAGACCGGCTTCGCCGTGAAGAATCAGAGGCCGGGAAGAATAATTCACAGGGCCAAATCCCTAACCCTAGGGTTAGGGTTGACGAACGCCCAAGACCCTCATCCCCAAATCCATCGGCATATATGCCGATGGAACCCTCAGATCCGGCGGATTCACCATGGAATCGCCGGAGGTTGCCGTGCGCCATCCAAGGCGCGGGCCCTTGCTCGTACCCGGTTGCGCATCAACAACTGATCTTTTCATCATCGGGAAGGGAAGAGGGAGAAGGAGAAGAGGGACAAGAGGAAGAAACCGACCGTGTCGGTAAAGAGTATGTCACCACCGTTGAACAAGATGGTGACACACTCGTGGTGGCCGTCGCCGCCGGAGACGACCAACCGATCGAATCCGACTCGGTGCCCGAGTCCCTACCACCGCGCCCATACAAGCAAACTGCAAGGATCCGAATCGGGCCACTAGGACGCCCTACCGGACCCCTAGCACCAAGAACAAGTGCAAAAGAAGATGAACAAAGGGTAGAGGTTACCGGATCCGGCGACGAACCGACGGAGCAACCGTCAAACCCTTCGGATTCAACCGCAACAAGCGAAGAGCCGCCACTCTGGAGCCCCAACGGGGGCCGAATCCTCAAGCGCTTCGCCCACCTAGCAAAACCGAGCACCTCGGGCCGACGCCCGGGGGCTTGGTCTTTCTCCCGTCGGTCTTAGTGACCATGAGACGGGGGGAGGGGGTGGGGGATGCGGAGGAGGATGGAAGTGCGGTGCCGCCGGCGTCGCATGACCGAAGCGTCGAGCGACCGAGGAAGCGGAGCGACCGAGGAGGCGGAAGGTCCGAAGACCCGAGAAGCTGCGGCGCAAGGAGGTGGACTGGGGTGTCGGCAACCCTATCCACCCCTCCCCCCCACTCTATACCGGTTGGGCCGGCTGGGTCGGCTGGGCGGGCCAGGCCATGTGGCCGGCTGGGCCGGAGGCTGAAAACAGTCAAGCGGGCCAGGCCAAAAGGCCAAATGGGCCAAAAGAAAAAAAAACAGCCCAACTGGACTGTTGTGGTATATATGTACAGTTTTTATTTGCTTTTAGTGTGTATTTAGCATTTAAATTCTGTAAATTTCTGTTTAGTATTGTAAAATGTATAATTATGGTATTGTAATTGTACTTAGTCATTTTCCATTATGTGTGAAATTGAATATATGGTTATTCAATGATGTATTAACCATAATTTTTTGTGAGGCATGAAATTATGATTATTTCTTGCAAAATTCATCAAACTCATGGAGTTTAAATAGATGAATTACACATAAAATGATAAACTCATGGAGTTTATTTTACAACAACCATAATTATAAAACTAAACATGAAATTATAGATTTCATTTGATGTGAAATCAGAAATAACAACACATGATGTTGTATGAGTGTTAGTCACTCAAATATCACAAAATCACTAATATACTTGTGTATGTCACAATATAACCTTGATTCTAATAAATCTTGGTTGAATATTGTAGGATAAATGGCTCGTGAATTTGAAGAGCTTGCTCTAGATGGGCATAACTATCCTACATGGGCGATGGACATCAAGATAAGCTTGAATTTTAGAGGGATTTCTGATACATTACTTCCACCAGAAGAAAGACAACAACAGTTGCCTAACACCTATATATACAATGCTTTGTATATATTAAGGAATCACATACACCCTGACTTGAAGGCAGAGTATGTGCTGGAGGAAGAACCAAGTGTTCTTTGGAGTGCTTTACAAAATAGATATGAACAGCAAAAGGCAGTAATCCTACCTGAGGCTAACCATGATTGGATACAATTACGCCTACAGGATTTCAAATCTGTTGGGGATTACAATCATGTTGTTCATAAAATTTGTGCTAAACTACGGTTTTGTGAGAAGGAACCAACTGATGAGGAGAAGATTGAGAAAACTCTCACCACTATGCTCCCATCAGACAGGGTCTTAAAGCACCTATACCGTTCTAGAAATTACCAACGTTACTCAGAACTCATACAAGACCTTCTACAAGCAGAGAAGCATGATGAACTCACTATGAGAAATCATCACCAACGTCCTGTTGGTGCCGCTCCACTGCCTGAGGTCAACTATGGTTCAAAGGATAAAAAAAAGAAAGATGATTTTAAATCATCTAAAAATGTTGGTAAATTTAAGAAAAGTAAGAAAAATAAGCACAAGAAAAACAAACCCAAAGGACAGAAAAAAGGGAAAGGAAAGAAACCATACAAGTGCTACAGGTGTGGTGGTCCTAATCATATTGCAAAGAAATGCAAGACTCTCCAACACTTGGTTGATTTATATCAGAAATCCATCAAAGAAGAAGAAAAAGCTAAAGGATCATATGAAGCACACTTTAATGATACATCTGATGAGGCTACTACTTCGGGAAAGGACCCCGATGAAGAAATTAAGCCAAGTCCATCAAAGGATGATGACATTGACGACGAAGAAATGCTCGTTGAATATAACAACGATGTCTATGGAGATCAAGAGTAGCTCCATTTGTCTTACTAGATTTTCGTTAATCTAGCGTCTATGTAAATATTAGTGATAATATAGATTGTGATATGTATTGTATATATAGTATGTACTATACTATGTAAATAGATATACCTATGTATATATGTGTTATATACTAAATAAAGTTGTTATTTTGTATAGATCCTTGAAGTCAATCCAATGGAACAAGAAATGTGTCTTGTGGATAGTGGCACAACAAACACTATACTTAGAGAGACAAAGTATTTTCAAACTCTTACAAAGAGGACTGGGAATATTTTGACCATTGCAGGACATGATACAAATATAGTAGGCTCTGGACGTGCTACTATAGTCCTTCCAATGGGTACACAAGTAACAATCGAGAATGCATTGTTGTATCCCGATTCTACTCGTACATTGCTAAGTTATAGAGATATAAAAATGAATGGGTTACATGTGAATACCCATGAAGAAAATAATGAGGAGTTTCTCCACATTATTAATAAAAATGGTGATAGCTATGATATTCTAGAAAGAATGCCATGCTTACCATCTGGATTGTATTATACATACATACGACATGTACCACATGTTTCATACAAGGTAATCTTCCAAGATGTAGATGCATTCAAAACCTGGCATGAAAGACTTGGACATCCGGGTGTTGGAATGATGAGGAAGATTATTGGTAATAGTTATGGTCATAATTTAAAGACAGCCAAAATGCCTAAATCTTCAGATTTTGTATGCACAGCATGTGCAACTGGAAAATTAATCTTAAAACCATCACCTCTTAAGATTAAAGTTGAACCACTTAATTCCTTGAAAGAATTCAAGGAGATATTTGTGGACCTATAAGACCCTTATCGGGACCATTCAGGTACTTTATGGTTTTAATAGACACATCTACTAGATGGTCACATGTGTGTCTTTTGTCCACACGAAATCATGCATTTGCTAAATTTATGACTCAAGTCATAAGATTAAAGGCAAATTATCCTGAAATAGATTGAAATCTGTAAGATTAGATAATGCTGCAGAATTTACTTCAAAAGCCTTCAATGATTATTGTATGGCTCAAAGAATTGAAGTGCAGCATTCAGTACCATATGTACATACTCAAAATGGTTTGGCTGAATCACTTATTAAGAGAATTAAGTTGATTGCAAGACCATTATTACATAACTGTAATTTACCTATTACATGTTGGGGTCATGCAGTTTTACATGCTGCAGACTTGATACAATTGCGACGAACTGCATATCATAGTGTTTCCCCACTACAGTTAGTACGTGGTAATGCTCCGAGTATTTCCCATCTGCGGAAATTTGGGTGCGCAGTATATGCACCAATTTCACCACCGCAGCGTACACAAATGGGTCCTCATAGAAAGATGGGTATTTATGTGGGATATCATTCTCCCTCAATTATAAAATACCTAGAACCCATGACTGGTGATTTATTCACAGCAAGATACGCTAACTGTATATTTAATGAGGATCATTTCCCGGCATTAGGGGGAGAATTTCAGAATAGTTTAGAATGCCAGGAAATAAATTGGGATGATAAATCCATAATATCCTCAGATCCACGTACACAAGAGACTGAACTACAGGTTCAGTGAATAATAAATTTGTAGAATGCTGCAAATAATTTGCCAGATGCATTCACAGATTATAGTGGAGTTATGAAATCTTGGAATCCCGCGTTAAATGCACCTGAACGAGTGGAGGTACCAAAGAAAACCACTCTGACTCCTTCTACACGGAAGAGGGGGAGGGTAGAACCTAAAAAGAAAATTGCTAAAGAAAAGCAACCAAGAAAAGAGAAACCAAAAGCTCCAAGAAAACCTAGGAATGTGAGAAAACCAAGAGGTAAACAACCTCAAGTGAATGTGAATGATCCACAGTCTAGTTCTCAAGCGCGCAATATAAATGAGATTAGAGGATCGGAAAATCCCGACAATCTCGTATTGGGAAATCATGAGATGTCAAAAGGGATGGAAGAGATTTCCATTAATTATACTAGTTCAGGGGAAGTTTATAATCGTAGTACCACAATTGCAGACCTATGCTTCTCAACAATCATTGCTGAAAATTTCCAAGATGATCCAGAACCTAAGTCCATAGCAGAGTGTAAGACACGCTCAGACTGGAACAAATGGAAAGAGGCAATTGAAGTTGAGCTTAACTCGCTTAAGAAGAGAAGGGTATTTACTAAAGTAATACCTACACCTCTAAGAACCTTTCCTATAGGATTCAAGTGGGTTTTCGTTCGAAAAAGAAACGAAAAATAATGAGGTGGTAAGATATAAAGCGAGGCTGGTTGCACAGGGTTTTACGCAGAGACCTGGAATTGATTTTAATAAAACTTACTCCCCAGTAATGAATGGAATAACATTTAGATATTTAATATCTCTGGCAATACAAAAGCATCTATCAATGCAGTTGATGGATGTCGTGGCCGCGTATTTATACGGGTCATTAGATTCGGATATATACATGAAAGTTCCAGATGGAATTTCTGTGCCGAATAGAAATATAAATCGCAATATGTATTGTGTTAAACTTGTTAAATCCTTGTATGGATTAAAACAATCAGGAAGAATGTGGTATAACAGACTAAAGGAATTCCTTATAAAAAGAGGATATTCAAATAATGATGATTGTCCATGCGTGTTCATAAGAAAATCCAATACTGGTTTTTGTATAATATCAGTATATGTGGATGACCTAAATATCATTGGTCATGAAAAGGATATAAATGAAGCACGTAATCATCTTAAGAAAGAGTTCGAAATGAAAGATTTGGGTAAAACCAAATTCTGTTTAGGACTACAGATAGAACATCTGCAGAAGGGTATCCTTCTGCATCAGTCTGCTTATGTCAAGAAAGTATTGGAAAGATTCAATATGGACAAAGCATACCCCCAAAGAACTCCAATGATAGTTCGTGCCTTAGAAAAGGATAAAGATCCATTTAGGCCGAAACAAGAAGATGAAGTAGTATTTGGAGCAGAATACCCATACCTTAGTGCCATTGGTGCATTAATGTATCTAGCAAACAATACAAGACCCGACATTGCGTTTGCAGTAAATTGTCTTGCTAGACACAGTTCAGCACCAACTATGCGTCATTGGAAAGGAGTTAAAAATATCATGAGATATTTAAATGGCACAATAGATCTTGGTTTATTCTACCAAAGAAGACAAGAATCTGATTTAGTCGGATATACCGATGCAGAATATTTATCTGATCCACATAATGGTAGATCACAAACGGGTTTTGTGTTTTTACACAATGGGACTGCTATATCATGAAAGTCATCAAAACAGACTTTAATAGCTACGTCCACAAATCATTCAGAAATAATAGCACTATACGAAGCATCAAGAGAATGTGCATGGTTACGAAGAGTGATTAACCACATAAAAACTTCATGTGGTATAGGTGAAATGAAGTCACCTACGATTATCTATGAAGATAATGCAGCTTGTGTTGCTCAGATGCAAACAGGATACATAAAGACTAATTACACGAAACATATCTCTCCAAAATTGTTTTATCCATATGAGTTACAACAACATGGAGAAATATGTGTAACCCAAACGAAGTCTTGCGATAATCTTGCAGATTTATTCACAAAGTCATTACCACTAGCCATATTTGACAAATGTATCAAAGGCATTGGAATGAGAAGACATAGAGATTTGCAGGGTTCAGGGGGAGAACCTCTGTAAAGTATCCTAATTAAAGGCATCACATTGTACTTTTTTTTCCCTTTATGAGTTTTTATAGAATTTCTCATTGAAAGGTTTTTAACGAGGCAATGTGCACACAAGATTATGTCTGTCTCTCGATTTTTCCCACTGGATTTTTGAAGGAGACATATAGACATGTAAATATAAGATAACTAAATAATAGATGAGCATCAACTGTCCAAGGGGGAGTGTTGAGAAACATGTGTGAACAGATGATGCCAGCGGTTGCTCCTTCACCAAACAGGCGCGACGACGGCAGCGGTTCCCTTATAGGTGTCCAATGGGCCGTGCCGGGCCGGCCCGACCCGAGCCCGGCCGGGCTCGGGCCTTAGAAATCTTGGCCCGGCACGGCCCGGAAAAAAATCGGGCCGTGCCGGGCCGGCCCGCGGGCCGAAGGTTGAGGCCCGGGCACGACCCGAGTCCAATTTAGGCGTGCCGGGCCGTGCCGGGCCATAAACGGGTCGTGCCGGGCCGGCCCGGCCCGCAACCGGTTTAAGTTAAAAATATACTAAAAAATGCGAAAAAATCAAAATTCAGGCCTAAACGGGCCGTGCCGTGCCGGGCCAGCCCACGTGCCGGGCCGTGCCGTGCCGGACAGCTATAGGTTCCCTCCCCCTCGTGTCCATTCAACATGTATATAAGAATGACAAAAGGTTAATAAAATTCATTCAGAAGTTACAATTGTCTCAAACATTGTCTACATTCTACTTTTAGTCATAACAGTTACCTTTGAGTATAGTTTGTTACCTATGGAGTGGTGTTATGGACTTCTGTTACCTTTGAGTATAGTTTGTTACCTATGGAGTGGTGTTACCCATCCAATATCCCACGTTACTTACGGACTCGTGTTATCTATGGAATAGCAAATGTTATCTATGGACTTGTGTTACTGATGGAATAGCAAATGTTACCTATGAACCTTTGTTACCTTTCAATATAGTTTGTTATCTATAGAGTGATGTTGCCCGTGGCGCGGCAACCGGTCACCATGATGATCGACGCCGCCATGTTCCAGTTCTACAAGGGCGGCGTGCTCTCGAGCCCCTGCGACGCCCGGACCAACCATGTCGTCACGGTGGTCAGGTACGACACCGACCCCCAAGGCAGCAAGTACTGGATCGTCAAGAACTCATGGGGCGAGAAGGGGTACGTGCGGATGGAGCGGCGCGTCATGGCCAAGGAAGGCATGTGCGCCATCGCCACCATGCCGCACTACCCAGTGAACAATGATGTGAGCTTTATCAAACGAGGAAGATGCATGTGTTGCTGATGTCATATCTCAGTGTAATGTAAGTTGTGTGTATAGGTGGTCAGATGGACTGGCACGAAAGCTGCAAAAAAAGCACGGTCTGAAAAAATCGGGCTCAGAGCGACCCAAAGCCCGGGCCTTGACCTTCGGCTCATCGGGCTGGCCCGGCCTGACCCAACCCGTTTAAGCCTGAATGATGATTTTTTTTCATTTTTTTGCTGAATTTTTAACTTAAACGAGCCACGTGCCAAACCGGCCCGACACACATAAAATGAACTCGGACCGTGCCCCAGGAACGGCCAGAATTTTTTCCGAGCCGTGCCAGGCTGAAGCTTTCAAGGCCCGAGCCCAGCCGGGCTCGGCCCGGCACGGCCCGTTTAAAACTTGTGTGTCGTTGTCAGAATAATGTCTCTAAATTAAGCCATTCAACAAAACGGTTTCTTTAGTTATCAGTTGAAGCCATGTTACTGTCATATAAAAAGATATCATCTTCGGATAACTGTGGTACATTTTACAACTTTTCAACAGCACCAGCCCTTGCACTTGCTGAGAGAAACCAAATTCTACCACGTATTCCTCGGTGCTAACTCTTTCTCCGGTGGCAGCTGGAGCAGTTCGCGAATGCCTTCGCATACCTGCATGTGGAATTGTCGACAGTAAGCAGTTGGGGAGGGTATGATCTGATACTATTCATCTATTATCTACCGCTTAAATTGAACTCATAGTACATCCTACCTTGCACTATCATCTATAACCTAATGCATAAATGGAACCCCTAGTCCATCTACCTTACGCTAACATTTGTAATCTACTAAAGAAATGGAACGCCTAGTTAATCTGACACTTACCAACTTGATCTGTGCCTTGATGCTTGCTATGAGATGTGTGTATTCATCTATCTGCCTGCAAATATCAATTTTCCAACGGCAACATGTCAAAATGTTGCAAGAAGGACATCAGTTTAACACAAGGGGAGCATTTAAGCACAAAAGTGTTTTTAGAGATAAAACATATTCACCAATGAATAAGGTGATTAACATCCCAGATTTGAAAATTAAGACAAATAGTGCAAGTATGATTGATCACTTCAGACGACTCACTGATCTTCAGTTTTCATTATGTTTTTCTAGTTAAAGATGCCTTCTACCAATTAACAAGATATAGGTAACCAGACAAGCCTGCAACTATATCCTTCTAGAAATTGTTGCCAACAAAACTAATGTTAAACAAACCAAGAAACCAACAGCAAAGGCAAAAATTGGACGATATGTTACCTAGCCAATCTAGCTTCTCTTACAGATATAAACTGCAAAGCTTCTTGCCAAGTAAACTCCACATGGAAACCCAGACCAATATCCACAAAAATATGCCGCGTATCAGGCCTGCAGAAAACACCAAATCGTAAGGAAAAAACATTGGGCCTCACAGATTATGAGGTCATGCGTAGACATGCAGAGACACGGTATCACACAAGTATTCTGAAGCTAAATTAACATCTTGTGGAATGATGACAGTTATGACCGAAATGAAATATAGTAATAAATGAACATAGTCATGATACTCCTTAGCCAGCATCTATAGCTCTCCTCCATACTCCTCTTCACAAGCCGATATCAAATTAAGCAAGAGTGAGTACTTACGTAATCAGAAAGCCACACGAGATCAAAATAAGGTAAGATGAACTCTATTAACAGTAGTTATGCAAGAATAATGCTAACGGTGTGAACTTAAAGTGCAATTAGTTATGATTCAAGTATCATCATTATACTTGAGCATCACCTTCATCACAATATATCCTCCACCTCCACAACCATATCCATCACATCTCAACATACCTTTACATCGCAGATGTTATCTTCTTGCAGTCTTCTATGACCATTGACCTAGTCATGGACCAACTTTAATTTTCAAAAAAAAAAGGACCTACTTAGCTAGCCGTGTTGCACATCAAACTGCCTCTCATATAGTCATATCTAAATAGCCAGACATCCTTTCTAGAACAGGGCAGTCAACCCTTAGGCATTACTTCTATTTTCCGATTGGAAAAGGAAGAAGGCTATCAACCACTCATGTTTAGCATACAAGCACCTCTACGAAAAAGCTCACACAATTGCAAGTCAATGTAAATATGTTACAGACTGTCTGGGTTGGTTGAGAAAAACGTTATGGGGAACAGGGGATTACACAACGGCCTGCATGTAGACCTCCGAGCCGAGATTAACCATGGACCGCATGCTGGTGACGCCATTCTTCTCCAGATTTTCGATGTTCCTCTTCAAATCCAAGCTGCCAACATTCAGTAAATCTCAATCAGCATGAAGACCGGAGGGTGAAAGAGGAGAGGGCGATGGTGACTTACAAAGTCTTCTGCTGCTGGAACACCTTGTCGCGCTGGGCGACGGCGTTGGCGAGGTCGGGCTTCAGCCGCCGGTCCACGAACTCCTCGTACTTCCGCACCTTCTCCTGCCTCGGGTCCGCCGCGGCCATGGCCCTCGGTGTCTGCCCCGGACAAGTACGACTCGCCGGCAGCGGAGTACTAGAGGTTGCTGTTCGGACTGCTGGTGCGTCCGCGCCTACGCTTTTGTGGTTTTTCCTCTGTAGGGAGAGTGGAAACCTCCGTCCGGCGCCGGCGCGGCGAGGCGAGTAGAGGAGCGGCGAGGGCGTACCACCAGACGTCGGGCGGCGAGTGAGCAGAGCAGTCGACGGCCGCGGCGAGCGAGGGTTTGTTCCCGTAACGGACTGGACCGAGTTGGGATAGTTAAGGAGGCAGCCTGCATGGTGAGCCCCCTTGGGCTCCGTATGGCCCAGTCATATTTTTTGAGGAATGTGGCTCAGTGGGAGATGAATTTATTTTTTTGAAAACGCTTTTTCAAATAGATTTTTTTTAAAAAAACGCTGTGGGAGATGAATTTACAGTGCTGAACTTTATGTGTATTAACTGATATAAGAGAAAAATAGAGTTAAAACTAACTGACGGACCATGTTCAGACGTCAGACCAGACAGAGCTACGGACCAGATTGGGGCGACCAGAGCTGGAACGAGAAACCAGAAACAGTCGTGCCATGAAACTTTGCTCACCGCAGCAGCGGCTCATGCCCACTCGGTGACACCCTTCCAGAAAACCATGTTGCTAGTCAGCCTAATGGCAAAGTTTTGCACCTCCCTGTAGCAGTGCAAACTGTGTAATATGCCAACGACTAGTCGCAGAAACATTAAACACTGTACATAAAATCGTGCATCAGTGCTGTAGGAACTGACAAGAACCGAAGGATCTCATATCTAACAAATGTACAGCACAAAAATCTATCATCAAAAGAGAGTGGTTCTCAAACCGGTTTACCATAGTCATCATCATCCAGCAAAGAGGTAACACGGTGCCAGCTTACCACTATCTATCCGTATTACCTCCTTAACGATCAAGAATGGTGTAACAAAAAACTGTGCAATAGTATGAGGTGTCTACGCAAACTACTGGCCTTAATGTAGCAAGATTCACACAACTCCTTTTCCTCTATTTTTGGACAGGATATAGAATCAACGGACAACAATATAAACGAACTTCTTATGACGGTCTACTTCTGTACAGGCGATTTGGCTTGCTTTCTGGGGACGATTAGCAGCAAAGGGGAATCACACCGGTACCCGCCTTCCTCTGAACCTAGTGATCAGCTGCGAAATTCGAACAGGCAGGAAATAAGAAGAATGCACGGGGAACGAACGAGACTCAGTTGACGGTTTTATGAGTTTTAAATGATGGTCATACCGAAGTCACAAAAGGATGGTGGAATATCCAACCAAAGGCGGGGCTCTTTTGCAGGTATACAGCAGCAGTTGGCCAGAAGCCGCTGCAAAGAAAAACAGCGGCAGTCAGATACATCACCCAAATATCTCTGTTCCTTAACACTCGAAGAAAACTGACGGATGATCTTTTTTAACAGGAACAACACTAGAAAATTATATAAACCTGAAGAGTGAGATGAAGCCATATGACTCTACCATCATGCCTAAGGCAGGCCATCCAATGAGGACCAGGAGAAAACCAAACCCGAAAGATATTGAACCCTGCGCAATTGATAATCAAGTATACTTGTTAGATAAGAATGCGATGGCTGAATCGGCTTGAGTTTTGAAGTGATATACCCTGTGATTCTTAGGCTTGGTGAAGAATTGCACAGTTGACTTCAGCCCAATGGTCACTAAGACACCAGAGACGAAGAGAATCTTACATAATAAACAGCACTATATTAGCAAACAGGAGGTACAGTGAAGAATGAATCGGTCAAGAGGACGTATCATTCTTACATTCCCCATTGCCAGGAACCCCTTGTCAAACAGCATAAGTATCCCAAGAAGTGAGAAGAAAACTCCAAATCCAGTCAAGCCCAGCCCAATCTCTGTTGGAGAAAAATAATAAACAGTTCAGCAAAAATTGATGCAGATGTACTGTACATCACAAATTTACAACATAAGTACAATACAAGTAGCTGATATGTCGCAATGAAGTTCAATAAGGAAGCAATTTTACTTAACATAACGTGATGTCATTAGGCATGTCTAACGGTATTGGATCCTTCCTGATGAGAAACTATGTGCCATATTTGCTGAAATACTCTCAAATCTCTCATCACTCTATGACCAAAACATCAGCAAGCATAGCCAAAACTCCAACTCTGAATGTATGTCAAATTGGTAGAGGGTTACCTCATTTTCTGTACATGACATGCAGATGCAACATTTAAACAGAACTACAAGACTAGGAGATCCAGTGTTGCAAGTTTACTGAAACATATCATGCAATGGCTGTAGGCACGCTTAGCAATTAATGGATGGTTCCTTCTGATCAGAGACAGAAGCTATGCGCATGTTGAAATTCTTATTCTGAATGTATGACATATCTAAGACAATACGAGATGACAGTGTGCAAAGACCGCGAGGCAAAATGTTAGATTACAAGAGCATAGTTCTGTAAGAAAAATTAACGGACCATCTAAAAACTACATGAACGCAGGCAGACAAAGCCTACTGCAGAATATCAGTTAATCTGGGCGAGGAGCCTGCACCCTCAACGAAATGAATACAGGTTGATTGAACACATTGATGCAACGGATTCTGAAGCAGTACTAACGAAAGCGAACAATGCTTTGTGATCTGGATGTGAGGCAACCATCCCAATCTCCCACCAAACGATTCACAAACCGCGCCAAATCAAACCGTGAAGAAGAAATCGCGACCTGATCCTCCACCGCACCAACCATAAACCGTGCGTTAAAGCAAAGCGACCGCACAGCGGCGTTGCCCACCGAACGACCCGTGAACCACGCGAAAAGGAGAAGCAAACGCGCGCGGCGCGAGCCCGATCACCTCACTCACACACACACGGTACCAAACGGCAGGCCACAAGTCGCGACGCGAGCATAAGGCGAGGGGAGGGGTTAGAGTAGTTGGGACAGGAGGAAGGTTGGAGTCGCGTACTCTTGCGGTCACTCATCTCGAAGGAAACCATCGCGCCGACGAAGACAACCCGCAGCGAACCGCGAGCGAGCACCACCTGCAACAGCGGAGAATGGAATGGAGATGGAGTTAGGAGAAGAACCCGGCCGCGCGAGGAGGGTTGAGTGGGTTCGCGATAGATCGGAGGGAGCGCACGCACGCACCTCTTGTCTTTGCCGGGAACCACGGATTCCGAGCGGATGGAGAGACGAGCGGGTGGGGCTGGAGCGCGCTTGCTTGCTCTGTTGCGCACGAGAGAGGCGGACGGGTGGAACGGAACTGCCTTTTGATGAGGACTGGCGTGGCGAATGATCTCGCTCGTTGCCCGTGCGTCTTTATTGGCCTGCTGCGTCGGTTTTGTTGGCGCGGACGACGCCGAGCTTCGATCGGTCGGGCGAGCCTGCGTCCGGACCCAAAACCAACGGTTCGGCGTTGTTGTGTTCTCGTGGCGCGGGATGACGCCGCGCTATGATGGTATCTTCCGAGACGACTGGCTGGCTGGCTGGCTCCATGCCTTGCCGCTGAAGGAAAACACCGGACGAAATGAAACGGATTTCTTAGGCATGGGGGTGATGATAACACCTGGCAAATAGTCTCCTCACACGTGGACACTTTATCGACGCGGCGTGATCTTCAGCTGCCAATCGTTCCAAGGCAAGAGCAAAAGACCAAACGTGACGCGGTTACAGATTTCAAGCAATGCTGAAACTTTAGATGTTTCAACAACTTCCACAACACTTTGCCGTTTCTTTTTCTTCTGTACTTTTACCATTCAGTTGCTCTTCATAAATACGTATGACATTACACCAGGAATGCAGGAACATTAACAAGAAACAGACTAGCTCCCTCTATTCATACATGACATTTCTTGGTCATTATTTTTTTTCGTGGGATGGCATATACTTATTTTGATGCATGGAAAGTCCATGATTTGGAATCAGCAAAAACATAGTTCAAAAAGCTGAAAAGTGGATCTAGTATTCTAGTTACATGCATTTTCAATTTTTTTCCATCCAGCAACACATGATCAACAAGAACTCCATCTTCACTTCATATATTCAATCATAAAGAGGTAAATATGTACTCTGAAATAGGTAGAAAAATCAGAGGGGGGGCTCCCCACTGATCAGTAAGAAAATGTACTCTGAATCAATGGATACCTATACCAGTATATTTGAACAACAGACCGAAGTAAAATATGTATAAATGTAGATTGTGGCGAGATCTGTATAACTGAAGTTTTGTAGTCGGTATTTCACAAAGTACTCTGAAAATGGGATCCTTCATATAGAATCTAAAATCACATTGCACCTTCAAACCTTCAATTATAGAGATGTGACTATCAACATGTCCTTGCAAGTTGGTACTTATTTATTGAAATATTGACTACTATAGAGTGCTATCTAGGCCTTAGAACATTTAGTACTCCTAGACTTCTAATCCCACAAACACCATGTCCATGTTACTACAGATTATAAATTTGAATCGTGCCCATGCACAACATCCAACCTATATATATGAATAATTAACCAAACCTGCATCTGCATTGTTCATGAAGATGAACAACTTTTAATCACAATAACTAACAAAGTTCAAGTATATTCCCTACAGAGACATGTTAAAAACGAACAGGAACAGACTAAACAATATGCATTATTAACCGATGAACAACCAGAAGAGCTGAACATCTGAGCTGATGCAAACATGCATGCACAACATAAGCATATGCAATGGTAAAGTCGCACAGTTCATAACCGGTATTATAGCAGAGTACCAGGTTCACCAAACAAACATCAGTTCCTCTTCTCACGCGCATCTCTAACAGACCATAGATACTACTGTACTAGCCATAGACGCAGGAAACCACTAATAAGTTTCCAACGAAATGCCAATATCAGCAATTCTCGGTGGATCAAAGCGCGGACCGTCGCCTTACTCCTCGGGAGCTGCAGGCTCCGCGGTCGGCGGAGAAGTCGCGGACGAAGCGTTACCCTCCTCCTTCACGGTCGCCTCAGCAGGCGCTGGCGGCGCGGCGGCGGCGGCCCGGGACTTGGCGAGCTCGAGGAGGCGGCGGCTGACCTCCTTGGAATACGCCTGGAGGACCTCGATCCCCTCCTCGACGGAGGCCGGGGACGCGGCGGCGGCGGCGGCGGCGGACTCGGACGCGGCGGCGAAGGCCTCCGCCTCGACGGCGGCGGCGGCCCGCTCGGCCTCGGGCTCCGGTACGGCGCCGTAGCGCTGGGAGAGGACGCTGGGCGCCGCCATCGTCTGCACGAGGCGGCGCACGACGGCGTCGCGCGTGCGCTGCGACGGCGGCCAGATGCTGAGCGACGGGAGCAGCTCCTCCGCGGTCTTCGCTGCCGCGGCCGGCGGAGGGGCGTCGGCGGATCCCTCGGCAGGCGCGGGCTCGGCGGGCTCGGCGGCGGTAATGGGAGCGTCCTCTGCCATGACGGGGAAAAAAACCAAAAACCTAGAGAAAGGGGAAGAGATCTGTGGCCTGGTGCCTGGGGCGGGGGAGTGAGGTGGAAGGGAAATACAGGAGTGATGGGCTCAGGTCAGGCGGGTTGGAGACTTGTCCGTCTTGTCGCTGGCTGGGTTTGATTTGGTTCGGTGCGGTTTCTGGAAAACTCAGCAGGTGAGCACGCGGTGCGCACGAGTTATGGGTTCCAATCTGGCAGGTTGTGGGCTGAGAGCCCATCTCATTCTGGGTTAGCAGCCCAGTTAAGAACTCGGTCCGGTTTACTCTACGTTTTTATTTTCATTTCTCGGTCTCTGTTTCGTTGTAATCACGAGAGCGCATGCAATGATGCAACACAGGTCCCCAATATGCAAATCACTGAACTGACAGAACTGTGGGGATCTAAAGGTTGCTATTAAAGCCCTGTAAGTGCTAAGCCTTCAATCAGAAGCAAAAAGAGGCCTGAAATACCCTCAATCCAGTTTAGGAAAAACGAAGATAATGTTCAATGGACGTAATGTCAGCCACGGTACAGTACAGTGCGGTGTTGGAGCTGCAAGAAATTCTAAACTTCCAATCCCCTTCACTTCAAAAATGAATTTGTAATCCCTGGCATCAGATTCAGCAATCCAGATTCCCGTGTCCCTGCCTTCTCTCCGGCACTAAACACTTGTTGCATCCGAAGAACCAAACGCTTTGTCCCATTCCAGTGGAAAGCTGAGCCACGGGCAGCGGAGCCAAGGCACCAAGGCGGCGACGCACCCGCACTCTGGCCCGGCCGCAAGCATGCGGCCTGGCAGTTCACGCGCTGCCAGCCCCAGCCTGCATACTGCCTTCCGTTCCGTTCCGTTCCGCTCGGCGGATTGAGAAAAGGGAATCCGCACTGCACGCAGCGGCAGCACTTCGCATAGGCTTCGGAGCCTCGAGGCGTCTCGTGGAAAGCTGTGTCCCCTGTTTCCCGGGCCATTTCACCTGCTCCCATTTACTTAACCTACATTAATCACGCCATCGTCATTATCTGCCACTAACCTCCGATTCCCGCTAACTACCCTCCCCTACCTCTACTCTACCTTACTGTAAAGCAACCCACAAAGGCAAAACATGAAAACTCGCAGGATGTCCGATTTGAAAGATAACGAAGGCCGCGGTTTCTCAAGATCAGTTTCTCCCTCGGCTGCTGAAGATTCACATTGCATATATCTCTATGCTTTGAACACAGAAGTATTGGTGCACTGACATTCCATCACCCATAAAATGTGAACGGAAGATGCGCACGAAACCATCTGACGAGGAGGCAGATTATTTCCGTCTGAAAATCGCGTTGCTGCTGACTGGCTGTTCCTGCAAAGATCCTACGTTGAAAAAAGCACTTTGAATTTTCGATTCCTGCGGCAAATGATTGTGTGCCGCTCTCCTCCCAGCAACTCGCCAACTCCTACCTTACTAGGGCAGGAAAAATACCTTTTTTTCATCTTTGACTGTCGCATTGCCTGCTCTGCTGCTGTTACATTAGCCATGAACGCACAGGCAGCAGAAGATTCAGAACGGACAGTTCACTCCCACTCTTGTCGTCCACAATAGTAGCTACTACTGCTCCGCGCTCTGCCCCATGCATGAGAATGAGATGCCCAGCCAGAGGCTTCTGTTCCTGGTGGCTCTCCTCCTCCTCCTGACGCCGCTCGCCGCTGCGGGGATCGCAGAAGGCGACGTCGTCGCCGGCAGCGCCAACGCCACCGACAGCGCGGAACCGCCCGGCGGCGGCGCGAGCGCGTCGCTCGACGTCCGGGCGAGGAAGTGGTGGCGGTTCCCGACGACGGAGGGGCAGCTGGTCAGGGGCAGCGAGCGGAGGGTGCCCAACTCGTCGGACCCTCTCCACAACCGCTGATTTGTACTTGCCGATTGCCTTTGAGCCTTTCGTGCTTGCCTTCTTCCTTCGTGTTGTTCTTGTTTGTGCTTCTGCACTTGCGCTTTTGGCTGCACAATGTGGCAGTGTTCAGAATTCAGAGGATTGAATTACGTACAGAGTACATGTATTGTTAGCGATTTTTATTTAGCTGGTTTGCCATTTGGACTACCTTGTACTAATCGGAAATCCATCGTCGTTATGCACGATGTGTATAGAGATTTCCTTCAATTCTTTCGAGCGGAATTATATTACGACAATAAATCCAGCTCAGGAATCTGTAGTGGATGATTTGTTTTATGTATTTACTATTTATTTTATTTTATTTTCTAACTGGGTAAAAGAAACGAAAAAAGGACTTTGGACCCACGTCGCCAGCCTCCCACTCAGCCAACCCGAGCCCCTCCGCCATGCCGCTGCGTCAAAACGTCGAACGAATTGCGCGCGCCACCGCCACCTGCCCTGTAACTCACACCCACCGCCCGCCCGCCGCCGCGCAATGCTCGCCGCCACCGGCGTGTCCCTCGCCGTCGCCGAAGCCGTCTGGGCGGAGATCAAGTCCGCGGGCCGCGCCTCCGACGAACACCTATCCATGTGAGTGAAACCAAACGCGTGGGTGTTGCACCCACGCATGACGCACGCCTCGCCCTCTCGAGTCTCTGACGTGCTCTCTCGCAACCGCAGCCTCGAGACGCTGTTTGGCAAGAATATGCTGCGCGCCTGCAAGATCGTTGACGAGCGCGGCGTCCGTCGCGTCACCGGCGCGCCCAGCGGCCGCTCGCTCTTCCTGGTCGGTCGGCTCCTCCCCGATCTTAGCTTCCCACACACGGCCGAACCGGCGGACAGATACCTGACAATGGCGTGTGTTTGGACTGTAGGTGATGGGGGAGTCGAGGAGGAAGGAGGAGTACATCTGCTTCCCAGAGCAGCTCTGCACGTGCTACTCCTTTTTCTACGACATCGTTTGGCGCGGCGAGCAGCTATGGGTAAGTGCCCTTGTTGTTACAATTTTTTTTTCCAGCTGGGCGCAGTGAAATTCATGGATGTTAGAACTTAGAAGCATGTATCCGGAAAACACTTTGTTCAGAATGTTGTAATTGTATTTCTTAGTTGTTAGAATGTGGTTACTCAAATCATATTTATGTTCTGTTTTTGCAGTGTAAGCACCAGTTAGCAGCGCGTCTTGCAGAGGCTGTTGGGGAACACCAGGATATGGAGGTGACTGATGAGGAGCTTGCGCTTATGCTTGCAAAGCTCTGACAATTTGGAACTTTGAGCACCTCCGTGATGCACATACCTTGAGAAATTGTTTTCATTCTCACATTGATGTATTCTGAAACAATAGATTAAAAATCAGTGGGGTGAAGCGTGCTTATCAAATTAGAGGGAGATTTCGAAAAAATCAAATTTAGAGGGATATTCTTGAGTCCTAGGTGATTCAGTGTTGGCTTAAGGATCATTTGCCTGCAACAATATGTCATTTGAGAGATTACGCATACAAATTAGAAATAGGAAATTATTGTGGCAGCAACCATGGTAGAATCTGCAGCATTTATTGTTAACCTATTTGTTGTACACTCACATCAGACGATCAACTTTCAAGATATGCATAATCCTGTGAAATGGTTAATTTAGTGAGTTTGTTATTTCATCATGTGAATTAGCTTTATGCGCTTTTATTATTATCTTTTGACAAAGTATTGTTCTTTGTCTAGTCTCTAGGATGCCTTGATGTAGCAATGCTCAAGTAATAGGGGAGAAGATATGATACACATGATGACATATGATTACAAAGTTTAAGATTTATTTAATCGTTGTCATATATGCCTCTTCATGGTAGATATATTCCACAACAGAGCATACTTATTCTACAGGAGAGCATCAGGATAACATCTAGAGCACTGGAGATATGGATGTTGATAGATCCTTTGGTACTTTGTCCAGAGAACAAGCATTGGTTTGCTAAACACTGCAGTTACAACAATCAGCAGTACAAACATTATAAAGTTAGCAAACTGTCTTGACATTTGCCTGATGGATGAATCCTGAATCCTGGGCACCATAGCTTACGATCGGCTAACTTTTTTTTTTGGGGTGGGGGGGGTAAATTCTGGTTGTAACTAATGGCTTCCAATACACAATACAGTGTAAAATGATAAAATCACACAGCGTTAAAGGATCCTGTGGATACCAAGTAGCTGTTTTGAGGAAATTAGTTTATGTTACCCACATATAGCATCTTAGCTGAAAGTTTCTGCGAGTGCAGTGTGATATTTGTAAGGGCTGCAGATAAAGTTTACTACTCCCGCCGTTTCTTTTTATTTGTCACGGATTTGTTCAAAAATGAACTAGCCAGTGACAAATAAAAAGAAATGGAGAGAGTATTTACTCATCTGTGTTGCAGTGATCGTTCTGCAACAAATAAACAAACGAATCGATGAAGCAACTTGGTGAATAGTTCTCATGGTGATGGTATCTCACTTCACATATATTCATATGTCCTTCAGTTTGTTCTTTCCAACAGAAAAGGAATGGATACATTCACAAGATGATTCTAATGTGGTGCACTACTTTCAATTACAACAAAAAGGTATGGGTTCTTGTTCTTTCCATGTACTTTCACTGGCATGTCAATGCATCATCGCTCTTTCGGAATAATCTGTGTATATGTAGAATGTAGACCATCTGAAATTATAATGAGAAAAACCGATAATCACCCCGTAACTCGCCCATTTTTCTGCTATGATATTCATAAGTTAATTTTCTCGTTGACTCGCAAAAGGTGAATGTGCTCCAGAAATTCTCATTATAAGTCATATTGCTACATATTTTCCATCATTTCTTGTGGTTTCTTGAAAGAAGCATGTATGTTACTATGTTGGTCCAAGACACAACCAATTGAATATTTGTCCTATAATCAACATGTACAGAACTAATCGCGCAAACTCAACCAAACCAGCCAGATCTAAACCCATTTTATAGTTTGAGCTGTAAGATTGGCTGGGTCTGCAACTGACCTAATCTAATGTTCCAATGAGAAGTTGCATGAATAGTATACAGTAGGACTACTTATTTGGGTTTTATTATGGACAACATATGCACAGATATTAGTTTTTGCCCTAGTTGCTGCTGCATTCAAGATCGAAGAGTTTGTATGTCTCTATCATTTCAAATATAATTCTGAGCTTAGATATAACTATTAGAAGATTAGCCCTGGTTCAAATTTTTTCGGTAATGAGACGAACAAATCTTACCATGTATTTTGAACTTGTTCACCCAATAAAAATGATGAAAAAGATCACATTTCCCAGAAAATGCTTAGATTTAAACTTTGAAATACAAATTTACAAGCGCAGTGTCAAGTCAAGGTTTCTCTCTGGATGGTTCTTCAACTGCTGAGAACTTGCTTTGAAGCTTCCTGGCCACTCTAACCCTCCAGCTTCTTCAATGGCAAAAGGCTTCCAGCCACTCACTCCACTTCCATCAAATCTTGCTACAGCAGCAGCAGCTCTTTCACCATGCTCCTTGAGTATTGTGGAGTGGGAGTTGACCCTCATAGGCTGGAGGATGATAGCAGATGGAGGAAGGCTCATCATCAGTTGGCGAAAGCTGTGTGACTTACTTGCTGCACACCTCTCCCTCTTGTGTGCATTCTGGTGACCTCCAAGGGCTTGTGAGCTGAAGAACTTTCTCATGCAGTAGTTGCAGGAGAAAGTCCTACGTGGAGCAGCCTCAGGTTTGGCCTCTGGATGCTTAGCTTCTTTTCTTGTTGGTGCATCAAAACCCAACTTAAGCCATGGTGTTGAATTATTATCATCGGCTTGTCCAGCTTCGGAAACTTGGTCTGCTGACTCTTGTTCTACCACTGCTGGTGCTCCCTCCATTTCTCACTTTGTAAGAAAAAAGAGAGGGTTGTTCAAGGTTTGGGCTATTGTGGTAACTCTGCAGTGCTATAAAAAGAAGCCAGGGTCTGCAGGATGGCAATAATTCAAGGGGAAAAGACAGGTTACCAGTTGCTTCAAGTGGACCAGGATATGCTAGTTTGCAGTAATGGCAAGCATGTTGGTTCTTGTTATTATGTAGAATATGCCTTTCATGTATAGCAACTGGTTAATCCAGTTTCTTATCCAGCTCGTTCCTTATCAGGTCCGCACCTGCTTTCATAGTGGCGTTATACGTTTCCATGAGGTGCAGTTCTGTAACCTCACTAAGTGTCAATCTTGGTTATCTTTCCTATCTAGTTTGCCTACCATCTGGGGAGCTAGCAGTTCACATTTGGAATTGCCCTTGCAGGGAGAAGTTTAGGGATATAGTATATATGTGTGTGCAAGAGAAGCCTTTAAGTTAAAGTGCTTGAAGGGAGGAAAATCCTAGGCTTCAAAACTACTTATATGCGTTGCAATGACAAAGTTTTCTTCTCCTGCTGCTTCAAGACATTCTTGGGTAGGTGGATTTTACAATATATTTTTCTAATGGATTTAACTGGCAAAACAAACATGCTTTCTGAAAAGTTGCATGGCCTATTAGTGCTCTGTTAGTCATCTTTGAACTCATCTCAAGCTGTCTCTCTTTTTGTCTCTTCAGGTTCAGGCAAGGACGCTACACATTATTTCACTGCTCGGTAGCTTTCAAGTGACTTCAGTGAATGTGGCTGCCACTTCTCGTTAGGCAGCCATTCCATCGGTATCCGACAGTGTCTGAACTACTCCCTCCGTTTCGTTTTAATTGTCGTTAGGACAACCTTCATTAGTTCATTTCTAGTTCATTTGGTTGTCTAAAACGACAATTATTTCAGAACAGAGGGAGTAAACAACAGAAGCTTTCTGCTCATAAGCAGGTGGAAGATGCATTCACCGTACACATGATTGTGCCTTTTCTATGCAGCAATGCGGTGCCTCCTTTCAACAGTTGAAATGTTGGTATATGCGTCTGCTTTGGAGCGAGATAACTGGTAGTCCAGAAACTGTATTCCGCTGCAGCATCATCCCACACGGTATGTACACCTGCTGTTTTCTTTCCTTTGGAGCGGTGTTGAGATAGAAAATATTGACGCTGATCTATATTGCCCCTAGTGGGTTGCTGATCCGGCGGCTTGATCCAGAGGAGATAGCAAGCGAGTACAGTAATATAACCAGCCCTCACCTACCAGTGGTCAGGTCAGCAGATCATGACAACGTATATCGTGTTGCTTCGCTTATCGTCACGCTCAGCTTTTGCTCCTGTTCATTCATCTTTTGACCTTTATTCGCAGTTGAAGTAATGTTGATCTCCAGTGCAGCGCGCAACTAGCCTGAGATTTCATTCCTTATGCTCCCCTCATGCAACAGTTCATCTTGGCGACTGACCGGTGGCTGATTCTACTGCGATGATCCGTGTGGTACTCCATAACTCCTGTTCTGATCAAGGGATATAATCACGGGAAACAATTTTGGCTATGCGCGCCATTTCACCATTGGATTTCGAGGCGTTTGGGTTTATCTGCTCAAATACCTGGTCGTCATGCCTAGACGTATGGAATTGCTGGTCGTTTACCAACGACTAAAAGCAGAAACGGTTCGGCACGGAGTGGATAAAGAGGTAAATACAAGTTGCTGCTGCTTGATTGCTTGAAGCATCTGGCATCTGTTTGACTATTTCGGCCTGTGATGTAGAGGCCGCGGCCCGCCTCGAGTGGTCCGCACGTATGGAGACCAGGTGAGTGAGCAGTCCGTTTGTCCTTGGTAACCTGGGTCGAATTTGATTCTGCTGCTAGGCTATTTTCCATTGGGCCGGCTTTGTTAACGTACACAACGTGGCACTAGCGGCGGCTGAGACTTTTTGTCTGTATTTTTTCTTCTCTTTATGTATCGAAAGTGCTCAACATTACTAATTTGTTTTATCTGAACACTTTTTGCTACAGTAACTTCTTGGTTACCCGTTGACAAAAGAGCAGGGAGAAGATCCCTAGAGCTGTGCAAAGGTATACTGTTTCACCGTCACAGGACGACGTCCAAACGTGTAACAGAAACCATGCCATGCCATGCCATGCACTTGCCGGCATATCATTGCTGATACAGTTACAGCACCTGCCCAAACCCGGCCACCTTCGTTTTTCCGTTGGGTGGACAACAAGACACGGGCGTTCAGAGACGCCATCATGATGCACGACCTTCATCCGTTAGGTAAAAGACCAGACGATATGGGCAATCACAGGCATGGCAGGAAAAAAAAAAAGAGCCGCAGCTACGTGTCCATGCAAGCATGTGGCCTGTCTCTCGTGTCTGGTACCCTTGTCGCCCGCGCCGATCTCTTTATCCGTTCGTCCATGCAGTGCGAACACATGCGTGCATGGACACTGTCGGTCTGCTCCATCCTTGACTGCCTGCTGCTTGTTGGTGAATTCCACGGCGCCTTTTGATTTCCTCCTGCAAATTAAAGGCTACGAGCTACTAGCTAGGGAGCACTACTACTGCACTAGTACTAGCCAGTAGCCACAAGTATCTTATGTAAAATGTGTTGTCCAGGGTGCATGTTCTGAACGTTTGCTTAGTTTCCAGCACAGCCGGTGCAGACGGTCTAAGAGTTGGTAGACAAGCAACCTGAGTGTATAGTACTTTCTCGGTATCAAAAATTTGTGGCTTTGTAATTCTTTTTTGAATAACAAAACGACAAACTTTAGGAGATAGAGGGAGTACCGATCAATTAATTTTTCGATGGTAATTGATGTTTTCGCTGGCAGAGGATCGTGAATCTTAAGATCAGTCAGTACAATCTTTTGGATGTGACCATTAAAGATAGAGTGTGCGTGCGTGTGTTCGTAAAGTTGTGTCTGCATCTTGGTTAAAAAAAAATAAGAGTGTGCGCAAACAGTGAGTCCAACCAACCATCAAATCCAGAAAGCAGATCTAGCCAGGATCCGTCCAGCCGACCGGGCTCACCACCACGTCCTCCTGCCCGGCCACGGCGGTGCAGTGCATCTGCTGCAGATGCGGCCGCTGGAAAAAGGGCGCCCGCGTGTGTCTTGTCGTCGTCGACCACCAATTCACTAGCCTAGGCAGCCATCGGCAAGCAGGCAGAACCTTCCCGTGTGATCCATCGGAGGCTTCAATTTTGCCGCGTGCATTTTACTGTTCGTTTCGGCGTGTGTCCCGTGCACGATGGAACGAACAGCAAACAACATGAGTGCGTGCGGGACCGGAATGAAGACCTCTGTGACTGTGAGACGATGGGACAATATTCGTTTGGTCTTGCTGCCACTCGTTCCTGTCAAATTCGGTGGGCTCGTCTCGTGTCGTGTCGCGGCGGTACAGTAGATGGGTAGACTTACTATTTAGCCGTAGTTGCCACACAGTCAATGGACAGTGCATGCACGCATATCTAACGATCGACGTGCCGTCGTGGTAATGGCACGAGAGAGACCGACACGTGTGTGCAGATGATAGTGAAATCTAGTCTGGTGAATGGACGTTTTGTACATTATCTTTCATGGCCGTACGTCTTTGCAAAGGAAACTATATATAGTTGTTCACGTTTATGCTATCTGCCCAACTTAACGCTTATTGACGTACTACTCGATACGTACTTGCTGCTTTGCTGGTCAGCAGTCAAGCTATAGCGCTGACTTGTGGCTTCCACCGTCGGTGGCTAGCTAATTACTTTGAAGGATGACACGACATTAGTTTTAAGTACTTTCTCCATTTTGAAAGTTTGTCAGTTCCTAGTTTAAAAATGAACTGCAAAATCACAAACTTCTAAACATGGAGGGAGTACATGTTTCAACGAATAGGTAGCTTTCAAGTACTTGCGCCGCGCATTTGGTTCCACCGCCAGAAGAAATCTATCCAAATAAGATACGTTAAACTCTATTTAGTAGTAGTAAGCTGGCAATGTTCAGGGACACAACACGTGTGTAAGGATCCATCAAGCTGAGACAAAACGTGGAATTTACTATATAGGAGTACGAATCTGTACCTAGCTGATTCCTTTTGAGCTTCCGCCGAATCGGATGAAATCGGCGTGTCTGTAAAAGACTCTCCATCATCTCCTAACGAAACGAACCTGGGTAGAAACTTCTTCTCCGTCATTAGTTAACTCTCAATGGCCGGGTCAAGTAAAGATGCAAACGTCTTACTCCTTTCTTCCTTTAATAGATGTCGTTACAACATCTCACCATAATTAATTCATTTTTAGTTGTTTTGTGAGAGTACATGCCAACAAATACTTGTAGCTTTCGGCGCGAATCGTTAGCCCTACTAGCTAGACCGCGAGACATTGCTTACTGACACCAAATATATTCCGATCCTTTAGAAAGTTGTAACCCTTGTATTTATATACGTAACACAGGCAGGTCCATATTCCTTATCTCTGTCGGCATAACTTTTTTTTTTCTGATTTTGTTCCGTGAGTTTTCCACGGAAGGAACTGGAACTCCAACAAGAAAGCACGCGAACCGAATCGCAGCTACAACTATAAGATGAGGTAATTTCGTTGATGATGCGTGGATAACATTTTATACGAACACTTACTGCAGATGAAACCTACTCCCTCCGTCCCCATAAACTTGTCGTTTTGTAGTTTATTTTTGAACTACAAAGCGACAATTTCATGGAGACGGAGGGAGTACTTACTTGGATTGACAACAAATTAAACTAACGTCGTTAGTGTAACCGAGAAGTCCAAGGGAGCAGGCAGAGGCAGGCTACCAACCACCATGCAAAACGCAAACATAAAGTCATGACCGTTTTTTTTTTACAGCTTGCGCTTTATTTTTAACAGAGCGCTGCTACCTCTGCAGTGCAGCAGTAATCGACGAGGACGACGACCAGCAGCAGCAGGAAAATGACTGCCGTGTTGGTCGCTGGCCGGCTCACTCACTCACGTACGGGCACACCCGCCCCCAGAAATTCGCAGCGGCATGCGTGCAGTGTGTGGACAAGAGGTCTTAACATATGCCTTGTCCCCGTCCGGTTGTTCACGTGAGGACCGCCCGAACCTTTTTACTTGCTCGTCTTTCTTTCTTTCTCCGTGTCGCGCAAAAGCGAAGCTTCCCGGCGGCACGCACGTACGAGTACGAGTACAGCATCCTCTGCGATTGTTCTTCTTGGCTCGATCGATGGACTATGGAGCACTGCCGTGAGCGTGCGTGCCGGCTCTTCTTTTCCTGAACTGACAGCGAGCCAGCCTCGTCGCGCTGGTCACTGACTCGGTGCAGCTAGCTCATGCTCAACGTGCGCGGCCGCGGCAACCGAAGGACGCGTCGGCCGCCTCCGATCCGCCTCGCCACCGCCCCGACGCGCTGGCACACGGCCGACCGCCAGTTCGCCGCCACCCGGGACTAGTCACATGCACGCGGCTGCTGCGCTACGCGTGGGGGGGGGGGGGGGGGGGGGGGGGCGTGGCTGGCGCGGCAACAGCATGGCATGGGCGGTTTGCGGCCAGAGGCAGAGGCTGTGCCACCCCGCGCGGACGAGGCGCCGGCGTCCCTCAGGGGGTGGGGAACGCGACCACGAGCGGCCACGTTGCGAATTAAATTTGGCGGCGAGGCCGGTGACTCGAAGTTTCGCTCAACGCGACCGAACCGTATCTCGGCCGGGCTCATCGCTTCGCAGCCTCGACTAGTTTTTTCCCCGTGTGCCACGGCGCGTCGAGAGTCACATCCATTGACAGAGCAGAAGGAATAATATTTATCTGCCGGTCGCAACGCCATCCATTCCAGGCTGCGCCGAGCCGTCGAGCACGTTACAACTTGCGACGCCCGGCCGCCCGGTCCTTCACTTGCACATGCCCGCCAGCCGTAACCTCAGGGAGGGTCGAGCGAGTCAAATCCCAATCCTGCTGCTGCTCGGCTGCCATGCCATGCCATGGCATCACATCCCATCCCATCCCAACCGCGGTCGGCGATTCAATGCACCTCACCTGCGTAACCGCCGCAATGCCATAGCCGGCCTAGGGGCTAGGGGAGAGGTGGGCATGGCCTTGCACCCATCCGATCGAATCGACCGACCGAACCGATGGCTTACGTGCGGCTTGGGCGGGTCCCCGGTCATGTGGTGGAGTGGAGCACGGCAGCACGGAGCCCTCGTGTCGTGCTCGCTCGAAGCGGCGCGACAAAGGCTGCGCCGCTAAAAGGCTCGGCTCAGACGGCCCTCCCTCCCTCCTCGCTCCGAATGGAAGACAGCGCATGATCGATCGTCCGTTCGTTCGAGCCGGAGCAGGCAACCCACAGAGATTTCGCGTTCAATTCAATTCAGCGATTCCTCTGTTCTTGTTTTTCTCGGAGCTGAAAAACATGTCGCGTTCGATTCAGCGACTTATCTCGGATCTGAAAACAACTCGTACAATAGTAAGTACCCCTACTGTACTAGCCATCATCGACCGGCGAGTCAGTCAACACACGATTTGTACCACTGCGCAGAGCAGCGAGCAGCCCACAGAGAATTCGCGTTCAATTCGGCGGCTCCCCGAGCTGAAAACGATGCTGTCTGCTGCGATTGAGAGCAACCCTGATAGTTCAAATCAAAACTCTGCAAAGTTTGGGCTAGGCCTGTCTGACTTGTACTGGAATTACCTGTACAGAGATGTCGCGTTCAATTCGGTGACTACATGAGACGAAAACGACGTTGTCTGCGATTCAGCGACCCCGGAGTGCAAATCAAAACTCTGCAAAGTTCGAGCTAGGCGTCTTAATTCTGCCTTGTAGTAGTACTACGTGCTCACCCGACAAGTTGTAACAGACTTCTATTGTACTGTAGGAGTACTATCTGATCGCACAAGATGTGGAGAAATTTTACACATGCATAAATCCATCGGTCACGTTTCCACGGCCTCATCTGCGGCCGCTCCGACTCGGCGGTCCGGCCGCCTCCACCATGCCGGGCGGTTGTCCACCCCGGGGCCGGACACGGGGTCCCGCCGCTGCCGCGCCGAGGACCGACAGCACCTGACGTCACTCCTTGTCCTTCTCCCCGGCCTCGCCGTTCCACCGCGCCAACTCCCCCGAGCTCGCGTCCAGTCCAGTATAAATACGCGGCCACCCCAAGCCATTGGTACCCAAGCAAGAACACACAACACAAGCGGCGGAAAACATTTCCTGTCTCCCACCTCAAGCTTCCCCCTCACACGTTCTTCATTTCTACAGAGCGAGTAGCTCGAGTTGTTCTAGAAGTAGCTCGGGTGTTTGTTTGTATCGAGCCAATGGCGGTGATGACTGAGGTGTCCACCACCAGCGCGGCGCTCCGGACCCCGGCCTCGCCGCCGGTCGCGGCTGCGGTGAAGGAGGCCGACGCCGAGAAGCTCCGGTTCATCGAGGAGATGACGGCCAACGCCGACGCCGTGCAGGAGCGCGTGCTGGCCGAGATCCTCGCCCGCAACGCCGACGCCGAGTACCTCGCCATGCGCGGCCTATCCGGCGCCACCGACCGCGCCGCCTTCCGGGCCAAGGTGCCCATGGTGTCGTACGAGGACCTGCAGCCTTACATCCGGCGCATTGCCGACGGCGACCGCTCGCCCATCCTCTCCGGCTCCGGGCACCCCGTCTCCGAGTTCCTCACCAGCTCCGGCACGTCCGCTGGCGAGCGCAAGCTGATGCCCACCATTGAGGACGAGCTTGACCGCCGCCAGCTTCTGTACAGCCTCCAGATGCCCGTCATGAACCTGTAAGTTCCTAGCACTATCCTGATTATGGTTGGCTGTGTAAATAATTGACAGCAGTTGGCTGCACACGTGCGCAAGTACATCGGTTCTTAATGGCGACCGGCCATGATTGATTGTGCAGGTATGTGCCTGGGCTCGACAAGGGCAAGGCCCTCTATTTCCTCTTCGTGAAGTCGGAGACGAGGACGCCGGGCGGGCTGACGGCGCGGCCCGTGCTGACGAGCTACTACAAGAGCAACCACTTCATGAACCGGCCGTTCGACGCGTACCACAACTACACCAGCCCCACGGCCACCATCCTGTGCGCGGACGCGTTCCAGAGCATGTACGCGCAGATGGTGTGCGGCCTATGCCAGCGCCACGACGTGCTGCGCGTGGGCGCCGTGTTCGCGTCAGGCCTCCTCCGCGCCATCCGCTTCCTCCAGCTCAACTGGGAGCAGCTCGCCGCCGACATCGAGGCCGGCGCGCTCACCCCGCGCGTCACCGACCCAGCGGTGCGCGAGGCCGTCGCCGCCGTCCTCCGCCCCGACCGCGAGCTCGCCGACCACGTCCGCGCCGAGTGCGGCAAGGGCGACTGGGGCGGCATCATCACGCGCATCTGGCCCAACACCAAGTACCTCGACGTCATCGTCACCGGCGCCATGGCGCAGTACATCCCGACCCTCAAGTACTACAGCGGCGGCCTTCCGATGGCGTGCACCATGTACGCGTCGTCCGAGTGCTACTTCGGCCTCAACCTCCGGCCGATGTGCGACCCGTCGGATGTGTCGTACACCATCATGCCCAACATGGGCTACTTCGAGTTCCTGCCCGTGGACGCCGCGGGCGACGCGAGCCAGCTGGTGGACCTCGCCCGCGTGGAGGTCGGGCGCGAGTACGAGCTGGTGATCACCACGTACGCCGGGCTCAGCCGGTACCGCGTCGGCGACGTCCTCCGCGTGACCGGGTTCCACAACGCGGCGCCGCAGTTCCGGTTCGTCCGCCGCAAGAACGTGCTGCTGTCCATCGAGTCCGACAAGACCGACGAGGCGGAGCTGCAGGGCGCCGTGGAGCGCGCGTCGGCGCTGCTCCGCCCGCACGGCGCCGCCGTGGTGGAGTTCACCAGCCAGGCCTGCACTAGCAGCATCCCGGGCCACTACGTCATCTACTGGGAGCTGCTGGCCAAGGGTCCCGCCTCGGCGGCGGTGGACAGGGAGACGCTCGACGCGTGCTGCCTCGAGATGGAAGAGGCGCTGAACTCGGTGTACCGGCAGAGCCGCGTGGCGGACGGCTCGATCGGGCCGCTGGAGATCCGCGTGGTCCGTCCCGGCACGTTCGAGGAGCTCATGGACTACGCCATCTCCCGCGGCGCGTCCATCAACCAGTACAAGGTGCCCCGGTGCGTGACGTTCCCGCCCATCATCGAGCTGCTCGACTCGCGCGTCGTGTCCACCCACTTCAGCCCCGCGCTGCCGCACTGGGCGCCCGCTGGTCACGGCCAGCGCTCCGACTAGTTCTCCTTCTCCCCGGCAAGCATGCAGGACCTATCAGAGGAATGTCTCGGCTGCAGATTCTGGGGCCATGCTAGTAGTAGTAGAGGTAGTAGAATCTAGAATGTTTGTGCACTTAATTACAGTATTTGTTAATTTTTATAATTTGGATGCCTGTGTCAGCTAGTGGCATAAGGATATGAGTCACGACTCACGAGAGTGCTGAAATGAACGACCAGTCGATGTAGTATGAGATTACTAGTAGTGGTAACTGTGCTTGTCAGTACGAGCTAATCATGTGATCAATCAAGTGTTTCTGAAGAACTTACGAGCTTTGCACGAGATGAGATCATGTTCCCAACTTCTGAGTTACAGTACTAAATTTTGTACGGCATATTGAGACATCCCATTCTGCTCAAACTTTGACGAGACTTAAATTGCCATATCATTACTGAGCAAGTGATACGGTGGACAGCGATGACTGACGAGGAAATGCCTGTCATCAGTGAACATCCAATGCTGTCGAAAAGCCCGATTTTTTTTTCGGAGACGGCAGTTTAGTCTGTTTGATCGACCGGAGGTGCGATTGATTGCAGTCTTTTAAGTTGTCGATCGCTTGATGCCAGTGTCTGGCCATATGATGCGTGTCACTGTGAACGATGTTCCTCTGCGACGTCGACGTTTGATTGAACTGATCCTGGCAAGTTTTATGCTACTGCTTAATAGATTGTATGGCGCTGAATGACCACTATGGGTCATGGGCTCTTATATTTATAGAGAAATATATACATGATATGTTACATAAGTTCCAAGAATAGATGATGTCCTTCTATCTATAGATATAGACTATTATACATAACATATTCTCTACCAAATATACTACTGATGTATATGGTAGTCTATCTAACATACCAAATATACTCCCGACATATATGTTAGCCAATATATCATACCAAGTATACTTTCCACATATATGGTAGTCAATATAACATATCAAATATTGATATATGCTTCCATGTTTAACACCCCCCCTCAATCTGGACGGTGTGATACTAAGTTCAGATTGCGTCGAAAATTATTGAAGGAGGAGACCGGTAATGGCTTGGTCATAATGTCGGCGAGCTGATCTTTAGATGATACAAATCTCACATCGAGTTGACGAGATGATACTCGTTCACGAACGAAGTGATAATCAACCTCAACATGTTTCGTCCGTCGATGAAAAATTGGATTGGCAGATAAATAGGTGGCACCAATATTATCACACCATAGACTGGGTGCTCGTGATTGCGAAATCCCAAGCTCACGCAAAAGCACCTGAATCCAAATCAATTATGCGGTAGCATCAGTAACTGCCTTATATTCAGCCTCTGTACTTGAACGAGACACTGTTGGCTGTTTGCGTGAACTCCCAGAAATAAGGTTACCACAAAAAAATATGGCATATCCGCCAGTGCTTCGACGATCATCAGGATTCCCAGCCCAATCAGCATCTGAGAACGCACTAAGCAGTGAAGAGCCAGACTTGGTGAAGCATAATCTCATATCAATAGTTTCATTAAGATATCTTAGAATCCTTTTGACCGCCGCCCAATGTACAGTAGTTGGAGTTGATAGAAATTGGCAGACTCTGTTGACACAGAAAGAAATATCAGGTCTTGTCAATGATAGGTATTGGAGGGCACCAACAACACTTCGATATCTTGTAGTATCTTCAGACGAGAGCTTTTCACCCATATCTATTCCCAACTTCTCAGTAAGAACCATAGGAGTGGACACACCTTTGGAGGAGAGCATATTAGTTCGGGATAATAAATCTTGTATGTATTTGTGTTGTGTCAGAATGAGCCCATGAGAGGAATGACATACTTCAATCCCAAGAAAATAACTGAGTCTACCAAGATCTTTTACTGCAAAATCAGCCTTAAGTTGTGTAAGGAGTCCCTCAGTAGCCACGAAAGATGAGCTGATTATAATAATATCATCAACATAGATAAGAATATATATGTGGATATCAGCCTTGTTAAAAATAAAAAGAGAGACATCTGCCTTTGAGGCTGTAAATCCCAACTCCAAGAGTTTGGAGCTAAGGCGAGAAAACCAGGCACGTGGTGCTTGTTTGAGACCATAAAGAGATTTATCCAACTTGCAAAGAAAATTGGGATGTTGAGAATCCACAAATCCAGGAGGTTGTTTCATATAAACATCTTCATGAAGAAGACCATGTAGAAAAGCATTATGGATATCTATTTGTCGAATAGCCCAACCTCGAGAAACGGCAAGGGACAATAAAAGTCGAATAGTAGTTGGTTTAACAACTGGACTGAAAGTATCATCATAATCAATTCCATATTGTTGTTTGAAACCTTTAGCAACCAGACGTGCTTTGTAGCGGTCAATGGACCCATCTGGCTTTTGCTTTAGCTTGAAAACCCATTTGCAGTCAATGACATTAATACCAGTACGAGGAGGTACTAAATGTCATGTTTTATTTTTAATGAGTGTCTGAAATTCATCATTCATGGTCTGGCGCCACATAGGATGCTCCATAGCAGCAACATGAGAAGTAGGCTCAGAAGTACAGGACCGTACCACAGAATATGTAACTCTACCATCTGTACGTACCTTTGGACGCCTAATATTATTTTGTAGGCGCGTCCGATACGGATGGATGGAGGGTGCGTCAGCCTCGACACCTGATTGGGCCTCAATATTAGGAAGCGCATCCTGATTTACACCATTAACTGGCAGGCAATCAACATGTATGGTAGGTGCTCCCAAATCTGATTCATGTTGCATGGATGGCAGCATATCTGGAGCAGATCTTTGAGATAAGGATTCCTGATTATATGCATCCAAAGAGTTAGCAGGCAGAGATGCATGTATATGATCATTTTCCAAATTAGTACTGCTGTTTCCCAAATGCAACATGCGCAAATCAATATTACTATGTGTTGATTCCAAATTTTGGGAAGGATGGGGTGGAGTTCTTGTGAAAGGAAAAATATTCTCGTCAAAAATAACGTCTCTGGGAATATAGACACGACCAGAATCAGTATCAAGACATTTATACCCTTTATGTAAAGAGCTGTAGCCTAGAAAAACACATTCCTTGGATCGAAAAGAGAGCTTATGTTTGTTATAAGGACGAAGATGAGGCCAACAAGCACACCCAAAAACTTTTAATAGTGAGTAATCAGGTGGTGTATTAAATAGACGCTCTAAAGGGCATTTGTTATCAATAACTCGAGTAGGAAGACTATTGATGAGGTATGTGGCTGTAAGAAAAGCTTCATCCCAAAATTTAAGGGGCATGCCTGCATGAGCTAAGAGAGCAAGACCGGTTTCAACAATATGACGATGTTTGCGTTCAGCGGAACCATTTTGTTGATGTGTATGAGGACATGAAACACGATAAGATATGCCAAGAGAACGAAAAATTGTGTTGTGGATTTTCTGGTATTCCCCACCCCAATCAGATTGAACACACTTAATTTTACCATCAAGGAGACGCTCAACATGCACTTGAAACAGTAAAAATATACGAGGAGCGTCAGAACGAGCATGCATTAAATAGATCCAAGAAAATGTACTAAAATCATCAATAAAGCTGATGTAATACTTAAAACCACCAACAGATTGGGGTGCAGGTCCCCATACATCAGAGAAAATGAGTTCCAAGGGTGATGTAGACCGATGAATAGAACTTGTGTATGGTAATTGATGACTCTTGGCTAGTAGACATGCATTACAAACCGACAAAGATGACTCTCTAGGACATGAAATATTATTGAGATGCAAAATTGACCGAACTACTTGGGATGAAGGATGACCGAGTCGGGCATGCCATTGGGCTTGACTAGTAGAATTGCTCGCTAAGGCATGCTTCAGGGCAGCGACATCGGATGACTTGATAGGATAGAGGCCAGACTCACATCGCCCTTCCAAAAGACCTTTCCTCGATGTTCGATCCTTAATAGAAAAATGCCATGGATGGAATTCAAAAAAGACATTATTATCACGAGAAAATTTATGAACGGAAAGAAGATGTTTGGAAATATCAGTCACATGCAAAATATTGCGCAATGCAAGAGGGCGAGCAACAGTATTAATTGAAGAATGACCAACATGCATAATCTGCAAACCTGCTCCATTGCCGACTTGCACTTGTTCGCCTCCATGATAGCGTTCACGGACAGCAAGGCGATCGAGATCACTTGTAATATGATCGGTTGCGCCCGTGTCACTGTACCAGTTGGGATCGATCTTGTACGAGTTTGTGGACGCCAAGGCTGCTGAGGGGGCTTCATCCTGGTACGTGTTGTCCATCCTATACCAGCACTTGATGGCGGTGTGGCCGAGCTTGCCACAGATCTGACATTGAGGACGAGGGCCGTTATCGCGACGATCACCGCGCGACTGGGTGCCGCCACGAGACCGACCGCCACGGCCACGGTCACCACGACCGCGACCACGGGATGTATCGCCACGCCCCACGTAATTCGCGGAGGCACCATGGTTTAGTTGTAGTTCCGTCAGGTGCTGGAGTTGTCGGGCTTCGAATGCGACCAAGTGAGCGAAAACGTCATCGAGGGATAGAGCCTCCGTCTTTGTCGTCATCGAGGTGACGAATGGGTCGTATTCAGCCGGGAGACCTGCAAGAAGATAAGCGAGAACCTCCTCATCACGGAGGGGAGCATCAGCGGCAGCGAGCTCGGTGGCGAGCCCCGTGATTTTGCGGAAGAAGTCAGTGGCGGACAGATCACGTTTCTTCGATGTAGCGAGTTCCACACGGATTTGCACCGTGCGCGCCTTCGTAGACGAGGCGAACTTCTTCTGTAGGGAGTCCCATACCTCTTTTGAAGACGTGGCATTGACGACATCCCGAAGAACTTCTTCGGTCATCGACGATAGAAGACCACTCAATAGTTGTTGATCTTGATCATACCAGCGTTCGTACGCTGGGTTGGAGACTTGTTCAGCATCCGGGGCCGTCGATGCGGCAACCTTCTTCTCAGGTGCAGCGTGGGTGCCATCTAGGTACCCAATCAGCTTTGAGCTTCGGGGATACGGCAGGAGCTGAGCGCGCCATAGGAGGAAGTTGGATTTTATCAAACGAATAGTGACAACTTGGTGAATAGGGATTGAGGCCATGGTGGTGTTGTGGGCAACAGACATGATAGAGGAGGAGGAAGTGGTGGAGGAGGAAGAAAAATTTGTGGTATGATTCAGAACCTTGGCTCTGTTACCATAATAGATTGTATGGCGCTGAATGACCACTATGGGTCATGGGCTCTTATATTTATAGAGAAATATATACATGATATGTTACATAAGTTCCAAGAATAGATGATGTCCTTCTATCTATAGATATAGACTACTATACATAACATATTCTCTACCAAATATACTACTGATGTATATGGTAGTCTATCTAACATACCAAATATACTCCCGACATATATGTTAGCCAATATATCATACCAAGTATACTTTCCACATATATGGTAGTCAATATAACATATCAAATATTGATATATGCTTCCATGTTTAACACAAGTGTAATTGATGCGAATCACGGAGACCGGATCGGAGCACGATCTTGCACGCTGCTCGGTCGTCTCCTCTGTGTGGTCATCGCTGCAAACGCCAACAAACCAACATACTTTTCCCTGTCTGTGTACTACTTCTCTGCTCCTCGTTCACTTTTTTTCCCCAAGTCAACACGTCTGACCCGTGACCTCTTGGATCGCATCTGTAATGCGCTCGTGACGCCACGGGATCGGACCTACAGTACGTAGTCGCCAACTCCACTTCTCCTTGACAGCGCACAATAATTCTCAAGTCGTCCATCCAAGAGAAACGACTTGGACGGCGAATGTATGTTGCGTGTCACCACTGGCGCGCGGTGGCACAGGCATGCCTTTGGCCGGCTGAAACGTTTGACTCGGGCGGTGGTGCACGCGTCTCAGCAGTCCAAGTCATCGTCGCTGTTGTGCGAGATCGATCTCCCACCAGCATTCCCAATCATCGTCGCTGTTGCGAGATCTCCCAGCCTTTGACTCCCCGCACCCGGGCAGGCAGGATCCGCTCGCGCGCGCTTTTCTGAGCACAGTGAAACGCCACCAGATGGGCGCGGTTAACGCCAGCCACCATCGTCAGAGGTGCCAAGCCACAGCCCACACAGGTCTCAGGCGGCAAGCCAGTAGCCAGGTCATGTCAGGGACGGGCTTGCGTATCGCGCGCGAATCGTGGGGTTTCGCGGCATTGGGGCGTGACATTTTGGCATCGGCTTACGGCTTTAGCTTCGGCGGTAGCGGCTGGTCAACGTACGGAGGGGACGGCCGGCCGAGCAGGAGGAGGACGAGCGAGCGAGGGGCGCCGGGTCGTGCGCCTCGGTGGCTGGCCGTCGGAATCGCCGCCCGGCCGAGACACAGATGCAGGTTTCCCTGCCGGAGTCCCGCGCGCCGCTTTCCTGCGCCAGTACTCCACTCCTCGTACGGTTTTGCTTTTAATTTGTTGCGTGCAACGACGGCCAAGTTCGCCACTTGTTCTGAACACACGCACAGATAGAGACAGAGGAGCGTTGAAGTCGTCGACCTGCCGCGCGAGCGAAATATTGTATGACCACGGCGTACGACGACGGCCGCCGATCTCGGCTGCTTTTGACCGTCTGTCTGTCTGTTCCCGGGCCTAGCTTGTTGCTTGCTTGTCGTACGTCTTGCAATGCGGATGATCCGCTGACTGGTGAGTGAGTTGAAAACTAGCCGTACTGTACTTCACCCTGCCATGAAACGTGCGCTTGTGTCGCCGTTGGAGCAACAGCCAGCTGGGCGTCAGGGTTATCCTCCGGACTCTTCGTAAGAAAAAAACAAGATTATCTGAACTGGTCTATAGAGGCCTATAAAACAGTCAATGCAATACCGTAGATATATTGCATCTTGCATGTATGTCGAGGCGCTTACCAGGTGTCGTGGATCAGCAGCAATGGCAAGCTAATGGATGCCGTAGTAAACTGTAGTACCCGGCAGGCTGGAGAGTGCTGCTTATGCCCGGCAGACTGGAGAGCCGGCCGCCGGGGTGTTTGGACGGGAACGCGTGCACGCAGGCACCGCTGTTCCCGTTCCCGACGACCGGAAAAAGGTTCACGTGCCGGCGGTGCCCGTCCGCGAAGCAAGGCCGGAGGCCGAGTCACGAGGAGGAGATGGAGCAAACAAACCCTCGCCGCCGGCCGGGCCCCCCCTGCTCCTGGCTCCTCGTCTCGCGCTGGCCCCTCTCCCCGTGTTTCCCTCCACCTTCGGCGTAGCGGCCAGCTGGGACCTGGTGTACACACACGTGCTCCCTCATTTTTATCGAGGTGAACGTGCTCCTGTGGACGGCTCGCGCCAGTGCGGCGACGAAGTGTCCAACCAAGACCCAAGTCGGGTCGTGAACCAGGGCTGGTCCCAGCCCAACCGTCACGACGCGTCATTCCTGCAGCCTTTCTGGGCCCGAATCCGGGCCGAATCTTGTGACACGACACGACACGACCGACGGGCCGGCGAATTAAGCAAAAGCACCCGCCTTTACTACCACATCGGCTGTTAACCCCGCTTCGACCCTGTGATAACCGACCACCGCATGACTCGTTGCGTTCGCGCGTCAGGCGCGGGTCGCACCCATACACAGTATGTGATTTGATTCGGTCATAAGACCTCCTTACCACACTAAACTACAAAGCGACGGAGGGAGTACATGTGTACAATTTGTTTTTTCGTCCCCGCTCTTTTTGTAACTATTTATCCCAGAAGATTCACCCGGTCTATCTTCGTGCCAGGTTATGTCTTCAATGCCTTTTTCTCAACCAGCGCGAGAGCTTGCGACACGCCTATCTTGCATGACTCGCGCAGCCAGTTGCTAACCAGTTCACGACACACGAGCGAAGTTGCTGTCCGTTTTTGGCAGCTCTGCGTCTTCAGTTCTTCAGATGCCGCTCCACCTCAGAAACCTGCCGCTCCCATGTTTGTTCGTGATGGCCTGATGGGCTCCTGGCTGCGGCCTGCGGACCGGCGTCAAGTTGGATGGATGTTCTGGGCTCTGCATATGGGCTTATTCCTAATACTGGCCCGTTATAATAGTCAGTTGCACCTATTGTTGGATTCTTTTGTTCTGCTGGGATAAACGGGCTCGGTCCAATGCACGAGGCCAGACTAGCTCAACCGCCAGCCCAAATCTCTCACCCAACCACGGAATTTTTTTATGAATAGGGTATGTACTACTACTCCATCCATTCTAAAATACTTGTCATTATGATAAGAATTTTAATTCAAAAATAGACTAAGTTGTTTGTTCTAATGACAAGTATTTTGAAATGAAGGGAGTAAGAGGCATGTGCATATCGAATTCAGATGGCTTCACGTACTTCCTCTCTGCTAGCATGGACGTCTCGGCGAAGTTACGATTATTTCCTTTTTTTTTTTCAGAAATGTGTTTTGAAATTAGTAAGAGATATGTGGCATCAATCTGGATAAGTATGCAGTAATGCTTTGATGTATACGTATGCAGAGAATTCAGTTTGACCCACCGATCCTGTCCGCATCAATTGACCCCATCCCTTTTCGCGCCACTCTCACGAGCCTTGTCGTGGACCATTGTGCTTCACCGAGGCATGACCCACCGACGTGGCATCCCTTCATTCGCGTAGTGGACGACTGTCTGGCAACGTGGCGTACCACGTACTCCGTCGTCCACGGAGTGGATGAGCTGTGGATTATTTTTGCAATTTTCGAACTCTGCGAGCTATTAATATCAAATCGATTTTTATTGTGTATATTAAAAAAAAATCCCTGAGAGTTGTACCCGTCATTCATTTTTTTCCTTCGTACTGTGCTCATACTTGACTTATTGAATGTTTGCGCTCTCGGCTCTCCTGTGACCTGAGCAGCTTAATTTGCTACCGTTGTTGCGATTTATGTTTCAAAAAGGCACCTTCGAGTGCAAAACTTTCTAAGCAGTTTGCTGAACTGACAGTCTTACACGAAATTTCTTCTCAGTTTTTGCTCGTCTTTCCACTCGTGGAGCTAAAATGTCAGTTTGGATTCCAATGTGGACGCCACAATCATCTCATTCCTTTTCCGTCCTTGCTCCTTCTAGTTCTAGAACCAGGATTTTGCTCCAAGAGTTCGTGCTTGCCTCGTCAACGGTCAACGCCACTCCCAGGGAAGACCCGGTACCCGCCCAATCCAGAACCAGGATTTTAGCCTATGGCTTGTGGGCCTGAGATATGAGGCCCCACGTGTTGGCCCGCAACTTCAATCCAGTGCTACGCGGGATCTACTCTGCCACCTCCGACCCACGCGACAGCACGGCTCCAGGAATTACCGAATTACCCTTCGAACCTCCTCAAACAAGTCGTCGCCTCGGCCGGCCTCTTCCCCTCCCTCGGCGCGACGACCTCCCCCGCACACCCTCCCTTCTCCATTCCCCGCGCGGCGTACGAGGCCGCGCCATGGCGAGCCGCTGCCGCCTTAGGCTCGGCTCGTTCGAGGCCCTCGCCGCCGCCGCCGCCGCCGTCCTCCTCCTGGCCGCCGCGGCCGCCGGATCCCCCGATCGGCCCGCGCCGGGGCCGCCGCTGGTGCTCCCGCTCACCCGCTCCTACCCCAACGCCAGCAGGCTCCCCGCCTCGCTGCCGCGCGGGCGTGGGCTCGGCGACGGCACGCGCCCCAACGCCCGCATGAGCCTGCACGATGATCTCCTCACCAACGGGTCGGTACAGCTCGATTCTTTTATGCTGGCGTTTGCGCCCCCCCAATTCTAGGGACGCTCTGTTGGATCTGACGGTGGGAGGCTGGCGCCTGTTGCCCTGTTGGTTCAGGTATTACACGACGAGGCTGTACATCGGGACGCCGCCTCAGGAGTTCGCGCTGATCGTTGACTCCGGGAGCACCGTCACCTACGTGCCCTGCGCCTCCTGCGAGCAGTGCGGCAACCACCAGGTTAGTTTTGCTCCCTTGCTTCCCCGTACAGTTGCCGGTTTCACACTGTGAGATGATTGGATTGATTAGGATGGTCGAAGGCAGGGACTACTCAGGATTTGCCACCCTTATGAATGGCTCATAGCCCCCCTCCTTACGAGCGACCTATATAATTTGCCACCCTAACAAAACTTTAATCATATTTTTACCATTCTACCACCACGTAGGCATGCCAAGTCATTTTTTCATTTTAATAACTTGTATACATATATTATAATGGCATTTATGCCCTTAAAATATTATGATAACTAATAATATTTTTCTTATGGTTAGAAGAGGCACCCAGGGATGGTCTTGAGCGCGCGAGCCGAAAAAATACTTCTGCTGCCACTGATACCCCAGTTGTCAGCTGCTGCCCTGCCCCTGCAATGCATGCTTGATCATGCATTATCCTCACAATACAAACTTCATCGTACAGCAGCCTGCTGATCTCAGATTTAAAAATAAAATGAGAAGCTGCAGAACAGTAGAACACCTTTATTCAGACTTACGACAACTAGTTTTTTAACCTGAGATACGATGGAGGTTGTTTGCCTGCTGAGGCATGCATGGAGTGGCAGCAGCCATCGGCTAGGATGCTGGAAAGGCTCAGCGTACATAAAAAGAAGATGGCTCTGCCCCGTGCCCTCTACTGCTCCTTCATCCTCGTTGCAGCACTCCTGCTCGCGGTTCATTCATCTGCTTCAAAACCGTATGTGGAGCTTCTTGGCAGCAGCAGTGTTTTTTTACAGCTCCCAGGATCTCAAGATTGCTTGAACCATAAGGAAAATATGATTACATATATGGAATAACTACGATTACGTTATAATGTATAATTGTTAGATATATTTATTACCTTAAACTAACCAACAAAGCAATTACTAACTGGGAAAGAGTTGAAAATGTATATAGTTACCAAAATTAGATTTAAGGGTATAAGTGTAATATACTATATGGCTGTCGTGTCATTAAAATTTAAAATGTGAAAATGATGTGTCTCACCTTATCGCCTACGTGACACTAGGATGGCAAAAATATAGTTTAAATTTTGTAAGGGTGGTAAACTATATAGGTTGCTCGTAAGGAGGTTAAATGACCATGAGTCATCCGTAAGAGTGGCAATCTTGAATATCCCTGTCGAAGGCATGGGGATAGGCCCTCACTTGTGAAATATGTAGCTGAACTATTAACGCTAGCTAGTTTATGATTTCACACGGATCATATGGGTTTATGGGGATACTTTGTTTGCAACTTTGCATCCCTACATAAGGAGTACAATTATCGGAGAAGCACCTCATTTGAACCTGCAGCCCTGCAGGAAATATGAAACTGAGGCACCAAAATCTGTCAATGCTTTGCAATGAGTATAACACCGATCTTGCTCACAAGTAACAACCAATTAAATTGAGCAGAATTGTTTTCTCTTTAGAGAACAGGCCAAAGACTTGCATGTATCTTTGTTTCATGTGGCAAAACAATGTGAGATATCAGATACAGAGGTTCCACATCCAAGCTATTAAGGGAGCTGGACGTTTGTTTGATAGTACATCAATCGTTGTCCTTGCTTTTGTTGCCAACCATTGTTAGCCAACATTTTAACTTATTCTCGTGTCAAGTGGGTCCCATGTTTTGCCACAAATGACAGGTATTTCGTTTTGGTATGCCTAGCATCAGTAGTACCAATAATCTGGTTCTATACCTATACCTTTTCAGCTGAACACTCTTTGTCAGTGCCAGATGTCCAGATATGTTATGGTTCTCCTTTTTGGAGTTTATCAAGGCTGGCACTATCCATATGTATCTTCACTAGAAAACACATCAATGCACAAGGGGAAAATATTTTATATCATATTCTAATGTATCAATTTCTGCACTGTGAATTGCATATTTGGCCATGAGGTAGTGTTGTTTTTATTGCCCGAGTATTTTTTTCATAAGTAAAATGTAATTAAAGCAGTTTAGTTTTAGTAATTTCCTAGAGATGACATGTTAAGTATTTGCATTAAAGTGGCTTCTTTCACTCAATGTAGGAAACAAAAAAAATGTGAGCATAGAGAAGTCCACAATGATGCATTTTGTAATTCGGTGCATGTAAATATGTCCATGCAGATTTTTTTTCCAAAGATCACTCTTATTTTTCTAGTATCTACTTGCATGTATCCTTTAATACCTTAAATTCACTTACTGGTAATGTAAACTGAAATTTGCATTGATCTAGGATCCAAGATTTCAACCTGATCTCTCCAGTACATATTCACCAGTAAAGTGCAATGTAGACTGTACTTGTGATAATGACAAGAATCAATGCACTTACGAGAGGCAGTATGCTGAAATGAGCTCCAGCAGTGGGGTGCTCGGTGAGGACATTGTGTCTTTCGGCAGAGAAAGTGAACTTAAGCCACAACATGCTGTTTTTGGTTGTGAAATTTCTGAAACCGGAGATTTATTCAGTCAGCATGCTGATGGTATAATGGGTCTTGGTCGTGGCCAACTTAGTATAATGGATCAGCTTGTTGACAAGGGTGTCATAAGTGATTCATTCTCTCTGTGCTACGGCGGAATGGATATTGGTGGCGGTGCTATGGTTCTTGGTGGAATGCCTGCTCCTTCTGGCATGGTTTTCTCACATTCAGATCCTGTCCGTAGGTAATCTATGCAGTTTCATATATACCAAGGAATCTATGTTCTTTTTCTTGGTGGCATGTTTCTACAAACTAAATTTTGAATGTCAACAGCCCATACTACAACATTGAGTTGAAGGAAATACATGTCGCTGGAAAGGCACTGCGGTTAGACCCCAGGATCTTTGACAGCAAGCATGGGACTGTTTTGGATAGTGGAACCACATATGCTTACCTACCGGAGCAAGCGTTTTTGGCTTTTAAAGATGCTGTAAGAATGATTTACCATCCATCCCAGTTCCTTTCCTTAGTTATGTTTATATTTTTACGATTTGGCTGCATATTTGTTCTTTGTTATGCTATCTTTGGAAACTTGCCATTTGAAAACGTAGGACATATCTAACTTCAGATGTTAAAATGGGGTGTACCCAGTGCTGAAGGCTCCAACACATTGCCGGCTATGGGAAAGGGTTATTTTAGGACTTAATGTTGGAGTGTATAAGTGAACTGCCTACTCTTTCCCATCAGCTTAAGCTTTTGGGTGCAACCGGTCAACGCATAGTAGCTTAAGATGGTATCAGAGCCAGAAGTCTCGAGTTCGAATCCCGGCGGGCGCAAGCCACTCCTATTTTCCACGTTTGAGGTCCGAAGGAGCCTCACGTGAGGGGGAGTGTTGGAGTGTATAAGTGATCTGCCTCCTTTTCCCCATCAGTTTAAGCTTTTGGGTGCAATCGGTCAGTGCATAGTACCTTAACATTAATAATAGCATTTTAGGACTTAAACACATGCCTGCCATCTTTATAATTTCTACGCTTTGCAGAGAGTAAGTTGACCATCTCAATGACACCTATTCCTAACTCCTAAGCCTCTTGTGTTATTTTTTCTTTTGGAGATGAAGTGTCTTGTGCTTTGATAAAGAGTGTCCTAGTCCTATTCTAGGATTTCCAATAGCCAATCAATATTTTACTCTTTCTCCCATCCGAATAGGTGTTGCCTTGCACCTTTGTCCTGTTTCTGTGGTCCAAGGACACCTTTTTTTTCTTGGTTTTATGTCACAGAAACTGTTTTTTTTTTTCTAAAAAAAGAAAACTTTCCCCTGCCTTTTTTTTTCTTTTTGAAAACAGTAAAGGGTGATTATTCTGTTGCTGATACTATATACTATAATGATTAATTCTCTCCGTTTATAGGTGACGAGTAAAGTGCATCCTCTCAAAAAAATACGTGGCCCTGATCCAAATTACAAGGATATCTGCTTTGCAGGTGCTGGAAGGTGACTTCCGCGTCATGATAAAAAATTATTTTGATTCTCCATGTTCTTTTAGTATCCTGTATTACTTTTGAACTTAAATATTTATCGTCTCGCTTCCAGGAATGTGTCACAACTATCAGAGGTATTTCCAGATGTTGACATGGTATTTGGAAATGGACAGAAGCTCTCACTTTCACCAGAAAATTATTTATTCCGGGTATGATAAATTGCAAACACACCTGTTTAAGTGAGCCAAGATAACTTACCTTAAATTATCTGTTTGTGTTGTCTGCTCATGTTTTGTCTTGCCTCTGATTCTGAAATAAAGCACTCCAAAGTTGAAGGGGCTTATTGCTTGGGTGTATTTCAAAATGGGAAGGATCCAACAACACTGTTAGGAGGTTAGAAACTCGGCTCCCAGAGGAAATTCAGGCAAATTTGCATTATGTTCTCTGCACCTTTCCCTTTTTTATTTTCTTCTAGATTTCTTACAGTTTGTTATGCTTTCATCCCTCTTATGAGCATATCTATTTTACAATTTTTCTTTCTTCTACTTACTGAACTCTTTTCCTTTGGACATATTGTCCTAGAAAGTGAACGAGCTTATTATATTTGGTAGTGTAACATTACAGTTGAAAATATCTGGTGCTCTTTGCATACAACACTTTCTTTATGATCTTGTCAACTTCCTTTGCATGAAAAGTGTTGTATAAGCTATACTGCCGGAGTTAGGAATATGATTTACACCTGTACTGTGACCAGCTTATGTACCTGCATTTGCTGAATATTTGGCTATAAACTAAATGGTTAACTTGAAAAAATTGCTTAACCTAACTTCTGAGTTATATGTGTTTTTTGTTTACTTAATGATGGATGCCATATTATAGTCTGATGCCCACTTCTCATTAAAGATTGCTTATTTGACGAGCCTAGGTACACTATATTATCAAAGGAAACACTGATATTTTATCCGAAGGAAACGAACGGGTCATTGGCCTGTATTTATTAGTCTTAATGAGTTAATTGTTTTATCAGGGAAGACTTGAGGCCTATAGATAAACTTGTGATGGTAGTTGCTGGTTGAAAATTGGAACCAAGTAGAGGATGCATAGCTAGAACTTTTTTCTTGTAATATCAATGTAAGGAAAGGCAATATTTTTTTTACATTGTCGATGTGCTAAACTTTCTTTTTCTATTGCCCAAACAATAGAGTTTAGCTGTTTGTTTGTCAATGTGTCGTGCTGTTTGTGCATCATTGTTCTCTTTGCTATCACCATTTTCAATGATAATGATTCTCGGCCCTCTCAAAATACATGTAAAGCAATATTGACTTTTTAACTTGTAATGGTAATTGCAAATAGGACCGTGGCAGTTTTGGAAAGTTTGCCATGGTGCTTAGCAAAGTAATAATCTTAATTGGCAGGCATTGTTGTCCGTAACACACTTGTAACCTACGACCGTCACAATGAAAAGATTGGTTTTTGGAAAACCAACTGTTCAGAGTTGTGGGAGAGACTCCATATCAGCGGTGCTCCTTCACCAGCACCTTCAAGTGATGCAGGCTCACAAGCTGATATCTCACCTGCTCCTGCTCCTAGTGGCTTGCCAGGTCGGTATAAATCTTTTCATTTTGGGCATCCTTTATTATAAATGATGAAACATGGATATTATTGCTATTCTGTTAAGGAGGGGCGTTTTCCTTTTTCATATGCTTTAATGTGAGCTGTTGGGCTCTTCTGAATTTGAATGGGGTTTTGCATTTATGACAAATGAGGCAGGCAGCGCAATTGATCTGCCTCGCTGAAAGATTCGTCAAGCCATATCTAATTACGTCTTTACTCATTTATTTAGTTATTTAATCAGTTAGTTATGAACTGCATATTTATTTGACTTTGATGGCATACTCTTGTATGATTTCACATGCCTACTAGCTACTAAACATGGTTTAGATATGTGCTACAACCAGACTGATTGTCGTGAGTTAAAGCAAGAAATATTTTTGCCTTTTCTAAATTGGTGTTTGCTGATTCTCTGTGCCGGTGCTTATTGTTTTTCCTTAGTGCACTCTATTTCTATCCTGATTTGTTCTGATAGACATGGTGTATCATGCCTATTGATCTTCTGTGTGCAGAATTTGATGTTGGTATGATCACTGTTGATATGTCCATAAATGTTACTTATCCAAACCTGAAACCCCACCTCCATGAGCTGGCTGAGCTGATAGCTAAAGAGCTGGACATTGACTCCCGTCAGGTATGGTGTATAGTATAGGATATGGCTATATGGCTATTCTTCTGACCGTGGTATTTACCTATTGATGCTTATTCAGCCAGGACTGAGAATATTTCTTGATATTGTAATATACACTTTGACATGCTCTAATCTTATAGCTACTATGGAGCATACTTCATGGTCATTAAGTTGAACATGTTCTTTTCTTTTATTGGACAGGTTCGAGTTATGAATGTTACAAGCCAAGGAAACTCTACCCTAATCAGATGGGGTATTTTCCCAGCTGGATCAGATAATGCTATGTCGAACGCAACAGCAATGGTATAGCATTTACTGTTGCAACTATGAGCACCAGCTCAGAGACCCTTAATCTCACTGGTTAATTTACTGCATTGATGTAATACAGGGTATCATTTCTCGGTTGACTCAACATCACGTTCAGTTGCCTCAAAATCTTGGCAGTTATCAATTACTTGAGTGGAATGTGCAACCTTTATCAAGAAGGTGAGAAAGGCAAAGGCTTGATGTTTGTATAATTTCTTATAGCATCTACCTTTTCTTTTGGGTGGCCATATCTCCTCCAGAAGAATAATATTAGCTGTTGGGTTTTATTTCCATGAGAATGGCTCAGTATTTAGGGTTTAGGCTAATGGCTCACCTGGCCTGGACCAAGCAAGTCACCTGTCCAGTATGGCTGGGCGTCGCTTGGGTGCCTAGGCGTCTTGCCTGGCAGACGGTCAGGGTGCCAGGACCACGACGGCCGAGGTGAGCGGGTGGGGGGGGGGGGGGGGGGAGTAGCGCCGCGCCGGAACTGTGCAAGAAGGGCGTGGGGAAGATGACGCTAGAAGGGAGACAATCGCCACTCAGACTCAGAGGAAGGCGGGCGTCGCTGGGAGGAGCGGATGGCTGGATCTGGAGATAAAAAAACGGACGGCTGGATCGGGTGTAGAGACAAAGAATTAGGGTTGGAGGTTTATTGGGATGGGTCATAAAATTAGCCATGCCCCTCTCCTCACTTGCCGCCGATGCTCGTCCTGGCGAGGGACGAGTCTGCTCCTGCATCGGCGCTGACAACGCCCTCCCCTGCTGTGCTCTCGCCTGGTACACGCCTAGACGATCGGCAGGTCCCTAGGCATCCAGGTAAAGATTTACAACCTTGGAATGACAAGTATAGTTGTTGGCTTACCAAGCCTATCATGGACGGCTGGATCGGGTGTGGAGACAAAGAATTAGGGTTGCAGGTTTATTGGGATGGTTCATAAAATTAGCCCATGCCCCTCTCCTCACCTGCCGCCGCTGCTCGTCCTGGCGGGGGACGAGTCTGCTCCTGCATCGGCGCTGACAACGCCCTCCCCTCCTGTTCTCTCGCCTGGCGCACGCCTAGGCGGCCAGCGGGTGCCTAGGCATCCAGGCGAAGATTTAGGGTGTGTTTGGATTGTTGTCAATAGTTATCTTACCAAAATTTGGCAGTTGACCATGAAATATGAGTGTATTTGGATTGAAGCCAAAATTGGCAAGCCAATGGACTAATGTGTTGTGCTAGTTCATTTTCTCTACCAATGTTGGTCAAACTTTGGGTGACCAAATCCTTCACCAAAATTTGGCAACACCAAACTTTGGAAAGGTAAACAAGGGAAACAATCCAAACAAGCCCTTACAACCTTGGAATGGCTAAGTATAGTTGTTGGCTTACCAAGCCTATCACAATCCCTCCTTTATCTGGGCTTGGGACCGGCAATGTCATTACAACATAGGCGGAAATAAGAATAATACTAGTTGTCTTGAAAGAAAATTTGATCCCTATTTTAGCCTGATCTAAAATATTCTAGGCGTTGACCTCTGTAAGATCTACATTAAATTTTAAATGGATTTAAATATCCACAAGGAAGCACATAGCTTTTTTCTTAGTTCGGATATTTTGCTATTTTTATATGCCTCTAGCACAAAATGGAATCTTCAGTAAGATAACTTTATGGTGATGTGTAAACAGAAAATTATATGAACTTTTGCATTAGCCTTCTGTCTTATTTGCTTGAATGGTATTTCTATGGTGATAGAGAACTTACATTCAACTTCCGTTTAATCTTGGAACAGGTCTTGGTTCGAAGAACATGTAGTCTCTATACTGCTTGGGATTTTAATGGTTGTTTTGATTACTTTGTCGGCCTTTTTAGCATTACTTGTCTGGAGAAAGAAATTTAGAGGACAAACTGCGTATAGACCCGTTGATTCAGTGGGCCCTGAGCAAGAACTCCAACCCCTATGATCCGAAGCTTTTCCGTGGAGCAACATATAGATGATTCTTTGGTAGACATACTATCTGTGCGGGCTACCGTAATGCAGTGGCACGCCTTTGCTGCTGGAGTAGCCCTTTTTTTCCTTTGTATGTAACACAAGCAACAAGCTTACAGAAGAAGCGGAAGTTTACATGACTTCTTGATTCGAAAACTTAGAGCCTCTGTTCATAAACTTTCTAGTGATTCAGGTCAAGAGTGTCTTCATATGGCTTACAGTAGAAGGTTTTGGTTCATGTAATGTAGATTAAAGTAGATTAGAGCGGACACAAAGCACATCGTTGGACGGAATGATGTAATGTCAAATTGATAAGTGCTGAAGTTATTTGGCTGCTTCAAGAATTCAGGCGATATTGATTCCCAGAACATCCGATGTGGTTCCTTGTATCTCTAGTTTTTTTTTTTTTTTTGATTTTCGGGATCATATTTCATCTTTGAAGGAGCAACCTCTCTCTTTTTTTGTCTCTGCATGCGTCCAGAACTGACCAATAATTTTTATTTCCTTTGTTATTAAAAGGGACAATTGTGCTCGTGCCTTGACATTCTACTTCCCTTTACGTGTTAACCGGTCTGGTTTCTGCATGTAGCTTTGCATATTGCTTCAGTCGTTGGTTTCTTTGGTCTTACTGCGATTATTTGGGGAAATTTTACTCATGTCTTTTAGCCATATAACCATTTCGTCAAATCCGTCCATTTATTCAAGATCCACCACAAATAAAAAAAGTTTACCGTGTGCCAAATAACGAATAGGAGGTGCTCAATTAACCCTTGTGGCTGCAGCATATGAGGAAAGAATCATCAACCAGATGGTCCGGCCAACGGACCACATTGACTTATTCGGGGGACAAGAATAAAACTGGGGTGCGCGACTCAACCCGCCGCCTGCACGCTTATCCGCTTGCTGGCCGTGAACCCGCCGTCGACCACGAGATTATGGCCAGTCACGTACTTGGCCTCGTCGGACGCCAGGTAGACGGCCGCCCTCGCCACGTCCTCCAGCTCCAGCACGGCGCCTCGGATCTCGCTCATGCCCACCTCCACGAGGCGCTTGAGCTGCTCGTCGCCGACGCCCGGGTGCATCCTCGCCAGCGACTGGACCAGCAGCGGCGTCGCGATGGCGTGCGGCGAGATGGCGTTCACCCGCACGCCCGAGCGCGCCAGCTCCTCCGCCGCCAGGCGCACCACGCTGACGACACTCGCCTTCGAGAGCGCGTACGGCAGCGCCGCGACGCCGCCGAGCATGCCCGTGGTGCTCCCCGTGCAGAGCACGCACCCGGTCCCGCGCGGCGCCATGACGCGCGCGGCGTGCTTGACGCACGCGACGGCCGAGCGCACGTTGGTCGCCATCACGCGGTCGAAGTCCGCGAGGTCGAGCGACGCCAGCGGCGCGGGCGCGGAGGAGCCCGACACGCCGGCGTTGCTGTGGAGCACGTCCAGCCGGCCGTGGCGCGCCACGGCGAGGTCGACCGCCGCGGCGATCTGGGCCTCGTCGGTGACGTCGCAGCGGGTGTACGACGCGTCCGGGCCCAGCCCCGCCGCCACGGCGCGGCCGACGTCGTCTTGCACGTCGGCGAGTATTACCTTGGCGCCGTTCCGGATGAACTCGGTGGCGGTCGCCCTGCCGATGCCGCTGGCCGCGCCGGTGATTAACGCGATCTTGCCGGCTAACCTCTGGCCGCCCCCCGACGCCGTTGAGAAGTGGCTGGCGAAGGCGCTCCAGGCTCCCGCAGCTCTGCTCTTCTCCCTCCTACATTATTAACAGGAAAAGCAAAAGAAGCATCAGCAAGGATTAGCATGCGCTCGTTCTTGCAACAAAAGCAACAGATTTTACAGCTACGGATTGATCGTCGGATCAGAAGAGAGACCTGAAAACGAGTTTCGCCGCCCTAAGCATCATTGCAAGCTTCTAACCGATCGATCTAGAACTTGGTTTCAGTCGCTGTAGGCAGGCTATAAAGATTGCCGCACTTTTGAACCGTAAACGGCGTGTACCGTACGGGACTGTCGGTTTGGCCATGTGCTGCATGGCCGAGTCCGTATTAAACTGGTCAGTCACCGCAGGTTCCCAGTGGCTGGCTATGTTGATGTCGCTTTTCTCGTCACGTTAATTGCTCCATTCATCAGAAAACGCCACTGCCAGACCCCGACATCCGACTGCTAACTGTCTGTTTGGCCGTGTGCTGCACGTTCCCCGCTCCGGCACCGTTCCTTTCCCCGTCCTTATCGCGTGGCTTGGTGCTTCAGATTTGTTAGTGGCTCTACCCGCGAGCTAATCCAACGTGTTCATGGCTCTCAAGAGTCATGGCTACTGCTGCATATCTGGGCGTACCATCTTTTCTACGCGAGCGGTCCCAGCATGGCAGCATGGGTTACTCGGTCCAGCTTCCCTGGGCCTAACTACACTCTAGTGCAGACGGCCCAAGAGCCAATATGACCGGCCGCGCCGAGCTTCACCGGTCCGGGAGATCGACAGGCCGGCGGCCGGTGCCGCCTGCCACTGCCCTGTCATGTTCTTCCGAAGCAGCTGCGGTGCCGGTAGCATTCGGCGGCGTACGGCTGCGCGCGTGTGCAGCTTCAATCTTAGGCGGCTGCGACAGCAGCATTTGAACATTCACCTCGAACAACATGCACAACAGAACACATTCTCTCAGAACACAAATTCACCACCATTTTATTTGAAAGCACATCTGCGGCGACAAGTATAGTACAATACAGACTACAGAGGCAACGAAGCCCGGAGGATCTGAACGCGGCGGAAAGCACGCTGGCACAACGGGCAAGAACGAGACGAGACGAGCTCCGTGGTCGCCTAGGGGCACTTGGGGCGTCCGCTCTTGGGCGACGTCATGTCCCTGTAGCAGGGACACTCGTCCTTGCTGGCGTAGGGCCCCGACGGCACGCAGCCGGCGCACCTGCCGCAGCACATCATGCAGAGGCCGAAGCAGCGCCCCGCCTTCTTCAGGGAGCACCGGCTCTGGCACTTGGCGTTGCAGACGCCGCCGTCCGCCGCGGCGCCGCCACCATCTGCATCACGCATCCGCCGCACGCAGCGCCGGTTAGAGAACAAACAGAACACTCACTCCCCGCAAGATTTTGCGAGCTCGAGAAGAAAAGGAAGCGGTAGATAAACGCTGCGGTGTTTTTAATTACCTGCCGAAACGCCGAGATCCTTGGCTGAAGCGGAGACCAGGAAGACCAGCAGGAGAACGAGAGCGACAGAGATCAGCGGCTTCTTCATCTCTGCTTGCTTACCCTCTTGGGGTTGAGCTCTTGATGTGGAGGAGGACAGTAGGAACCCACTACTCCTGCAACACTACCACTTCACACTGAAGACTGAACCGCACCCGCGTGATGAAGTGATGAGTAGCGTTGATGAGAGGAGGTTGTGTTTGGTATATATGGCCGCTGCCGGAGCCCCGACGAAGGTTCTGGTTCGTATCAATTGCGGTTTCATTGCACACACCTGCCTCGCACAGGCACAGCCCTTTTGGTGTGAGTCGCGGGACTCCTGCAGGGACGCTGGGCCATGCCGGTCAAACCGCGTCCGTATGACGACAGACACATGGCACTGTCCGTTTCTTACTGTGCCCCGCCCGCCGCTGCGTGGCCGAGCGACCTTGAGCCGTGACAGGCTGGCCGCGCGTCTGTCGCGTTGCGTGGCGGTGCGGTCAATCTGCCAGGTACAGTTACGCGTCCTCTCCTCCGCGCTGCTGCTGCTGCTGCAAAAGCAACCACCGCTCACGCGCTCCATTTCGTTTCAGAAAGAAACAAGCGTGATCAGCAGCTAAAAAAACTGCAGGCGGCCCGCGGTTTGAGCTTGAGGAAGGTGCACCGCAGTCGTGCACCGCTACAACTCCGCCTTCGCCAGACGTGGCCGGTAACTTTCCACGGTCGGTCGCGCTGGGCGCCAGCACGCACAATGGCGCACGGAGAGTACCGTGTGGGCCAGGTCTGGCTGGAGGCTTCCGATCCGACCAGACTACGAGTACGGATGGTTGGGTCACGGAGAACCGCAGTCGCAGTGTTTAGTGGAGGTTCGGCCGGAATACCTAAACGGGCCACAGGCCCACGTACTGTGAACGTGGGCCGAGAAACGTCAACTCATGCGGGCCGACGTTAGGTCGCGCACTTCGTTTCACGCATCCCGCTTGTCGGGCTAGCGCCGGTCTATTAGGAATGTACTCCAGTTCACGCTGGGCTTCTCGCATTCCGCTTACTAGGCTCCGAGCCTATTTGCAAACAAGTTTGTACAGTTGTCTAGGCCCGTTATATTCTGAAAATTCTTGGTTTTCTCTCGTTTCTTTTCTTTTGTTAGCAAAATTTTCTGTTTCCTGCAACTTTTTCACACTCACCAAGTCCCGCTGCAAAAAAAAAAAAATCTTAGGACAACATTTTGGTGTGCTGTTGTTTGTGCCAGTACGAAAACACTAAATATACTGTAACAGCACTAGTAGGTCAGGGAGTTCCGTTCAAAAAATCTTTTCGTTGGTTAACCCCGTGCAGATCTTCAGCAAACTTGCCAATCGGCTCCCCAATACATACTGCCAATGCTAATTGCCAAGTTACAGTACTAGCCAGACGAGCTTAAAAGTTTTATCCCTGTTCTCACGAGCATTAAATAGGCGCTGCGATGGCCTCCCGTGATCGCCGGGGAAGAAGATCTTTGATGCCGCTCACGTGCGGGGTGCCCACGCGCGGCGCGAGCGCCGGACCCGGTCAAGGCCGGCAAGGCGCCCGTCCCGGCCCGGCCCGAGGACGCCGCGCCGGACAAACGGCCGCCGACAGCCTAACGGCAGGTCAAAGCGTGACACACACCGTCACACCCGACGTCACACGACCCCATCTCTCGACGCTGCTCGAGTGTCAGGCTAACGACAGCAGGTCAAGCGCTGAAACGCTCGCTGGCTCATGCCGCGCGGCCACGCGCTGCGGAAGCGGAGCCGCCCGCCCGCCTCGTCCCCCGGCCGCGGAGCACGTGGCCCGCGCGGCGCTTTTGGCATCTATCTTTGCCGATGTCCTCGCCTCGCTCGCGCTGCTGCCCGTTGGTTGGCGCCTGTGGCTGCCGGTGCGCGGGTTGCCGCCACCATCTCCCAGTTCGGGTCTGGGTCACATCTCGTCGCTCAGGCAGGCTCCGCAGCTACGTACCCGCTCCGCTCCGTTTGCTGCTGCTGCTGGTGGGTGGTGCCACTGTTGTACCTGGGGGCCGGGCCGACGGAAAGCGACGGTTGCACGTTAGATCAGCACGGCGGCGGGGGCCGCCATTTCTCATGCATGCTCGGCGAGCTGGCGATCGCACCACACCAGGATTCAAGCGCAAAAGATGTTGGGAAAGACGCCTCCAAACGCGGCGGTGCGTATAGCATACGGCCAGGAATATCGGGGTATTCCGGTGACCGCTAGTAGTGCCCGTTGTCTTGTAAAAGTTCAGCAAATAATGGGTCTGCACGTTCCAAAAACTTTCAGTATTTCAAACACGGCCACGAATCTGTGTCTAACTATAATCCCTCCTCCCAAAATCAAAATTAAGGTGATTGACACAAATCCTAGGAGTTCACGGGGATATATAATACAGCCAGCAGCTAAATTCCGAACGGCCGGCAAGCAAAATACGTCCGTCGCCATCACCTACTACTCCCTCGAGCTTCGGCAGTACTTGCATGTAATTCTGCTACGTGAAGCACGCATTCCCGAGGAGAAAATTCCAACGATGTGATGATAAATTAGATCTGGCACAGAAGGACGAACACAACCCTCCGAGTCAACCACGAATCTCCAAGTCCAGTCAATACGAGCTCAAGCAATGCTGTCAGCCTCCAAATCGAGCCGGTCCGGTACTAGCTCCATGCCAACAAGAACATCCATCCATCGTTGGTGGATCGATGGGCTGTGATGCCATGGATCCGCATGTTGGAGCAGTGGACCTGAAGCCGGTAGGGAAGAAACGACTACACAGGGCAGAGAACCAAACAGCTTCAGTTTTATTGCTTTTGCCTTATTGTCTTAATTTGTTCTGTGAATATGTAAAATGATTAGCTGCCACAAAGATATCATATTAGCTGTCACAAATGAATTATTAGATGACAAAATGATATATTTTATCAATCTTAATGAAAATATGACAAATAAGGTACGTATTGCTGACACTATTTTTCTTTGGGGTAATTAAGGCATGTGCCATAGAGAGTAAAATTGTTCATGTAATATGAATTCATAACAATGCCAGAAAATGGTAGAGTTTGAAATAATTATGTATGTACTGAAAACTAGAGTGGATGGAAGTAATTTGATCCGGTAGGATACAGCAAGCAGAAGCAGGCAAAGAAAAAGCACGAAACATATACTCTTCTCGTCTCTCCTCCCGACATCCCACCTCGGCTCTTTTGATCTTTTCCTTTTCCCGTCTGAGCTCCCACGTCGAACGGTTTCCCCCCTCACTCCGCTTTATCTTTTGCCGTGTTTCCACTGCATCCTCCTCCCTCTCGCATTCGCTTCCACTCCAACGCAGCCGCAAGCGCAACGCCTTCACACTTCCCACTCACTCCCCTTCTTCTACTCCACTCCTCGCCCCGCGCTCCTCCTCTCCACGCCCTCCTCGTGAAGCAAAAGCTGGATCTTCTCTTGATCTGTTTCTAGACTCCTAGTCCTTGCCCCTTCTTCTTCTTCTTCTTGGCGGCATTGCGGCGAGGGATCGATGGAGAAGGAGAGGAAGCCCGGGTTCTTCAAGACGCTGAAGGAGGAGGTGGTGCGGGGGCTGTCGCCGGCGAGGTCGAGGGGGAAGTCCCCCGCCCCCGCGGCGAGGAGCGCGTCGCCGGCCAGGATGCTGATCCCGCGCCGGCGCAAGACCCCGCCGCCGCCGCCGCCGGAGAAGGTGCTGCAGCAGTACCTTGGGGAGCAGCTCGTAGCGCGCTCCGGCAGCCTGCGCCCCGGCGGGGAGGCCCTCGCGCCGCTCATCGAGGGGCCCGACGCCGAGCGCCTCGCCGCGGGGGATCCCGACGCCGAGGACTCCGGCCGGCGGGAGGGGTTCGGGAACTGGGTCCGCGGCCACCTCACGCGCGCGCCGTCCATGGCCTACGCTGCGCCATCCGGCTCCAGCGGCTCGTTCCGGCGGTCCGACCTCCGCCTCCTCCTCGGCGTCATGGGCGCGCCGCTCGCGCCCATCCCGTCCAAGCCGGTCGAGCCGCTGCCCCTCCTCTCCGTCAAGGGGACCCCCATTGTACGTCCGCATCCAAATCTCCCGTTCCATGTTGCTTCGCATCTACGAGATGCGGTTCGCGTCCGTGCACATCTGGTACTGTTGTGTACGAGTACTCACTTCTCTTGAGAAATATTTGCAGGAGTCGTCGTCCGCGCAGTACATCCTGCAGCAGTACACGGCGGCGTCCGGTGGCTTGAAGCTGCTGCACTCGGTGCGGAACGCGTACGCGATGGGCAAGGTGCGGATGGTGGCGTCCGAGTTCGAGACGGCGACGCGCGTCGTCAAGAACCGCGGCCCCAACGGCCGCGGCGCCGCCGCCGTGGAGCAGGGCGGCTTCGTGCTCTGGCAGATGGCCCCCGACATGTGGTACGTCGAGCTCGCCCTCGGCGGCAGCAAGGTCCACGCCGGCTCGAACGGCCGCCTCGTCTGGCGCCACACCCCATGGCTCGGCGCCCACGCCGCCAAGGGCCCCGTCCGTCCTCTCCGTCGCGTCCTCCAGGTCCCAACGTTTCCAAACCTCGGGTCCATCTCCTCTTAGTCTTACTCCAGGAAGGAGCAAATCACCTCACCATCTTCTTCTTGTCAACTCGCTATGCCCCCAGGGTCTTGATCCGCTGGCTACTGCGGGACTGTTCGCGGAGGCGCGGTGCGTGGGTGAGAAGAAGGTGAACGGCGAGGACTGCTTCATCCTGAAGCTGACGGCAGACCCACGGACCCTGAAGCTGCGCAGCGAGGGGCCGGCGGAGATCATCCGGCACGTGCTGTTCGGCTACTTCAGCCAGCGCACCGGGCTGATGGTGCAGATCGAGGACTCGCACCTGACCCGCATCCAGCCGCACGCCGGCGGGGACGCCGTGTACTGGGAGACCACCATCAGCTCCTGCCTGGAGGACTACCGCCCCGTGGAGGGCATCATGATCGCGCACTCGGGGCGCTCCGCGGTGACGCTGTTCCGGTTCGGCGAGGCCGCCATGAGCCACACCAAGACGCGGATGGAGGAGGCCTGGAGCATCGAGGAGGTGGCGTTCAACGTCCCCGGCCTGTCCGTGGACTGCTTCATCCCGCCCGCGGACATCCAGTCCGGCTCCTTGGGCGAGGCCTGCGAGCTGCCGTCGCACGGGGAGCGCGCCAGGGCCGCCACCGGCGCGGCCGTGCACCACCCCTCGCGTGTCGCCGCTGTGGAACAGCAACGCGTGCACGCCCACAATGCTAGTGCCGGCGTCGGCGGCGGCCGCGGCGAGAAGATCGTGTGGAGAGTGGAAGTTTGATTAGGATCTAGCGCATCAGTTAGCTGCAGTGCTAGAGAGAATTAAACCGAGTCCAATCTGTTGATACTAGAGTTTAATTTTCTTCCGCTCAATTATCATTCCAAAGACACTAACTTCTTCCGTCTAGTGCCGCTTTAGATTCTGTAAATAGGAGCATAAATGTTCACAGGCCAGTGATGCGCCTGGATGAATCTTTATCCTCTGAATGCAGAAGTTTCAGTGCCAACTAAACTTGAGACTGTTGTAATAATCCAGTGATGTGTCTGGGCCTTTCATGTTACTGCCGATCTCTCTGTAGCAGTATTACTTGACAGCTGAAAGCATATACGCTACCTAGTACCAATGCTCAATTTTTTTTCGCAGTTACTGATTCTACTACTCCAATGGGGGAGAATTGTCGCTGTCAAACTCCACTGTTTGCCTTCATCCTTTGTATTAGTATCCCCAGATCACTGAGCATTGTCGCTGTCAAGCGCAAAAGGGCAGGTTAGGTCGCTGATGATCTCTTCTCTTGCTTTAGAAGTGAAACAAGTATCTCGGCACGTTGGGGGGCTGTAGGAGTAGGAGAGCGTACGTACGATGACGATGCGGCGCCTAGCTAGCATTGGATGCTGAGATCACAGATCACCACTACCCTGGCCACGGCCAGGGCAGCAGCTGGGGTTGGGTTGCCCCCTCCATTTCTGCTGCTCCACCGATCGTCCTGCTCTCTGCTCCTCCATCAAAGACCCAGGACCTCATGTGTCATGTCTGGCTAGTCAACACTCGACACAGAACCGGGAGGGACCCCGCCCCGTCTGCAGGCGCCGGGCCGTGATGCAATGCAACCGGTCGGTCGCTGGTGGCATCTATCTACCGTCCCGGGCTTTATTTTTTTCACCTTTATTGACCACGGATCTCGGCCATGCGCGTGGCGTCCTCCACCATATCATGGCTGCCGGGTGATCGAAAAAGCTTTTTTACATGGCTTCCGTTTCCATCTCTCCTCCGTGTGGCCGTGGATAAATCTGTAGAGAAATGGTAAAAACGGGGAGCATCTTTCCCGGCGTCGTCGGAGCCGGAGCCAGCGAGGAGAACGGCGATGCGAAGCCGCCGCTGAGATGCTGCGGCTCATGCATGCTGCCGCAGCAAGAAGTCAGCTCAGCTACGACTGGGAGGGTGCTTGCTGCCCGCTGGGCGCGGGGAAATTATTGCGGCCTCGGGAGCCGCGTGCGTTACCCGGATTGGTGACTCGCATGATGGTGCTGCCGTGCCTCACGAACTTTGGCCCCGATCGGCGCCAGGTTCCATCCCGCTTTTGGCGTGCCACGCCCGTAGTCGTCAAGGCGATGAGTGAGTTCTACCGCGGTTGGTTCACCACAGTTGCCAGAAGTACTTTAAAATGCTGATGTTTTTGTTCGTGTTCTAGGAAAAAAACAAATCCGGTGGTGTGGCCACAGAGGACGTTTTGGAGAGATTTGGAATTCTTTACATGTAAAATTGCGATAGCAGTATATTTTCCGAATTTCCTTGACATCTCTGCACGCCGTCGATGGTCGAGGTTCGCGACAGCTGAGTGGAGCAGCACATGAGAGTTGTCGGCACGTGAAACTACTAATCGCATTGCCCGGTGCAGTAGAGCTTCAACATTTGACAGTATTTTCTCAAGCGTGCTTAGTCAAATTGAAGTATTCTCTTTATCTTCAAAAATTTGTCGTTTTGTAATTTATTTTTAAATTACAAATCGACAAATTTTTAGAGATTTATACTCCCTCTTTGAACTACAAAGCAACAAACTTTCTGTAACGGAGGGAGTACTCCTTATTGCTCGCGTGGATCGGCACGGAGCCACCTTCTTTTGAGCTCGCGGTCTACTGATTGGTGTCACTGAGGAGTGAGGACCTCAGATCACATGGGCTACTAGCGCTCAAGCAAATGCGCGTCTCATGGGTCAACCAGGAGGCTCATTTCAAACGGTCAGTGTGATACCCAAGGTTTGACAAGGCCACTGCTAATATGTTTTAATTATTTCCTATCATGCCGTGTACTTCCTCCGTCTTCATGAAGTTGTCGCTTTGTAGTTCATTGAACTACAAAACGACAAGTTCATGAAGACGGAGGGAGTATATCTTAAGAGTGTTCTTCATTCCAACTAGCAAGCATAAAGCTCACACATCTCAATGAAAAAGAGCAAGCAGCATAAGACCGGTTGCACTCATGGACCTCTAAAATGCACCTCTAAAAGGAATATTCTCTGTTTTTACAGTCACCTCTAAAAGATGCTTTGCTTTACAGTTTTAATTCCCGCACTCATTGAACTCTATACGAACTCTATATCAACTACCACACCTTCCATTTTTTTTATTTGAAAAGCCCTACGCTTCACATTTTGGTGCCTGCTGCATCCTTGCAAATGAAGAAAACGAGTGCCTGCATGCATCCTTGGTGTGCAAGGTTCAATGAGTGCCTTCAGGCACGCTTGCTTGCAAAGGAAGACCAAAACATGTGGCCTGGCCGGCATGCATCATCTTGCTATGCAAGATGTCTTGGCTGGCAAAATGAAAGGCTCCCTATAAAAGGAGGTGGACTCACTTGGTACTCTTCATCCAACTAACATAGAAACAAGACTACTTTCTCTCTAATGAATTGGTTGACGGTGTTTGGTAGTGGGTCACTTTGGACGCGTGCAAGGCAAGAAGACGATGAGGCCATCGACGAAGAATTTCTCGTGTTCGACGATGACGAGGAGATTATCATGCAAGCGTATCTAGCGGAAGAGGGCTCAAGTTCTCAACCTAGGCGTAATCCTAGCACAACACCAAAGAAGATTTGCAAGAGAGATCATGCAAGTGGGCATGCAGCCATAGTACGCGACTACTTCGCCCCTACACCCGTATACACGGAGTATCAGTTTAGGCGTCGGTATGTAATGTTCTTTTTTTTACATGCATGTTAAGTTGGTTAATATTTGATTACAATTATCTTGTATGTTGTAGGTTTCGCATGCAACGCCATATGGTCCTTCGTCTGGTGGACGCGGTTGAAGCGAACGATCCCTATTTTCAGCAAAGGGTTGATGCTACTGGGAAATTGGGATTAACGGGTCTTCAAAAGGTTGTTTCATCTCTTCGAATACTTGCTCGTGGGGGATCCCCTGATAATGTTGACGAGTACGTTCGTATCGGAGAGTCCACTGCTCGCAAATCCCTTATTCATTTTTGTCGGTGCATCATTAATGTCTTTGGTGGTCGTTACCTTCGTGCACCAACTAGAGAGGACACTGATAGGCTCATGCGCTTTAATGCTCGTCGTGGGTTCCCCGGTATGCTAGGTAGCATCGACTGCATGCATTGGGAATGGCGGAACTGCCCAACGGCTTGGAAGGGCATGTTTACGGGTCGTGGAAAGGTTGCATCAATGATCTTAGAGGCAGTTGCATCACATGATCTTTGGATATGGCATGCATACTTTGGGATGCCTGGTAGTTGCAACGATATAAATGTATTGCAACGATCTCCCATTTTTGATGCCTATGTTAATGGAGACGCTCCTAATGTTACATTCTCTGTGAACGGTCATACATACAATATGGGGTACTACTTGGCTGACGGTATATATCCGGACTGGCCGGCTTTTGTTAAGACTGTTCGTCATCCTATAGATCTTAAATCGAAGCATTTTGCAAGTGTTCAAGAGGGTGCACGTAAGGATATTGAGCGTGCATTTGGTGTGCTACAAGCAAGATGGGCAGTGATTAGAGGACCAGCATACAGTTGAAGCCGTGAGCACATTCGTGACATAATGACCACTTGTATTATTTTGCACAACATGATCATTGAAGATGAAAAGGAATTAGCAAGTAATATTGACTTCGACAATATTGGTGAGCAAGTTGATTTCTCCAGTACCAACCATGGAGTAAGGCACACATTTGTCCAGGCCATGCACAAGCTGCAGGACAAAAGAACACACAACAGTCTGCAACGTGATCTCATCGAGCACAACTGGAATCGTCACGGTGGTTTATGACTCAGTGTAGAAGCTTATGAGTAACTTTATAGTGTATCAGTCAGTGTTTATGTATGGACTATGAGTACGTTTATGAGTCACTTTATGGTGTATCAGTCAGTGTTTATGTATCAGTAACAATTATCGTTTATGTATCAGTCACCTACATAAATCCGCATAAATAGTCTCATACATAATCTTATACATAAATCCGCATAAATAGTCTCATACGTAGTCTAGTACATAAATCCGCATAAATAGTCTCATACGTAGTCTAGTACATAAATCCGCATAAATAGCCTCATACATAGTCTAGTACATAAATCCGCATAAATAGCCTCATACATAGTCTCATACACAATTCCGCATAAATAGTCTCATACATAAATACTCATACAAAGAGTCATTCACTAATACGCAGTCTAACCTTCGTTGTTCAGCCTCCTCATAATTTCAGCCTGCTTCTTCTCGTAGAAGACTCGGAGGCTACCACTCACCTGAGATGTATCCACAGCTAGTATGCGTTCCTCATATTCATCAACTCGCAACCTACAACATACATTCATGCAACAGAGAGCCCCTTCAGGTTTCTGGACAAATACAGAGAACAAAGAGCAGAAAACTCATTTTACCTTGTGTTCTTCTTGTCATCTTCTAGCCTCTCTTTCTGTACCCACAGAAGTTCTTTCTTCAGCCGAATCTTCTCTTGTTCTATCTCTTTCAGCGAACCTAGCTTATCTTTCTCAAGGTCGACCATCTCTAAGTGTTGTAGTTCTCTTCTGTCCGAAAGGGTCTGTAGCCTTTGCATCTTTGTATCTGTCACTATTTGCAGATTGTTTGCAATATCAGAAGCTACGGAGGAAGCATGACTTTTTCCTTTCTTACGAGCAGCCTTGCAGGAGTCACGACCAAGTGGCCTCTTCTCTGTACATGGTTCCTCAGATTCATCAGCAGGTTGGTTTATCGTATCGGAATCAGCTGGTACAAACCCAACATATGGGTCAGCACTTGGTTCACCATCTCCTGTCCCAATTGACCTCGTCGGGCGAATGTCCAACCACTTTGGTTCATTTCTCAGAATAGTCCAGCAGTGCATTAACCCGAAGTGGGAGCCCACTTTAGCAGCATATAGAGCTGCAGCTTCAGCAGTCTGCAATATAGAGCATGACAATTGGATTAACATACAAGGTTAAGAAACTACAAGTCTTGAGAAACAACATATAAAAACTGATACCTTGTCCGCATCAGTGCTTCCACTCTGATTCTTTCTAACTACTGCGGCATGGTAACTTCCAAAATTAGACACAGCAGCCTTGATGGTGTCCCACCTACTCTGCAAGGATCTGGCAGTCCGCTTTGGGTGCTTCCCTCTCTTCGAGTTATACTGATTCATAACCCGATTCCAAAAGCTGTCCAACTTTTGACTTGTGTTGGTGACAGCATCAGTGCTCACTTCAAGCCAGGAATGCACTAGGAAAACATCCTCTTCAGGACAGAAATTACCTAATTTGTGCCTTACCACTGTCCTTTTGAACCTCTTTCCATTGACCCTTGCAGGAACTGCAGAACCACCTTCACCTTCATCTCCTTCATTCTCCTGTGCTGCATCAGCCTGCTGTCCTGCTTCCTGTTCGTGTTCGTACCCTTCTCGCTGCCATGCTGGTGTTGGTCCATGGAACCCAGCTGGTGGCCAAGGTGGGATAGGGCCATTGTACCCAGCAGGAGGCCATGGAAACGCCGGGCCATTGTAGCCTGCAGGAGGCCAGGCTGGGGTAGGTCCATTGTACCCAGCAGGACTACCATTATATCCAGGAGGAGCCCCTCCTAAACCCATCATTGAATAAAAATCTTGATGTCCATCCATCCTGTAAAAAGCAAGAAACAGCAAACACAAACATAAGAACATTAACTTGTTCATGTAGGAGGCATTGTTCTCATACAAAACCATACAAGTAACAATAAATGAGACATTGTTGTCATAGTTGCAGCACCATATTATAAAAACAACCAAACATTCCACAAACTTAACTTCAGCAACAATTGTTCTCATACACATACAACTAACAATACATAATGGTTCAACATATTACATTACAAGGATAGGAACTACATAGTACATATAGGGTACACAACAAGTTCTACTCCAGGTTGTCCGCCGCTATGCCGATCTAGTCGGAGTCAACATCAAGGTCAGAGACATAATCCGACATTGAAGGAGGAGACCAGTCAGCTGGGACTTTGTCATCATCGGAGACCTTCTCATCGTCGGAGAACAACTGCCATGGTGGTGCATTAGCCACCTCTTTCCAGCCAATAGCTACATGATCTAAATCTTGCACAAGAGCATCAATGTCCTTTAGTGTCTTCTTAAACTCTTCTTGTTTCATCTCTCCACATTTTGCGAGTGCATCCCTTATGACCAACCTAACTTCAGCAACACTATCGTCGACAGAGGAGGTCATGCATCGCAATCCATGTCGAAGCTTCGCAGCCTCGGAACCCATAGCCACTGACGAAATCACAGTTTTCAGATTGAAATACTATAAGGTACAGACACATTCAGCACACAAGAAGAGGATTAAAACATTGAAGTACTACAAGGTCTGGATTCAAATAGCCACTGATCAAACGTCACAGAAACTCATATCAAATCTAGACGAACAACCGTGCACTATAACCATATCTGGAAAAGCACCATTGCAATTGAACCAAAACAACCCTAGATCTAGGGAGAATCGATTGAGGAGATACCTTGGTTTTGGGGAAACCACGGAGCAACTGCTGCCGACGGAAGAGGAACTCGCAACGGAGGTCTTGCGTCGCCGCTTCTTCCCCCAAAGTTCCCTCTTCAACCCGCGCCGCCTGGAGATCCGCCCAACCCTACCACCGGTTGCAAGCCCGAACCCACCCGCCGTGGTCGCTTCCTTCAATGGGGACGAGACACGGGAGCTTCTCCGGCTGGATCTACGGGGAGCCGGCCTCCTCGCCGACTTCGTCGCTCGGCCGCCGGAGCGAAGAAGTCGTTGCCCTCGCGCGTATCCGTTGGAGCCAGCGACCATAGCGCTGATAATATCACCTCTCTCTGTGGCGTCCGACTGTAGCGAACGGAAATTTTGAGTCGACGGTAAACTGGCCGCTGGAGGCGAACTGCACCGCTCGGGCCTCCAAATTTACCGTCGCGGCCCATTTACAGTTCCCCAGTGCGACCGGTCTAACATGCAGTCCAAGTTGACACCCTGACATCCACTGGTGGGCAGTGGAGTATTCGGTAGACTCTATTTGTTTTATTATGCACAATTATTTGTGTTAATTGGCAATTCTTTTCTTAAAGCCTCTGATCACATTTAAAAAACACTATCTTGTTGGTGCGCCTTTCCTTGCTCGAAATCGATCATTGGTTTCCATTTCCATGGCAAACTTATCGTAAGGCAGCACCAACTTTTGTCTCTTGTATTCAATTGCTGCCGCCTTTCAGCTCCCTCGTGTGTAGCTTCCAATCGATGGCCACGCTTCGGTCCTATGCACAACTTGATGGCGGCGTAGTGGGACACCCCCGGCCCATGACGAAACGATGCCCAACCGTTCGAATAATGACTGTCGTCCAAACGCATGCTAATCCTGTTTAACACAATCATACGGTGGCCTTGCACCTTGTCGATTCTGGTCACCGCACGGCTACCTTCATCGATCGTCCGAGCTTCTACGGGACACTAGCTCTTTAAAAGGCTAATACTATGTTAGCTTTCCGTGATTGTTTTTCCCTTCATCTGCAGGTGCCTTGTCTCGTTTGTAGCGCCGATGCCGGTGTGCAGGCGATCATCGCATGTGCTCGTGCAGGGCCTCTGGAGATGCAGCAAGATGATACCTGCAGAATATCAACAGTATATGTCACAGATTAATTGCTAAGGCATTGGCCATTTTTGCAAGGTTGCTGACTGTGCCATCACCTGCTGTCTCACAAACTCTCTGGGATGGTCTGACGATGCACACGATGCCTTGCGCATATGTTGTTTGGATCCGTCAATGTATCCGACATAATCTTGACAAGAAGCGAGGTCGCTTTTTTTTTTTTCATTTTCCTGTGAAAATAACGTTGGCATCATCGATTTGCTTCGCTTGTACCGAGGCATTCAGCCCTGCTGGTGGATGGGATCTAAAATGTTTTGTGTCAGCTTTGTACCCCAGCGACAGGGGAGCTAAATTTAATGAGCTATGGTCCAAATGGTCCTGGCACTACTGCTTCTGGACCCATTAGCCGGTCCTTTTGTTTCTGCCCATGGATTCATTAACATCGTCAACTCGATCCCCTAGGGCGGTGTTCTTAGAACAAGCGTCTTTCTCATGTCTTACGTGTAACCAGCAGTGCGCCTTTACCTACGTAGTAGTAGATCTCAAGACGTACCTTCATAAGCAGTTGGTCAATGTTTGTTCTGTTGGAAGCAAGGCCACCCCGGAACCCAAAAAAAGCAGCAGAAGCTTCAATTGATCAGGAACAACGAACCCACTCGTCTTTTATGTGCTTTTCCATTGTTAAATCTTTGATCTGATTAGAACAAAGCCAGATTTCATAACCTAAAGCTGCTTCATTCAGTCCAAAGCACACAAGTTTTGGTGCGTAGCTTTAGCCTTTTCCTAGATAAAGCTTCTTCAGGTAATCAGGATGGAGGATGATCGATGTCAGCTTAGCAAAAGCAGCCAAAACAAAGTGCCAATTCTGAAAACTATGGTTTCAGAAACTCCAGTTTCAAATGCTAACAAAGTTTGGCAAACTTTTTCAAAGACTGGCTGTCTGTACGTCTGTTTCGACCCTATCTCGGGCTAGTCAGAGCTTTTGACGTCAAGCTCATACAACCCGCGCTGCATTTCCCGATGCTCTCTCCAGGCTCTGGCAAAGCCTCACTCAAACATGGTGGAAGCAGATGTAAAACTGAAAAATCGATGGCATAGCGTTCAGCTTTATCGCGGTGAATCTGTCTTGCACCTGCATGCGAGTTCTCGCGTTGGTTGTCCAATCGACCTTGCTTTTGCCATTTCTCGCGTTGATCAGCTTTAGCGGTCAAGCCGTGTGAAGCTGTCTTTCGTGCAGCCGCGAGCGAGCTACTAGCGCTCAAGCTGCGTGTCACATTAGCTGTCTAATCGACTACCTCGTTTTCACCATTTTCTCCGTACCTGCACTGACAAAAGTGTCTTGGTGCTGCTGCGTGTCTCTTAATTCCAGCGGGCAACGATTTGTCGCCGTCGTTGGGTAGCCAACGGATGATGCGACCTGGCCGCAATGTTGAAGACTAGACGGACAGCCTGGATGAATGTCACGGGCCAGACCATCTTGTGTCATTAGGCCCAGTAACTGCCAGTTTGTTGTCATCAAGGCCCATCATTAATTTACTACTCCCTCTTTATTTTTTTATTTGACGTTCAGACAGCGGTTGCTAGCTCACTTCTAGTTCATATTGTTGTCTGAAACGTCAATTAAAGTGATAAGGAGGGAGTATACTACTTGGCCCAGCCGTCGAAATAAATTACTGTAGCAAACTCATCGCGAAATGCTTTGACGGACCCGGCTCCCACGATTTCGCTCACTTTCTCTCTGGGCCACCGGCGCGGCGTCCCGACGCGCTTGCGTCCAGTGCACCGACTGCTCCAACCGACGGATCGAGCACAGGAACAAGAAAACAACTCAGCCCACCGACGGATCGTCCACCAACCGGCGCGCGTCCACCACCCACATGGCCCGGCTGGCCCACCGCCAGTTGTCCAATCCCGCCGCGCGCGCCACCGCATCTCTTGCCGCTTCCCCGATTCGCCCTTGCGCTTTCCTACTCTTCTCCAACCAGCCGGCCACCCCGCGCGCTTCCGTTCCTATTTATCCCCCGCTCCTGACACCGTTCTCTGCCACTCCGCACCGCACCACCCGAGGCAAGCGCAGCGCAGTGCAGAGAGCCGACCACCACCACATACCACCGCAATGGCGCGCGCCGGCGCTCTCTGTGTCGCGCTCCTCTGCCTCCTCGCAGCGTCCGCCGCGGCCCAGAATGCCACCGCCCCGGCCGCCGCGCCCACCACCACCACGCCGCCGGCGTCCCCGTCTAAAAAGACGCCCGCCCCGGCCACATCTCCGCCCGCCGCGACCACCCCTCCGGCCGCCGCTCCGTCCACCACCCCCGCCACCCTCGCCCCCGCCGCCACGCCTCCCGCCACCGACACCCCGGCCCCCGCCGCCGCGCCGCCCAAGCCCACCACCAAGTCCGCCCCGGCCCCGGCGCCCAATGCCAAGGCCTCCCCGTCCCCCGCCTCCCCTCCGGCCGAGGCGCCCGTAGCCGCCGCGCCCCCCGCCCCCGTCCTGGAGCCCCCTGCCGCCGCACCCACCAAGCCCGCCGAGGTCCCCGCGCCGGCGCCGTCCAAGAAGAAGAAGAAGAAGTCCCCCAAGAAGAAGTCCAAGGCCCCGGCCCCCGCGCCCGTCGCCGAGGCCCCCACCAAGTCCTCCAAGGCTAAGGCCCCCGCGGCGTCCGACGACGCCGAGGCGCCCGGCCCAGCCGGCGACGGTGCCGCCGCCGACACCGCGGTACGTTGCTCGTTGCGCCTCTTCTTCTCCTCCCGAACAACCGCAATGCCGTCTCACCAAACCGACAGGATAACCGCTACTACGTAAGTACTACTATTAATTCAAACCGTTATTACCACGCTGTGCTTACAACTACTGATATGACGCACTAGACTTCAAAATTCAGCGCGCTTAGGAACAACAGTGCAGTTAATCTAGTGTCAGAGTGCATCCGACAGTGCAGTTAATCTTGTGTCACGTTGCAGTTATTCTAGAAACAACGGTAATGAGTGGTTAGATCCAGTTCACTGGCATGTCGGCCGCGCACGCATGTGCTTCGCGCCGTATCACGGGCATTGTTAATGCCACATTTAAAAGTTCGAGTTGCTGAGAAGATTAGCTGTCATCATTTACTAATTACAAGTACGGTACGCTGTACTATTAATATGCAATTTCGAAAGTAGGTGTACTAATTTAGCGCAGCGTCACCCACTTTAAACAATGGCGAATTCGCAGCGACTGGGTTCACACCGGTTAATCGTCAGTAGCTAATGAAGCCAGATAACATTAGGGGCTGCTGTACAGTGATACACCAGTGTGGTATTTACTGCCTGTACTAGAGTAACTACAAATCACGTGAACCTACTGTGCTATAAATACCGCAATTTTTTAGTACAAGGCCGCTGACTAACCCATGCATGCGTCGGTTTATGGTGACTGCAGGCGGCAGGGAGGACTGTAGCAGGCGGCATCATGGCGGCCGCGCTCGGCCTCGTCGCGCTGCTCGCCTAGGCGCGCCGGGCGCGTGATGGGCGGGGGACGACGTACGTGCGTGCGTGCGCCACGACACGACGCAACACGCGATGACATGCATGGATGCTGCCGGTGCGGCACGTGGCTCTCCGACCTGACCGTGGCTGGCTCGCATGCACGCCACCACCCGTTGTTGCGCTGTCTTCTTCTTGTCCGATTTTTTTTAACCAGGCTGGGCGGGGCCTCGTGTGTGCAGTGCTAGGAGTAGTTCCACTCACGTTCGATTCGATGGTGACAGCACCAGCACCACCTCGGATTCTTTCACCTTTCTTCTCCTCATGTACTGCCCGTTGGGATTGGTTTATTTATATCATTGTATTATTCCATTCATCATAGATTAGTCTCTTTCTTGTGCCGCTGTCCGTGAGAGAGTGCATGTCGAACACTTGCTGGCCAGATCTGTCGTTGTTGGGACGTGTTTGTCATTTCATCTCGAGGCTTAAATTCTCACGCCCCGTGAGCTGAGATTTGCATCTTTCTCAAGGGCACAAAAGCTATGGTGTGTGAACGGCTAGTTCGTGCCAGCAGCCGAATGCAGCAGCAATAGTTTTTCTCCAAATACTGGTCGCGTCGAAACGCGTGCCGCGGTGACTTGGGCGACTAGCCTACCGTACTCGCTCAGCTCAACTTCATATAATGATCGGGAACATGAAATAGGAACAAATGCTTCGGCAAACGCAAGAACAGCTGGCAAGAAATTTCTCTCAAAACAGCTGGCATGAAATCGTGACGTAGATTCCAATTCTTCGTGCGTGGTAGTACCAATCATACAGCTACGAGCTCGTGCGCCGTAGATCGCCGCCGCCAGTGCTCAACGACCACGCGTGTTAACATCGCCGCTACACTTCTGCTTTCCAATTGGCATTTCACCTACCCCTCCCTACTACAGTACTCGCAACCAACGGAAAGCAACGGCTCCGCGGTGCGCCGTTGTCCAAGGAATGGATGCAAATTAATTTGGCACTAGGCTTGTTTTTTTTTTTTTTTTGCATTGTTTTATGTTTATTTACTACTAACCCGAGAAGAACTCTACTCTAACGGCAATCGATAAAGGAGAAGCTGCACATCATAGTTCGACTTAAAACAAAGCTCCAGCAGCATAGACAATGATCGAGGTTGAAGGCATCTATCAAGTACCAGGTCACTGACACGTTTATACCTGCCAAACCTCATCCACCGCTCCGATAGACCAACAATCCACGAGCCGGTCCATGAACATTACTGCAAGATCTTTCCATTCTGAATTGGGACAAGCGCGGCGGAGTCAGACCATAAATACCACCATCTATGTTTTTAAGTTACTATCATTAGGACAATCATTTAACTTAAGATACTTTTTTCTAACGGCAACAATTTAAAATATTACTGCAAATCTTATCGTTCCGAAGATCGTAGCCCGGAGCAGCAGGGGGCACGAGAAATTCACTGTTCCAGGCTGAGGCGAGTCCTGCATTTTTTTGTCACAAAATCACTAATCAAATACTCCCTCCTGATTACAAATATTTGTCACCGATTACAAATATTTGAACTAACCAGTGACAAATATTTCTAACCAGGAAGAGTATTAGTATAAGTCTGAACCCAGTGTCGGTACCACATTAACAAATCGATCGCCTAACAATCAGCTGTAGTAGTGTACTAGTATTCTTTTTGAAAGCTACCGAACAACTACTATCATTCGCCGCGGGCGAGGAAAGGGGGATTTGTAGCGTCGGCGGCAGCAATCGCCACCGACAAGGAGCTGGTGAGGTGTCCGTAGAATTGGAGCTCACGTTCTGATACCGTGACGAGAATATTTGTGTCTGAGCAGCGACAGCGAGACGTGGATCCACATCTACCCGTTGGAAGCAAACACAACACAACAGCCTATTGCCAGAAACAAACTGGTGTCAGTAATGCTCCAGCAGCTAATCAGCCCATAGTATTCTCTTGCATTGTTCCCTTAAAGCGTGAGCAAAAGTTGCTTTCTGAAAATGCTCTGCAAGTTACAAGAAAAAGCACAATTAGATTTGAGCAGTAACAAGGTTTCAGCATTCAGAGCGGATGTTCGACACCATCGTGCAATTTGAGCACACCACAGCACGCATGATGGCAACAAACATCGTCTAAAGATGACACTTGACAACCTAGTACTGCTTGGCACTATGCAGGGACCGGCCAATTCAACACGCAAGGCAACAAGTGGGACCGCATTGAGGATCTGAAACTAAAAGCAGCTTTTCGCTCCATTTGTATACATTTGGAATCAAAGCAGAACCATCAATCTGCTGGAACAACATAACTACAGAAGTTAAACATAAAACATCCAAAGGGTCCCATCAGAAGGCTTCATAGTTCTATACTATGTGTACCGGAAGAAACCAGCTATCTTCCATGGTTCCATTCGTAGCAAGTACGGAATCGAGGGTCCAGACTGTTAGGATTAACCTAGCCTTATCACCTATGTGTACCTGAGCCACCGTTATTTCTATTATGAATTAAGAGACACATTCAGCAGCTCAGACGATAGGTAGCAGACTTTTCCTAGGGCTATTTCCCATTTTTGTTTTCTAGTTCTCTTTTCGTATTTGTACAAAGCTACTTTTTTATTATATCAAAACTGATGCAACATAAGGTCACTTATAAAAGAAAAGAGATGTAATCAAACAGTCATGCAAAAAAACTTATTGGCAAGGTGATAGGATTACTGATGCCGTGGTCTCGCTCTAATTTTATTGCAGTCAACTATCATAACAGAAGGTCCCAACAACCAGCATACTGTGAAAACGCAATAGTGGACTTCCAAGTAAAATAATGCAAAAATGTCAAGGCTCTCACCTTGACTTAGTTCTTAATGACTAGTTGTGCCAACAAATAAAGTTGCTCACCAGTATGTATTCAAAAATAGCATCTTCAGAAAAGGCGACCTGAAGCCCAAGATGAAGCCCCAGTGGACGAGCGTCATCCTTCACCTGCATTGAATATGAATAGAGAAACTACAAGCAGCTAATAAAGCAATTGAGCAAACTCACTAATAATAAGAACATATCTGGTGTTCAGACTTCGGACAATCCACAAAATATCGTGTCATATATTTTCATTAATAGCAAAATATAACAAAGTTAACTTGGGGGGGGGGGGGGGGGGGGGTTAAGAGTGGTACAGACTGTCATATACCATACCTTGACTGGAAACGTGCAGAATATCGAAAATAACTTTATTAAGTATAACAGAAATTCAGAAAATTAGATGTAGCTACATATATCCTTTTTCAATTTTCTGTGAAAATGCAAACACATTCAAAATTCTGACAAAGGCAACCCAGCGAATAGGAGTCACAGAACAACTAAGGAACACATATCCCTGCAAAGTCACACAAGACAACATGTATTTATATATAAGACACATTTCAACAGGAAAACATCTAACAATCAGATTGAAAATGCCAGATGCAGTGACAAAAAAGGTGGCTTGTCCAATATGGAGCTTAGCGACATGAGTTCTTCTGCAAATTAGGCAGAGACTACACATATTAGCAGCTATTTCATTCTTCTTTGAAATACATGTAATCCGTACAATATCTACTCTGAAATACAATCATCTTAGGAGTAAGGACTAATAAATTAGTGCTATGTACGTGTCATTCTCACAAAGACAAACAATCTTTCATACTCAACAGCCATCTTATGAATTGTGTTTTCCCAACTGTTCTAATAATCTATACTTTTCTTGTTTAGATATTCCTGGATAGAGCTGAGAGAGGTTACTAACGAACGATTTGGCCTCTGCTATCCTTCCATGCCGACAGTAGCCCTGCAATATTGAATTGTAAGATCTCTCATTGGGCTTGCAACCTTGTGCAACCATATAGCGTATTAAATCAATAGCTTCTTCAAACATTGAGTTGGCAACATAGCTCTTGATGAAAATATTGTAAGTTACAAGATCAGGTTTCACACCAGAACTTTTCATCTCAGAGAACAACCTCGAGGCTTCTTTCATTTGTCCTTCTCTGCCATATGCATATATCACAGTGTTATAGGAGTATCGATCAGGACGCACCCCACTTGACTTGATCTCGGTAAGAACATTTTCACACTTTTCAGAATCACCTAAACGAGAATACATATGCATCAAGCTATTGTAGGTTGCAGCACTGAGGTTTATAGAAGCATCCTTCATGAGTGAAAGAACTTCTTCCACCTTCTTGACCATCCTATTTTTCCCATATATAGATAGCATGGCATTATGAACATTGATGTCCAGAGAACAACGCCGACTCTTAAGCTCCTGGAATGCCTTTTCCGCCTCAGATAAATTATTTACTTTGCTGTTGACCAACACCAGTGTTTTGACTAGACAGTTATGTGGTTCAATTCTCTTTGAATATATATCTTTCGACAAAGTTTTCATTTTATCCAACTTCTTCGCATTAGCATATGCATGAAGCAATGACGAATAACTGAACTCATCTGGCTTACAATCTCGCTCCTCCATCTCGGCAAACAATTTTTCTGCTTGCTCCCAACGCCCACCCCGAGCCAATGCAGATAGAACAGCGTTATAAGTCGAAATATCAGGATAGATCCCAGCTTCCATCATCCTCTTGTAAATCTCCATTGCTTGGTCAAACAAACCGCATCGACTATATGAACTAATAAGAGAAACATATGTATCCCTCTCAGGGATATAACCAGCCTTTTTCATCTCCTTGAACACCCCAGAAACCTCTGAATCTAAACCGTTCTGCCCAAACACGGCCAAGAGTGTGTTCCACGTGACAACATCCGGCACATACCCAGAATCCCTGAGCTCATCAAAAACAGACATCATTTCTGTGAACTTTCCCCTCACCCCATGCATCTTGATCAATGCATTGTAGGTGCACAAGTTTGGGTTACATCCGTTCCTCACCATTTCAGTGTATGTACCAACTGCTGCGTCAATTTTACCAGCCCTGTCAAAACCAGAGATCAATGTAGTGTATGTAACCACATCTGGCTTGATCCCCTTCAACTCCATTTTTTGTTTCAGCTCCACAGCCTCTTCCAACAACCCATCCTTCACATGTGCTGAAATTAGAGTGTTGTAAGTAACCACACTGGGAGGGAAGCCTGCATTCTCCATCTCCTTGAGCACCCCAATTGCTTCCTCATGCCTCCGCGCCTTACCATATACATCGAGCAAGGAATTGAAAGTGACCTTGTCAGGTTCCAACCCAGCAGCCTTCATCTCACCAAACACCTGCGCGGCCTCCACGTGAAGCCCCCTACGACGGCAACAGGTAATGAGCGTGTTGTACGTGTACCTGTCCAGCGCGACCCCGTCCTTCTTCATGGAGTCGACGAGCGCCACCACATCCTTCCACGGGGCAGCCATCTTGGAGTAGACGTGGAGCACGACGTTGTAGGTGACGAGGGCTGGCCGCACGCCGCTGCCCACCATGCGGCGGAACACCGCGACGGCGTCCCTGAACCGGCCGGCGCGGGAGAACGCGGACACGAGCGCCGTGTACGCGCTGGCGTCGGGCTCCGGCGCGGCGCCGAGGAGCGCGGAGGCCTCCGCGAGGCGGCCGGATCGCGCGAGGACGCGGACGGCGGCGGGGAGCACGCGCGGGTGGTGGAGCGCGCGCTCGCCGTGGATGTTCCGCGCGGCGCGGAGCGCGACGAGGGCGAGCGCGGCGCCGCCGGGGTGCCCGCGGGATGCGAGCGCGGTGAAGACGGCGCCGAGGTCGGGCACGGGGACCGCGGAGAGGAGGTCCCGAGGGGAGGCGTGGTCCGGGTCGGCGAGGAGGGCGAGGAGCGCGCGGCGGGCGGGGAGGGAGAGCGACGGCGGCAGGTGCCAGGGCTGTCCGTCTCCGCCGCCGTCGCGGGAGGGGTCGAAGGGCCGGCCAAGGCGCGGCTTGCGGGATGAGGAGGTTGGGGTGGGGCGGGAGGTCGAGAGAAGGGATGTCGGAGAGAAGAGGCGGAGAGGGGAGGGGGAGGAAGGCGTGTGAGGTTGGCGGTGTATGATGATGGGGTTGGAGGAGGTTGCCGGCCGCGGCGGTGGTGCTGGAGCGCGGAGCGGGAGCGGGAGCGCGTCAGCCATGGCGTGGCTGGTGGGAATGGCCGGGTGGGGTTTAGGGGTTATCTGCGGCCGGTGTGGAGTTGGCACCGGCGCGCGGCAGCTCGTCGGGACGGGGATTGGATAATGGATATGGCAGTGAGGCGCGGCGGATGCAGGTGAGTGTGCTAGGCCGTAGATATCTCATATCTCTAGTCCGGGCCCCTGTCCGGTTCGAGGCCTAGTTGCGGAAATAGATGGAGCACCTAGTGGGCTCATATGGGACGGCCCGGAGAAACGGTTTCTAACCTGAAAGGCCTGCTAATGTGCGTGTGCAGGCGTCCTCCAGCCCGCTCTAACTGGGCTAAAAACATTGCTTTGAGCCGAAATATACTTTCTGCGGTCATCAGTCGGGCAATTGTCCGCCAGCCCGCTCTGCCGACGTTGCTGGGCCACGAGTCCAGCAGACCGTAAGCATCCTCAACTCCAGCAGCAGTCCATCACAAATGCCACAACCGAGGTTTCCTTTGCAGTCAATATGACTCATGCATGCATCCATGCATCGGCGCAGCAGGACCGCGGCCCTAGCAACGGCAGAAGCAGTGTTCTCCAAATGGGCTGGGCCTAACGGGCCACCCGAGGCCCGGCACTAAAAAGCCCGGTTCGAGCACGGGCCCGGCCCGGAGCGATTCGTGCCGGGTTGGCACGGGCCCGAAAGCCGTGCCGTGCCTGGGCCGCGTTCCCAGCACGGCGTGCCGGCCCGAGCCCGAGCCCGATAGTGGCCCGGCTCCCCGGCAGCGCTCCTCCTCAGCCGTCGATGGGGTCTATCGGGACCGTTGGTCCCCGCAGCCGGCGCCCGCGATATAAAAAGGCGTGTTTCACCGCCGGCCCCGTAACCCTAGTCATTCGCTCCCTCGCCTGTCGCCTCTCGAAGCCTCCCGAAGCCTCCGCCGCCTCTTCGCTCTTGCACGCGCGTCGCCTCGCCTCTGCCGCCTCGCAACTCTTGCACGCGCGCCGCCTTGCCGGCTCCTCATCCACTCTGCCGCCAGGCCGCCGCACTCGCACCCTCCTCGCTGTCGCCGGCGTCACCGCCTCCAGATCTGCGCCACTCGCCCGCTCTTCGACCTCTCCGCCTCCAGATTTGCGCCGCTCGCCGGCTCCTCGTCCACTCCGCCGCCAGGCCGACGCACTCGCACCCTCGTCGCCGTCGCCGGTGTCACCGCCTCCAGGTCTGCGCCACTCACCCGCTCCTCGACCTTACCGCCTCCAGATCTGTGTCGGTCCTCGTCCTCTCCGGTCTCTGGTGCTCCGGATTCGCAAGAATCCGTCGAGGAACCAGGCGTCCTCCATCCTGCAGCTCGTCGTCCTCGGTGCTGGTGCTCCGGATTTGCGAATCCGTCGAGGAACCATGGACGGCGACGACGACCTGGAGGTGCACAACATCAACGATGACCTGCGTCTGATGGGCCAGCACGGTGATGACGAGAGCGACATGGAGGCCGAGCTTGAGGAAGTCTTCGGTGGCAGCACTGCCGATGGCGATGCTGAAGCCGAGCATGCTGAAGCAGCTGATGCTGCAGGTGATGCAAATGATCCAGAGGATAACAGCGGCACCGGCAAGAGGAGCCGTTCCAGTAGCTCTGAGTGCTGGAAAGACTTCAAAAAGATCTTCAAGAACATCGATGGTAAAAAAGTAAGAGTTTTTGCTAAGTGTTTACATTGTGGTCATGTTTACGCTGCTAGATCAACTATTGGCACTGGCCATCTCCTTAGACATGTTAAAAGATGCCAAAATAGAAAAGCTAAGATTCATAGTTCCCAATCTTTGATCAGTTTTAACCCTGACGGCTCTGTACGACATTGGGAATACTCTCCTGAGGTTGCTCGTACTGAATTGTGTCGTTTGATTGCTAGACTAGACCTTCCTATCACTGTTGGTTCCACTGATGCTTTTGAAGAATATATACAACGTGCTCATAACCCTAGATTCTCTACTGTTTCTGCTTGTCGGTACCCTAAAAACCGTACACCCCCTGAGGTTACAAAGATCTCGAAAGAAGGCCATCTACTTGGTTTGAAGACCCTTGGAGGCCCACTTGTCAGACATAACCGGACCCGCTTCTCCAACATGGTTAATCCCTGGGTCACCACGTGTGCGACTAACCCGGAGCTACCGCCCACAAGGGGGAAGCTCCGGGCCACGTACCGAAATGACACCTCCAGACTTAATCCCAGACCGAGAGAAGCTCCGGACCTGACACGTGTCTAATAGCCCCGGAGCTACCTGCTTCCCACACCAAGCTCCGGAGCTGCCACATGTCAAATCGTCGGACCTGTCAGCCTCTAACCTTCGGAAGACCTTATAACAGCTCCGCATCTTCAAAGGAGAGCCAAGGACTTCAAGACCCGATTAAATGTCATTAATGCCATATTAATAACACTTAAATGGATGATCTTAACACTAGTAACGGCGTTGTCAGAGCCCGTTACAGGATCATTAACAGCAATTAATCGTGTATCAATACTAGTAACCGTCGGGGCCACATGTCGAGCCAGGCTAGCTTGTAACGGTCTGTCCTTGTACTATAAAAAGACAGACCGACGATACACGCGGGGGAGGTTCACAGACGTTAACAAGCGATCATACGTGACAAGCTAATACAACACCAACACACCCGTGGAGTAGGGTATTACGCTCAGGCGACCCGAACCACGTAAATCCTTGTGTCTCCTGTGTTAAACCGCAATTCACCTTCTTGAGTCTCCGCGCGCCCACACCGAACCACAAACTCCTTCAACACTTTAGCAGTGTCAGGAGATCTGTCGACTCCAACAGTCGACACTGCTCAAACAACAACTAGAGATATGTTTAAGTACTTTGCTGATCGTCGTGATAAGCTAATTAATTCTTTTGATGTTGTGTCTTCTGTTTCTATCACGTCTGATATATGGTCTGGAAAAGCTAAAGAAGATTACTTAAGTGTGGTAGCTCATTATATTAATGTTGACTGGCAATTAGAGAAGAGGTTGATAGGTTTAAGACTTATTGATGAATCACACTCTGGTCAAAACATTGCTGAGCGTATGTGTAATGTGTTGCAGGAGTATAATTTGAATTGTAAAGTATTTTCTGTTACTTTGGATAATGCCTCTGCTAATTCAACTGCTATGGACAAACTGTCTCCTGTATTAGCTTCATATGTTGGTTCATTGTTCTTACATCAACGTTGTGCTTGTCATATCATCAATCTTATGGTTAAATCTTTCTTGCATATTATTCAGCCATATATAGATGCATTTAGATCTGCAATATCATTCATTAATGCTTCTAATCAGCATATTGCTTCATTTAAACGATTTTGTCTTGCTGTTAATGTTCGTCCTAGGAAGTTTAGCTTGGATATGGAGGTAAGATGGAACTCCACTTATTTGATGCTTAAACATTTGCTTCCTTACAGACAAACTTTTAATGTTTACATTAAGACTAACTATCCTAGGGGTGAAAGAGATTCTTTGCTGCTGACAGATGAACATTGGAATGTTGCAGAAAAATGCTTTCCTTTTTTGAACTTTTTTATGATTGTACCGTTGCATTATCTGGGGTGTATTACCCTACCTCTCCACTTATGTTGCATCAACTCATTTTGATTGCTAAACATCTTAAACAGTATGAAAATGATGCATTGCTTAGAACTGTTGTAGTTAGTATGCAAGATTACTATCTTAAGTACTGGAGAGACATTCCTCTTCTTTATTCTGTTGCATTCATATTAGACCCTAGTGCTAAATTGAAAGGTTTTCAAAATGTCCTGAGGTTGTTATCTAACCTGACTGCAACTGATTATTCTGCTTATTTTACTGAAGTTAGAACTCAATTGTCTACTGCATTTAAATTGTATGATGACAAGTTTGATGCTGTTAAATTGCAAAGAGCAGCACCTCCACCCAGTTCAGGTAAGAAAGCAAGTGCTTGGGATGATATATTTTCAACACCATCATCCAGTTCTGCTGTACCTTCCTTTGGACTTGATGAAGTCCCAGGTTCTAGTTTCTGCACCCCTCCCTCTATGCCTCTTTCACTGTCCAGAAGATCATCAGCTAGTGCTTTGCTGCAAGCAGCAACTGCTTCTCCTACCATGTGAGGTACTGAACTCTTAATCTACTTAGACAGTGATAATGTTACTGATTTTGATGATAACTTTAGTATCTTAACTTGTTGGCATGAGCATAAAATGACCTATCCAGTTCTTTCCATCTTAGCTAGAGATATTCTTTCTGTTCCTGTTTCTACTGTATCTTCGGAGTCTGTTTTCAGTACTACAGGCAGGATTATTGAAGAACGAAGGCGTCGATTGAAATCAGAGACGGTTGAAGTGCTGAGATTGGGAAGCTGCCGAGGCAAGACTGCAAGATATGGTAGAGGATCCAAAACTTGAAGAGAGTTTTGCAAATTTGTATCTTGATGTTCCTGATTCTGATGTGTAATGGACTTGTGAAACTGAAACTGTAAACATCTGATTAATAATATTTAACTGAGCTGGGTTGCACTCTTTTTCCCTATCTAGGGTTTTATCTCACGAGGTGTGAGTTTTACCTAGATAGGTTTTTAATGAGGCAGCCATTGCACCATCTCAATTGATTTTATTTCAATCTGTTTTGTGCATCTTCTGATCTCTTTTGAATTTTAATGATTTTTGTAAAATTTATTTGATTTTGTATCAAAACAATATGTTCAAACTATATTAGTGTCTGCTGAATGGGCGTGCCTGGCACAGCACGAGCCCGATAGTGCCGGCCGTGCCGTCGTGCCGGTCCGGCACGAAAAAAGGCCAGTCGTGCCGTGCCTGGGCCGCCGGTTTGGCACGGAGGCACGACACGGCACGGCACGGAACTGTACCCGGGCCCAACCGTGCCGGGCCAAATCGGGTTCGTGCCGTGCTCGGACCGGGCGGCCCATTTGAAGAACTATAGGCAGAAGACGCGAAGTACAGGCAGGGTGAGAAATGGACCGGTTCTAGAATCAGATCGACGTCACCTGCGCTGCCGCCGTTGCGACGTCCCAACCGACCAGTTCAACGCCACAGCCTTCCCCTGTACGAGAGCAGACCACGAGCGTGAAGCGCCAACTGCGACCACTACTGAACTCTACAGTTTCCAGAAGACGCGACTTCGATTCGATGGATGGATGGATGACTGCGAGGTCTCTCGCTCACTCATCCCCCCGTTCGCCGTAAAACACCCGAAAGCCCACCGCCGACGCCGCATGAAACCCCCGCGGCCGGCCGCAACGGGCGTTAATGCGTTGCCCACGGAGGTCCCGTCAGTCCGTCACCGTCACACGACACGACAGCCGATCAACTGCAAACCCATTGGCTGGCTGCCGTGGCAGCGTGGAAGCACGGCGGATTGGGTAGCTCGTGGCCGGGGCACTCTTGGCTGCGCCGACTGCGAGAAGAGGCACGCGCGTCGGTGCCGTTCCAGCGATGGCAGAAAAGGGCACCACTACCATTTTTGTGTGCAAATATACATAAATGGCATTTCTGCCGCAAGTAGTGATGTTGATACGTGAGGTTCGGACTCGGACGGCCTAATCCAACTCCTTTGTGGATATCTAATCCTTGATAATCATAGAGTATAAATCCATTGCAAGTATTTACGGTTAATGGGTTTCGATGTATTTTGTATGCATATATTGCCAGTGCTGCCAAGCCGATGGCATGAATTCGAGGAGACAAAGATGGAATGCCGTGTTGTCAGTAGCGGCATGTTGGACGAGCCAAAACAAGCATGGTCGGCTAATTGATTTGTCGAGGAGAAATTAAATCAAATATGTTATTTGACTACAATCAATCACATCTTGTTAGAAAAAAATCCTGGGTCTACAATAGAAGACAATTCATTGAATCTCCCCATTCAGAAGAAAAATTATACTCCCTCCTTCCCACAATAATTGTCGTTTAAGACAAGATTTCTAGTTCAAAATGAACTAAAAGTCTTGTCCAAAACGACAAATATTTTGGGAAGGAGGGAGTATACACTATCAATTCGAATTACAGTCTAATCGTCATAATGTTCAAACCTCACATTCTCGAAATAACAAGTTTATTGTCTCTTCCATGTGGTCAAACGAATTGCATGGTGATATTTTGAAATTAGAGGTAAATTATATTTCATATACTTCTAGTGCTAAGCAGTAAATAGGTCAGTACAAATGGCATCTTATTCTTCTCATCAATCTAGACTCTTCATGACTTCTTCCATTTATAAGCAACCCAATTCTACCTAACACTGTTTTAAGAAAAGACCAAAACTTATTCTTAGTTGTACCAACATTTGTAAGAAATAGTTGGTAAAGGGGGTAACTCTGGCGGTCATCCTACTCGCACATTTTCCATCTGCATTCAAAAAACAGGCTTTCATTCTCTCAATCAATGTGGGCTAGTCTGAGTGTCGGATATTTTCGACCGTTCAACAAAACATATCCTGTTGCTATATTCTACTGTATCAACTATCGTAGGAATTAATTAGTTAAGGAGACGTTATTCCTGCGTTTCACGTATATTCCGCTTTGCGCATTCGAAAATTGCCTAAATTGCAATATTCTGAGGTTTGACCAAAGTCTATAGCAGTATATATATAGTGACATTTCAGGGGGCCAACAACAGGGCAGAAACCCAAACAAGCCAAAAAGAAGGTCAGGACACAGCAAAACCTGACCATTTCATCCCTCGTTCACCTTGGACCAAGGGATCCGACCATGGCAGGCACAGGGACAGAGTCTCAAGCCGATGGCTCCACCTCGGACGCGGACGACGACTTCGAGTTCTGCATCCTCTGCGAGGGCGCGGAGACGGACATGTGCGTGGCGGACGAGCTGTTCTCCGACGGCAAGCTGCTCCCGCTGTGCCCGTACTTACCCCCGGGCTCCAACGGTCCAACCTATATCATGCCGACGAGGTCGAAGCCGGCGGCCTCCACTGCCGCCTCCGGTCCGCCGTCCGACAGCAGCAGCGCGAGCTCCAGTGGCAGCAGCAGCAGGTGCGTCAGCCGCAGCCAGTCCTCCGACAGCGCCTCCTCCAGCTCCGAGGCGCCGCAGCGGCGGTTGCTGTCGAACAGCCTGCTCTACGCGCACCCGAGCCCCTCGCCGCAGCTTCGGTGGGCGGTGCCGCGCCGCAGCACCGGGTCCGCGCCGCCGCCGCCGGCGCGGGGCGTCTTGCGCCTCGGCGTCGCCGGCGCCCCGGACATGCACCTACCGCGCGCCAGCGAGACGAAGAGCGCCGCCGCCGTGTCGAGAGACGGTGGCAGCAAGAGCGCAAGATTAGAGCAGGCGAGCGCCGCCGCCGTGTCGAGAGACGGGGCCAGCAAGAGCGCACGACTCGAGCAGGCGAGCGCCGCCGCCGTGTCGAGAGACGGGGGAAGCAAGAGCTCACGACTCGAGCAGACGAGCGCCGCCGCATTGTCGAGAGACGGGACCAGCAAGAGCGCACGGTTCGAGCAGGCTAGCGCCGCCGCCGTGGAGAAGAAGATCGGTCTGGGGCTGTTCAGCGACATCCTCGGTTGCAAGTGCTCGCCTGACGCCGTCGAGCCCATGCGCCTGCCGCCGGCGCCAGCGAAGCAGAGCAGGAAGAAAGACGGCGTGAAGAGCGGCCTTCGTCGTAGTAGGATCCTTCACTGGCTTGAAGAACTGTCCATTGCCAAGGAGAAGAAGTGATCCTGATCGTGATTCGTGACTTATTTCTCCTCTCGGCTTGTGCATGATCGAGAAATCATTTCTTTTCTCAGTTTTACATTGTTCTCATCTGACTAGCAAGCAATGCGCCGAAGTAACAAAAAAAAAAAAAAAAAAAAACTGAAGCTGCAATGCTCAGTTGCTCATGACTTCAGTTTGGACAGACTTGATCATCGCTTAACTTCTTCCTATTGTTGCAATCCTCGCAATTATTTATGCTTGCCGTACAGGTTTATCCTCATCAGTAGTCCGTGTCACTAGAATAATTACACTGATCGATTGCCAAAACTTAGCTTTTACTTTTGACCTAAGAGTCGTACTTATTGTATCCATCCTCTCTCTCTGTCGTGTTGTCCGTTAATACAGGTAAATAAAAAGGGGCTGCCTATACTTCAAATGTCTGAAATTTGAGAAAATTTTAAACATTGTGTAATTAGCAGCTAATTAGTACTATTAACCACTAATCACTCTAATTAATCATTAATCTTTAATTCTATATGTTAATCAACCATAAATTTCTTTATTTTATAATTTTACAATTAACATAATCCTTATAAATTACGGATTAACAATTAATAAAAATAAAATAAAGTACTCAGACCTGTGCTGTGCGCAGCGCACTGGCTGCACCGTCCCCTAATATCAGCAGGTGCTGCACCTGAAAACTAGGACTTACGAAATAAAAATGCCCTGTCAGTTACGGAACATCCTGTACCATGCTCATTCGGTCATTCCACACTCCACAGTCAAGAATGTTTCATTTCTTTAAGAAAAAAAACCGGCACAAACAAATTCAATGACTTACTTAGATGCCACTATGCCACGACTAGTGAACCGCATGAGTAGCTCCTCTGTGTCTGCGGTGCCATGATCCTGACACGGGGGGTTTGGGGAAAGCTAGGTGCGGTGCTGGTGGCCAGGGGGGACGCCGGTCTCCACCTCTTCAATGCGACAAGTGTGATCAAGTCATTGGTGAGCACGAGACGAGCAGCCTTGCAACCGCAGAGCGTCCCAGTGAGAGTGCCGCCGTGGCGCGCGGTGGTTCGCGAGCCTTGTCTGAATCTCCTTGTCTGCGCCCGTAGGGATAACCTCATGCCTTCTCGGCGCCGGCCCGGCGGCCGCTACGGCCGTCGTATCTCAAATGGATACCGAGGACAGCGACGTGGCCCCGGACCCGGAGCCGTCGTGGCTGCTGAAACTCGCGGACGCGTGATCCGTCGTGGCCCGAAAAGATTTGCGCGCGGGCTGTGGCGACCGCGACGGCCGCAGGCCTCATAATCCGTTCCTGACGCTGACGTCCATTCGTCGCTGACCTCTCAGCTCTCGCCTCGCCGGCCGGGGACTCGATCTAACCAACAAGTAAGCAAGCATCGCAAAAGACGCCGACCGAGAGAGGCTGGCACTGATGCCCGTGTGTCAGGGGCTCGAAGCCCGGCACACGGCCTGTTCTTCCCTATGCAAATGGCTTGGTCCAGAGACGAAAAAAGTTGTTTCGTCAGATCGTCCAGAGACCACTGTTTTTGCTCCTTTCTCATGGGGGGAGATAGCAAGTAGGTGACTCCGAATTCCCGGGGCGTCCTGAAGTTTTCCAATTAGCTCATCTAACCGCCTCTCTCACTTGCCAGATCCAGAGTTCGGCAAAAGAATTAGCTCATCTAACCGCCTCCCACACTTGCCAGATCCAGAGTTCAGCAAAAGAATTAGCTCATCTAACCGCCTCCCTCGTTTGCCAGAGATCAGGACTTTAGCAATTAGAGAAAGCTAAGATGCCCAAGCCCGTATCAAACGCAGGCATCGTTTCCAACACCCCTCACACGCTGATGTAGGCACACACATAGAAACGCTGCGACGGTCGTCTCTGCTCTGTTCGCGGCCGCCGGTTCCAATTTCCGAGGCGCCCAAAAGTGCTTGTTTGGGGTAGTATTTAAACCTAACCGGCAGCCTAACTTTGTCATGCAGCGCTGCTTATGAAGTAGGGACAGCATGAAACGGAAGAGCCTACGGTAGAGTAGTCTCACGAAATGCTTGCATCTCGTCGAGCCCCAAGGCAACCTACCTTTCATCCGAGGACTACCAGTACACTGCCTCTAGGAATCATAGGTTCAGAAAGCACACCGGACACCACGCGCGACTGGAGCTGCAAGTCTTTCATTCACCCTGGAAAGATGCTTGCTTCGCAAATGGGCCCTGGTCAGCTACCGGGGTGCAGTGCCGTGCAGGGCAGTGCGAAACAGTGAACGGCCTGAACAAAGCTGCCCGCCAGACTTCGAAACAGCAGGTGGTACCGGTATTGATGCGCATGGGGACGCCGGCACGGGTCCAAGGCGCAAATGGAAGCTCTGCTTCTATTTTTCTCGAACTGCAGGTGCGCAGACGTGCCTGTCCTTGAGCGAGCAGCATGACGCGCTGTGTTCATCCTGTTGCGCGACGTGCGATAGTGGCAGTGGCCTGTTTGGACGCCAGAGCCATGCCAAGAACACAAGTACTACAGCCGAGACCAGTTAACCGGTTGTTCTTGTGTGGAGAGAGAGAGGCTGGACGGATCCATGCCGAGAAACAACTGTGCTGAGACCAGTTAACTGCAGTTCCCCTTGCGCTGAGACCAACAGCTAACAACCTCTGAATATTTGGGTGACACCGCAAATAAAACTGCGGCCTGGCCCAGCAGGCCAGCATCGAGTTAACATCGCTGCGGCCAGTTGAAACTAGCCCAAGGCGACAATCACGCTAGTCACCGGCCCAGCGCGAGCAGAGCGGGCCCAGTTTCAGATGTACTTACGCGCGTGCGGCTGCCTGCTAGACTCCGTGGGCCAGCAGTGCAGCATGGCCTAAAACGGCCCGCTGCGGCTCAGCAGCCCACGTGCGAGCCGTTCAATCCTTCAGCCCCAGCGGTAAACACCGGAAGTTTATTGTTATTATTAATTGAGAATTTTATTCAATTTATATTACTATTCGTGTCTTTGACTATTTTGTAAAAATAGTCTCCATTACTTCTTCCGTCCCAAATGACAAAGGGACAATTTTTTTAGAACGGAGAAAGTACAACATTATGATTTATGGAGCATGGGCTAAAACGGCCCGCTACAGGTCATCAGCCCACGTGCGAGCCGTTCAATCCATCAGCGCCAGCGGTAAACACCGGAAGTTTTCTATTAGTCGAATATTTTATTCATTTTATATTATAAGTCGGGTGTTTAAATATTTTGTAAAAATAGTCGTCTATTCGCCCATTGAAGGGGCTAATGCCACCTATTGCCCACGAGTATGCAGTTTTCTACCTGATTGGTTTAAGCATGTCCTCCGTAATGTTGTACTCTCTATTTTCAAAAGTTTGTTGCTTCATATTTCAAAAATAAATTACAAAGTAACAAATTTTTGAAAACGGAAGGAGTATTGGATATTTATTCAAAAAAATCAGATGTAGTGTGCTGTAAGTTGCAGTGGTCCTCGCCTTACCGGTTTTGTGTTCAAGCCGGCGAGTGGCACTAGGAGGGGCATTGTATTGGCCTGGGATCCTACAATTTATAGTGGCACAAACCAGCAGCAGCAGGAATTCTCCATCTCCCTGGAGTTGAACCATCTATCCTCCTCGCTTCGTTTCAAGCTGACAGTGGTCTACGGCCCCACCGTCGTGGCTGATCGAGGACGCTTCCTGCAGCAGCTGGTTCAAAGCAAACCTCTGGCCACATTGCCCTGGCTCTGCGTGGGAGACTTCAACTTGATATACAATGTCAGGGACAAAAACAATACTCATTATAGTCGCCACTGGATGTCCTCCTTTCGCCATGCCATCAACTCAGCACAACTTGTTGAGCTACCGCTACGCAATCGGGACTTCACCTGGAGCAACGAGCGTCGGGAGCCTACTCTTGTGCGTCTCGACAGAGTCTTCTGCTCATTTGCCTGGGATATTGTTTTTCCACACCATCAGCTGCAAGCCCTTTCCTCCTCGCTCTCAGACCATTGTCCCTTGATGCTAACCTCCCAGAACCGGTTCCCGGACCGCACCTTCAAATTCGAGACATTTTGGACCAAAGTCCCAGGCTTTCAGGATGTGGTAACTACCTCCTGGGCAGGGAACGTTGAGGGGACTTCCCCGATGGTGAGACTCCATAACAAAATGAGATTTCTTGCCGCAGCATTGAAGAAATGGAGCAAAGGTTTGTTTGGACAGGTGAGGTTGCAACTGGCAGTAGCAGTAGAGGTAATTGAACGGCTCGATTGAGCGCAGGAACGTCGAGTCTTATCAGACGAAGAGTTTACACTCCGGAAAGACCTAAAAGTTCGGATCCTGGGATTGACCCCCTTAGAACGATCACGTCGGCGGCAAGCATCTCAGATTCTCTGGTTGAAGGAAGGCGATGCAACATCGAGGTTCTTTCACCAGAAGGCAAATGGTCGGGCCCGACAAAACTACATCACTCATTTATCATGCGCCGGTGGCCTGATCCTCTGGTCCCATGAAGACAAGGAGCAGCACCTAGCGCAGCAGTTCCACCAGATTCTGGAATCCATAAGCACCCGCTCCTGGACTCTTAACTGGCAAGCACTCAACCTATCTCAACTGTGTCAATCAATGGATGCCCCTTTCTCAGAACATGAAGTGTTCAGTGCAATCTGTCAATCACCCACAGAGAAATCGCCGGGCCCAGACGGTTTCACTAGAGCGTTCTACCGCCACTGTTGGAACGTCGTTAAGCCCGAGCTCATGGCCACATTGCAGTAGTTCTACCATTGCAACACTGGCTCCCTCGGTCTGCTCAACTCAGCCAACATAACCCTGTTGCCAAAGGTCCAAGTCCCTTCCTCCGCAGCAGATTACAAGCCGATCAGTTTGGTGAATTCCTTTGCAAAACTGGTATCCAAAGTGCTAACTTTGCGGTTGTCCCCAGAAATTGGGAATTTGATCTCGTCAGCGCAAAGTGCTTTCATAAAAGGAAGATGTATTCAGGAGAATTTTCTAAGTGTCCGTAGTGCCCTCCATATCATCGATCTCGCAGGCCAATTCTCATGCTAAAGTTGGACATATTGAGAGCGTCCGACTCCGTTCGATGGGACTACCTTCTGGAGCTTATGCAGTCACGCGGGTTCCCGTCAAGGTGACGAGACTGGCTGTCCCTCCTCTGGTCTACGGCTACCTCCTCCGTCAATCTCAATGGACGCCGTGGTCCGGCTGTAAAGCATGTTCGTGGTCTTCGGCAGGGCGACCCCTTGTCGCCATATCTGTTCATTCTCACCATCAATCCGCTATTTCATATCTTCAACCGAGCCACTTAGGATGGGTTGCTGACGCCTCTCAGCGGTCTGGGACCACGTCTTTGTCTATCGCTATATGCGGACGACGTTGCCCTCTTTCTCAATCCCGTGAAGGAAGATGTGGAGGCGACCATGGAAATTCTCTCTCGATTTGGGGACGCTTCTGGCTTGGCGGTCAACATATCAAAGAGTTTGGTGGTCTCATTGCACTGTGATAACATCGATTTGGACAATGTCCTGGCCGGGTTTGGCGGTAGCCGCTCCCAGTGGCCCATCAAATACTTGGGGTTACCGCTCACCCCTCACCGAATTCGGCTACAGGATTTACAAGAAGCTCAAGATCGCATCTCAAACAGGTTAGCTGGCTGGCAAGGTCCCCTTCTCTCCTTTGCTGGGCGCCGGGAGCTGGTTCGTGCCACCCTATCTTCCATGGTTATCTATCTTCTGTCGGCGATCAGGCCGCCAAAGCGTTTTCTCTCTGAGGTGGATCGAGCGCGCCGTCGCTTCCTCTGGGCTGGCTCACGTTCGGTTACGGGTGCTCAATGCAAAGTTAGCTGGCCTATTGTGTGCAAACCGTTGATATATGGCGGGCTAGGTATTTTGGACCTCCGGAGATTCGATCGAGCTCTACGGCTACGATGGCTATGGCACGAATGGCTCCGTGATGACCAGTGGCATGGAATTGAGCATCCAACGGATAACTCAAATCGCGATCTATTCTCAGTTGTCACATCGGCCACACTTGGAAACGGCAAACGAGCCTCCTTATGGAGCAACAGCTGGCTTCACGGAAACGCCCCAGCATCACTTTTCCCGACCTTGTTCCACATTAGCCGCAACAAAAAGATGTCAGTGGCGGAGGTGTTGGAGGACTCCCGGTGGATTAGCGATCTCTGCAGGCGAATGAATCCAGAGACCCTAGTAGACTTCCTCAGACTATGGGTCCTCATTGAGGACTTGAGCCCACAACTCCGGCCAGAAGCGCCGGATGAAATTGCTTCGTTGCACTCTCCCACTGTCAGCTACTCTACCAAGTCTGCTTACTTGGCTCAATTTGAAGGATCGATCCGCTCCATGCTTCCGGGCAAGGTATGGAGAGTATGGGCTCCCTCCCGGTGCAAGACCTTCATATGACTCCTATTATGCAAAAAACTATGGACGCCGGACCGGCTAATGCGTAGACAGTGGTCGAACTCATACTCCTGTCCACTGTGCATGAGGAGCTTGGAAACTGCGGCACACCTCTTTTCGGAGTGCTGGCTGACTAAGTTTGTATGGCGTGAGCTTGCTACATGGATGGGGAGTCAACTCCTGGCACCGATGAACTGGACAGGGGGTGCCAGCCTCCATAGTTGGTTCGAACGGTTATCTCCTGATGGGGATTCACCTCGCGCCAAGGGTACTCGGACTGCCGTCATCGCCATCATCTGGGAAATATGGAAGGAGCACAACGCACAGATCTTTCGGGCATCGTCGCGATCGGCGGTGCAAATAGTGGATGATATCAAAGGGATCCTGTGTCTCTGGCAACTCGCAGGATGCCCACGCCTACCGTTGGCTCAACGCCGCAGCTGACTACATGTTCTTTCATAATGTATTACGGGTGTGCGTGTAGTCTGTAAATATATTCATTCTTCTCTTATAATACATCAACCAGTTTCCCTGGTTGCGTTCAAAAAAAAGTTGCAGACTGAAAGTTTAACAGTAGCATAAACTTGTCTCTAAACAGGTAGAAATGAAGTTCAAAGTACGTTCATATATTCTACATTGTAACCACATTTCAACAAAGCTTGATAAGTATCAATTTCATGTAGCTTAATTCCTCTTAGAGGTAGAAAATTAGTGGATTCACCATGTCGTTAGGAACCATTGCCATGTACGTCGAATGTCCGAAGTCTTCAAACCAGCAAAGAAGGTGAGGGCTACAACATGTATAATTAACTTACGTGAGAAATAAGCTTGTCTGATGAGGTCGATTATGCCATGCCTAGCTGTTCAACTATATCTGGGTTCAGATATGGATGCATGCAGATGGTTGTTAGTCGTAAGGTCCGGGATATCGCTTGAACCATTCCTTAAATCTAGCTATTAGCAAATGGCGATCCAATCAAGATGGGATCCAAGCAATGAAGTTACCTTTAATTTGTATTATACATAAAGCTAATCCTAGCGTTAGGCAAGTCAATACCATATGATCAATGATTTATCAATTTGCATTCATGCAAGAAAGTTGATCAACTAGATATTAACGAGATGATATCATTATTTATTCTTAATGATAATAATTCATAAATAATATAAACTTCTCTTTACCTAAAAGATAGTGTAAAACTTGCTTTTAGTCATGCATACAGCATACCCCCAAGATGCAACAATCTTTCAGAAGCTAGTTGAGTTTATAACCAATACACAATTTCATGGGAACAAAAAAAAAATACATTGTCGTCTACCAGGTCATTGCAAACTGCAGAGATTGCATGCTGTAAGGATCGAAACACCCAAGAGGGGGGGGTGAATTGGGCTTTTTTTCAAATTTTAAGACAATTAAAAACGAACTACTTAAGCCCAATTCCCAATGCGGTTCTAACTATGCAATCAATGTAGATATAACTTGTGAAGTAAAGATTGCAAAATGTAAAAAGAGGGAGAGGAATGCAAACGCTATGGGACACGAAGGTTTATCCCGTGGTTCGGCAAGATCGCAAGGATCTTCCTACGTCCACGTTGTGGCACCCACCGAAGGGTTTTGCCACTTCCAATGTCACCGAGACAATGGAGTCTTCACTAATCTTCTCCGTTCGCCATCTCCGACAAGGTGGAGCTCAAGCCTTGTACAACCTTCGATGTTCTGGGCTTCCACACACACCTTGGCAAGCTCCGGAACGATCTTCTTCAACTTCTCACTAGCCTAGAGAGTTCAATCACAGAGAAAGAACGCACACAAGCTTCTCTCTAGCCTATTACAATTGATCTAAAAGTGTGGAAATGTATGCTCTATAGTCTTGAATGCTCTTGGATGTGTAGTGGGCTTCAGGTGATCAAGACTTGTCGAAATGACTGGGTTAGAGGGGTTTTATAGCCAGCTTAACCGAAATAGCCCTTGGAAAAGTAGGCTGACAGAACTTTTCTGTGAACACCGGATGATCCGATGTCTCCCCTCTAGTTATCATCGGTGTAATTACTTTGGCTGACGTCATTGTGTCAGATATTACCGTTATTAGACCGATGTTTCCCCAGTCTTCTCATCGGATGATCCGGTGGCTCTTCCTCCAGAATTTGCTTGATCTTGATGCTTACTGGAGTGATCAACCGATGCGTGTAAGTCTGCACATCGGATGATCCGGTGCTTCACTTGTTCCAATTGTACTGCAAACTGTACTGATGCACCGATGTTGTTGAGCCCTTCACATCGGATGATCCGGTGAGTTCATTTGTCTGAGGTCTTTTTCTTCAGTTAAATCAACTCGACCGATGTGTTCATTTTGGAAATCATCGGTTGATCCGGTGAGTTGATTTTGTTTGCTTCGAGTTGTTTTGAGTGAATATTTTGTGTCTTGCTCGAATGACCTCTTAGACATTTGTTCCACAAGGCTCTCTTATGATTCTTAAGCATTGTATGATGTCAATTTTGATTGAGTGACTTAGACATACATCCTTCACGTCTTGTCTTTATCTCATGAGTTTGATCTCGAAAGTTGAGTATCTATGGGTCTCCAATGACATGATCATTTCATCTTATTGAGTGTTTATGGGGACTTTGCATTCACAAATTCATTAGTAAAGTTCAATGGTTGTCATTAATCACCAAAACCATATTACATGAGGGGGGCCTAGATGCTTTCAATCCCCCCCTTTTTGGTGATTGATGACAACACAATAATCAAAACGCAATAGTAATGAATTTGATAGAATGAACCTTAAAAGAATATGCAATGAATACGGATGATACACTTGAAGCTTTAAACATCAATTAATAACACAAGTGAATTCAAAGAGATCATAATCATAGATAAACATCAAATGAGTTCAAATGATTAACAACTTATGGAAATAGGTTCATTACACACCAAGAAGTAGCAAATACGCAAATACAATAAAGATAAGCAAAGATAAGCAAGACTCGACTCCCCCTAACACTAGGACTCCCCCTGACTCTCTAACTCTTCTCTCCCTTTGGCATCAAGACACCAAAAAGGGATCCGAGCACCTACGGACCCTGAGAGCTGGGCGCGATGACGAACTGGTCACCGCCGCTGTCGTCGGAGCTGCTGGCCGGAGTAGCGGAGGAGGGTGCTGCCGGAGCCGAAGGTGCCACCGTTGGTGCCTGCTGAGGAGGAGGTGCTGGAGCAGGGACACTGGTGACGGAGGCCGGCGTCTGAAGAAACAGTGACGTGGCCGGCAGTGGGGAGTGAAGAGGGGCACCAGGAGCCAACAGCAGGGACATGCTGAACGAAGGAATCGGAGTGGAGGGAACTGGAGCCACTGGTGCAGCAGCTGGAGCCAAGACGGGAGGCAGAGGAGCTACTCCAGGCAGCTGCGATGGGAGGGCGATCCCGGTCTGGGTGTAGAGGTTGGTGATCAACCCCAGGATCCCCATCATCGCCTGCTGCATCTGCTACTGCTGGTCCAGAGTGCGCTGGTGCATCTGGTCGATGAGCCCCGTCAGCCGGTCAGTGTCTTCACGCCTCTCACGGGCAATCTGACGCTGCATCTCCTGCTGCTGCTGCTGGAGCTCAAGAAGACGTGCAGCCTGCTCCGCGCGGGCCTGCTCGGCGGCCAACCTGTCTAGCCTCTGCTACTCGACCATCTGCTGGATGAGCGAAGTCAGCTCAGACGGCTGCGAGACCTGCGCCTCAGTGACGGGAGGTGGAGTGGGTGGTGGCGCTGTAGAACCTCCAGCCTCCGCGTCGTGCTGTCGGGGAGAGGAGGGAGGAGGGAAATACTCCTCGACACTGTCGTCAGTGTCGCTCTCTGACCAAATGTGCTACAGGTCCTCCCCCTGAGCCTCAGCCTCAGCAAGTCTCTCGTCCTCCCGCTCTAGGTCGGACCAATCTTCCTCTGACAGACGGGCCCTGACCTGGCGCTCAACTGGACGACCAAGGCGGCGGTCTCCAGGAGCCAGGGCACGGTAGTGACCAAAGCGAGTCACACTCTCGTCAACAAGTCTGGCCTGTGCTGCATCCCCCTCAGGCACCATCATAGAGCATAGGTAACTGATCCAGTGCTCGTAGACCATCTGCCTCATCATGCCAACCCCATCTGTGATCACATCTTCCATCTCGCACAGGAGGATGTCCACAATGTCGAAATCCATCCCGTTCATTATGTAGAACAGGAGGGTCTGCTGTAAACTAGTGAACCCCTCCAGGTACCCTGACCTCGGCAGGAGCGTGCGGCGCAAGGCGAGGTGCACAATGCGCGCAGCTGGGGTCAGAAGAGCTAGAACTCTCGGCTGGTCCGGAGAGAAAGTGGGGCCGAACAGGGACCGGATCTCCTCAAGCTGTGGTGCCACCCCTCCAGTAAGTGGCCTCCTTGGTGGATCTGCCTGCCCGTATACCCTCTCGTGCACGCAGGTGTCGTGCAGGTCCAAACCAAGAAGCTGCCCCAATGTCTCTCTCGAGAGGTGGTAGTGCTGACCCATAAACATGAAGTCGATCGACCTCCTGCCCTCAGAGATGTACAGGGTCGCGTAGAAGACACGGACCCAATCTTCCACATATGCACTCCTCTCATAAGCAAGCAACTGCACCAATCCACGGTATCTCTCAAAGTACGAGCGTACCTCTGTCTCTGCTGCCAATGCAAGCTGCCCCCAGTCCAGGTAGTTATGCTGAAAAAGCTTGTGCCCCGACATCTGTAGGTCTCGTAGAGAGACGCCTGGGTGACAGTCCAGAAGCGACTGTCCACAAGAGCCTCTCGGGGCTGTGGGTACCACTCCTCAAGCAGCACGTTCCATCGAAGCTTGCGTAGCTGCTTGGCCTTCATCTTCCGGTAGTCCGTGAGACGGACTCCCTCACCGACACGGACGGTCGTGTCCATCTCGTAGATGTCCCTCTCGGCCTCCCTGTCCTCACGACGGTCGGCAACCGTCGGTCTCGGACGAGGAGCAGCCTCGGTGTGACCCCCACGCGTCCGGGCTGAGCGCCGGCGGACGAGAGGCTCAACCGGCTCCTCTTCGGCCTCGGAGTCGTCGATCACGGGAGGCTGCCTCGGACGAGCCTCACGGATCCTTAGTGACCCTCCTCGGCCACGCTCATGCTCCTCGGCGGCGCGAGCAGCCATCACGGCCTTCTTCTCCTCTTTTGACAGTTTTTGCTTCTTCGCGACGGGCTTCGCGATCGCCTTTCCCTTTCCTTTGCGGTCGCGACCCATCTAGATGCAATGGAGAGCTAGGGTTAGCGACGAAGAAAAAGAACGACGAAAACAACGATGGACGTCGCACGACACGAAGCAAACCTTTGCGACGGAGAGCAAACGGGGACCGGGAAAACCCTAGCGAGGTGGAGATGACCGGAGATGGCGCACGTTTGATGGTGGAGAGGAGTGGCGGCGACGCTTGGGCGCGGTGGTGAGCGGCGGCGGCGACCCTTGGGCGCAAGGGTGGAGGAGGCGGCACGGGTGTGCGGCGGCAGCGCTAGGCGGCGGCGCTGCGAGCGGCGGCAGCCGGAGATGGCGGCAGCGGCGCCTAGGGCGGCGGTGGCGGCGGCTGGGTGCAAGAGAGAGGCGGCGGCGCGATGGTCGACGGGCGGAGGAAGAGGCGGCGGCGCGCGGGCGAGTGAGAGATCGGGGAGAGAGAAAAATGGCGGCGGCGCACGGATTTAAATAGTGGGTCCCAAACCCTAGCCGTTTTTTACACACCGGATGGACCGATGCTTAACGAAGTGGACATCGGTCGAATAGTACAGTATGGATATTCAAAGATTCACTGAAGACATCGGATGGACCGACGTTTAGGGTTTTGATCATCGGATGAATGGCACAGTAAGGATATTCAGAAGAGGGAAGTTGACACCGGATGGTCCGACGTTAGATGTAAAAGCATCGGTGGAATTCATCAAGGTTTCAGATTTGTGAACATCGGATGGTCCGATGTTTTTTCTGTTTGAACTCATCGGTCGATTTTGGATATTGACTAAACTGGCACTTGGATTTTGAACATCTACTGATCCGATGGGGGAAGGACTAGGGCATCGGATAATCCGATGAAAACTAAACACCAACATCCCATATATGTCCTTTGACCAAACAATCAAACAATGGGAAACACATGTCTTAGGACTTTTTGGGCAACCTCTTACCCCTCAAAAAGCTAATATGCCAATAGCTTGGCTAGACCTTAAAGCAAATGGAACACCGAGAAAAAAAATGGGAGGAAAATATCCAAATGAAATGTAAGGCCCATGCTTTGTGAGGTAGAGTATGAAGACTACTATCTCAATGAAGCATGTTCCTCTAGGCATTAACGCACCTAACATTTTGTTCTTTCCACCTTATATGAGTTGAGATATTGCATTTCAAACAAGTCTCCTTCTCATGAGGTGGGTTCCCCTTTGTGACAATCTACCGTATGTAATGCCAAACAAGTTATAGTGCAAGAAATAGAATGAGTGCAAGTCTATATGACAGAGATCATGCAAGGCATAAAATAACTCTATCTTGCCAAGTTTAAACCTTCCAAAGGCTTCCTTAGGGAAAACTATTTCTAGCTCCCCCCTATCCTTTGGGAGTTAGACAAGACCTATTTGATATGCAACCTTACATGAACATGGCAATTTACATGACGTTATATGCATCTAGCACATTTAATTCATTTCTAAGTCTAGAAAAGGTTTTCTCATCAAGTGGTTTAGTGAAGATATCCGCCAATTGTTCTTCGGATCTAACACCTTGCAAAGAGATGTCTCCTTTAGCCTCATGATCACGCAAGAAGTGATGGCGAATATCGATGTGCTTAGTGCGGGAGTGTTGAACGGGGTTTCTAGCTATCTTAACCACACTTTCATTGTCACAAAGGAGAGGCACACAACCAATTTTAATTCCAAAGTCCAAAAGGGTTTGCTTCATATATAGAATTTGGGCACAACATGCATCGGCCGCTATATATTCCGCTTCCGCGGTGGACAAAGCCACAAAATTTTGCTTTTTGCTAGACCAAGATACTAGGGAACGCCCAAGCAAGTGGCACCCACCGGAGGTACTCTTGCGATCCACGCGGCATCCGGCAAAGTCCGAATCCGAGTATCCCAAGAGTTGGAAGGTTGTACCTTTAGGGTACCACAAGCCCATACTAGGGGTATGCTTAAGATACCTAAGTATCCTAAAGACCGCCTTCTTATGCGATTCTTTAGGAGCCGCTTGAAAGCGAGCACATAAGCATACACTAAACATTATGTCGGGCCTAGATGCGGTAAGATAAAGCAATGAACCAATCATAGAGCGGTAGTGAGATTGGTCAATAGGTTTACCGTCCTTATCCGCGTCGAGATGGCAATTTGTTGCCATTGGAGTGCTTCTTGAGCTACAATCTCCCATCTCAAATTTCTTCAAGAGGTCCTTGGTGTATTTCTCTTGGTAGACGAATGTTCCCTCTTGAAGTTGCTTGATTTGGAATCCAAGGAAGAAGTTGAGCTCTCCAATCATTGACATCTCGAATTCCCTAGACATCATTTTGCCAAACTCATGGCTAAGAGCTTCGTTAGTTGAACCAAAGATAATATCATCAACATAAATTTGACAAATGAACAAATCTCCATTGATGTCTTTGGTGAAGAGTGTGGTGTCTACCCTACCGATCTTAAATCCTTGCATGATGAGGAAGTCCCGTAGTCGTTCATACCACGCCCTAGGTGCTTGCTTGAGCCCGTAGAGCGCCTTGTGCAACCTACACACATGGTTAGGATTCCTCGGATCTTCAAACCCGGGAGGTTGTTCAACATAAACAAGCTCATTAATGTAGCCATTAATAAAGGCACTATTCACATCCATTTGATAAAGAGTAATATTATGATGTGAAGCAAAAGCAAGGAGAATACGAATTGCCTCTAACCGGGCGACCGGAGCAAATGTCTCCCCAAAGTCTAGTCCTTCAACCTGCGAGAACCCTTTGGCCACAAGTCTTGCCTTGTTGCGGACCACAACGCCATTCTCGTCTTGTTTGTTGCGGTACACCCACTTTGTTCCGATGACGTTCTTGTCCTTGGGTCGCTCCTCCAACACCCAAACTTCATTGCGGATGAAGTTGTTGAGTTCTTATTGCATAGCCATCACCCAATTTGGGTCTTGGAGTGCTTCCTCAATGTGAGTGGGTTCTACACACGAAACAAACGAGTAGTGCTCACAAAATGAAGCAACGTGGCGGGAACGAGTACTTACGCCCCTTGAAGGACTTCCAATGATTTGGTCCATTGGATGCGCCTTGGAGATGCGTCCATGCCTCATAAGTGGTTGTGAAGCACTTGGCGGTGGTGATGCGTGTTGCTCCTCTTGTGGTTGGACTTGATCATGAACTTCTTCTTCATCTTGATGTTGAATTGCTTGTGAGTCTTGAGTTGGCAATGGATCATCTTTTTCCTCTTCGTCTACTTGAGGCGCCATGGAGGTGTTGTTGTGGAACTTGAAGCTCCCCCTTGATCATGGCCCTCTTCAACTTCCGGTTTGATGTCTCCAATGGTCATGTTCTTCATGGCTTCTCGTAGAGGCTCATCAACTATTTTATCATGACCAAAACTCTCCTCTTGGAAGCCATTAGTCTCATCAAACTCAACATCACAACTTTCTTCAACTAGACCGGAGGTTTGGTTGAATACTCGATATGCTTTTGAGTTTGATGCATAACCAAGAAAAATGCCAACATCACATCTTCTTTCAAACTTACCGAGCCTTTTCTTGCGGTAGATGTAGCATTTGCACCCAAAGACTCTAAAGTAGGAGATGTTGGGCTTTCTCCCAATGAGAAGCTCATATGGGGTCTTTTGAAGTAGTCGGTGAAGATAGACCCTGTTTGCGGCATGGCACGCCGTGTTGATTGTTTCGGCCCAAAACTTCTCCGACGTGCCGTAGTCATCAAGCATTGCTATTGCAAGAGTGATGAGAGTTTTGTTCTTCCTCTCAACGACACCGTTTTGTTGAGGAGTGTATGTGGCGGAGAATTCATGTTTCACACCTTCACGGTCGCACCACTCCCCAATATTGTAGTTCTTGAATTCGGTGCCGTTGTCACTCCAGACCTTGATAATGGGAAGTTGGAATTCCCTTTGAGCACGGTTGGCGAAGGTCTTGAACACTTCCGGAGTTTCACTCTTGTCACCTAAAAATAGAGTCCAAGCATAGCGAGAGTAGTCATCAACTATAACAAGACAATAGAGGTTACCGCCAAGGCTTTGGTATGTGGACGGTCCGAAGAGGTCCATGTGGAGTAGTTCAAGTGGCTTGGAGGTTGACACCATTGTCTTCATTGGGTGGTGTGAAGCAACTTGCTTCCCGGCTTGACAAGCGCTACAAAGCTTATTCTTCTCAAACGTCACATCCTTCACGCCGGTCACCATCCCAAGCTTGAATGACTTCTTGAGTTTGCTCATTCCAATGTGTGCTATGCGTCGGTGCCATAGCCAACCCAAGCTTGTCTTAGTGAAAAGACAAGTGGTTAGGCTAGCATTCTTGTTGGAGAAGTCTACTAAGTAGAGATGTCCATGCCGAAACCCTTTGAAGATTAGCTCTTTGCTTGTCTCACTACTCACAACAACATCATTTTTGCTAAATGTGCATGTTAGTCCAAGATCATAAAGTTGTGCAATGGAAAGTAGATTAAAGCTAAGCGACTTAACATACAACACATTAGAAATGGATAAATCATTAGAGATAGCAATTTTACCTAATCCTATTACCTTACCCTTAGAATTGTCACCAAAAGTGACTTGTTCATGATTACCGGGGTTTTCTATGGTGGTGAACATACCATCATTGCCGGTCATGTGTTGAGTGCACCCGCTATCGAGTACCCAATGCTTTCCTCCGGCTTTGTAGTTCACCTACACACATGAAGTTAATTTTTGACTTTAGGCACCCAAGCCAACTTAGGTCCTTGTATGTGAGATACAAGTGTCTTTGGGACCCAAAGTTGCTTGGGGAGCTTCCCCTTCATGCTCTTCATGTCTTTGCCAATGAACCTAGCTTTCACCTTGCCATTCACTTTGCTAAGAAGATAATAGCGATCATTAAAAATAGATTTGTAGTTAGTAGGCAATTTAGGTGAAGGTCGGTTAGGAAGAGGACACTCCCTTGTGTGGTGACCGGTGACCTCACAATGTTGGCAATAAGAACCAACTTCCTTGATGAAGCTTGTTCTAAGCTCCGGTGAGGGCACCTTTCCTTTGTTGGGCACCGGGAAGGATCCAAATCCTCTTTTGTTGAAGGCTTTTGCTTGTTGGAAGAGGATTTCCTTGTGCTTGACTTCACCTTTTGAAAGTCTAGCCACACTAGTGCGGAGACTCTCAATTTCTTCCAACAAGTCCTTCTCCCTAGCATTAGCTTTCAAAGACAAAGACTTGTCCAAGACATTAGAGACATGCGAAGTAATGGATATCTTATCATTAAGAGTTTGTTTCTTTGCATCTTTTAACTCTTGATCAAGCATGTCATGAGCAATGTTAAGTGTTTGATATTCATGAGTTAGCTTGTTGTGCTCCTCCAAGAGAGTTTGGTGTGCTATGTTGAGCTCATCATTGTCTACTGTCGACTGTTGGAGTCGGCAGATCCCCTGACACTATGAAAGTGTTTAAAGGAGTTGTGGTTCGGTTTGGGCGCGCGGAGATCTAAGAAAGTGAAGTGCGATTTGGACACGAGTGACACAGTAGTTTACGTGGTTCGGGCCGCCTGAGCGTAATACCCTACTCCACGGGTGTGTGTGTGAGTTGTATTTACTTGTGAGCTTGAGTGTGTTCGAGAGTTCTCTCTCTCCTCGTGTACCGGCGGTTTGTCCTTTTATAGTACAAGGACAAACCGTTACAATTCAGCCTGGCCCGACATGTGGCCCTGGCGGTTATTGGCATTGATACACAAGATTAATTGTTGCTAATAACCCTGTAACGGCTCTGACAGTGCCGTTACGGGTGTTAAGATCATCCGATTAAATATCATTAATGTGGAATTAATGATAATTAATCGGGTCTTGAAGTCCGCGGCTGTCCTTTGGGGATCCGGAGCCGTTACGACGTCTCCTGGGGGTTTAAAGTGGTTAGCTCCGACGTATGGACACGTGGCAGCTCCGGAGCTTGCTCGTGGGAAGCGGGAAGCTCCGGGGCGGTTTGCTACGTGTCAGGTCCGGAACTTCTCTCGGTCAGGGGCTACCTCCGGAGGTGCCGTTTCAGTACTTGGCCCGGAGCTTCACCTTTGCGGGTAATAGCTCTGGGCTGACAGTACACGTGGCAACCTAGAGGTTAACCATGTTGGAGAAGTGGGTCCCGTCACGTCTGGCGAGTGGGCCCCCGAGGGTCTTCAATTCGAGTTGATGTCCTTCCCTTGAGATCTTCGTAACCTCAGGGGGTGTATGGTTTTTAGGGTACCGACAGTGGCCCCCTGGACCTACCTCCGGAGAAGGCTAACGGGATGAAGTCATTCCGCCGGAGGTGGGTCCACACTTGCGACTCTTGAACTGGGTCTTCAAGGGTCTTCGGAGGTGCCTTTGGCGGGGCTTTATGGTTGAGTCTCGACGCGTGGCGCACCTCAGGCGGCAGATAAGATCTTTGACGTGCGGATCTCTCGCAATTGAAGGTCGTCGGTTCCCGATACGAAAACCGTATCGGTTCCGCGCGCCTTGTCAGTCCGCCGCCTTTGGGTTTCCCGCCTCGTGATGACAACTGTTCGCCTGGGTAAGAGCCTCGACTTGATCGTCGGAGTGGTCCCGGGCCCTCTTGTCATCGGCTGGGTTGAATTCTTGAGTAGTACGCTTGACTCCCCTGCAGTTTCCATCCAAGCGTTGCGAGGGCTTACTTAAGAAGGAAAGCACACCGTCGGGAGTTCTTTACGCTTTCCATCTGTTCTCGCGCTCAAACTCCCAACTCGTGCTTTGCTTCTCTTCTCTCGCCTAGCTGTGCTGCGATGGAGTTGGGTCTGCGTGAGAGTCGTTTGAAGACGGAGAGCGATCTGAAGAAGGTCTGAGCCCTCATGGGGTGGTCGTCGGACTTCTTCAACCGTTCAATCCGCACCGGCGGGGAGCTTCCCTTTAAAAAGGAGCACTCCGGCGAAATGGTATACTTTTCATCGTATGCCATGGTGGGGCTGATCCCACCATTTTCTTCCTTCTTTTTGATGCTGCTGGACTTCTATGGTCTGCAGCTATACCACCTAGGCCCTCACTCCCTCCTCCTTGTGTCCATCTTTGTCCACTTCTGCGAGATGTGGGTGGGCATCCCTCCCTGCATCGAGCTCTTCCGCACTTTCTTCACCGTCCAGACCACCGGCCGAAGTGACGAGTACCTTGGCTTCTACTACTTTGTGAAGCGCAAGAAGTGCCCGTTCAAGTACCTCCGGTCGTTTCCTTCCGGGAAGTGGGATGACTGGAAGAAAGATTGGGTAGTCGTCCGGGTGGAGGAGCACGAGCGGTTGGAGCTGCCAGACGGTCTGCCCGGCATTGACACGTCGGTGTGGAGCGAAGTTCCGGTGCTGGCGGCAGCCTTCGACCCCGTCCTGTCCAGGATCCGCCAATGTGTGGAGGGAGGATTAACTCCCCAGGCGGTGTTCTGCAACTTCCTGTCCAACAGGTGGGCGCCGCTGAAGAGGAGGGAGAAGCTCGCCTGGGCCCTCAACAGCGTGATGGACGAAGACCGGGTTGAGACCGGGTTGAAGTCCAACATGGTGGGGAAGTCCTTGGAGTTTCACCTCAAGAAATTCCAGCACGGCATCGATGTAGACGGAGAGTACCTGACTCCGCCACCGGCCTTCCTCCCCCTGAACGTGGAAGTTGAGTTCAGCAGGGAGCTCCGGCGGAGGATGCCCGCGCTTGACGACCTTGGCGTCGTCGAGAGAAGATCGACCGCCCGGTTGGCGATCCCCGGGTTGTCGGAAGGCGGCTCCGCCCCTGTCTCTCAGCCAAGAGCTGAAGTCACCGGCAAAGGCAAGGAGCTGGCGGAGGAGCCGGAGAGCCGGAAGAGGAAGCTGCGACATGCTGACGGAAGGTCCGTCGGGCTTGCAACTTCTCCGCCAGTTCCCCGTCCTCAGGAAGGAAGATCCTCCGCTGTTGTAGCGTCTGTCCCCGTGGTGGGATCTTTTCGGAGCGCTACTGTTCCGGCGGTGGGATCCTCCCGGAGTGCTGCTGTCCCTGTGATGGGTCCCTCCGGAGGTGCCAGTTCCGGACAGGCGACTCCGGTCCGAGAAGCGGTGAGGGCCTCCAGGTCTAGGAGTTCCTCCCGGTCAAGGAGAGCTCCGACCCGGGAAACGCCCGTGGCTACGGCAAGTCCTGGGAGTCCTCCCGGAGCTCCTATGCCGACCGTGGCCAGCCCGGAACGTCCGGGAAAGAGGTTCCGCGCAAGCTGGTGCGTGAGCCTCCCAAAGTAATTTTTCTTGCTTATCTCAATTAACTTTAATTATAGTAACTGTTTGATCAATTTCTTCATTCTTCATCTGCAGCGTTCCCAAGAAGGGGAGTGAAGCTCCGCCCTCAGCCACAGTGTCTGAGGCTACAAGGGCTTCTGCTCCAGCTCCGGTGCCACCCCAGGCGGAGGCTGCGACAGCTCCGGCGCCGGCTGTCGTGGTCATGGACCTTGACTCGTCTCCAGAAGTTCCCGTGGTAGCGCCGGACCACGGATTTGAAGATGCGCCAGCGGCACCCGCTCCGGAGGTTGAAGCTCCGGGCCCCTGTGCTGCAGAAGTAGATGCTCCGGCTGTTGAGCCGGAGGAAGTAGCGGTCCCGGCTTTAGAGCCGGAAAGTGCTGAAGCCCCGGCGGTTGAGCCGGAGGTAACTGAAGCCCCGGCGTGCGAGCCGGAAGTTGAAGTGGTTCCGGCAATTGAGCCGGTTACTTCTGAAGCTCCGGTCGCAGAGCCGGTGGTGGTGGAGGCGCCGGCTGTAGAGCCGGTGGTTGAAGAGGCGAGGGAGCTTGAGCCTCCCTCGGAAGGAGCGTCACGGCCGGAGCCATTGGAGGCGACGACATCGATGGTACCCGTGGCGGAGCCAGAGTGCCTGAACGAAGTCGCCGGCCCCCAGCCTGAGGGGGCGAATGAAGATTTGGTGGCGGGTCCTTCTTCGGTGGCGACTGAGGCCATCCCGGAGGAGGGCCCTAGTGCCTTGGGAGCTCGGGGTTCCGCTCTCGTAGAGTGGGACCCAATTTTTGTAGATGAAGACCCGCTGGAGCCAGCGGAGGAGACCCCAGAAGGTCCGGAGCCCATCTCGCTGTCGATGTCCATCGACAACGCTTGCTCCAGTCTGCGCCAAGTCCAACTAGCCTTCTTCCACGACAACAAGGTTCTTGAAGAGGAGCGCCAAACCCTTAGGAGGTGGCATAATAGACTCCAATTCGAGACCAAGCTGGCGCAGTCGAGGATTGCTGAGGACAAGGAATGGATCAGGCGGGAGAAGATCCGCCTGGAGCTTTGGGGTGAGATGCTGGACGAGAGGGAGAGCATGACTCACAACCTCGACGCCCAATCCCGGGAGTACCATGACCAAGCTAAGGCTGCCAATGATGCAGCCAACGCTCGGTTCGATCAACTCGAAGCCATCAGTACCACACTCATCAAGCGCCGAGAGGCACTTGAGGGAAGGGAAAAGCGGCTCGAGGATGAGGAGCAAAAACTCCTGGAACTACGGGACGACGTCTTGCGACGTGAAGAAGAGCTCGCCGAGAAGACAGCTCTGGCGGACAAGGGCCTCGAGGAGCGCGCTAAAAAATTGGAAGAGCGCTGCCTCGAGGAGGAGGAGAAGACCTGGGTGCGAGGGCAGGAACTCTACGAGTATGAGTGTGCCCTCGTCGCCCGGGAGAAGAAAATAGAGGCTAGGGAGAAAGACCTGGTCGACCGCCGGAACAAGATCCACCTCCGGGAGGAGGAGCTCGGAAGACTCGAAAAGCGGGTTGCTGCGAAGATTCAGCAAAACGCCAAAGAAGTTGAGCGCCTCTCCCGCGAGAACTCGGAGCTGGCGGCGGCCCGGAGGTCCTTGGAAGAGATGAAGGACCTGAGGAAGACGGACTCCCTGCAGATTTGGGAGTTCCTGAGCAAGGCCGACGATGCGCTAGCGCCTATGGGTTTCAGCCCCGTGCTTCCGGATGATCCGGGGCCGGAGCCGGACCTTGCGCTGCAAGCGTTGGGCGCTGCGGGCAGCAAGCTCTCCAAGGTGGGCGACGTCATCGCGGACCAGTTGGAGGTCGAGGGGCAATCCCTGGCTAGAAACGTCACAGAGTATGTGTTGACGTGTTACACTAGCCGGAACCCTCGATTCCCTCTGGACCCGGTGCTTGAAGGCCCCGTTGAAGGAGAGGGCGAAGCTACCCGAGCCAGCGTGTCGGAGGTCGCCCAGAAGGTCGCTGAGTTCTTCCATAGGGTCTAGGACTATCTTTCTTAGCCTTTATTTGTATCTTCTCTTCTTCCTCAATTTTGTAATCCTTTGTCCCCAGATGTAATCTCTGGTCTTCAAATGAAATGAAATCCCCAATTTTTCGTGAATTTCATTTCTTGTCTTCAACATCTTTGTCTTCACTTGGCCCCCTGGTAGATGTGCACAATTTGATTGTGGACATGTACCAAAAGGATGTTGATTTTTGTTGAAGACAGATTTGCTTCGAACTCGTATAGTTTAGGTCCGAAGTTTTCGATAGTGAAGGTCCCTTGAAATCGTCGGAGCTTAGAAGCTCCGGCACTGTCCATCGTCGGAGCTTAGTAGCTCCGGCAATAGCTTCTACCAACACGTTGAGTGTCGATAGTTAATACTTCAAGGTGTCGGAGCTTAGTAGCTCCGGCAATGACCTTTGCCACGCTTGGCTTGCTGGCAACAGACTCTAGTGATAGAGTCTTCTCACCATCTTTAAGTTAACACCAGTGGGAGTCGAAGCTTGGTTAACTCCGGTTTTTCTCCATCAATATCATTTTTATTTTTCCTGCACACTTAAGCCAAGAAAAACAGTAAAATTCGTTCCTTACCTATAACTTCGTCGCGGCTTACGGTTCTCAAGAGAATTTCAAGTTGAACACGATTTTTAGTATAATTGGATGAATTATCTTTTCTTTTAGATCCAATTGTCCATGGACCCGCCTTACTTTGGCCTGCCGGGATATAGGTAGAGTGGCGTACTTAGGGTGCTTGACCAGGCTAAGTCGATAGCGCACTCCGGCCCTAGAATGGCTTGGCGACTTTCAGGCGAGTTGATCACAGACGATATTTAAATCTAAAAAATCTGACAATTCAACTCAAATTGTACATAAACCGGTCAAACTAGAACTTCTTAAGAATTGCACGTTTCTGTTATAGACAAGAAAGAGAAAAATAAAAATGTTGAGCCTTATGCAAAAATGAATGCACGTGGAGTCTATTTCACATGAAGATGTCTTTCATTATAGGTCCGGGGTACAGGGGAAACAAGTACACTCTTAGGGTACGGAACCAGGCTAAGCGTGTTCGGTTTCTCGTTTAACCCAGGGTAATTAGCTACACTTCTAGTCCGGAGACTGTATCAAGTGTTGCATGAGCTTTCCGAACCTTTCGGGAGAGGTCCGGCTGCTCTCCCGGAGGAACTACCCGACTCTGTACAATGACTCTATAACATACACTTCAAGTTACTTAAGACTCACCTCCGTGGAATTAAGTGTAGAACTTACGGAGGTGCTCGATATTCCAAGGATTTGGGAGAGGTGTCCCATCCTCGGCAGCCAAGCGAACGCTTCCGGGACGGGATACTTTGATCACTCGGAAGGGTCCTTCCCAGCCGGGGGAGAGTTTGTTTTGCCCTTCTCTGGATAGTATTCTCCGTAGCACCAGATCGCCTTCCTCGAGCTGTCGGTTGTGTACATGCCGCTGATGATAGCGCCGTAGAGCTTGGCGATATCGGGCGTTCCGAACAGCTGCTTGGCACCTTCCCTCCTCGAGGAGGTCTAGGTCTTCACACCGGAGCTGGTCCTGCGCGGCTTCGTCGAAGGTCCGGACTCGGAGAGAACCCAGGGTGATTTCCGGAGGAAGGATCGCTTCTGCTCCGTACACCAGGAAGAAGGGTGTTTCTCCGGTTGCCCGACTTGGAGAAGTCCTGTTAGCCCATAGAGTGGGCGGAAGCTCTTCGATCCAATTAGCTCCGTGCTTTTTCAAACGCTCATAAGTGCGCGTTTTTAATCCTTTAAGGATCTCTGCGTTTGCTCTCTCGGCTTGCCCATTGCTGGCAGGATGAGCTACGGAAGCGTAGCAAACTTGTATGCCGAGGTCTTCGCAATATCCTTGAAATGCGGAGCTTGTGAACTGAGTCCCATTGTCAGTGATGATCTTGTTTGGGACTCCGAATCTGCTCACGATAGATTGTAGAAAATTGATTGCAGATTGTTTGTTGATCGTCACAACAGGAGTAGCTTCCGGCCACTTGGTGAACTTGTCGATGGCGACATACAGGAACTTGTAACCTCCGACGGCTCTTGGGAAGGGTCCCAAGATGTCCATCCCCCACACAGCGAAAGGCCACGTAGGAGGTATCATTTGTAAGGGCTGAGCAGGTGTATGAATTTGCTTTGCATGAAATTGGCATGCTTTGCATTTCTTCACTAGCTCAGTAGCATCCTGGAGCGCTGTAGGCCAGTAGAAGCCGTGCCGAAAGGCTTTTCCGACCAGCGTGCGGGAAGACGCGTGGTTCCCACACTCACCTCCATGGATTTCTGCGAGGAGCTCGCAGCCTTCTTCCCTTGTGATGCACCGCATTAGGATGCCGTTGGCACCGCGCCGGTAGAGATCCCCTTCTACCAACGTGTATCTTTTAGCCAATCTGACTACCCGGTCAACGGATACATCATCGTCAGGAAGGATGTCGTCTTTCAAGTAGTTCCGGATCTCCGAGATCCATGCATCGGAACTGACTTGAGCATTTGAGTCTTGCGTGCTGGGTTGCTCGGAGCTTCCGGCAGCACCTACGACCCTTGATGGCTGTCATGGTAACAGGGCCATCGGGACCGTCAGCTTCGGGATGCTGATCTCGCCCCCTTCGTTCAGCTCGGCAGGCTGAACTGTGGGTTTTGACAACCTCCGGACAAAGGTTCCGTCTGGAGCCGGAGCTCCGGTTGACGCCTTAGTCGAGAGTTCGTCAGCTTCAGCGTTGTGAGCACGCTGAACATGGTGAAGGTCTAGGACTTCGAAGTCCTTCTGAAGCCTCTGGACTTCAAGGAGATAAGCAGCCAGCTGGAGATTATTGCAGGAGCACTCACCCTTCACCTGTTTGTTGACAAGTTGTGAATCTCCTTTGACCAGCAACTGCTTGACACCATATGATAGTGCCACCTTTAATCCATATATGAGTGCTTCGTACTCCGCCATGTTGTTAGTTGCCTTGAAGTCAAGGTGCACCATGTATTTTACCTTCTCCCCGGTTGGTGCGAGGAGAAGGATTCCAGCTCCGGCTCCCTGCTTCTGCATGGAGCCGTCGAAGTAAAGGGTCCAGTGAGGCTTAGTGAAGGCCGGAACTTGCGGTTCCTTCTTCTGCTCGCTGGGGCCCCCAGGGTTTAATGGAGAGGGAGTTCATTCTGCCACGAAATCTGCCAACGCTTGACTCTTGACTGCTTGTCTTGGAATGAATTCGAGGTCGAATTCAGCCAGTTCCGCTGCCCACTTCGCTATATTCCCAGTTGAATTGGGATTATGCAGGATCGCTCGAAGTGGATATGAAGTTACCACCGAGACTTTGTGGGCTTGGAAATAATGTCGAAGCTTTCTTGAGGCAATAAGAACTGCGTAGAGCAGCTTATGCACCTCTAGGTATCGAGTCTTGGCATCGTGTAATACTTCACTGATGAAGTATACTGGGCGTTGAATGGTCCGGACCCTCCCGGAGGGGTCCGGAACTTCCTCTTCATTGATCCGGACCCTGTCAGAGGGGTCCAGACTATCTTCGGGGACCTCCGGGTTCTGGGTGGAGGAACCCGGAGCTTCTTCAGGAATGACTTGGATCCTATCGGGAGGATCCAGGTCCTCTGAAGTGGCTTCTTGTGGGTTTAGGTCTGGGAGCTGGGACCCAGACCCGCTTTCAGGAAGCTCCGGATCCTCCCGAAGGGATCTGGATTCCTGAGTATTGGGTAGTTCCGGTCTCTCCGCAACTAGAACCATACTGACGACTTCGTCAGCTGCTGAAATATAAAGCAACAAAGGCTCACCAGGGTTTGGAGCTACCAAGACTGGTAGGGTGGTGAGGAACTGTTTCAGCTCCTGGAATGCCTTCTCTGCTTCTTCAGACCATTGGAATGGTCCGGACTTCCTCAGCAACTTGAAGAAGGGAAGTGCCCTTTCCGCCAGTCTTGAAATGAACCGGCTGAGTGCTGCTAGACATCCGGTTAATTTTTGGACATCTTTGATGCGGGTTGGTGGCCGCATGTCTTCAATGGCTTTTATCTTCGCCGGATTAGCCTCTATACCCCGGTGACTTACCAGGAAACCAAGAAGCTTTCCGGAACTAACCCCGAAGACGCACTTGTCTGGGTTTAGCTTCGTGCGGGTGGCCCGCAGCTTGTCAAAGACAGCCTGCAAGGTGTCCAAGAGGGACTCCTTGTTTTTGACTTTGACTACGATGTCATCAACGTACACTTCCACTATGTCTCTGATGAGTTCTTCGAAAGTTTTGTACATTGCTCGTACAAAAGTTGAAGCTGCATTCTTGAGACCAAAAGGCATGGCTGTGTAACAATACAACCCATCCACTGTGATGAATGAAGTATGCTCTTCATCTTCCCTAGACATCCGGATTTGATGATATCCTGAATATGCGTCTAGAAAACACAGCAACTCACACCCGGAGGTGGAATCCACTATCTGGTCTATTCTAGGTAGTGGGAATGGATCTTTTGGACATGCCTTATTCAGTGTGGTGTAGTCGATGCACATCCGAAGTTTCCCGCCGGCCTTAGGCACAACGACTGGGTTTGCCAGCCATTTTGGATGGTAGACTTCTCGGATGAATCCGGCTTCGAGCAACTTCTTCACTTCTTGTCGGATGAAGTTTTGTCGCTCTACAGATTGCTTCCGAGGTTTCTGGTGCACAGGCCGAGCGTCGGGGTAAATCTTCAGATTGTGCTCAATCACTTCCCTGGGGATCCCAGGCATTTGTGACGGTTGCCAGGCAAACACGTCAACGTTAGCCCGGAGGAAAGTGATGAGCGCAAGTTCCTATTTGTCGTTCAAGCCACCCGATATGCGGGTAGTTTGAGTGACATCGGAACCAATTTGGACGACTTTGACGGGAATGTCGGTGTCGCCGCTTGGCTGCACACGGGGTGCAGAGGTCGAGCCTCGTTGACGAATGCTCGGAGGTTGTGGAGCTTGCTTCTGTCTGGAGTCCTCCTCTTGCGCTGTGGTGAGTGCATGGAGTTCCTCCAGAGCAGTTATTCCGGCAGTGCGATCTCCACGGATCCGGAGAACGCCTACTGGTGTTGGCATCTTCAACACCAGGTATCCATAATGAGCAGCTGCCATGAATTTGTACAAGGCAGGTCTACCCAAGATGGCGTTGAATGGTAAGTTGATCTGAGCGACGTCGAAGATCAACTTTTCGGTGCGATACTTCTCCCGGGTCCCGAAGGTAACAGGGAGGGTAATAGCTCCGAGTGGGGTTATGGCCCCCGGACCTACTCCGGAGAAAGGTCGAGAGGGCTGGAGGTCCGAAGGTCGGAGCTGAAGCTTAGTGAAAGCTTCGAAGCTAATGAGATTAAGCCCCGAACCTCCGTCTACCAGGACATGATGGAGCTGGATGTTATTGATGGTGGGAGATACCATCAAGGGTAGCTGGCCAGCTCCGATCATGCTTTGAGGACAATCCGAAGCATCAAAAGTAATGGGTGTGTTCATCCACTTTCGATGTGGCTCCGGTCTAGCTGTAGGAGCTACAGCAGCCATATCCCGTCGCATAGTCTTGATGACACGACGAGAGGTGATGTCCCATGATCCACCAAAGATGGTGTTCATGGTTTTTTGACGCTCGTTGTCGGAGACGTCGGAATCATCGTCGACAGAGGTGTAGACGGCTTTCAAGACCTTTTTGGGGTCTTGAAACCCCAACTCCTCTTCAGCCGGAGCTTCATCGACCTTTTGTTTCCCCTCCCTCTGTCGGAAGGGGGACCCTTCCCGGCGCTTGTGATAGCGCTCGGCAAGGTTTTGGACCTCCCGGCAGTCCTCCAGTCTGTGGCTGCCCGTTTTGTGAATGGGGCACCACATCTTGGATTTGCCACCGTCTTCGGAAGACGGTCGAGGTCGCTTCTCGGGGCGTGGCCCCCGACCACCAGGAGTTGCAGCGGCTGCAACGTTGGATGTGCCGGCCGACGGCTTCTTCTTGCCGTTGGTCTTCTTTTTCTTCTTGCCACTCCCGGAGGTTGCGGCTTCTTCTTTGGAGGATTTTTTATGATCCTCCAGGGCTGGTTTGGAGTGCATTTCACGACCCTCCGCAGCTCTGGCACATTTGTCAGCCAGGCTGAAGAGCTCCGTGACGCTGGTGATCTCTTTGATCGCCAACTTCTCCAACATCTTCTTGTCTCGTACACCCTGTCTGAATGCTACAATGACAGAAGCGCTTGAGATAGAAGGGATTGTGTTACGTACCTGAGAGAATCTCTGGATGAATGACCGCAAAGATTCTCCTCCTTTTTGCACGACCGCAAAAAGGTCCAGTTCGGTGCCCGGACGGGTGTATGAACTCCCGAAATTGGCGGTGAACTGGCGGCATAGCTCCTCCCAACTGTCGATAGAGTTGGGTGGAAGGCTCATAAACCAGGACCTGGCGGTCCCAGTTAAAGCCACTGGAAAGTAATTGGCCATTACGGCCTCATTTCCTCCAGCTGCTAAGATCGCAGTGGAGTATATCTGTAGGAATTCTACGGGATTGACAGTCCCGTCGAATTTTTCCGGCAAGTGTGGCCGGAACTTCTGTGGCCATCTAACCATGCGCAGATGCATGGCTAGGGCGGAACAGCCTCCTCCTACTCCTTCCAGAGTAGAAAGGTCTTGAGCATCTCGTCTTTCTCGAGCTCGCTCGATGTGAACACGGCCATCCTGTTGGCGGTATCGGCGATCAAGCTCCGCCCGGAGGTCGTGTGTCGAAAGTCGAGATGCAGTATGGGCACGTCGTGCCCCAGAGGGCAACGACGACACTTGCTGTGACGCAGCTCTTCTCCGGTTGTTGGAGACATGTGGACCAAGTCTTCCAGACAACGTTCGTCGCTGCGACGGGGCCCGCCCTGAAGGGGGTGGACCCTGATTGTTGAGGCGTTCGGCCGCTGCAGCGACCAAATGCTCAATATCAGCTCTCCATTGCTCCATGGCACCTTGAGATGCATCCGGAGGTGGTGGTCGCTGAAGGAGAGCACGCGCTGCATGGAGCGCGTGTTCTGGGTTGTCACGACTTGCCGGCGCAGAATGAGACGCCGGTGCACCATCATGTCGTTGGGCACGTCTTGCCGGAGAAGATGGCGGTGGTGGGAGTGTGACTCCCGCTGGAACTGAGGCTCCCGCCGGTGGTTGCATGTTGGAGGGATTGCCTCCGACAGCCTGAGCAGCAGGTTGCCCGTTGGATGATCCAGCCGCAGAATTCACCATTCTTGAAGATCTCAGGCCCCCCTACTTGGCGCGCCAACTGTCGACTGTTGGAGTCGGCAGATCCCCTGACACTATGAAAGTGTTTAAAGGAGTTGTGGTTCGGTTTGGGCGCGCGGAGATCTAAGAAAGTGAAGTGCGATTTGGACACGAGTGACACAGTAGTTTACGTGGTTCGGGCCGCCAGAGCGTAATACCCTACTCCACGGGTGTGTGTGTGTGAGTTGTATTTACTTGTGAGCTTGAGTGTGTTCGAGAGTTCTCTCTCTCCTCGTGTACCGGCGGTTTGTCCTTTTATAGTACAAGGACAAACCGTTACAATTCAGCCTGGCCCGACATGTGGCCCTGGCGGTTATTGGCATTGATACACAAGATTAATTGTTGCTAATAACCCTGTAACGGCTCTGACAGTGCCGTTACGGGTGTTAAGATCATCCGATTAAATATCATTAATGTGGAATTAATGATAATTAATCGGGTCTTGAAGTCCGCGGCTGTCCTTTGGGGATCCGGAGCCGTTACGACGTCTCCTGGGGGTTTAAAGTGGCTAGCTCCGACGTATGGACACGTGGCAGCTCCGGAGCTTGCTCGTGGGAAGCGGGAAGCTCCGGGGCGGTTTGCTACGTGTCAGGTCCGGAACTTCTCTCGGTCAGGGGCTACCTCCGGAGGTGCCGTTTCAGTACTTGGCCCGGAGCTTCACCTTTGCGGGTAATAGCTCTGGGCTGACAGTACACGTGGCAACCTAGAGGTTAACCATGTTGGAGAAGTGGGTCCCGTCACGTCTGGCGAGTGGGCCCCCGAGGGTCTTCAATTCGAGTTGATGTCCTTCCCTTGAGATCTTCGTAACCTCAGGGGGTGTATGGTTTTTAGGGTACCGACATCTACCTTGATTTTAACATTTTCTTCCTCAATTTGCTTGACATGAGATTTGAGCGTGTCATGCTCTTTGAGTATGCTTTCATACTTGTCAAGCAAATCAAGGTTAGCACTCTCAAGTTTAGCACGAATTTCTTCAAGAGTTTTAACCTTACTCTTCTCTCTCTTAATGATAGCATGATATTCATTAATCAAAGAAGTTAAATCATCGGGGGAAAGCTCATCATCACTAGAGTCGTCACATACCTTGGTGTTACCTTTAGCCATGAGGCACATGGCTGGTGGAGGAAGAGGTGAGTCATCATGGTTGGCAATGGCAAGGCCGGCCAAGCTTTCTTCTTCTCCTTCACTCTCTTCATCACTTGTTTCTTCGTCGGTGACCCATTCATTTGCCTCACACATAAACACCTTTTGTGGACCACTTCTCCTCTTTGGGAAGAGTCTTGCCTTCTTGCCCTTGTCTTGCTTCTTCTTTCCAAAGGCTCTTGGTTTGGGCTTGACTTCTTCTTCATTATCATCACTTTCTTCAAGCTTGCGTTGCTTGCCTTTGTAGTTCTCTCTCCTTTTGTCCGGTTTTGGACAATCATAGGAGATGTGGCCTTGATCTCCGCAATTGTAGCATATCTTGCGATCGTCTCTTCTTGGTAGAAATGCCTTCTTCTTGGGATCGAAGGTGTATCCCTTTTTGGTGATCTTGGAGTTCAAGCGTGAGAACTTTCTCATCATCAAGGCAAACTCATCATCGTCATCTTCACTTGACGCTTGCTCTTCTTCACTTGAGCTAGGCTCAACCACCTTCTTCTTCTTGAAGCTTGTCTTCTTGGTGGAGGCCTTTAGAGCAATTGTTTTTGATGATGATTGCTCCATCATCCCAAGTACACTCATCTCATGAGCGTGTATTTCTCCAATGAGCTCCGAAACTTCAATGTTGTCAAGTGATTCCTTTTGGAGCATGGAGTTGATGATGTTGTACTTCGGCTTGGGAAGGAGCATGAGGATCTTGCGGTTAATAAGTCCCTTGCCAAGAGACGCAATATCAAGAGCATTAATTTCCTCAATACGAACATTTAAGCGTGAAAACATTTCATTAACATTTTCATGAGGAAGCATCTTAAATTCATCATATTTAGCTTTGAGCATGTGATATTTAAGTTCCTTTACACGAGATGAGCCCTCATGGATTTCTATCAAGCAAGCCCAAATTTCACAAGCTTTCTCCTTACTAGCAATCCTAGAGAAGACATCTTGACTTATGCATTCATAAATAGCATTCCTAGCCTTAGCATCCCACTTAACTTGATCACCCACATAGTTAAGTTCTCCAAATCCCGCATGAGTCGCTTCCCAAACTTCGGGGGCAATAGCCTCAAGGTAAGCGCGCATGCGTGCTTTCCAATAGGCAAAATTCTTGCCCTCGAAGATAGGAACCGAACCCCCAACCTTGGCCATTTTTGCTCTCTAGCGGTGAAGCTAGAATGATCCTATGAGCAGCCTTGCTCTGATACCAATTGTAAGGATCGAAACGCCCAAGAGGGGGGATGAATTGGGCTTTTTTTTTTCAAATTTTAAGACAATTAAAAACAAACTACTTAAGCCCAATTCCCAATGCGGTTCTAGCTATGCAATCAACGTAGATATAACTTGTGAAGTAAAGATTGCAAAATGTAAAGAGAGGGAGAGGAATGCAAACGCTAGGGGACACGAAGATTTATCCCGTGGTCCGGCAAGATCGCAAGGATCTTCCTACGTCCACGTTGTGGCACCCACCGAAGGGTTTTGCCACTTCCAATGTCACCGAGACAATAGAGTCTTCACTAATCTTCTCCGTTCGCCATCTCCGGCAAGGTGGAGCTCAAGCCTTGTACAACCTTCGATGTTCCGGGCTTCCACACACACCTTGGCAAGCTCCGAAACGATCTTCTTCAACTTCTCACTAGCCTAGAGAGTTCAATCACAGAGAAAGAACGCACACAAGCTTCTCTCTAGCCTATTACAATTGATCTAAAAGTGTGGAAATGTATGCTCTATAGTCTTGAATGCTCTTGGATGTGTAGTGGGCTTCAGGTGATCAAGACTTGTCGAAATGACTGGGTTAGAGGGGTTTTATAGCCAGCTTAACCGAAATAGCCGTTGGAAAAGTAGGCTGACAGAACTTTTCTGTGAACACCGGATGATCCGATGTCTCCCCTCTAGTTATCATCGGTGTAATTACTTTGGCTGACGTCATTGTGTCAGATATTACCGTTATTAGACCGATGTTTCCCCAGTCTTCTCATCGGATGATCCGGTGGCTCTTCCTCCAGAATTTGCTTGATCTTGATGCTTACTGGAGTGATCAACCGATGCGTGTAAGTCTGCACATCGGATGATCCGGTTCTTCACTTATTCCAATTGTACTGCAAACTGTACTGATGCACCGATATTGTTGAGCCCTTCACATCGGATGATCCGGTGAGTTCATTTGTCTGAGGTCTTTTTCTCCAGTTAAATCAACTCGACCGATGTGTTCATTTTGGAAATCATCGGTTGATCCGGTGAGTTGATTTTGTTTGCTTCGAGTTGTTTTGAGTGAATCTTTTGTGTCTTGCTCGAATGACCTCTTAGACATTTGTTCCACAAGGCTCTCTTATGATTCTTAAGCATTGTATGATGTCAATTTTGATTGAGTGACTTAGACATAGAGCCTTCACGTCTTGTCTTTATCTCATGAGTTTGATCTCGAAAGTTGAGTATCTATGGGTCTCCAATGACATGATCATTTCATCTTATTGAGTGTTTATGGGGACCTTACATTCACAAATTCATTAGTAAAGTTCAATGGTTGTCATTAATCACCAAAACCATATTACATGAGGGGGGTCTAGATGCTTTCACATGCACGTGGGATTCCTGAAGTGGAAATTTGGTTGCTCGAGAGTCCAACATATGTTGTAGATAAACAAATTTTTTCGTCATGTAAACAGAGTACCGAAAATGTAAGCTTGAAATTTCGTTGCAACAATGATTTGCGTTGTTGCAAGTAATGTTTAGGAATCTTGGGGCAGCTGGCTTCTTTTGTAGCAAAAGCGTAGCGTTGCTTGTTTCCACAAAATGTCTGCCCATGTACGTTGCTTGAAATAGTTTCCTAATGTAGTTTGTAACAAAGTCGAAACCCAATACAACAAATTTAGAAGTGTTAAATGCTTAGTCCGTTGTCAACTGTGTTTGTCCCATATGCTACCTTCATTCTCATGAAAACTTAAAGTAGAAGTACAAAAATCATGCATGTTGTGTTTATCACCGTTGCTCGTCTACTGATAGCAGAAGTACCTGACAATGATGTGGTTGAAATCGAGAGAGAAAATAATCCATCGATGCTATACGTATTATCTGCATTCAGACCGTTCGCAGAAACAAAACTGCACTGGGGCTATCTAAATTTGAATGTACAGCCTTATTCCAAAAAGAATACGGTTCGTTCGTTCATGAGGAGAGAGTAATGAATCAGCTAGTAAACCCAGTTTAATCAGGTGATCAATATTTCATAACATGCACAAACACAAAACCTAAATCTTCATGCAGCACACAAACGCAAGCCTACTCACCTTCTGATCAAAAGCTCACCCCACACCAAATAAACTCACAACGGTGTCCACGCCGACGCGAACACGACGTTGTGTCCTTTCCACGTGAGCACGAGGTCGTCGTCCTCCCGCTTCATGCCCCACCCTGCCGCGTGCTCGTTTAGCATCGCCTTCACCTCCCCGGCCGCCTCCTCGTTGAAAGCCACCGCGCGGAACCCGGCGCTCCGCATCCTCTGCCCCCACCTGGCCCTGTCTTCCTGCCGCTCCACCCTCTGCACGCCCTCCTGCGCCAGCACGTTCTCCACCTTCCACCCCACCTCCGCCTCGTACCACCGCCGCTGCTCGCTCCCCTTGGGCAGGAACGTGTCCACGGCGTCGTACGGGATCCACATGAAGTTGAACGTCGCGCGCAGCCTCGCCACCACGTCGCCAGCAGTGAAGTCGGCGTCCTCCTCTACCACCACGACCAGGGCGGGGTCCAGCGTTCGGATGGACTTGAGCAGCATGGTGCGGAGCGACACCGGCTGCACCAGGCTGACCGACCCAGCTGTCTCATCCGGGACGGAGTGCAGCAGCATGTGGCAGTTCACGACCAGCGCCTCCGCTGTCCCGTCCGAGACCAGCTGCTGCACCCTGAGCTGGTCGACAAGGGAGGTGAACGCATCGGCCGGCGTGGTGGGCACCACCCGGAAGTCCATGGACACGTTGCGTGACCGCGCGAAATTGACCAGCTTCGCGCCGAGCTCGTCGTACGACATGTCGAGGGCCGGCGGCGGTGCGGCGTTAGACGACGCGACATCCGCGACGGTGAGCCGGAGGATCGGGGGGCCCTCGGCGCGGCTCGCGAGCATGTCGATGAGCGTCGGGATCTGCATGCAGTGCGTCGTGCTGAGGTCGACGATGTGCACGACGGGGAAGCCTTCCACGGCCTCCAGGATGGACGCGTTGGCGGCCGTGTACCCGAACCGGTGCCACGGCGTGAGGTCGATGAAGCTGGCGAGCTCGACGGCGGTGAAGCGGTGCACGTGGAGCGCGGCGGACTCCACCGCGGCCGCGACCGCCGCAGTCACCGCCTTGCACGCGCCCGTCCTAGATGCGCGCGTGACGAGCGCGCAGAGGAACGCCGCGGTCAGGCGCTGGTTGGAGTCCCCATCCGGCGGCGCGATGTTGTTGAGCACCCACAGGATCTGCTGCGTGAGCGTTGCGTCGTTGGCCTCGATGGCGTTGGCGCAGTGCACCAGCAGCTGCTCCATGCAGCTGGTACTGTTGAGGTTGCCGAGCGAGATCTTGGAACTCGGCGTCGGGAAGCTCCCGGGCCACTGCCGTGTTGCACTGACGTCAAGGAACAGTCCTAACCCTAGTCTATGGCCATTGTTAGGGTGGAGAGGCGGTGGTGGTGGCGCAGTATGCGTGAACTGCATCATGTAGGGGGCCAAGGCAGGTGGCGAGGGACAAGGATACAAACCAGCGAGGCTGCAGCGACGATTAGAAAAGCGCTAGGAGGCAGAGCTCGTACACGTTGAGCAGTTTGAGGTGCGGATTTGGTGCTTGTACTAAGCATATATAGAGGGCTGTGCACACTTGCTTGGAGCTACACCTGCACGTGGTTTCCTAAGCCATTAGAACTTTGGGAATCAAAGCAAGGCAAGGGAAGAATGGAGAAGACCATCAAGTACAAGGAATATTTCAGTGAAGGAGCATAGATCTATGGAACTGTAGACGATTTGTATTTAGCTTCGAATGATCTGGAGCTTCAAGAAAAGGAAGTCTTCTTCTATACTCACCAAACATCAAGAAGAATAGGGATCTAAGAGTACTATTACATGTAACCACAAGGAATCAAATACTTATTAAGACGATGAACGTACATGTGGCCAGCTATGGCGAGCTACTAGAATCCATCGCAACATGCCGCTTGTGCACAAGAAGAGAGCAGCAAGATTAACTGGGGAAGTGAGCGCGAAGGGGAAGGGGAAGCTGGGGGAAGGGAAGGGAGGGGAGGGGAGGGGAGAGGAAGAAGGTTAGAAGTCATAAGGCCGCCAAATATAGATGGAAATCGTAGCGGTATGTTGGAGTGTTCTGGTTGGCTAAGGCGCTAAGCCAGCGATTACTTGTCTAAATTAACCACTCCTTCCATTTCAAAATAATTATCAATCTTTAGTTCAAAAATAAACTAGACGGTGACAAATAAAAAAGATTCGAAGGGAGTATCACAATATGGACAATATTCTATCTTCACATGTTAAATAAGTATTCTAATGTAATAAACGGCAATTGCATATATAAAATTAAGAAATTATTCCATGGTTTCTTAATTAAGGGTTTCTGAAGGCGTGGAAGCTTTTTCGAAAATTCTCTTCATAAGAATAACTGAGTTATTGGGAACTGGAATTGGAAAGAACATGGTAATAACTGGTTTTAAAGGATATAGTTAAACCTGAAATTCAGTTAAACTGGCCATGATACACAATTTAAATAGAATGATGTGAAAGTTTCATGATTTCTTTTTCTTTTTCTATAGAACTTACAATTTACTCTCTCCATCACCAAATAAATGATGTTTTTTGAACTAGTTCAAGAAATATCATTTATTTAGGGATGGAGGGAGTACAACCCAAATATGTAGCACTGGTCACTACTATTTCCATTCATATGAAATTCCGGAGGGGGAGAGATCACGGGTCATATCATGCTGAAATGATTTGGTCACTTTGGGTTCGGTCCTACATGAACCAGAGCAGATATAGTAACTAGGAGGTCACATTGTATTGAATACTCCCTCTTTCCCTTATTATTTGTCGTTTAGGACAAGAATTCTAGTTCAAAATGAACTAAAATCTTTGTCCTAAACGACAAATAATATGGGAAGGAGGGAGTACTTCAGCGTTGGAAAGCGGAAAACGACTCTTTGTTTGGATTTAAACTGCTTGCACGTCCAGCCACCAAAAGAAAATACTTGAACCGAAGAATTTTGTAGAGCAGCTTTTCGATATTTTTTTATATTGACTCAACCGCAGATCGCACTGATAGGTACAGCACAGTTGTGTCTATATTGACAGCAATGTTCTACCCAATTTCACTCCGGATAGTTCATTTTGTTCATTGGCTCAGAAGAAAAATCCCTACACAGCTCACAAAGTTTGCTACTTATTAGTTTTATCCGTTTTCTTGTTTTCAGTCAAGTAAAAATGAAGGATTCGTTCGCTCAACATACGGGTCATCCCCGATTTATCTTGTAGGGCAGATTTATCTTGGACGACTATGTATTGTTTGTAAATAAAATTATTAATGTATTTACTATAGAAAAAAATATAAATTATATCATTCTGATCTAGATCTAAGGGTTATTTGAACATTTGAGTGAAAATAGCTCCGACTTTTAGGTGACCAGAATTAGGAACTCGTACAACTTTGGGCTATGTTAGAGTACTAATCGTCTAAATCTTTTGTGTGAATTGGTTATGGCTGAAACATATACTTAAATTGCGTGGGGGTTGTCAAAAAAAAAACGCATGGCCGCACGTGCAGTTATCAAATAAATTACTCTCTTATTTCTTAAAAAATTGTCATCTTTTAGTTCATTTTTTACTAGAAGGTGACAATTTTTAAGAAAGGAAGGAATACTAATTACCTGGATGTAACACGATCCGCTTGCCGTCGTCGAACGGCTCCAAACGGTAACAGCATGGTACTGCCGACCGAGTGACCCAGCAGATGATTCTCCTCTGTTCGCCCGCACTTCCAGCCGTCCATATGCGTAGGTCGCCAGTCGCAACCCCACCGCAAGCAGTACCGATGCGACGCGCACGGGGGGCTGACCTAACCGTAGCAAGACGATGATCTCACCCACGCACGCACGGAGCTTACGTGAACGGCCGGCCGGCCGGCCAGCCGGCGGCACGTACAATCTCATGAGCGAACGTAACCGCTCACGTAAGGCAGAGGCGGCGGTGACGGCGCACAGTACCGCCGGGCCCGTGCACTGCCTGCGCATCGATGGGCGCAGTAAAGGATGGTTCGTTTCTATCGTGATTCCCTCGTAGACTCGTACGCGCCCAGTTATCGCGCGCGCGGGCACGGACGAGCGAGTTAAATGCTTCGAACAGGAGGAGTACCCTGCACGGCGGATCGCATGCACGGCACCTGCAACCGTGCGCTTCCTCGTGACCAGTACTGCATCTGCATGGGATTCCAGTGACACCATTACTGCGATCGAGTCGTAGGGTTCTCCTTCGTGCTTCATGAAAAAAGCGAGGTCCGCGGGTTAAGAGGACATGTTTTAACTGGTCCACAACACATGTATGAGTGTGGTTCATAGAGAACCACGGTCAGGCTCTCGATCTAGGCAGTAGGGCGCGGCGCACTACTACAAAATGCTTCATCGCAGGCGGTTCTAAACATATTATCGCATACGATTTTAAAAACCGCCTGTAACGAAGAGCCTGTAAAAATGATCGATTAACACAGGCGGTTGCATAATCCGCCTGTGAAACTACATTTTCACAAGCGGTTTTTAATAAAAAACCGAGAAGAGGCCGCGCCGCCTGGAGGCCGCCGGGAGCCGAAAGAGCGCCGCCAAGTGTCGAAGGAGGTCGCACCGCCGAGAGTCGGAGGAGCCGTGCCGCCCGAAGCCCGACGAGGTCGTGCCGCTTGGAGCCGGAGGAGCCGCGCTGTCGAGAGCCCAAGGTAGACCGCGCCACCGGGTGCCCGAGGTAGACCGCGCCGGATCTGTGCCCGCGCTCACGCCGACAGGGCGCGCCGGAGCCGCGCCGCCGGGAGCCCGAGGTAGACTGTGCCAGATCCGCGTCTGTGCTCGCGTCGGCAGGGCTCGCGCTCGTCGGGAGGCCACACCGGAGCCGTCGAGGTCCGGATCAACCGAAGTCGCGCCTTGAGAGAGGACGCTGTCGACTGTTGGAGTCGGCAGATCCCCTAACACTATGAGAAGTGTTTGAAGGAGTTTGTGGTTCGGTCTGGGCGCGCGGAGATCTAAGAAAGTGAAATGCGATTTGGACACGAGTGACACGGTGGTTTACGTGGTTCGGGCCGCCTGAGCGTAATACCCTACTCCACGGGTGTGTGTTTGTTGTATTAACTTGTGAGCTTCAGAGTGTTCGAGAGTTCTCTCCCCGTGTATCGTCGGTTTGTCCTTTTATAGCACAAGGACAAACCGTTACAAGTCAGCCTGGCCCGACATGTGGCCCTGGCGGTTACTAGTATTGATACGCGAGATTAATTGTTGCTAATAACCCTGTAACGGCTCCGACAGTGCCGTTACAGGTGTTAATATCATCCGATTAAGTGTCATTAATGTGGAATTAATGATAATTAATCGGGTCTTGAAGTCTGCAGCTGTCCTTTGGAGATCCGGAGCCGTTACAACGTCTCCCGGGGATTTGAAGCGGTTTAGCTCCGACGTATGGACACGTGGCAGCTCCGGAGCTTGCTTGGGAGAAGCGGGAAGCTCCGGGGTGACCTGGCACGTGTCATGTCCGGAGCTTCTCTCGGTCGGGGGCTACCTCCGGAGGTGCCGTTTCAGTACTTGGCCCAGAGCTTCACCCTTGCGGGTAATAGCTCTGGGCTGACAGTACACGTGGCAACCTAGAGGTTAACCATGTTGGAGAAGCGGGTCCGGTCACGTCTGGCGAGTGGGCCCCCAAGGGTCTTCAATTTGAGTTGATGTCCTTCCCTTGAGATCTTTGTAACCTCAGGGGGTGTATGGTTTTTAGGGTACCGACAGTGGCCCCCTGGACCTACCTCCGGGGAAGGCCAACGGGATGGAGTCGTTCCGCCGGAGGTGGGTCCATACTTGTGACTCTTGAACTGGGTCTTCAAGAGTCTTCGGAGGTGCCTTTGGCGGGGCTTTATGGTTGAGTCCCGACGCGTGGCGCACCTCAGGCGGCAGATAAGATCTTTGACGTGCGGATCTCTCGCAATTGAAGGTCGTCGGTTCCCGATACGGAAACCGTATCGGTTCCGCGCGCCTTGTCAGTCCGCCGCCTTTGGGTTTCCCGCCTCGTGATGACAACTGTTCGCCTGGGTAAGAGCCTCGACTTGATCGTCAGGGTGGTCCCGGGCCCTCTTGTCATCGGCTGGGTCGAATTCTTGAGTAGTATGCTTAACTCCCCTGCAGTTTCCATCCAAGCGTTGCGAGGGCTTACTTAAGAAGGAAAGCGCACCGTCGGGAGTTCTTTACGCTTTCCATCTGTTCTTGCGCTCAAACTCCCAACTCGTGCTTTGCTTTTCTTCTCTCGCCTAGCTGTGCTGCGATGGAGTTGGGTCTGCGTGAGAGTCGTTTGAAGACGGAGAGCGATCTGAAGAAGGTCCGAACCCTCATGGGGTGGTCGTCGGACTTCTTCAACCGTTCAATCCACACCGGAGGAGAGCTTCCCTTTAAAAAGGAGCACTCCGGCGAAATGGTATACTTTTCATCGTATGCCATGGTGGGGTTGATCCCACCATTTTCTTCCTTCTTTTTGATGCTGCTGGACTTCTACGGTCTACAGCTATACCACCTTGGCCCTCACTCCCTTCTCCTTGTGTCCATCTTTGTCCACTTCTGCGAGATGTGGGTGGGCATTCCTCCCTGCATCGAGCTCTTCCGCACTTTCTTCACCGTCCAAACCACCGGCCGAAGTGACGAGTACCTTGGCTTCTACTACTTTGTGAAGCGCAAGAAGTGCCCGTTCAAGTACCTCCGGTCGTTCCCTTCCGGGAAGTGGGATGACTGGAAGAAAGATTGGGTAGTTGTCCGGGTGGAGGAGCACGAGCGGTTGGAGCTGCCAGAAGGTCTGCCTGGCATTGACACGTCAGTGTGGAGCGAAGTTCCGGTGCTGGCGGCAGCCTTCGATCCCGTCCTATCAAGGATCCGCCAATGTGTGGAGGGAGGATTGACTCCCCAGGCGGTGTTCTGCAACTTCCTGTTCAACAGGTGGGCACCGCTGAAGAGGAGGGAGAAGCTCGCCTGGGCCCTCAACAGCGTGATGGACGAAGACCGGGTTGAAACCGGGTTGAAGTCCAGCATGGTGGGGAAGTCCTTGGAGTTTCACCTCAAGAAATTCCAGCACGGCATCGATGTAGACGGAGCGTACTTGACTCCGCCACCGGCTTTCCTCCCCCTGAACGAGGAAGTTGAGTTCTGCAGGGAGCTCCGGCGGAAGATGCCCGCGCTTGACGACCTTGGCGTCGTTGAGAGAAGATCGACCGCCTCGTTGGCGATCCCCGGGTTGTCGGAAGGCGGCTCCGCCCCTGTCTCTCAGCCAAGAGCTGAGGTCACCGGCAAGGGCAAGGAGCTGGCGGAGGAGCCAGAGAGCCGGAAGAGGAAGTTGCGTCATGCTGACGGGAGGTCCGTCGGGCTTGCTACTTCCCCGCCAGTTCCCCGTCCTCAGGAAGGAGGGTCCTCCGCTGCTGTAGCGTCTGTCCCCGTGGTGGGGTCTTTTCGGAGCGCTACTGTTCCGGCGGTGGGATCCTCCCGGAGTACGGCTGTCCCCGTGATGGGTCCCTCCGGAGGTGCCAGCTCCGGACAGGCGACTCCGGTTCGAGAAGCGGTGAGGGCCTCCAGGTCTAGGAGTTCCTCCCGGTCAAGGAGAGCTCCGACCCGGGAAACGCCCGCGGCTACGGCAAGTCCTGGGAGTCCTCCCGGAGCTCCTACGCCGACCGTGGCCAGCCCGGAACGTCCGGGAAAGAGGTTTCGCGCAAGCTGGTGCGTGAACCTCCCAAGGTAATTTTTCTTGCTTACCTCAATTAACTTTTAATTATAGCATCTGTTTGCTCAATTTCTTCATTCTTCATCTGCAGCGTTCCCAAGAAGGGGAGTGAAGCTCCGCCCTCAGCCACAGTGTCTGAGGCTGCGAGGGCTTCTGCTCCAGCCCCGGTGCCGCCTCAGGCGGAGGCTGCGACAGCTCCGGCGCCGGCTGTCGTGGTCATGGACCTCGAGTCGTCTCCAGAAGTTCCCATGGTAGCGCCGGACCACAGGATTGAAGATGCGCCAGCGGCACCCGCTCCGGAGGTTGAAGCTCCGGGCCCTGGTGCTGCAGAAGTAGATGCTCCGGCTGTCGAGCCGGAGGAAGTAGCGGTCCCGGCTTCAGAGCCGGAAAATGCTGGAGCTTCGGCGGTCGAGCCGGAGGCAGCTGAAGCCCCGGCGTGCGAGCCGGAAGTTGAAGTGGTTCCGGCAATTGAGCCGGTTACTTCTGAAGCTCCGGTCGCAAGGCCGGTAGTTATTGGAGCGCTGGCTGCAGAGCCGGTGGTGGTGGAGGCAGGGGAGCTTGAGCTCCCCTCAGAAGAAGCGTCCCGGACGGAGCCATTGGAGGCGACGACGTCGATGGTACCCGTGGCGGAGCCAGAGTGCCTGAACGAAGTCGCCGGCCCCCAGCCTGAGGGGGCGAATGAAGATTTGGTGGCGGGACCTTCTTCAGTGGCGACTGAGGCCATCCCGGAGGAGGGCCCTAGTGCCTTGGAAGCTCGGGGTTCCGCTCTCGCAGAGTGGGACCCAATTTTTGTAAATGAAGACCCGCTGGAACCAGCGGAGGAGACCCGAGAAGGTCCGGAGCCCATCTCGCTGTCGATGTCCATCGACAACGCTTGCTCCAGTCTGCGCCAAGTCCAACTAGCCTTCTTCCACGACAGCAAGGTTCTTGAAGAGGAGCGCCAAACCCTGAGGAGGTGGCGTAATAGACTCCAATTCGAGACCAAGCTGGCGCAGTCGAGGATTGCTGCGGACAAGGAATGGATCAAGCGGGAGAAGGTCCGCTTGGAGCTCTGGGGTGAGATGCTGGACGAGAGGGAGAGCATGACTCACAACCTCGACGCCCAATCCCGGGAGTACCACGACCAAGCTAAAGCTGCCAATGATGCGGCCAACGCCCGGTACGATCAACTCGAAGCCATCAGTACCGCACTCATCAAGCGCCGAGAGGCGCTTGAGGGAAGGGAAAAGCGGCTCGAGGATGAGGAGCAAAAACTCCTGGAGCTACGGGATGACGTCTTGCGACGTGAAGAAGAGCTCGCCGAGAAGACAGCTCTGGCGGACAAGGGCCTCGAGGAGCGCGCTAAAAAATTGGAAGAGCGCTGCCTCGAAGAGGAGGAGAAGACCTGGGTGCGAGGGCAGGAACTCTACGAGTATGAGTGTGCCCTCATCGCCCGGGAGAAGAAAATAGAGGCTAGGGAGAAAGACCTGGTCGACCGCCGGAACAAGATCCACCTCCGGGAGGAGGAGCTCGGAAGACTCGAAAAGCGGGTTGCTGCGAAGATTCAGCAAAACGCCAAAGAAGTTGAGCGCCTCTCCCGCGAGAATTCGGAGCTGGCGGCGGCCCGGAGGTCCTTGGAAGAGATGAAGGGCCTGAGGAAGACGGACTCCCTGCAAATTTGGGAGTTCCTGAGCAAGGCCGACGACGCGCTAGCGCCGATGGGTTTCAGCCCCGTGCTTCCGGATGATCCGGAGCCGGAGCCGGACCTTGCGCTGCAAGCGTTGGGCGCTGCGGGCAGCAAGCTCTCCAAGGTGGGCGACGTCATCGCGGACCAGTTGGAGGTCGAGGGGCAATCCCTGGCTAGGAACGTCACAGAATATGTGTTGACGTGCTACACTAGCCGGAACCCCCGATTCCCTCTGGACCCGGTGCTTGAAGGCCCAGTTGAAGGAGAAGGCGAAGCTACCCGAGCCAGCGTGTCGGAGGTCGCCCAGAAGGTCGCTGAGTTCTTCCATAGGGTCTAGGACTATCTTTCTTAGCCTTTATTTGTATCTTCTCTTCTTCCTCAATTTTGTAATCCTTTGTCTCCAGATGTAATCTCCGGTCTTCTGATGAAATGAAATCCCCAATTTTTCGTGAATTTCATTTTTTTGTCTTCAACATCTTTGTCTTCACTTGGCCCCCTGGTAGATGTGCACAATTTGATTGTGGACATGTACCAAAAGGATGTTGATTTTTGTTGAAGACAGATTTGCTTCGAACTCGTATAGTTTAGGTCCGAAGTTTTCGATAGTGAAGGTCCCTTGAAGTCGTCGGAGCTTAGAAGCTCCGGCGTTGCCCATTGTCGGAGCTTAGTAGCTCCGGCAATAGCCTCTACCAACACGTTGAGTGTCGATAGTTAATACTTCAAGGTGTCGGAGCTTAGTAGCTCCGGCAATGACCCTTGCCACGCCTGGCTTGCTGGCAACAGACTCTAGTGATAGAGTCTTCTCACCATCTTCAAGTTAACGCCGGTGGGAGTCGGAGCTTGGTTAACTCCGATTTTTCTCCATCAATGTTGGGTTTATTCTTCCTGCACACTTAGGCCAAGAAAAACAGTAAAATTCGTTCCTTATCTATAACTTCGTTGCGGCTTACGGTTCTCAAGAGAATTTCAAGTTGAACACGATTTTTAGTATGATTGGGTGAATTGTCTTTTCTTTTAGATCTAATTGTCCATGGACCCACCTTACTTTGGCCTGCCGGGGTGTAGGTAGAGTGGCGTACTTAGGGTGCTTGACCAGGCTAAGTCGATAGCGCACTCCGGCCCTAGAATGGCTTGGCGGCTTTCAGGCGAGTTGGCCACAGACGACATTTAAATCTAAAAAATCCGACAATTCAACTCAAATCGTACATAAATCGGTTAAACTAGAACTTCTTAAGAATTGCACGTTTCTGTTATAGACAAGAAAGAGAAAAATAAAAATGTCGAGCCTATGCAAAAATGAATGCACGTGGAGTCTATTTCACATGAAGATGTCTTTCATTATAGGTCCGGGGTACATGGGAAACGAGTACACTCTTAGGGTACGGAACCAGGCTAAGTGTGTTTGGTTTCTCGTTTAACCCAGGGTAATTAGCTACACTTCTAGTCCGGAGACTGTATCAAGTGTTGCATGAGCTTTTCAAACCTTTCAGGAAAGGTCCGGCTGCTCTCCCGGAGGAATTACCCGACTCTGTACAATGACTCTATAACATACACTTCAAGTTACTTAAGACTCACCTCCGTGGAATTAAGTGTAGAACTTACGGAGGTGCTCGATGTTCCAAGGATTTGGGAGAGGTGTCCCATCCTCGGTAGCCAAGCGAACGCTTCCGGGACGGGATACTTTGATCACTCGGAAGGGTCCTTCCCAGCCGGGGGAGAGTTTGTTTTGCCCTTCTCTGGATAGTATTCTCCGTAGCACCAGATCGCCTTCCTCGAGCTGTCGGTTATGTACATGCCGCTGATGATAGCGCCGTAGAGCTTGGCGGTATCGGGCATTCCGAACAGCTGCTTGGCACCTTCCCTCCTCGAGGAGGTCTAGGTCTTCACGCCGGAGCTGGTCCTGCGCGGCTTCGTCGAAGGTCCGGACTCGGAGGGAACCCAGGGTGATCTCCGGAGGAAGGATCGCTTCTGCTCCGTACACCAGGAAGAAGGGTGTTTCTCCGGTTGCCCGACTTGGAGAAGTCCTGTTAGCCCATAGAGTGGGCGGAAGCTCCTCGATCCAATTAGCTCCGTGCTTTTTCAAACGCTCATAAGTGCGCGTTTTTAGTCCTTTAAGGATTTCTGCGTTTGCTCTCTCGGCTTGCCCATTGCTGGCAGGATGAGCTACGGAGGCGTAGCAAACTTGTATGCCGAGGTCTTCGCAATATCCTTGAAATGAGGAGCTTGTGAACTGAGTCCCATTATCAGTGATGATCTTATTTGGGACTCCGAATCTGCTCACGATAGATTGTAGAAAATTGATTGCAGATTGTTTGTTGATCGTCACAACAGGAGTAGCTTCCGGCCACTTGGTGAACTTGTCGATGGCGACATACAGGAACTTGTAACCTCCGACGGCTCTTGGGAAGGGTCCCAAGATGTCCATCCCCCACACGGCGAAAGGCCACGTAGGAGGTATCATTTGTAAGGGCTGAGCAGGTGTATGAATTTGCTTTGCATGAAATTGGCATGCTTTGCATTTCTTCACTAGCTCAGTAGCATCCTGGAGCGCTGTTGGCCAGTAGAAGCCGTGCCGAAAGGCTTTTCCGACCAGCGTGCGGGAAGACGCGTGGTTCCCACACTCGCCTCCATGGATTTCTGCGAGGAGCTCGCAGCCTTCTTCCCTTGTGATGCACCGCATTAGGATGCCGTTGGCACCGCGCCGGTAGAGATCCCCTTCTACCAACGTGTATCTTTTAGCCAATCTGACTACCCGGTCAGCGGATACATCATCGTCAGGAAGGATGTTGTCTTTCAAGTAGTTCCGGATCTCCGAGATCCATGCATCGGAACTGACTTGAGCATTTGAGTCTTGCGTGCTGGGTTGCTCGGAGCTTCCGGCAGCACCTACGACCCTTGATGGCTGCCATGGTAACAGGGCCATCGGGACCGTCAGCTTCGGGATGCTGATCTCGCCCCCTTCGTTCAGCTCGGCAGGCTGAACTGTGGGTTTTGACATCCTCCGGACAAAGGTTCCGTCAGGAGCCGGAGCTCCGGTTGACGCCTTGGTCGAGAGTTCGTCAGCTTCAGCGTTGTGAGCACGCTGAACATGGTGAAGGTCTAGGACTTCGAAGTCCTTCTGAAGCCTCTGGACTTCAAGGAGATAAGCAGCCAGCTGGAGATTATTGCAGGAGCATTCACCCTTCACCTGTTTGATAACAAGTTGTGAATCTCCTTTGACCAGCAACTGCTTGACACCAAAGGATAGTGCCACCTTTAATCCATATATGAGTGCTTCGTACTCCGCCATGTTGTTGGTTGCCTTGAAATCAAGGTGCACCATGTATCTTACCTTCTCCCCGGTTGGTGTGAGGAGAAGGACTCCAGCTCCGGCTCCCTGCTTTTGCATGGAGCCGTCGAAGTAAAGGGTCCAGTGAGGCTTAGTGAAGGCCGGAACTTGTGGTTCCTTCTTCTGCTCGCTGGGGCCCCCAGAGTTTGATGGAGAGGGAGTCCATTCTGCCATGAAATCTGCCAACGCTTGACTCTTGATTGCTTGTCTTGGAATGAATTCGAGGTCGAATTCAGCCAGTTCCGCTGCCCACTTTGCAATATTCCCAGTTGAATTGGGATTATGCAGAATCGCTCGAAGTGGATATGAGGTTACCACCGAGACTTTGTGAGCTTGGAAATAGTGTCGAAGCTTCCTTGAGGCAATAAGAACTGCGTAGAGCATCTTATGTACCTCTAGGTATCGAGTCTTGGCATCATGTAACACTTCACTGATGAAGTATACTGGGCGTTGAACGGTCCGGACCCTCCCGGAGGGGTCCGGAGCTTCCTCTCCATTGATCCGGACCCTGTCGGAGGGGTCCAAACTATATTCGAGGACCTCCGGGTTCTGGGTGGAGGAACTCGGAGCTTCTTCAGGAATGACCTGGATCCTATCGGAAGGATCTGGGTCCTCTGAAGTGACTTCTTGAGGATTCAAGTCTGGGAGCTGGGACCCAGACCTGCTTTCGGGAACCTCCGGATCCTCCCGAAGGGATCTGGATTCCTGAGTATTGGGCAGTTCCGGTCTCTCCGCAACCAGAACCATACTGACGACTTCGTCAGCTGCTGAAATATAAAGCAATAAAGGCTCACCAGGGTTCGGAGCTACCAAGACTGGTAGAGTGGTGAGGAACTGTTTCAGCTCCTGGAATGCCTTCTCTGCCTCTTCAGACCATTGGAATGGTCCGGACTTCCTCAGTAACTTGAAGAAGGGAAGTGCCCTTTCCGCCAGTCTTGAAATGAATCGACTGAGGGCTGCTAGACATCCAGTTAATTTTTGGACGTCTTTGATGCGGGTTGGTGGCCGCATGTCTTCGATGGCTTTTATCTTCGCCGGATTAGCCTCTATACCCCGGTGACTTACCAGGAAACCAAGAAGCTTTCCGGAACTAACCCCGAAGACGCACTTGTCTGGGTTTAGCTTCGTGCGGGTGGCCCGCAGCTTGTCGAAGACAGCCTGCAAGGTATCCAAGAGGGACTCCTTGTTTTTGACTTTGACCACAATGTCATCAACGTACACCTCCACTATGTCTCTGATGAGTTCTTCGAAAGTTTTGTACATTGCTCGTACAAAAGTTGAAGCTGCATTCTTGAGACCAAAAGGCATGGCTGTGTAACAATACAATCCATCCACTGTGATGAATGAAGTATGTTCTTCATCTTCCCTAGACATCCGGATTTGATGATATCCCGAATATGCGTCTAGAAAACACAGCAACTCACACCCAGAGGTGGAATCCACTATCTGGTCTATTCTAGGTAGTGGGAATGGATCTTTTGGACATGCCTTATTCAGTGTGGTGTAGTCGATGCACATCCGAAGTTTCCCGCCGGCCTTAGGCACAACGACTGGGTTTGCCAGCCATTTTGGATGGTAGACTTCTCGGATGAATCCGGCTTCGAGCAACTTCTTCACTTCTTGTCGGATGAAGTTCTGTCGCTCTACAGATTGCTTCCGAGGTTTCTGGTGTACAGGCCGAGCGTCGGGGTAAATCTTCAGATTGTGCTCAATCACTTCCCTGGGGATCCCAGGCATTTGTGACGGTTGCCAGGCAAACACGTCAACATTAGCCCGGAGGAAAGTGATGAGCGCGAGTTCCTATTTGTCGTTCAAGCCACCCGATATGCGGGTAGTTTGAGTGACATCGGAACCAATTTGGACGACTTTGACGGGAATGTCGGTGTCGCCGCTTGGCTGCACACGGGGTGCAGAGGTCGAGCCTCGTTGACGAATGCTCGGAGGTTGTGGGGCTTGCTTCTGTCTGGAATCCTCCTCTTGCGCTGTGGTGAGTGCATGGAGTTCTTCCAGAGCAGTTACTCCGGCAGTGCGATCTCCACGGATCCGGAGAACGCCTACTGGTGTCGGCATCTTCAACACCAGGTATCCATAATGAGCAGCTGCCATGAATTTGTACAAGGCAGGTCTACCCAAAATGGCGTTGAATGGTAAGTTGATCTGAGCAACGTCGAAGACCAACTTTTCGGTGCGATACTTCTCCCGGGTCCCGAAGGTAACAGGGAGAGTGATAGCTCCGAGTGGGGTTATGGCCCCCGGACCTACTCCGGAGAAAGGTCGAGAGGGCTGGAGGTCTGAAGGTCGAAGCTGAAGCTTAGTGAAAGCTTCGAAGCTGATGAGATTAAGCCCCGAACCTCCATCTACCAGGACATGATGGAGCTGGATGTTGTTGATGGTGGGGGATACCATCAAGGGCAGCTGGCCAGCTCCGACCATGCTTTGAGGACAATCCGAAGCATCGAAAGTGATGGGTGTGTCCATCCACTTTCGATGTGGCTCCGGTCTAGCTGTAGGAGCTACAGCAGCCATATCCCGTCGCATGGTCTTAATGACGCGACGAGAAGTGATGTCCCATGATCCACCAAAGATGGTGTTCATGGTTTTCCGACGTTCGTTGTCGGAGACGTCGGAATCATCGTCGACGGAGGTGTAGACGGCTTTCAAGACCTTTTTGGGGTCTTGAAACCCTAACTCCTCTTCAGCCGGAGCTTCATCGACCTTTTGTTTTCCCTCCCTCTGACGGAAGGGAGACCCTTCCCGGCGCTTGTGGTAGCGCTCGGCAAGGTTTTGGACCTCCCGGCAATCCTCCAGTCTGTGGCTGCCCGTTTTGTGAATGGGGCACCACATCTTGGATTTGCCACCGTCTTCGGAAGACGGTCGAGGTCGCTTCTCGGGGCGTGGCCCCCGGCCACCAGGAGTTGCAGTGGCTGCAACGTTGGATGTGCCGGCCGACGGCTTCTTCTTGCCGTTGGTCTTCTTTTTCTTCTTGCCACTCCCGGAGGTAGCGACTTCTTCTTTGGAGGATTTTTTATGATCCTCCAAGGCTGGTTTGGAGTGTGTCGGTACCCTAAAAACCATATACCCCCTGAGGTTACAAAGATCTCAAGGGAAGGACATCAACTCAAATTGAAGACCCTTGGGGGCCCACTCGCCAGACGTGACCGGACCCGCTTCTCCAACATGGTTAACCTCTAGGTTGCCACGTGTACTGTCAGCCCAGAGCTATTACCCGCAAGGGTGAAGCTCCGGGCCAAGTACTGAAACGGCACCTCCGGAGGTAGCCCCCGACCGAGAGAAGCTCCGGACATGACACGTGCCAGGTCACCCCGGAGCTTCCCGCTTCTCCCAAGCAAGCTCCGGAGCTGCCACGTGTCCATACGTCGGAGCTAAACCGCTTCAAATCCCCGGGAGACGTTGTAACGGCTCCGGATCTCCAAAGGACAGCTGCAGACTTCAAGACCCGATTAATTATCATTAATTCCACATTAATGACACTTAATCGGATGATATTAACACCTGTAACGGCACTGTCGGAGCCGTTACAGGGTTATTAGCAACAATTAATCTCGCGTATCAATACTAGTAACCGCCAGGGCCACATGTCGGGCCAGGCTGACTTGTAACGGTTTGTCCTTGTGCTATAAAAGGACAAACCGACGATACACGGGGGGGAGAACTCTAGAACACTCTGAGGCTCACAAGTTAAGACAACACACATACACACCCCCGTGGAGTAGGGTATTACGCTCAGGCGGCCCGAACCACGTAAACCACCGTGTCACTCGTGTCCAAATCGCATTTCACTTTCTTAGATCTCCGCGCGCCCAGACCGAACCACAAACTCCTTCAAACACTTCTCATAGTGTTAGGGGATCTGCCGACTCCAACAGTCGACAGTTGGCGCGCCAGGTAGGGGCGCCTGAGATCTTCAAGAATGGTGAATTCAGCAGCTGGATCATCCAACGGGCAACCTGCTGCTCAGACTGTCGGAGGCAATCCCTCCAACATGCAACCACCGGCAGGAGCCTCAGTTCCAGCGAGAGTCACACTCCCACCACCACCATCTTCTCCGGCAAGACATGCCGAACGACATGATGGTGCACCGGCGTCACATTCTGCGCCGGCAAGTCGTGACAACCCAGAACACGCGCTCCATGCAGCGCGTGCTCTCCTTCAGCGACCACCACCTCCGGATGCATCTCAAGGTGCCATGGAGCAATGGAGAGCTGATATTGAGCATTTGGTCGCAGCAGCGGCCGAACGCCTCAACAATCAGGGTCCACCTCCTTCAGGGCGGGCCCCGTCGCAGCGACGAACGTTGTCTGGAAGACTTGGTCCACATGTCTCCAACAACCGAAGAAGAGCTGCGTCACAGCAAGTGACGTCGTTGCCCTCTGGGGCACGACGTGCCCATACTGCATCTCGGCTTTCGACACACGACCTCCGAGCGGAGCTTGATCGCCGATACCGCCAACAGGATGGCCGTGTCCACATCGAGCGAGCTCGAGAAAGACGAGATGTTCAAGATCTTTCTACTCTGGAAGGAGTAGGAGGAGGCTGTTCCGCCCTAGCCATGCACCTGCGTATGGTTAGATGGCCACAGAAGTTCCGGCCACACTTGCCGGAAAAATTCGACGGGACTGTCAATCCCGTAGAATTTCTACAGATATACTCCACTGCGATCCTAGCAGCTGGAGGAAATGAGGCTGTAATGGCCAATTACTTTCCAGTGGCCTTAACTGGGACCGCTAGGTCCTGGTTTATGAGCCTTCCGCCCAACTCTATCGACAGTTGGGAGGAGCTATGCCGCCAGTTTACCGCCAATTTCGGGAGTTCATACACCCGTCCGGGCACCGAACTGGACCTTTTTGCGGTCGTGCAAAAAGGAGGAGAATCTTTGCGGTCATTCATCCAGAGATTCTCTCAGGTACGTAACACAATCCCTTCTATCTCAAGCGCTTCTGTCATTGTAGCATTCAGACAGGGTGTACGAGACAAGAAGATGTTGGAGAAACTGGCGATCAAAGAGATCACCAGTGTCACGGAGCTCTTCAGCCTGGCTGACAAATGTGCCAGAGCTGCGGAGGGCCGTGAAATGCACTCCAAACCAGCCTTGGAGGATCATAAAAAATCCTCCAAAGAAGAAGTCGCTACCTCCGGGAGTGGCAAGAAGAAAAAGAAGACCAACGGCAAGAAGAAGCCGTCGGCCGGCACATCCAACGTTGCAGCCACTGCAACTCCTGGTGGCCGGGGGCCACGCCCCGAGAAGCGACCTCGACCGTCTTCCGAAGACGGTGGCAAATCCAAGATGTGGTGCCCCATTCACAAAACGGGCAGCCACAGACTGGAGGATTGCCGGGAGGTCCAAAACCTTGCCGAGCGCTACCACAAGCGCCGGGAAGGGTCTCCCTTCCGTCAGAGGGAGGGAAAACAAAAGGTCGATGAAGCTCCGGCTGAAGAGGAGTTAGGGTTTCAAGACCCCAAAAAGGTCTTGAAAGCCGTCTACACCTCCGTCGACGATGATTCCGACGTCTCCGACAACGAACGTCGGAAAACCATGAACACCATCTTTGGTGGATCATGGGACATCACTTCTCGTCGCGTCATTAAGACCATGCGACGGGATATGGCTGCTGTAGCTCCTACAGCTAGACCGGAGCCACATCGAAAGTGGATGGACACACCCATCACTTTCGATGCTTCGGATTGTCCTCAAAGCATGGTCGGAGCTGGCCAGCTGCCCTTGATGGTATCCCCCACCATCAACAACATCCAGCTCCATCATGTCCTGGTAGATGGAGGTTCGGGGCTTAATCTCATCAGCTTCGAAGCTTTCACTAAGCTTCAGCTTCGACTTTCAGACCTCCAGCCCTCTCGACCTTTCTCCGGAGTAGGTCCGGGGGCCATAACCCCACTCGGAGCTATCACTCTCCCTGTTACCTTCGGGACCCGGGAGAAGTATCGCACCGAAAAGTTGGTCTTCGACGTTGCTCAGATCAACTTACCATTCAACGCCATTTTGGGTAGACCTGCCTTGTACAAATTCATGGCAGCTGCTCATTATGGATACCTGGTGTTGAAGATGCCGACACCAGTAGGCGTTCTCCGGATCCGTGGAGATCGCACTGCCGGAGTAACTGCTCTGGAAGAACTCCATGCACTCACCACAGCGCAAGAGGAGGATTCCAGACAGAAGCAAGCCCCACAACCTCCGAGCATTCGTCAACGAGGCTCGACCTCTGCACCCCGTGTGCAGCCAAGCGGCGACACCGACATTCCCGTCAAAGTCGTCCAAATTGGTTCCGATGTCACTCAAACTACCCGCATATCGGGTGGCTTGAACGACAAATAGGAACTCGCGCTCATCACTTTCCTCCGGGCTAATGTTGACGTGTTTGCCTGGCAACCGTCACAAATGCCTGGGATCCCCAGGGAAGTGATTGAGCACAATCTGAAGATTTACCCCGACGCTCGGCCTGTACACCAAAAACCTCGGAAGCAATCTGTAGAGCGACAGAACTTCATCCGACAAGAAGTGAAGAAGTTGCTCGAAGCCGGATTCATCCGAGAAGTCTACCATCCAAAATGGCTGGCAAACCCAGTCGTTGTGCCTAAGGCCGGCGGGAAACTTCGGATGTGCATCGACTACACCACACTGAATAAGGCATGTCCAAAAGATCCATTCCCACTACCTAGAATAGACCAGATAGTGGATTCCACCTCTGGGTGTGAGTTGCTGTGTTTTCTAGACGCATATTCGGGATATCATCAAATCCGGATGTCTAGGGAAGATGAAGAACATACTTCATTCATCACAGTGGATGGATTGTATTGTTACACAGCCATGCCTTTTGGTCTCAAGAATGCAGCTTCAACTTTTGTACGAGCAATGTACAAAACTTTCGAAGAACTCATCAGAGACATAGTGGAGGTGTACGTTGATGACATTGTGGTCAAAGTCAAAAACAAGGAGTCCCTCTTGGATACCTTGCAGGCTGTCTTCGACAAGCTGCGGGCCACCCGCACGAAGCTAAACCCAGACAAGTGCGTCTTCGGGGTTAGTTCCGGAAAGCTTCTTGGTTTCCTGGTAAGTCACCGGGGTATAGAGGCTAATCCGGCGAAGATAAAAGCCATCGAAGACATGCGGCCACCAACCCGCATCAAAGACGTCCAAAAATTAACTGGATGTCTAGCAGCCCTCAGTCGATTCATTTCAAGACTGGCGGAAAGGGCACTTCCCTTCTTCAAGTTACTGAGGAAGTCCGGACCATTCCAATGGTCTGAAGAGGCAGAGAAGGCATTCCAGGAGCTGAAACAGTTCCTCACCACTCTACCAGTCTTGGTAGCTCCGAACCCTGGTGAGCCTTTATTGCTTTATATTTCAGCAGCTGACGAAGTCGTCAGTATGGTTCTGGTTGCGGAGAGACCGGAACTGCCCAATACTCAGGAATCCAGATCCCTTCGGGAGGATCCGGAGGTTCCCGAAAGCAGGTCTGGGTCCCAGCTCCCAGACTTGAATCCTCAAGAAGTCACTTCAGAGGACCCAGATCCTTCCGATAGGATCCAGGTCATTCCTGAAGAAGCTCCGAGTTCCTCCACCCAGAACCCGGAGGTCCTCGAATATAGTTTGGACCCCTCCGACAGGGTCCGGATCAATGGAGAGGAAGCTCCGGACCCCTCCGGGAGGGTCCGGACCGTTCAACGCCCAGTATACTTCATCAGTGAAGTGTTACATGATGCCAAGACTCGATACCTAGAGGTACATAAGATGCTCTACGCAGTTCTTATTGCCTCAAGGAAGCTTCGACACTATTTCCAAGCTCACAAAGTCTCGGTGGTAACTTCATATCCACTTCGAGCGATTCTGCATAATCCCAATTCAACTGGGAATATTGCAAAGTGGGCAGCGGAACTGGCTGAATTCGACCTCGAATTCATTCCAAGACAAGCAATCAAGAGTCAAGCGTTGGCAGATTTCGTGGCAGAATGGACTCCCTCTCCATCAAGCTCTGGGGGCCCCAGCGAGCAGAAGAAGGAACCACGAGTTCCGGCCTTCACTAAGCCTCACTGGACCCTTTACTTCGACGGCTCCATGCAAAAGCAGGGAGCCGGAGCTGGAGTCCTTCTCCTCACACCAACCGGGGAGAAGGTAAGATACATGGTGCACCTTGATTTCAAGGCAACCAACAACATGGCGGAGTACGAAGCACTCATATATGGATTAAAGGTGGCACTATCCTTTGGTGTCAAGCAGTTGCTGGTCAAAGGAGATTCACAACTTGTTATCAAACAGGTGAAGGGTGAATGCTCCTGCAATAATCTCCAGCTGGCTGCTTATCTCCTTGAAGTCCAGAGGCTTCAGAAGGACTTCGAAGTCCTAGACCTTCACCATGTTCAGCGTGCTCACAACGCTGAAGCTGACGAACTCTCGACCAAGGCGTCAACCGGAGCTCCGGCTCCTGACGGAACCTTTGTCCGGAGGATGTCAAAACCCACAGTTCAGCCTGCCGAGCTGAACGAAGGGGGCGAGATCAGCATCCCGAAGCTGACGGTCCCGATGGCCCTGTTACCATGGCAGCCATCAAGGGTCGTAGGTGCTGCCGGAAGCTCCGAGCAACCCAGCACGCAAGACTCAAATGCTCAAGTCAGTTCCGATGCATGGATCTCGGAGATCCGGAACTACTTGAAAGACAACATCCTTCCTGACGATGATGTATCCGCTGACCGGGTAGTCAGATTGGCTAAAAGATACACGTTGGTAGAAGGGGATCTCTACCGGCGCGGTGCCAACGGCATCCTAATGCGGTGCATCACAAGGGAAGAAGGCTGCGAGCTCCTCGCAGAAATCCATGGAGGCGAGTGTGGGAACCACGCGTCTTCCCGCACGCTGGTCGGAAAAGCCTTTCGGCACGGCTTCTACTGGCCAACAGCGCTCCAGGATGCTACTGAGCTAGTGAAGAAATGCAAAGCATGCCAATTTCATGCAAAGCAAATTCATACACCTGCTCAGCCCTTACAAATGATACCTCCTACGTGGCCTTTCGCCGTGTGGGGGATGGACATCTTGGGACCCTTCCCAAGAGCCGTCGGAGGTTACAAGTTCCTGTATGTCGCCATCGACAAGTTCACCAAGTGGCCGGAAGCTACTCCTGTTGTGACGATCAACAAACAATCTGCAATCAATTTTCTACAATCTATCGTGAGCAGATTCGGAGTCCCAAATAAGATCATCACTGATAATGGGACTCAGTTCACAAGCTCCTCATTTCAAGGATATTGCGAAGACCTCGGCATACAAGTTTGCTACGCCTCCGTAGCTCATCCTGCCAGCAATGGGCAAGCCGAGAGAGCAAACGCAGAAATCCTTAAAGGACTAAAAACGCGCACTTATGAGCGTTTGAAAAAGCACGGAGCTAATTGGATCGAGGAGCTTCCGCCCACTCTATGGGCTAACAGGACTTCTCCAAGTCGGGCAACCGGAGAAACACCCTTCTTCCTGGTGTACGGAGCAGAAGCGATCCTTCCTCCGGAGATCACCCTGGGTTCCCTCCGAGTCCGGACCTTCGACGAAGCCGCGCAGGACCAGCTCCGGCGTGAAGACCTAGACCTCCTCGAGGAGGGAAGGTGCCAAGCAGCTGTTCGGAATGCCCGATACCGCCAAGCTCTACGGCGCTATCATCAGCGGCATGTACATAACCGACAGCTCGAGGAAGGCGATCTGGTGCTACGGAGAATACTATCCAGAGAAGGGCAAAACAAACTCTCCCCCGGCTGGGAAGGACCCTTCCGAGTGATCAAAGTATCCCGTCCCGGAAGCGTTCGCTTGGCTACCGAGGATGGGACACCTCTCCCAAATCCTTGGAACATCGAGCACCTCCGTAAGTTCTACACTTAATTCCACGGAGGTGAGTCTTAAGTAACTTGAAGTGTATGTTATAGAGTCATTGTACAGAGTCGGGTAATTCCTCCGGGAGAGCAGCCGGACCTTTCCTGAAAGGTTTGAAAAGCTCATGCAACACTTGATACAGTCTCCGGACTAGAAGTGTAGCTAATTACCCTGGGTTAAACGAGAAACCAAACACACTTAGCCTGGTTCCGTACCCTAAGAGTGTACTCGTTTCCCATGTACCCCGGACCTATAATGAAAGACATCTTCATGTGAAATAGACTCCACGTGCATTCATTTTTGCATAGGCTCGACATTTTTATTTTTCTCTTTCTTGTCTATAACAGAAACGTGCAATTCTTAAGAAGTTCTAGTTTAACCGATTTATGTACGATTTGAGTTGAATTGTCGGATTTTTTAGATTTAAATGTCGTCTGTGGCCAACTCGCCTGAAAGCCGCCAAGCCATTCTAGGGCCGGAGTGCGCTATCGACTTAGCCTGGTCAAGCACCCTAAGTACGCCACTCTACCTACACCCCGGCAGGCCAAAGTAAGGTGGGTCCATGGACAATTAGATCTAAAAGAAAAGACAATTCACCCAATCATACTAAAAATCGTGTTCAACTTGAAATTCTCTTGAGAACCGTAAGCCGCAACGAAGTTATAGATAAGGAACGAATTTTACTGTTTTTCTTGGCCTAAGTGTGCAGGAAGAATAAACCCAACATTGATGGAGAAAAATCGGAGTTAACCAAGCTCCGACTCCCACCGGCGTTAACTTGAAGATGGTGAGAAGACTCTATCACTAGAGTCTGTTGCCAGCAAGCCAGGCGTGGCAAGGGCCATTGCCGGAGCTACTAAGCTCCGACACCTTGAAGTATTAACTATCGACACTCAACGTGTTGGTAGAGGCTATTGCCGGAGCTACTAAGCTCCGACAATGGGCAACGCCGGAGCTTCTAAGCTCCGACGACTTCAAGGGACCTTCACTATCGAAAACTTCGGACCTAAACTATACGAGTTCGAAGCAAATCTGTCTTCAACAAAAATCAACATCCTTTTGGTACATGTCCACAATCAAATTGAGCACATCTACCAGGGGGCCAAGTGAAGACAAAGATGTTGAAGACAAAAAAAAATGAAATTCACGAAAAATTGGGGATTTCATTTCATCAGAAGACCGGAGATTACATCTGGAGACAAAGGATTACAAAATTGAGGAAGAAGAGAAGATACAAATAAAGGCTAAGAAAGATAGTCCTAGACCCTATGGAAGAACTCAGCGACTTTCTGGGCGACCTCCGACACGCTGGCTCGGGTAGCTTCGCCTTCTCCTTCAACTGGGCCTTCAAGCACCGGGTCCAGAGGGAATCGGGGGTTCCGGCTAGTGTAGCACGTCAACACATATTCTGTGACGTTCCTAGCCAGGGATTGCCCCTCGACCTCCAACTGGTCCGCGATGACGTCGCCCACCTTGGAGAGCTTGCTGCCCGCAGCGCCCAACGCTTGCAGCGCAAGGTCCGGCTCCGGCTCCGGATCATCCGGAAGCACGGGGCTGAAACCCATCGGCGCTAGCGCGTCGTCGGCCTTGCTCAGGAACTCCCAAATTTGCAGGGAGTCCGTCTTCCTCAGGCCCTTCATCTCTTCCAAGGACCTCCGGGCCGCCGCCAGCTCCGAATTCTCGCGGGAGAGGCGCTCAACTTCTTTGGCGTTTTGCTGAATCTTCGCAGCAACCCGCTTTTCGAGTCTTCCGAGCTCCTCCTCCCGGAGGTGGATCTTGTTCCGGCGGTCGACCAGGTCTTTCTCCCTAGCCTCTATTTTCTTCTCCCGGGCGATGAGGGCACACTCATACTCGTAGAGTTCCTGCCCTCGCACCCAGGTCTTCTCCTCCTCTTCGAGGCAGCGCTCTTCCAATTTTTTAGCGCGCTCCTCGAGGCCCTTGTCCGCCAGAGCTGTCTTCTCGGCGAGCTCTTCTTCACGTCGCAAGACGTCATCCCGTAGCTCCAGGAGTTTTTGCTCCTCATCCTCGAGCCGCTTTTCCCTTCCCTCAAGCGCCTCTCGGCGCTTGATGAGTGCGGTACTGATGGCTTCGAGTTGATCGTACCGGGCGTTGGCCGCATCATTGGCAGCTTTAGCTTGGTCGTGGTACTCCCGGGATTGGGCGTCGAGGTTGTGAGTCATGCTCTCCCTCTCGTCCAGCATCTCACCCCAGAGCTCCAAGCGGACCTTCTCCCGCTTGATCCATTCCTTGTCCGCAGCAATCCTCGACTGCGCCAGCTTGGTCTCGAATTGGAGTCTATTACGCCACCTCCTCAGGGTTTGGCGCTCCTCTTCAAGAACCTTGCTGTCGTGGAAGAAGGCTAGTTGGACTTGGCGCAGACTGGAGCAAGCGTTGTCGATGGACATCGACAGCGAGATGGGCTCCGGACCTTCTGGGGTCTCCTCCGCTGGTTCCAGCGGGTCTTCATTTACAAAAATTGGGTCCCACTCTGCGAGAGCGGAACCCCGAGCTTCCAAGGCACTAGGGCCCTCCTCCGGGATGGCCTCAGTCGCCACTGAAGAAGGTCCCGCCACCAAATCTTCATTCGCCCCCTCAGGCTGGGGGCCGGCGACTTCGTTCAGGCACTCTGGCTCCGCCACGGGTACCATCGACGTCGTCGCCTCCAATAGCTCCGGCCGGGACGCTTCTTCTGAGGGGAGCTCAAGCTCCCCTACCTCCACCACCACCGGCTCTGCAGCCGGCGCTCCAATAACTACCGGCCTTGCGACCGGAGCTTCAGAAGTAACCGGCTCAATTGCCGGAACCACTTCAACTTCCGGCTCGCACGCCGGGGCTTCAGCTGCCTCCGGCTCGACCGCCGAAGCTCCAGCATTTTCCGGCTCTGAAGCCGGGACCGCTACTTCCTCCGGCTCGACAGCCGGAGCATCTACTTCTGCAGCACCAGGGCCCGGAGCTTCAACCTCCGGAGCGGGTGCCGCTGGCGCATCTTCAATCCCGTGGTCCGGCGCTACCACGGGAACTTCTGGAGATGAGTCGAGGTCCATGACCACGACAGCCGGCGCCGGAGCTGTCGCAGCCTCCGCCTGGGGCGGCACCGGGGCTGGAGCAGAAGCCCTCGCAGCCTCAGACACTGTGGCTGAGGGCGGAGCTTCACTCCCCTTCTTGGGAACGCTGCAGATGAAGAATGAAGAAATTGAGCAAACAGATGCTATAATTAAAAGTTAATTGAGGTAAGCAAGAAAAATTACCTTGGGAGGCTCACGCACCAGCTTGCGCGAAACCTCTTTCCCGGACGTTCCGGGCTGGCCACGGTCGGCGTAGGAGCTCCGGGAGGACTCCCAGGACTTGCCGTAGCCGCGGGCGTTTCCCGGGTCGGAGCTCTCCTTGACCGGGAGGAACTCCTAGACCTGGAGGCCCTCACCGCTTCTCGAATCGGAGTCGCCTGTCCGGAGCTGGCACCTCCGGAGGGACCCATCACGGGGACAGCCGTACTCCGGGAGGATCCCACCGCCGGAACAGTAGCGCTCCGAAAAGACCCCACCACGGGGACAGACGCTACAGCAGCGGAGGACCCTCCTTCCTGAGGACGGGGAACTGGCGGGGAAGTAGCAAGCCCGACGGACCTCCCGTCAGCATGACGCAACTTCCTCTTCCGGCTCTCTGGCTCCTCCGCCAGCTCCTTGCCCTTGCCGGTGACCTCAGCTCTTGGCTGAGAGACAGGGGCGGAGCCGCCTTCCGACAACCCGGGGATCGCCAACGAGGCGGTCGATCTTCTCTCAACGACGCCAAGGTCGTCAAGCGCGGGCATCTTCCGCCGGAGCTCCCTGCAGAACTCAACTTCCTCGTTCAGGGGGAGGAAAGCCGGTGGCGGAGTCAAGTACGCTCCGTCTACATCGATGCCGTGCTGGAATTTCTTGAGGTGAAACTCCAAGGACTTCCCCACCATGCTGGACTTCAACCCGGTTTCAACCCGGTCTTCGTCCATCACGCTGTTGAGGGCCCAGGCGAGCTTCTCCCTCCTCTTCAGCGGTGCCCACCTGTTGAACAGGAAGTTGCAGAACACCGCCTGGGGAGTCAATCCTCCCTCCACACATTGGCGGATCCTGGACAAGACGGGGTCGAAAGCTGCCGCCAGCACCGGAACTTCGCTCCACACCGACGTGTCAATGCCGGGCAGACCGTCTGGCAACTCCAACCGCTCGTGCTCCTCCACCCGGACAACTACCCAATCTTTCTTCCAGTCATCCCACTTCCCGGAAGGGAACGACCGGAGGTACTTGAACGGGCACTTCTTGCGCTTCACAAAGTAGTAGAAGCCAAGGTACTCGTCACTTCGGCCGGTGGTTTGGACGGTGAAGAAAGTGCGGAAGAGCTCGATGCAGGGAGGAATGCCCACCCACATCTCGCAGAAGTGGACAAAGATGGACACAAGGAGAAGGGAGTGAGGGCCAAGGTGGTATAGCTGCAGACCATAGAAGTCCAGCAGCATCAAAAAGAAGGAAGAAAATGGTGGGATCAACCCCACCATGGCATACGATGAAAAGTATACCATTTCGCCGGAGCGCTCCTTTTTAAAGGGAAGCTCTCCTCCGGTGCGGATTGAACGGTTGAAGAAGTCCGACGACCACCCCATGAGGGTCCGGACCTTCTTCAGATCGCTCTCCGTCTTCAAACGACTCTCACGCAGACCCAACTCCATCGCAGCACAGCTAGGCGAGAGAAGAAAAGCAAAGCACGAGTTGGGAGTTTGAGCGCAAGAACAGATGGAAAGCGTAAAGAACTCCCGACGGTGCGCTTTCCTTCTTAAGTAAGCCCTCGCAACGCTTGGATGGAAACTGCAGGGGAGTTAAGCATACTACTCAAGAATTCGACCCAGCCGATGACAAGAGGGCCCGGGACCACTCTGACGATCAAGTCGAGGCTCTTACCCAGGCGAACAGTTGTCATCACGAGGCGGGAAACCCAAAGGCGGCGGACTGACAAGGCGCGCGGAACCGATACGGTTTTCGTATCGGGAACCGACGACCTTCAATTGCGAGAGATCCGCACGTCAAAGATCTTATCTGCCGCCTGAGGTGCGCCACGCGTCGGGACTCAACCATAAAGCCCCGCCAAAGGCACCTCCGAAGACTCTTGAAGACCCAGTTCAAGAGTCACAAGTATGGACCCACCTCCGGCGGAACGACTCCATCCCGTTGGCTTTCCCCGGAGGTAGGTCCAGGGGGCCACTGTCGGTACCCTAAAAACCATATACCCCCTGAGGTTACAAAGATCTCAAGGGAAGGACATCAACTCAAATTGAAGACCCTTGGGGGCCCACTCGCCAGACGTGACCGGACCCGCTTCTCCAACATGGTTAACCTCTAGGTTGCCACGTGTACTGTCAGCCCAGAGCTATTACCCGCAAGGGTGAAGCTCCGGGCCAAGTACTGAAACGGCACCTCCGGAGGTAGCCCCCGACCGAGAGAAGCTCCGGACATGACACGTGCCAGGTCACCCCGGAGCTTCCCGCTTCTCCCAAGCAAGCTCCGGAGCTGCCACGTGTCCATACGTCGGAGCTAAACCGCTTCAAATCCCCGGGAGACGTTGTAACGGCTCCGGATCTCCAAAGGACAGCTGCAGACTTCAAGACCCGATTAATTATCATTAATTCCACATTAATGACACTTAATCGGATGATATTAACACCTGTAACGGCACTGTCGGAGCCGTTACAGGGTTATTAGCAACAATTAATCTCGCGTATCAATACTAGTAACCGCCAGGGCCACATGTCGGGCCAGGCTGACTTGTAACGGTTTGTCCTTGTGCTATAAAAGGACAAACCGACGATACACGGGGGGGAGAACTCTAGAACACTCTGAGGCTCACAAGTTAAGACAACACACATACACACCCCCGTGGAGTAGGGTATTACGCTCAGGCGGCCCGAACCACGTAAACCACCGTGTCACTCGTGTCCAAATCGCATTTCACTTTCTTAGATCTCCGCGCGCCCAGACCGAACCACAAACTCCTTCAAACACTTCTCATAGTGTTAGGGGATCTGCCGACTCCAACAGTCGACAGAGTGCATTTCACGGCCCTCCGCAGCTCTGGCACATTTGTCAGCCAGGCTGAAGAGCTCCGTGACACTGGTGATCTCTTTGATCGCCAGTTTCTCCAACATCTTCTTGTCTCGTACACCCTGTCTGAATGCTACAATGACAGAAGCGCTTGAGATAGAAGGGATTGTGTTACGTACCTGAGAGAATCTCTGGATGAATGACCGCAAAGATTCTCCTCCTTTTTGCACGACCGCAAAAAGGTCCAGTTCGGTGCCCGGACGGGTGTATGAACTCCCGAAATTGGCGGTGAACTGGCGGCATAGCTCCTCCCAACTGTCGATAGAGTTGGGCGGAAGGCTCATAAACCAGGACCTAGCGGTCCCAGTTAAGGCCACTGGAAAGTAATTGGCCATTACAGCCTCATTTCCTCCAGCTGCTAGGATCGCAGTGGAGTATATCTGTAGAAATTCTACGGGATTGACAGTCCCGTCGAATTTTTCCGGCAAGTGTGGCCGGAACTTCTGTGGCCATCTAACCATACGCAGGTGCATGGCTAGGGCGGAACAGCCTCCTCCTACTCCTTCCAGAGTAGAAAGATCTTGAGCATCTCGTCTTTCTCGAGCTCGCTCGATGTGGACACGGCCATCCTGTTGGCGGTATCGGCGATCAAGCTCCGCTCGGAGGTCGTGTGTCGAAAGCCGAGATGCAGTATGGGCACGTCGTGCCCCAGAGGGCAACGACGTCACTTGCTGTGACGCAGCTCTTCTTCGGTTGTTGGAGACATGTGGACCAAGTCTTCCAGACAACGTTCGTCGCTGCGACGGGGCCCGCCCTGAAGGAGGTGGACCCTGATTGTTGAGGCGTTCGGCCGCTGCTGCGACCAAATGCTCAATATCAGCTCTCCATTGCTCCATGGCACCTTGAGATGCATCCGGAGGTGGTGGTCGCTGAAGGAGAGCACGCGCTGCATGGAGCGCGTGTTCTGGGTTGTCACGACTTGCCGGCGCAGAATGTGACGCCGGTGCACCATCATGTCGTTCGGCATGTCTTGCCGGAGAAGATGGTGGTGGTGGGAGTGTGACTCCCGCTGGAACTGAGGCTCCTGCCGGTGGTTGCATGTTGGAGGGATTGCCTCCGACAGTCTGAGCAGCAGGTTGCCCGTTGGATGATCCAGCTGCTGAATTCACCATTCTTGAAGATCTCAGGCGCCCCTACCTGGCGCGCCAACTGTCGACTGTTGGAGTCGGCAGATCCCCTAACACTATGAGAAGTGTTTGAAGGAGTTTGTGGTTCGGTCTGGGCGCGCGGAGATCTAAGAAAGTGAAATGCGATTTGGACACGAGTGACACGGTGGTTTACGTGGTTCGGGCCGCCTGAGCGTAATACCCTACTCCACGGGTGTGTGTTTGTTGTATTAACTTGTGAGCTTCAGAGTGTTCGAGAGTTCTCTCCCCGTGTATCGTCGGTTTGTCCTTTTATAGCACAAGGACAAACCGTTACAAGTCAGCCTGGCCCGACATGTGGCCCTGGCGGTTACTAGTATTGATACGCGAGATTAATTGTTGCTAATAACCCTGTAACGGCTCCGACAGTGCCGTTACAGGTGTTAATATCATCCGATTAAGTGTCATTAATGTGGAATTAATGATAATTAATCGGGTCTTGAAGTCTGCAGCTGTCCTTTGGAGATCCGGAGCCGTTACAACGTCTCCCGGGGATTTGAAGCGGTTTAGCTCCGACGTATGGACACGTGGCAGCTCCGGAGCTTGCTTGGGAGAAGCGGGAAGCTCCGGGGTGACCTGGCACGTGTCATGTCCGGAGCTTCTCTCGGTCGGGGGCTACCTCCGGAGGTGCCGTTTCAGTACTTGGCCCGGAGCTTCACCCTTGCGGGTAATAGCTCTGGGCTGACAGTACACGTGGCAACCTAGAGGTTAACCATGTTGGAGAAGCGGGTCCGGTCACGTCTGGCGAGTGGGCCCCCAAGGGTCTTCAATTTGAGTTGATGTCCTTCCCTTGAGATCTTTGTAACCTCAGGGGGTGTATGGTTTTTAGGGTACCGACAGACGCCGGCAGCCGCGCCGCCGGGAGCCCGACGTAGACTGTGCCAGATCCGCGCCCGTGCTCGCGTCGGCAGGGCTCACACTCGTCGGGAGGCCGCGCCGGAGCCGCCGAGGTCTGGAGCAACCGAAGTCGCGCCTTAGTCGCGCCTTAAGAGAGGCCGCCGGCAGCCACGCCTTGGGAGATGCCGCCGGCAGCCGTACCTTGGGAGGCTGACGGAGGATCACGGACTGAACCGTGGCTGCTGCTGTTATAGACACATCTATCGTGCGGCTTCTAAACTGAATCGTTGGATCGATAAGCAGCGGACAGCGGAGATACGAAGTCCAAGAGTGATCCGTGAGATGAAGCAGCGGACCAATGAGGAGCCATCATTATCACAAACGGTTTTTATATTACAGACCGCCTGTGAAAATCATTATATTTTCACAGGCGGTTGTTTGTTACGGACCACCTGTGATATTCTATTATCACAGGCGGTTATTAACTCATCTGACATCACAGACGACACTTTTAATGGACTGTCTGTAAAAAAATATAGAAGCGCTTGTAAAAATGTTTTTTGTAGTAGTGGCGGCGTGACGATTTATATTCATTTATTTCTCGAAAGTTTGTCGATTTTTAATTCAGATATGAATTAAAGAGAGGAATAACGGATGGAGGGAGTAAGTAGAGAAGAAGGTTCGTGAGACAAAGATTTTGGTGTTTTATTTGACCATTGAACATTTTGGTGATACAAACGTTTCGACCTATACGTTTAACATCAGTATGACATATTCCGCCTAAAAACGCACATGCACACACACATCCGTCGTACGAAATAGTAAGGCCACGAGCGCAAATCCGAACGCACAACTATTAAAATCACGCCGCCCTGGCTTAATACAGTAACTTATATGGATTAATTAAACAAAGCTACATGGTTTTCCTAATCTATCAAGTTAATGAAATGGTATTGTTTGCGTTAAAGCCACGACCCTAGATTGGCTACTGAAGCGTGCAGCTTCTGGTACTCCACGTAAGAGTGTAACCGCCAACAAGTGACGTGATCCATCCTACCACTTCGCTACGTAGGGTGACAAATATATTGATATTTTTTTTTTGAAAGAGACAGCTTGAGAATTAATCCCTCCGCCCCAAAAGATTGACGCTTGTTGATTCATTTTTAAACTAACAAACGACGATCTTTTAGTGACAGAAGGAGTACTTGCAAAAGTTAGACCGGTACAAGATACCACTAATTCAGATGTTTATGCATGAATGTGGTCATGTGCTACATGGGAAAATTATGTGTTGTTTTTGTTAAAAAAATATTATGTGCTGTATCTAGGCTAATCCCGAATGGAGGTTTCAGTTACATTAAATGAGATTATCTTCAAGAATAGGTGATCCTTCATCCACTAGGGTTTGCATCTTATAGTTACACCTCTACGCATGCATTAGTCAATTCTCCACCTACTAGCTAGACACTAGACTAATGAAGTTTTGCAATCCTTTCGTATTGTCAGGGGAACCAACTTTTATCAGCACACGACATACAAAATTTCAGCATTTTGTCGTTGAACCCAGAGAATAAAATTAGTAACGTCGTGATCATCTCAAAAAGGTGATGTTGTTGGCTATTACTTGTTGGACTTTTCATGTACCCGCTATAAGCAACATCACACGTGTCGATCCTTAGATAAAGTCAGGGTGATTATCTTTAGGTCTGGTTACGACATGATATGTAACAAGTATGGCAGGAGCGGTGTATATATCCGGACCAAAACCAGCAAAACTGAAAAGGCAGATCGGCCGGAGAGATTAGGTTGCAATTAAAAAACACAAAAATGACATGACAGCAAGAGCCTGTGTGACTCGTGAGCATCCCAAATGTGCCGGTCAAATGCGGAAAAAGTTGGTCCCTGCTGGTTCCTGCTTGGACTTGAGCAGTGCGTGCATATATGCTCTGCATGCATGTCTAGCTAGCTAATACTCCCAGATAAGGTGATACCACATATTGATACTACAATGAACACGGAAAAGGTGATCAGCTTTGTCAGTAGAAGAATCTCATGGAAAGCACATAGGGTGAAGAGGATGGAGCTAAGCTCGCGACACTATATTAATCTCCATGACGATCAGGCACTAACAAAATTGGATTCATTACCAATGATACAAGAACAAGATGACAAGCAGCTAGGCAAAGCGGTTTCAGCTTTTTCTCAAGGCGCAATTCTCTTTGTCATTCTGTTACAGGATTGAAAGCTACCATGACGAGATCTTTTATATCTGGCGGCGACCGGTGATTAGTGCATTGTTTTAGTGCAACAAGAGGATAAAAGAGCATCGGGACAAGCGGCTAGGTTGAGGCATATGAACTTTTCGAGGGAAATTCCCTTTTAGCTACTGAATCCGCGTGGATTTTTCCAAGAGGACAGCACAGGGAACAAGATTTGCGGGCGCCATGAGGGGGGCAGGAAGAGTGTTGCATTGCATGTGGTCGTCGAGGCCTCGAGGGCGTTGGAGAGGCACTTTCCTTACCTGTGGATATATGCCCCAGACATGAGGAGTCCAAAAGGGTGGCGACAAATGCTTGGGATTCTGAGCTGATGCAAAAGGAGTTGCAGGGGCGTTGTTTAGTTGTCAGTGTGCGCGCCTTGATTCCGTTTGACGCATGGCTCTCACTCTCATCAGTTCGCTCTTATTCCTGTCTCTCTGTGTATATTCGTGGTAGTTTGAAGTGCCAGTGCCACCAGACTGCCAGTAGTCAGCCAGTGCCACTGCAACTGGCAGCTGCTGCCAATCATTGTTTAGGGTACGCCACTCAAATCCACGCGCCTTGTGCATCAGCAAACGTATACTGTATGCGAGAGAAGAGAATAGATTCCTGTAGTTCGTTGTTATACAGCAAGTGCTTTGGTTTCTTGTCCTTGGAGCCACGCATGTAGTATTTTAGTAACACCAAATTTGGGATGAGGAGATACTGTAGCCCAATAAGCTTCCTATGTGCATGGTTGGTTGCAACAGAGAGCATGCTCCCTAGCCTTTCCCACTTGCCAGCTGAAAAAAGTATGTGGGCGATCCTTTCTCCACATATTTATATAGTGGAAGTACAATACATTTGCATTGTATTATGTATATTTATATATACATGCCATGTATTCCCTTTGTTTGGTTTGAAAACATTCCTGGAAATAAAAGAACATTACTGGAGTCCAATCTGATTGCTAATAGAAGGTACAAAGTCCTAGCTACTTTATCTCACAAGCGAGACTAATAATTCAGTAATGGTTCATTTTTTATGTGGATATCATGGATACAGAGAAAAAAATGTACACTACATTCTGTACTGTCACCTGTAAGTAGCAACCTCGTGCTTTGAAACTTAAATGTTTTTTTTAATAAGGCTATGAAACATAAATGTTGGTTTATAGGTATATATATGTATTGAATCACATAAGATGCTATGGAAAATATCAACCATCGAAAACCTCTAATACTACAACCTTGACTATAATGTTATAGTTATTCTAGAAGGTCAGCAGCGAATTTCCTGTATTGCTAGGGGTTAAAGAATTTATCTGGTTCCCGAGCAAAGTCGCATCTAGTGGCTGAAAATCGATCGATTTCGGCCTGTAAATATAGCAGGGCGTCACAATTCGGCCCACTTACTCCATGGGCCGGCAGCCCAACACACCGTATGGTCCAGAATCCAGAACACTAACGCCGGCTCTCCAATCGTGGCCTCCAGCCTCCACAAAAGTAAGGGGTGAAATCCACGCCAGTGGCGGGTCCCCTAGTGGAGGAGTGGTCTAGTGGAGTACCGCTACAGTTTTTACTGCTGCTCCACTACATGCCATTCTCCCGTACTCGGAGACGAGTGAGAAGATGAGTATGTACTACCTGTGCATGTGTATCATGTGCACAACGGGGCATCGATCATGTTGCTCGTCCAATTTGGCCACTCCAGGAACGATCATGCCCATCTAGGAGAGGGGACAGCATAAATGAACCGATACCCAGAAAGTCACCACGACCGACAAAGCACCTACGAGGTCGCGGAATGGTCGTTCCGTTGATCATCATGTTGTGGTGCACGAATTTAAGGTTCGCGATATCATGCAAGAGAGATTCGATTAATGCGATTGATACGGATGCCCACGTGTTTCGTCGAGGGGCATCAACGCCTGAGTCGTTGCATTCTGTAACCTGGCCGTCGACCATATGGAAGGGGCAGGGCAGCGGCAGACTGTAACTTGTTCAGCTCACTGGTCGGTTTTGAAGAATACTAGTATGTGAGATTTGAGTGCATGGTGACAAGCTACAAATCCGAGGACGTTCACGTAGCAGTGAGTGAGCACTGAGCACTGAACAGAGTCCTGCCGCCGAGTGCCGGCCCACGGAGTCCGGCCGGGCCCCAAGACGGCGACGTCGGCAGCGGGAAAAAAAAAGCAGGGGCGGGTGGTCGTGTAAAGTCGTCGCGGAGCAGAGCCCCGGCCCGCCCACCCCGAAACGCGGCGCCGTGGTACCACCGCCCCGCCTCCCTGCGCAAAGCTGAACCGCCGTATCCTTCCAATCCCACCACCCGCCATTCCACACACGTCGCGAGTTCGATTCAATACACCCAACTTGGATTTTAGTAACGCGCCAATCAACCAAACGTGATCGGGATCAGACGCAGTACAAGCCCGGCGCAGTTCTGGACTGGACAGCGACATGTCGCGATCGATAAATTTAAAGCATGGAGATTATCGCTGGCCTGGCCAACACTAACCGCGCTTTGGATAAGCTGATCGGCCGGTCGAGCCGCTGGTGAGGATAAGATCGCCGCGGCAGCGCGAGCTAGCTTTAGTTAGATTAATTAGTCGGAGTATTACTTTTTATTTAGCGGTCGATCATCGAGTGGTGCTGCTGCCAACAAAAGTGGGAGAGCAAACAAAAGAAATAGTTAACGGGCGACAGCTAGCTCCGGCGCCGGCGCGCTAATGTCGGTCGTCGACACGGTCACATATGCTGCGCGCGCGCCTAAAGGAATTGATACAAAAGGCAGACGCCTCGCCGGCGAGAGGGGCGGGGGCCCCTAGCAAACAGTTTCGGTCACCGGGATGCAGCACAGTGTCGAACGTCGACTAAAAAGCTCAGACAAAAAGGTTCAGCAGCTCAGGTTCCCTCCCGCCGCCGCCGCCGCCGCCGCTGCTCGTAGTGGTCGTGGTCACGGACTCCTCCGAGTTCATCGACGGCGTGCCAGGCCGCCGCTCGCCCGGGGACTTAGGGCTGAGCCACAGACCGAGGTCGCACGACGTCGGATCCCGCCCCGCGCCGGCCACCGCAATCCTCGTCGGCGTCGCCCGCTTCGCTGCCGAGAACGTCGAGCATCCGACGGCGCGCCTCGCCGTGAAAGCGAACGGTTCGCGGCCGTCGCCGGCTGAACCTGCACCAGCACCACCAGGGAACCCGGCGTCGAGTTCCTGCAGCGGGCGGATGCCGCCGCCGCGCAGCACGGTGTCCACCGCCGCCTGGCAGAGGTGCCAGCTCCCCGAGCCGAGCAGCCCCACCGCGCCGCTCACCGGGTTGATCGTCCTCCCCGCCGCCTCGTACAGCAGCGACTGGAACACCGCTGCGTGTGCACCAACAAGCAAGCGAACACGCATCAGCTAATAATAAAACAACCTAAACATCTGTACAAACCGCCGCGTACCGACACATGATGATCCGTGCGTGCGTGGATCCTAATATCATACCTGGGCGCTGCGGCTCGGGGACGGCGGTGAGGAAGGACATGAGGCCGGCGCGGCCGAAGAACTTGGCGGCGAACACGGTGGCGTGGCCCTGCGCCTCGGCGCTCTCCATCCACTGCAGGCACGGCCGCAGCACGCAGTCCTCGCCGCACCCCTTCCGCAGCACGCGGCACCCGTTGCAGCTCATCGTCGTCCCCCGCCGATACTGCCGTCCACCACGCACCACGCACGCTCTCTCATACAACAAACAGCTCGACCCAGCAGTCCCTCGAGCGCGTCCATGGCGACCCCGCGGCGCGAGTATATATCCGCGCGCGGCTAAACCGAAGGCTCTGGTCGGGTGATCGATCGAACGCACGCTAACCACGGGTTCGGGTTAGGGGGGTGGTGACTGGTGAGGTTACCCGCGTACGTACATGGGTTGGGTTAACGAAGCCGCGCGGCGCGCCGGGCGGCAAAGTCCTCAGCTCCAGGCTCCTGGGGTGTGGGGGTGCGGCTCCGTGTCTCCGCGTTCGGTCGGACCGTTAGTTGACCGTCGGATCAAGATCGGACCGGTGCAAGACGCTCCGCGAAAGCCTCGGGTGATGCGCCGCGCGTCGTGGTCACGCACGCCGTTGCGGGATGCGTGGATCCGCACATCCATCCATCCAATGCGGCGACCCACCCCCCCCCCCCCCCCCCCCCCCCCCCCCCCCGCGACAACGTCACTATTGGCCTTTCGGAGAATAGAATAATTTCTTGTCAAGCAGCAGCGCAAGTTGCCCAAAGGCACCTTCCTTCGCTTTCCGTTTGGGCCGCACTCCCCCGTGTCGCGGCTCGCCGTCCGCGTCCGCCCGGACTCGAAATGCCCTGGCGCCGGTTGCTGTGTCCCTTTGTCTCGGCACTTTGGGCAGGTCGCCATCCTCCACCGCACCGGCCGCGGGCGGGACGACACCGCGATCTCCTCGTCCCCGGTTTGGCTGGCCAATAGCGGTGGCGTGTAGCCGCACCTGTGACTGTGAGGTCTTATCTCGTGGCGTCGCTGGATTGTTGGGTCGAGATGCCGCATGGACTGGTTGACGATTCGTTGATGACGAACCGGGCGGAGGAATTTTCTGTCATGTCTAAATGTGATTGGAAGTCTAGAATATTCAAACGCAGCAGCATATTAATGGAAAAATAGGAAAATAAAATGAAAAATATGAGGTTGAGATGACTACACGCCTGCGGCCTGGCGCACGGACATGCCCGCAGCCGCAGGCAGAACGCGCCGGCGGCTCTGCCGCCGCCCGTTCCCAGAAGTCTGGCAACAGCGCGGCGCTGAGCAGGCCTCTGAGAGAGAATCTTGCAGAGCAGAGCAGCAGTAGATGCACGCGGACAGGTTCGGCACACCGGCGGCTCGCGTGCGGCTATGCAGTATGCACTGACGAGCGACACGACCGGACTGTGCAAAAGAAGCCTTGCCTGTCCGAACCGTCGAAACCACGTACCGCTACGAGGCTGCTCCAGACAGATCTCCCTAGGAGCGGGGCGGACGAAGATGGAGCTGCAACGCACGATCAGACTAGAACAAATACACAAAATTTACTACTTGGCGCGACACGGATTTTCCAAGGTTGCTACGCTTGTCCACCGGGCCGGGAGAAGCATGGCGCGGAATCTTTTACGGCGGGGCAGGTACCTAGGCATAGGCAGGGGTTGTCTTTCGTGCAAGCAAACCAGTTGGGCATGTTACGGTTTCCCAATTCCACACTCGTATTGATAAGATCCCTTATCAGAGCTAAATTCACACAAATATCAGCAGACTTCCGGTTGAACTTGCTAAGATTTCACACTAACAGAAATAGTTGAAGCAATAACTGAAAACATGGCAGAAAGCATCTGAAGGTAACTTTTTTGAATCAGATTCATCCAACAAGATCAGTCCTAATAAAAAGAAACAAGCACCCAACACCACCGCTACTACAATTCACCCGACCTGCTCCAGTCTCCAGATTTTGCAACCATTCGTCTCCATAATACGATCCTACAAATAGCTTGCACTTTTTGTGCGCTCCAGGGGACAAAACCTTCAGTACCTAGCAGTTAAAGTTAAGACGAACAAGGCACGGACGGACAAAGCGTCGGCCAGCTGCGTACGCGCACGGCGCGGCTGGCTCATGCCGCCTGTTTCGTCAGTAGTAAATCGATAAGGTGCGGTGATGTGACAGCGCCATGTTCTGAACGCCGCACGACCAGAGCCAGAGATCAATATCAATGCTCAGAAGCTGCCGAGAAAACACAAAAGCAAGAACAGCGTTAGTTCCAAGTTGAATCGCGATATTGACTGCTTTTATCTCGGTAAGCGGGAGATAGATTATAACTTTTTGACGGGTGAAGTGAACCGAGCCATTGTTTACTCTCAGTGATTAGAACTTACTAATTAATGTCAACATGCTAGTTAGTATCATGACCAGTAGAGGTCCAGAAACACAATGGTATGAATGATTAAAGTCTTAGGTGAAATTTATCTCGGTAAGCGGGAGATAGATTATAACTTTTTGACGGGTGAACTGAACCGAGCCATTGCTTACTCTCAGTGATTAGAACTTACTAATTAATGTCAACATGCTAGTTAGTATCATGACCAGTAGAGGTCCAGAAACACAATGGTATGAATGATTAAAGTCTTAGGTGAAATTTGTTTAGATGTGCCTACCTGCTTTCCAAACTTTTTACTGATCAGGTCCCTCATCTTCTCCACTGCATAAATGGAGCAAGCACGTATCTCCACTTCCTCTTCACTTCCAGGCACGATCTCACTGTTCGAGTCAATCGAGCAAGATAAGTTTGAACCATATTTCAGTACGCCGAGCTCCCTCAGGACCGCAGGAACAATATAGTCAGCAAATATGGTGATAGAGTTGATGTCGTGGAACTCGCCATAGTTTTGTCCCTTAAAGGCTCCCCACAAGTCAGCAACAAATATCTGAGCTCTCTTGTATAGGAAAACCTGGTGTCCCTTGTAGAGTGAATGATCCCGAAAACCTGTCAAAGTTGTAATTTAGAGCAATACATGCTACTGAACAGATGGTCACTTGATTAGTCACCTTATAAAACAATTAGGGAAAACTAACGGTTTCAAATGCCTGCGAATGGTGTTCCTCCAAAATGTACAGGTTCATGGAAGGGAAGCAGATGTTAATTATTTCTGAAGAAACAAAAGATTGAGCAAAACCTAAACACTAGAGGAACAATGTCCTTTTCTACCTACCAAGTTCAGTGAATGGAGCAGCCCAAAACCAAGTTCATATGCCCGGACCTGATACTGGCCCATTACTGTGACCTCTCAGGGCCACGTTGCAGGCCAAATCTGGATGCATATGCATTATGCAGTGGTCACTCCTGTTTCACTCCCATTTTTGGAGTCCACCACAGATGTACGACGGGACCATTTTAATAAATGGACAAATAATTCTCCTGATCAACACTTCATAATTCTTTCATCGGGGCAGCTATGGCACACATGTATCTTAGTCAGAGGCCAAAGGGGATTATCTTCTGCTGATTTATTTTTGTACAATATGGCTGAAAAAAATACACTGGACTCTTTTCCTTCTTGCTTGCAACTACACAATGGACTCGGTCTACTCAGAACTAAAAATATTGGAACTATGAAACTAAATAAAACATTAACTAAAGGCAGATATTAAGTGAAAGAATTACCAGGGAAATGACGAGTTATGAGTTCAATAAGAGTTGCAGCAGAGTTTCCAGCAGCCTTCACTAGATTAGCAGCCTCGCCTCCAAAGCTTCTTTCAAGTTCCAGACCAACCTTAAGACAAGTGCCACAACAAGAAATTAGTATCTCATGTCAGTAACTCTTGGTAAAAAATCAAAAAGCTGTTTGAATACATATTTATGCTAAGAAAATGTCAGTAACAAGCAACAATACGGCTAGGCCTATCAGCAAGATGAAAATAATCTTGGAGAACACAACATTTATCCCAAAAAAAGGGCAGAGGCTGTCAGGCTGATCAAGGAAGATGAATAAGAATAATCAATGGCGTATTCATATAAATTGAATAGAACACTGAGAGATCTGATCTTGATTGTTCAACATAGCACTAGCAGTTACGACATACAAAATATTACCTCATGAAGAAGGCGTACTCTTTCCTCCTCGATTGGTAGTGGTCGAGGCCAGTTCAGAAGTTGGCGGAGCTCAGGCCCTACATGTTGAAAATGTCCTTCCATTAGCAGATATTTTACGGGACGTGTTCTATCAGCTAGCAGCACAGCATGAATGAGAAGCAATGGCAAAAGAATCTGGTTCCTGAAAAAAGGGTTCTGAATCCTGCAACTCTTCACTCTTGTTTATTTTTCTAACTTCAAATGAACTGTTTATTTATACACTACCACAATTGGCACAACAAATCAACTCTTAATAATATGAGTTGATCAGGGTAGTATGACCATGAACAGGAACATGGCAAATGGCAGAACTCTGGACCTAAAGTACGACATCATGATGAAATAAGTTACCAGTGTAATTCTGAAGACGATCAGCATCAAGTGCTGTCTTATCTTTCTCCAAGGCCAACTTTAGTCCAGAAGCCAAATGGTCATAGCTCAAGTCCTTATCTGTTAGTAAATGACAGATACTCATCAGAATATAAGAAAAAACAAGTGTAAATGAAAAGCAATAACAATGTTTTAATGAAATATGGAAAACTACTGCACATGTGACTATGTAAAATTACAAACACAATAAAAAAGAGACACCCTGCAGCTCAAAGCCAAAGGTGCAATGTCTGGAGACAATGTGACATAGCAGTAAGTAATAATCAAGATACATCTGTCCCTGACTAGCAGAAGAGGAATTTCGCATAGAAATATTCAAAGTTCATAGTATGTACACAATACAATCAGAAGTTTTCAAGACGATATACAAATTTCAATATTCATGCAAAGCAAACATGTGGCAGCCCACATACTAATTGAATATGAGCAACAACTTAACTAATACTTCTTTCCTAAAAAGCAAATGCTAACAGTGGAAAGAATGAAAAGCAAACTTTACGATGATAGATATCTGCTGGTGCTATTTTGCAAGGTTTAACTGTCCAAGGAACAGTTTACATGTTCAGAATCAGAACACAGGTCTGCTTTCTTGCTTGAAGTAATACCTGGCCAGAAGCAGAAGTTCAGCGCATCCAAGACGAAGAGGTACTGGACAGTAAGCGGCCCGTTGTCGAAATAATGGATTCCTTCGAAATCCCACTCAACTTTTGGAACGTTTCCCTGGATTTTGTCCACCACCTTCTCAATCTCTGCAAAACCAAACGGAAAATAAATGAAATCCCAGTCTTAATACAGAACATATAACGATGAAAAGGTGTGTCCGCGATTATCTTATTTTTTCCCACCCCCGTACCATTATTCTTTCCACAAAGGGGAAAACAATCAAACAGGGTTTACTGTAAGGCTAACAGGACATGACGGAACCGAAAACACATCGAATCGACGTAAAAACGAAGAAACCTCCGATGAGGACAGCATTTTTTTTTGAAAACTCAAAGAGTGATTTATATTAAGATGAAAAGCAGTATTTACAAATAGAATTTACAAAGTACTTGCTGCACACAAGGTGACAGATGTACTGCCTAACTACGCTGCATCATTTGTATATCCTAAAATCCTACTCCCTCCGTTCCGAAATAATTGTCGTTTCAGACAACCAAATGAACTAGAAATGAACTAAGGAAGGTTGTCCTAACGACAATTAAAACGAAACGGAGGGAGTAATTATCTAAGAACCGCAGGGGGAAATAGGGGGGCTCTCAGAAATACCTTGCAGGTCGACCGTGACATGTGTGGAGCGGCTGGCGACCCACGCCGCCGATGCGCGCACGGCTTCCATGGCGGGGGCGATGAGGATAAGATCGCGCGCGGGGCCCGGGTGTAGGCAATGGCAGGCGGGCTGGGGGTGGGGCGAGTGCACAGCAAGGAAGGCGAGAGGTGAGGAGGAGGTCCGTGACCGCGATGCCGGCGTGGTGCGTGTGCTGGGTTTTAGCGTTTTCCAGAGGGTTTTGGTGTGGTTGGCGCGGCAGGGGCGAATTCCAAGGCCGTAGGAGGCTGCCCGCTTGGTGGAGCACGAGGAATTGGCTGCATAGACGCGGCCCAACGTGCGGCGGTGGGTGGCCTGGACCGCCTGGTCCCCGGACACGGACTTTAACTGAACAGCAGCCATAGCGAAATGACCGGACTGCCCTTCCGGACCAATTTTTTTGTTTTTTCGAGTGAACAAAATGAACTTATTGCAAAAAAAAAAAACTACTCTTGAACTTTGGTAACTTTGCCAAACCACCTAAGTATGTAAGTGTGAGGCTAAATACACTTTCATCTGTCTAAATCCTGACAACTTTACAAAGGAAACATAGACACTCACTTCATCATTATCTAAAAAAAAGAACACTTACTTCATTTTAAAACCTTACTCCAAACAAATATTCCAGCTTTTTTAGAACACTTCAAAATAATTCATAATTTTCAACATATGCTACCGACCAAAATAATGGTACATACTCTCCTACTCGCAAAGAAGTGTTGGGAAAAATAGGAACATCGGGACCGTCGAATTTAATTCGTCTAAGGCCGTCGGTTTCAACATCCCGACGATTATAGAATTAGGACCGTCGATCTAGTAGCCCGGGCTGACGAGTATAATTATAAGTGTCAGTCGCGGTCCTCCTCGGCTCCTGATGTGGTCTTCCTCAGCCTCCCGGTGCGACCTCCTTGGGCTCCCACCGACGCGGCCTCCAAGGGAACCCGGCGAGCGCGGCCTGCACGAGGATTAAAGCTGGATGTTTTTCTTCGTTGTGTCAGACATTTAAGACCATCGGATTTTGTTGGGGACCGACAGCTTTAAGGGTGCAAATACGTCGGGGCAGACCAACTGACAACCATAGTACTTTAACATAATAAAGGTGTAGGGTCCCTCCGGCCAACGACTTTAAGCTTTTATAGTCGTCGATACTGACAGGCATACAAGTTAAGAACGTCGACTATGTTCGTCGGCTAAGGCCGCCAGTTCACCGACACTCATAACGTACAGACGTCAGTCACAGATGCTTACCAACTGCTATATGGTCGATATTTCTTTACCCGGTTGTTGTAGTATCGGGAGCGAATGATTTACAGTAGATGGGTGCGAACTGTCTTACGAAACCGTTTGATGATATAACATGGACTAATTAAATTTACAGAAGGCATTCTTTGATATCTTTTTTTTTTTCTCTTCTCTCACTCTCTTCCTCGTGTCAACATGAGAAGTTACATCACTGTACTAGTAGCGACGTAAATAACCCAGGACGTTCTCTGTTGTCTTCATTTGTGGTGAGGAATCAACCAGTGGGCAATTGTTGATCTCTATCCTGGCTTTACAACCCCAATCCAGATCCAATACAGTGATGCGTGACTGTAGAAATAAAAGAGCTCGCTGCTACACGTATGTGGCAATTCTAACTTAAATTAAGGTGAAGATTCTGTATTTTTTCTTTTATTTTACTGATTAATGTAGTGATATCAAATACATGCACATTGCCAGCGTTAGCAGTAATGCAACTATACAGCATACATGACAATAATACGCTGATTAATATTTCGTTCGGCTCGATAAACGTATGAATTATGCACGGATGAATGGAAGGAAACTGCCCATTCCAGTGATGACTTCAGTGGTTTTCGACTGGGCTAGACGATTGGAATTGATCTTGTTTTCTCCATGTACTCTACGAGAGCGGAAGGTGAAGCCTGCCGGACTGATCTGATCACCATCAGTCAACAAATCAAAACGCTTGACCCGACACTTGCACCGGGTACCTGAAGACTACGCGTCTGACGCAGCTGTGCTGGCCCGTCTTCTAGAGCTCCATGGGCCGTCATGGCTCACGGCCTATCGCGACAACTACGCCCCGTGACGGACCATCTGAACTTCTGAAGCAGGACACCCAGGTCGCTCGGCCTGAACTCCGTGCTCGAATATCCGTCAGCTCGACGCTGATTGGCCCGAACATGTGTTCGCCGAAGTCTTCGTGGCACGGCGGCGAATGAACCTTCCAGGTGCATGCAACGAAGGCCGCAAAAACCCGTAACGAGAACTGACCAGCTTTCACGAAGCCTCCAAAGCGTTGCTTAGGAGTGAAGAAGGTGCGCTGGACATTAACCGACGGATTATGTTCGCCATCTATACGTTTTCTAAATTACTTTCCAAACTGAAGATTAACTGAGCCTTTAGATGCAGGTTACTGAGACCGAGTTGGACGACGAGTGGAACGAACCTGTTAGTATAGTAAAAGACCGGCTGGGTACGCCACTGCACGCCAGATGACGAGTGATCGAACTATCCTCTGACTTCGTGCGAGGTCAACGTCCACGCCGCTGATGTCTACTATACCAGCACGCATCGGAGTAGTTTTTAGCAGCCACCTGTAGTTTGGCAGCTGCTTCGGTATGTTGACACTGGCCGCTACTAGAATAGTGCCAGTGGCAGTGTAGGATCATACCACACAATCTCAGTGATTAAATCGCTTCATCCAAATACTACCATGTACGTACGCAGTACTGGGTATGATCTAGCTGTATCAGCTGTGATAATGCTTCTTCTGCTGCAATCCGCGTTTTCACTTTCACACGCTAATTAAATGGTATTGCGAGGTTGAAAGAAAAAAAGGAAGGAAACGGATTCTCTATATTTATGGTTTGACCACCACGGTCCTCTCGTATCCGTCGTCGGATTCTCAATCCACGGTCCACGAGAAGAAAAATATGGACACAGGAGTGGAGCAGCCATGAAATCCAGTCCCATTTGAACACTGATCGAGCGGATCGATCACCGAGCTCTCAAGCACCGATCAAGCAAGCGCGGTCTCCGACACGCAACCAAAATTAATCGAGCAATCAATCAGCCAAGTAACGAGTATAACCACTGCCAACTCCTCTCTAAACCAGCAAAAACTAGGACACAGCCCGCCGCCGCGGCCGCGCGATGATTATCAGTCAGACCTCCACCAGCATCCGCGCCCGCTTGGCTTCCGGTGGCGCGATCTCGGCCTCTTCCTCTGCCGCCGGCAGGTTCAGGTCGAAGTCCCGCAGCACCGGGGTGGCGCTGGGCTGCTTCGCCTTGACGGGTTGTTCCTTGTCCTTCGCCCCACCGTCCGCGCCGCCGCCCTCGTAGTGCAGCCGCTTGTGCCCGCCCAACGCCTGTCCCGACGGGAACGTGCGGTGGCAGAGCGAGCACCGGTGCACCTTCTCTCCCCGCGCGTTTGCGCTGCCGCCGGACGCCTCGTCGCCGCCCGCTGCTGCTGCCGGCGGTTGTTGAGGTTGCGTCGACGGCGTCGTCGGCGACTTGTTGCGGTGCTTGGTCTTGTGCCCGCCGAGCGCCTGGTAGGACGCGTACACCTCGCCGCACACGGAGCACTCGTACGACCCCTGCAGGCTCGCTTTCGCCGCCACCGCGCCCACGCTCCTGGCGACGACGACGGCCCCGCCGCCGTCCTCGGCGGCGTTGTCGCCGCGGACGCCGCGCGAGAGCATCAAGAGGCACAGCGCGAGGTTCTCCTCGTCGGATTGGAGGACGACGACGTCGTCGGAGATCCCGCCGCGGCGCTTGGACCGGCGCCCCCCGCACGCCCACGAGTCCACCCGCAGTGGCTTGTTGCTGGACACGTCGAGCGCCATGGGATCGAACGAAAGAGAGATCTCTCTATCTCTCTCCCGATTGATCGGAGGAGTTGACCACAGCGCAGAGCGAGAGGTGGACGAGTAGGAGAGTGGTGGGTGCGTGTGAGGGAGCGTGGCGTGGGCTGTGGCGGAGCGAGAGCTATATATAGCTGCGGCCTGCGGGTGCGAGGGCTGCAAGCGTGCTTAGGCTGACTCCAACGGATACCTCATCCGGAGACCCAAGTGCGATATGAGTCACGAGACCCGTTATTTCTGTCTCCAACGGGATACCGAAGATGGTGACCGTATTTGCGTACTCCCTCGCCCATTCCCGATATATCGGTCCTTCTCAGCTCGATACCGAACACTGTGCGTAGTGAGCGAGCGCGTGCCGTGTCTGGCGTTTTGGCGCGCTGACTGATTTCGCGCGTGGACGCACAGGCAGTTTTGGCCCGCAAGGGGCGATTTCGCGTTGGCGCCAGCGCGCAGCAGCGGAAAAATTTTCGGTACCGTGTAGTGCGTCCTCCGTTGGAGCTGCTTTCTTTTGGGGAGTCAGAAACAGGCTGGATGGTGACGCAAAAGGGGATATCGGTACTCGAATATGGGTAACATCGTTGGAGTCAGTCTTAGGTGGGGGGATGTAAGTGGTGCGCGGGGGCGCAGCAGCCGTGTCGGAGGCGGTAAGTGACTCGGGCCCCACGTCCGCGAGGGAGCCAGGCGAGGCCGCGAGGATGCCCGGATACGTGATCTGACGGTTCGCGGTGTCGCTTGGATTAGGGACTGGAACGTCAATGGACTGTACATGTGCTTGTTAATCCTTGTGCCGATACGCTTCCATATTGGTCGTCATGCATGCGTAGTGCTCTCTGTTGGAGGATACGAGTGCATTCATTGATGGATGGAAGGCTATCTTGTGACGCCGGAAATAATCTATGGATAGTTTTGATCCCACGATTTTTGTCATGATATGATTGATGAATGCATCCTACAAATGGATACACACTGATATGCGACAACTCCACTCGAAGGTGCATGCTCGCCCCGCGCACCAAATTCACTCTCCCTGACACTCGTACGCGGAACTGTTTGGTAGTGGGTTGCATCTCCTCACATAGCCATCCTTTTGTTTGGGGTAGGTGAGCTTCTAAATCTCAGGGGAAATTTCCTTTTTCATGGTGGTATTTCGTATCACAGTTTATGACAGCAGTCGTAGCGGTTAGATACATGCAATTCTTCCATTAAACACAACTTTGCACGTACATGGTATCTAGCTAGCTGTAGTGTTGTCACTTAGTCGAGATCGTACGAGTTTGGCTCATTAAAATTGAGTTTGATAAAATCACAAATCAGATCTTGAGTCGAACTTGAAATTCGTTTGATTGTACGTACAGTCAAACTCAAGCTTGGATCGTTTGCAATTCGAGCAGCTTCAAATTTAAAAAGAGTTGAACATGAGCGAGTTACAATTCTCGTACTTTATTAAGAATATTAACATTGTTAGTCTTATGTACATCTAGGCCTAGTAATGGGCCGGGCCCAAAGGGCCCTTTCACAAGTGATTTCAGCCCGTATAAAAATTTAGGAAAAAAAATAATAAGAATTTAGTCCGATCCAGACCCGATCCAACCCTTTCATTTTTAGTTCATTTTTTGAGCCATTCTACCACCCCTATGTACATCCAATATAATTCAGTGGATTCACGTTCATGGTTGATGGTGTAGGAAGGTGAATGATGTTGCAGATCTACTATTGTTAATACTATCAAAAGCGTAGTTCAAAAGACATATTTTTTAGGATTGGATAAGCTAGGTAATAATCATCTCATGGATGACAACAACAACAACTCAACGAACGAGCTTACTCGAGCTTTACGAGCTACAAGCAAGCTCAAGTTCATCTTGTTTAGAATTTGAACCAAGTTTGAATCAAAACTAAAACGAGTTAAACTCGAGCAAGTTACAATTCTCGAGCTTTATTGAGAGCCCTACACTAGCTATAGTAAGGTTACTCAAACACATGCAAATGTGTACATGTTGCACCTTACCTATTGTATCTATGCCTCATCACCCGCCTTGACCAAAGATGATGAAGGTTTGGACGCCGAGACGGTGATGCAGGTGATCGTCAGCTCGCTCGGCCACGAGGCGTACTTGGGGTGGCACGAGTGTGTCATGTTGGCCGATGGTCGACATACAGTGATCAACCACCAGAACATCGACAATAGTCACATAAGAGAATACACACTTATATGTGGTAGACTACGTGTAGTAACGTGTCACCGTGTCAGTGAGAATTGCATCCTAGAGAGGTAAGGCACATGATTGGATGAGGACACTCTAGGTGTGCCGCGGCGACGAATAGATGCCTCGAGCCTTCGTCCAGGGGCCACCTCTGACCTAGCTCCACATATGCAGCAAAGGCATATATAACAATGGTAGCACCATAGTCCGGTATAAGAGATTCTACAGACTAACTGAATGCTCTAGGACTGACAGAGGTTAGTTTTCATTCGACAAATAAACAACTGGAATAAAAGGAGACCATTGTTCAAGTTGATTCCATATGTTCACCTAGCCATAATAATATTATTAACCATGTTAAAATGTGTCATATGACATCACCCATGATTTATCCCAATAATTATGATGGACTAATTAAGGATCATCCACAACTCGCCAATCACAGCTTCAGATTAGATTGTCATACCATCTGATCCAATCCTATGAATTCATCATATATGTTTTCTATGAGTTGCTATTAGCATTTGCTAAACCTATGTTTTGAGTCATCATGACAATCATAGGAATATGCAAATTCAAGAAAGATGAAATCCTAACCTTGAGATATCAAAGCAGTATTATCGGACCGTACATTTAAAATGACTCATGATTTATACTGTCGGTACCCTAAAAACCATACACCCCCTGAGGTTACAAAGATCTCAAGGGAAGGACGTCTACTCAAATTGAAGACCCTCGGAGGCCCACTTGTCAGACATAACCGGACCTGCTTCTCCAACATGGTTAACCCCTAGGTTGCCACGTGTACTGCCAGACCGGAGCTACTACCCACAAGGGTGAAGCTCCGGGCTAGGTACCGAAACGGCGCCTCCGGACTTAACCCCTGACCGAGAGAAGCTCCGGACCTGACACGTGCCAGGCCACCCCGGAGCTTCCCGCTTCCCACAAGCAAGCTCCGGAGCTGCCACGTGTCCAAACGTCGGAGCTGGCCGCCTCAAACCTCCGGAAGACATTGTAACGACTCCGGATCTTCAAAGGATAGCCGCGGACTTCAAGACCCGATTAATTGTCATTAATTCCATGTTAATGACACTTAATCGGATAATCTTAACACATGTAATGGCACTGTCGGGGCCCGTTACAGGGTTATTAACAACAATTAATCGTGTATCAATACTAGTAACCGCCGGGGCCACATGTCGGGCCAGGCTAACTTGTAACGGTTTGTCCTTGTACTATAAAAGGACAGACCGACGATACACAAGGGAGGCGGAGAGGCTCTCGAACGCTCTCAGGCACACAAGCTAATACAACACCACACACCCGTGGAGTAGGGTATTACGCTCAGGCGGCCCGAACCACGTAAACCACTGTGTCTCTCGTGTCCAATCGTGATTCACCTTCTTGAGTCTCCGCGCACCCACACCGAACTACAAACTCCTTCAACACTTTAGTAGTGTCAGGAGATCTGCCGACTCCAACAGTCGACAGTTGGCGCGCCAGGTAGGGGCGCCTGAGATTTTCAAGAATGGTGAATTCTGCGGCTGGATCATCCAACGGGCAACCTGCTGCTCAGGCTGTCGGAGGCAATCCCTCCAACATGCAGCCACCGGCAGGAGCCTCAGCACCAGCAGGAGTCACACTCCCACCACCACCATCTTCTCCGGCAAGACGTGCCGGGCAACATGATGGTGCGCCGGCGTCACATACTGCGCCGGCAAGTCGTGACAACCCAGAACACGCGCTCCATGCAGCGCGTGCTCTTCTCCAGCGACCACCACCTCCGGATGCATCTCAAGATGCTATGGAGCAATGGAGGGCTGATGTTGAGCATTTGGTCGCAGCAGCGGCCGAACGACTCAACAACCAGGGTCCTCCTCCTTCAGGGCGAGCCCCGTCGCAGCGACGGACGTTGTCTGGAAGACTTGGTCCACATGTCTCCAACAACCGAAGACGAGCTGCGTCACAGCAAGTGACGTCGTTGCCCTCTGGGGCACGACGCACCCATACGACATCTCGGCTTTCGACACACGACCTCCGGGCGGAGCTTGATCGCCGATACCGCCAACAGGATGGCTGTGTCCATATCAAGCGAGCTCGAGAAAGACGGGATGCTCAAGACCTTTCTACTCTGGAAGGAGTAGGAGGAGGCTGTTCCGCCCTAGCCATGCACCTGCGCATGGTTAGATGGCCACAGAAGTTCCGGCCACACTTGCCGGAAAAATTCGACGGGACTGTCAACCCCGTAGAATTTCTGCAGATATACTCCACTGCAATATTAGCAGCTGGAGGAAACGAGGCCGTAATGGCCAACTACTTTCCAGTGGCCTTAACTGGGACCGCCAGGTCCTGGTTTATGAGCCTTCCACCCAACTCTATTGACAGTTGGGAGGAGCTGTGCCGTCAGTTCACTGCCAACTTCGGGAGTTCATACACCCGACCGGGCACTGAACTGGACCTTTTTGCGGTCGTGCAAAAAGGGGGAGAATCTTTGCGGTCATTCATCCAGAGGTTCTCTCAGGTACGCAACACAATCCCTTCTATCTCAAGCGCTTCTGTCATTGTGGCATTCAGACAGGGTGTACGAGACAAGAAGATGTTGGAGAAGCTGGCGATCAAAGAGATCACCAGCGTCACGGAGCTCTTCAGCTTGGCGGACAAATGTGCCAGAGCTGCGGAGGGCCGTGAAATGCACTCCAAACCAGCCTTGGAGGATCACAAAAAATCCTCCAAAGAAGAAGCCGCTACCTCCGGGAGTGGCAAGAAGAAAAAGAAGACCAACGGCAAGAAGAAGCCGTCGGCCGGCACATCCAACGTTGCAGCCACTGCAACTCCTGGTGGCCGGGGGCCATGCCCTGAGAAGCGACCTCGACCGTCTTCCGAAGACGGCGGCAAATCCAAAATGTGGTGCCCCATTCACAAAACGGGCAGCCACAGGCTGGAAGATTGCCGGGAGGTCCAAAACCTTGCCGAGCGCTACAACAAGCGCCAGGAAGGGTCTCCTTTCCGACAGAGGGAGGGAAAACAGAAGGTTGACGAAGCTCCGGCTGAAGAGGAGTTAGGGTTTCAGGACCCCAAAAAGGTCCTGAAAGCCGTCTACACCTCCATCGACGATGACTCCGACGTCTCCGACAACGAGCGTCGGAAAACCATGAACACCATCTTTGGTGGATCATGGGACATCACTTCTCGTCGTGTCATCAAGACTATGCGGCGGGATATGGCTGCTGTAGCTCCTACAGCTAGACCGGAGCCACATCGAAAGTGGATGGACACACCCATCACTTTTGATGCTTCGGACTGTCCTCAAAGCATGGTCGGAGCTGGCCAATTACCTTTGATGGTATCTCCCACCATCAACAACATCCAGCTCCATCATGTTATGGTGGATGGAGGTTCGGGGCTGAACCTTATAAGCTTTGAAGCTTTTACCAAACTTGAGCTTCGACCTTCGGATCTTCAGCCCTCTCGACCATTCTTCGGAGTGGGTCCGGGGGCCATTACCCCACTCGGAGCTATAATTCTCCCCGTTACCTTCGGGACACGGGAGAAGTACCACACCGAGAAGTTGGTCTTCGACGTCGCACAGATCAACTTACCATTCAACGCCATCTTGGGTAGACCTGCCCTATACAAATTTATGGCAGCTGCTCATTATGGATACTTGGTGTTGAAGATGCCAACACCAGCAGGCGTTTTCCGGATTCGTGGAGATCGCACCGCCGGAGTAACTGCTCTGGAGGAGCTCCATGCACTCACCACTGCGCAAGAGGAGGACTCCAGACAGGGGCAAGCTCCAAAACCTCCGAGCATTCGGCAACGAGGCTCAACCTCTGCTCCCCGTGTGCAGCCAAGCGGCGACACCGACATCCCCATCAAAGTCGTCCAAATTGGTTCCGATGTCACTCAAACCACCCGCATATCGGGTGGGATGAATGACAAATAGGAACTCGCGCTCATCACTTTCCTCCGGGCTAACGTTGACGTATTTGCTTGGCAACCGTCACAAATGCCTGGGATCTCCAGGGAAGTGATTGAGCACAATCTGAAGATTTATCCCGACGCTCGGCCTGTGCATCAGAAACCTCGGAAGCAATCTGTAGAGCGACAAAACTTCATCCGACAAGAAGTGAAGAAGTTGCTCGAAGCCGGATTTATCCGAGAAGTCTACCATCCAAAATGGCTGGCAAACCCAGTCGTTGTGCCCAAGGCCGGCGGGAAACTTCGGATGTGCATCGACTACACCACACTGAATAAGGCATGTCCAAAAGATCCATTCCCACTACCTAGAATAGATCAGATAGTAGATTCCACCTCTGGGTGCGAGTTACTGTGTTTTCTAGACGCATATTCTGGATATCATCAAATCAGGATGTCTAGGGAGGATGAAGAGCATACTTCATTCATCACAGTGGATGGATTGTATTGTTACACAGCCATGCCGTTTGGTCTCAAGAATGCAGCTTCAACTTTTGTACGAGCTATGTACAAAACTTTCGAAGAACTCATCAGAGACATAGTGGAAGTGTACATCGATGACATCGTGGTCAAAGTCAAAAACAAGGAGTCCCTCTTGGACACCTTGCAGGCTGTATTTGACAAGCTGCGGGCCACCCGCACGAAGCTAAACCCAGACAAGTGCGTCTTCGGGGTTAGTTCCGGAAAGCTTCTTGGTTTCCTGGTAAGTCACCGGGGCATATAGGCTAATCCGGCGAAGATAAAAGCCATTGAAGACATGCGGCCACCAACCCGCATCAAAGACGTCCAAAAATTAACTGGATGTCTAGCAGCCCTCAGCCGGTTCATTTCAAGACTGGCGGAAAGAGCACTTCCCTTCTTCAAGTTACTGAGGAAGTCCGGACCATTCCAATGGTCTGAAGAAGCAGAGAAGACATTCCAGGAGCTGAAAGAGTTCCTCACCACCCTACCAGTCCTGGTAGCTCCGAACCCTGGTGAGTCTTTGTTGCTTTACATTTCAGCTACTGACAAAGTCGTCAGTATGGTTCTGGTTGCGGAGAGACCGGAACTACCCAATACTCAGGAATCCAGACCCCTTCGGGAGGGTCCGGAGGTTCCTGAAAGCGGGTCTGGGTCCCAGCTCCCAGACTCAAACCCACAAGAAGCCACTTCAGAGGACCCGGACCCCTCTAAGAGGGTCCAGGTCATTTCTGAAGAAGCTCCGGGTTCCTCCACCCAGAACCCGGAGGTCCCCGAAAAGAGTCTGGACCCCTCCGAGAGGGTCCGGATCAATGAAGAGGAAGCTCCGGACCCCTCCGGGAGGGTCCGGACCATTCAACGCCCGGTATACTTCATCAGTGAAGTGTTACATGATGCCAAGACTCGATACCTAGAGGTGCATAAACTGCTTTATGCAGTTCTTATTGCCTCAAGGAAGCTTCGACACTATTTCCAAGCTCACAAAGTCTCGGTGGTGACCTCATATCCACTTCGAGCGATCCTGCATAATCCCAATTCAACTGGGAATATTGCAAAGTGGGCAGCGGAATTGGCTGAATTCGATCTTGAATTCATTCCGAGACAAGCAATCAAGAGTCAAGCGTTGGTAGATTTTGTGGCAGAATGGACTCCCTCTCCATTAAACCCTGGGGGCCCCAGCGAGCAGAAGACGGAACCTCAAGTTCCAACCTTCACTAAGCCTCACTGGACCCTTTACTTCGACGGCTCCATGCAGAAGCAGGGAGCCGGAGCTGGAATCCTTCTCCTTGCACCAACTGGGGAGAAGGTGAAATACATGGTACACCTTGACTTCAAGGCAACCAACAACATGGCGGAGTACGAAGCACTCATCTATGGATTAAAGGTGGCACTATCATATGGTGTCAAGCAATTGCTGGTCAAAGGAGATTCACAACTCGTCATCAAGCAGGTGAAGGGTGAATGCTCCTGCAATAATCTCCAGGTGGCTGCTTACCTCCTTGAAGTCCAGAGGCTTCAGAAGGACTTCGAAGTCCTAGACCTTCACCATGTTCAGCGTGCTCACAACGCTGAAGCTGACGAACTCTCGACCAAGGCGTCAACTGGAGCTCCGGCTCCTGACGGAACCTTTGTCCGGAGGTTGTCAAAACCCACAGTTCAGCCTGCCGAACTGAACGAAGGGGGCGAGATCAGCATCCCGAAGCTGACGGTCCCGATGGCCCTGTTACCATGGCAACCATCAAGGGTCGTAGGTGCTGCCGGAAGCTCCGAGCAACCCAGCACGCAAGACTCAAATGCTCAAGTCAGTTCCGATGCATGGATCTCGGAGATCCGGAGCTACTTGAAAGACAACATCCTTCCTGACGATGATGTATCCGCTGATCGGGTAGTCAGATTGGCTAAAAGATACATGTTGGTAGAAGGGGATCTCTACCGGCGCGGTGCCAACGGCATCCTAATGCGGTGCATCACAAGGGAAGAAGGCTGTGAGCTCCTCGCAGAAATCCATGGAGGCGAGTGTGGGAACCACGCATCTTCCCGCACGCTGGTCGGAAAAGCCTTTCGGCACGGCTTCTACTGGCCTACAGCGCTCCAGGATGCTACTGAGCTGGTGAAGAAATGCAAAGCATGCCAATTTCATGCAAAGCAAATTCATACACATGCTCAGTCCTTACAAATGATACCTCCCACATGGCCTTTCGCTGTGTGGGGGATGGACATCTTGGGACCCTTCCCAAGAGCCGTCGGAGGTTACAAGTTCCTGTACGTCGTCATCGACAAGTTCACCAAGTGGCCGGAAGCTACTCCTGTTGTGACGATCAACAAACAATCTGCAATCAATTTTCTACAATCCATCGTGAGCAGATTCGGAGTCCCAAATAAGATCATCACTGATAATGGGACTCAATTCACAAGCTCCGCATTTCAAGGATATTGCGAAGACCTCAGCATACAAGTTTGTTACGCTTTCGTAGCTCATCCTGCCAGCAATGGACAAGCCGAGAGAGCAAACGCAGAGATCCTTAAAGGACTCAAAACACGCACTTATGAGCGCTTGAAAAAGCACGGAGCCAATTGGATCGAAGAGCTTCCGCCCACTCTATGGGCCAACAGGACTTCTCCAAGTCGGGCAACCGGAGAAACACCCTTCTTCCTGGTGTACGGAGCTGAAGCGATCCTTCCTCCGGAAATCACCTTAGGTTCCCTCCGAGTCCGGACCTTCGACGAAGCCGCGCAGGACCCGCTCCGGCGCGAAGACCTAGACCTCCTCGAGGAGGGAAGGTGCCAAGCAGCTGTTCGGAATGCCCGATACCGCCAAGCTCTACGGCGCTATCACCAGCGGCATGTACACAACCGACAGCTCGAGGAAGGCGATCTGGTGCTACGGAGAATACTATCCAGAGAAGGGCAAAACAAACTCTCCCCCGGCTGTGAAGGGCCCTTTCGAGTGATCAAAGTATCCTGTCCCGGAAGCGTTCGCTTGGCTACCGAGGATGGGATACCTCTCCCAAATCCTTGGAACATCGAGCACCTCCGTAAGTTCTACACTTAATTCCACGGAGGTGAGTCTTAAGTAACTTGAAATGTATGTTATAGAGTCATTGTACAGAGTCGGGTAGTTCCTTCGGGAGAGCAGCCGGACCTTTCCCGAAAGGTTTGAAAAGCTCATGCAACACTTGACACAGTCTCCGGACTAAAAGTGTGGCTAACTACCCTGGGTCAAACGAGAAACCAAACACACTTAGCCTGGTTCCGTACCCTAAGAGTGTACTTGTTTCCCCTGTACTCCGGACCTATAATGAAAGACATCTTCATGTGAAATAGACTCCACGTGCATTCATCTTTGCATAGGCTCGACATTTTTATTTTTCTCTTTCTTGTCTATAACAGAAACGTGCAATTCTTAAGAAGTTCTAGTTTGACCGGTTTACATACTGTCGACTGTTGGAGTCGGCAGATCCCCTGACATTATGAAAGTGTGGAAGGAGTTTGTGGTTCGATTTGGGCGCGCGGAGACTTAAGAAAGTGAAACGCGGTTGGACACGAATGACACAGCGGTTTACGTGGTTCGGGCCGCCTGAGCGTAATACACTACTCCACGGGTGTGTGTGTGTGTATTGACTTGTGAACTTCAGGGTGTTCGGGAGTTCTCCCCCCGTGTATCGCCGGTTTGTCCTTTTATAACATAAGGACAAACCGTTACAAGTCAGCCTGGCCTGACATGTGGCCCTGGCGGTTATTAGTATTGATACACGAGATTAATTGTTGTTAATAACCCTGTAACGGCTCTGATAGTGCCGTTACAGGTGTTAAGATCGTCCGATTAATTATCATTAATGTGGAATTAATGGTAATTAATCGGGTCTTGAAGTCTACGGCTGTCCTTTGGAGATCCGGAGCCGTTACAACGTCTCCCGGGGGTTTTAAGCAGCTAGCTCTGACGTATGGACACGTGGCAGCTCCGGAGCTTGCTTGGGAGAAGCGGGAAGCTCCGGGGTGGCCTGGCACGTGTCAGGTCCGGAGCTTCTCTCGGTCAGGGGTTACCTCCGGAGGTGCCGTTTCAGTACCTAGCCCGGAGCTTCACCCTTGTGGGTAATAACTCTGGTCTGTCAGTACACGTGGCAACCTAGAGGTTAACCATGTTGGAGAAGCGGGTCCAGTCACGTCTGGCGAGTGGGCCCCCGAGGGTCTTCAATTTGAGTAGATGTCCTTCCCTTGAGATCTTTGTAACCTCAGGGGGTGTATGGTTTTTAGGGTACCGACACATACGATTCGAGTTGAATTGTCAGATTTTTTGGATTTAAATATCGTCTGTGGCCAACTCGCCTGAAAGCCGCCAAGCCATTCTAGGGCCGGAGTGCACTATCGACTTAGCCTGGTCAAGCACCCTAAGTACGCCACTCTACCTACATCCCGGCAGGCCGAAGTAAGGTGGGTCCATGGACAATTGGATCTAAAAGAAAAGACAATTCATCCAGTCGTATTAAAAATCGTGTTCAACTTAAAATTTTCTTAAGAACCGTAAGCCGCGACGAAGTTATAGACAAGGAACGAATTTTACTATTTTTCTTGGCTTAAGTGTGCAGGAAAAATGAACCCTACGTTGATGGAGAAAAACCGGAGCTAACCAAGTTCCGACTCCCACCAGGGCGTCAACCGTCAGCGTTGACTAAAAGATGGTGAGAAGACCCCGTCACTGGAGTCTGTTGCCAACAAACCAAGTGTGGCAAAGGTCATTGCCAGAGCTGCTAAGCTTCGACACCTTGGAGTATTAACTATCGACACTCAACGTGTTGATAGAGGCTATTGCCGGAGCTACTAAGCTCCAGCGATGGACAGTGCCGGAGCTTCTAAGCTCCGACAACTTCAGGGGACCTTCACTATCAAAAACTTCGGACCTAAATTCCACAAGTTCGAAGCAAATTCGTCTTCAACAAAACTCAACATCCTTTTGGTACATGTCCACAATCAAATTGTGCACATCTACCAGGGGGCCAAGTGAAGATAAAGATGTTGAAGACAAAAGAATGAAATTCGCAAAAAATTGGGGATTTCATTTCATCTGAAGACCGGAGATTACATCTGGAGACAAGAGATTACAAAATTGAGGAAGAAGAGAAGATACAAGTAAAGGCTAAAAGAGACGGTCCTAGACCCTATGGAAGAACTCGGCAACCTTCTGGGCGACCTCCGACACGCGGGCTCGGGTAGCTTCGCCTTCTCCTTCGACGGGGCCTTCAAGCACCGGGTCCAGAGGAAATCGAGTGTTCCGGCTGGTGTAGCACGTCAACACATATTCTGTGATGTTCCTAGCCAGGGATTGCCCCTCGACCTCCAGCTGGTCCGCGATGACATCGCCCACCTTGGAGAGCTTGCTGCCTGCGGTGCTCAACGCTTGCAACGCGAGGTCAGGCTCCGGCTCCGGATCATCCGGGTGCACGGGGCTGAAACCCATCGGCGTCAGCACGTCGTCGGCCTTGCCCAGGAACTCCCAAATCTGCAGGGAGTCCGCCTTCCTCAAGTTCTTCATCTCTTCCAGGGATCTCCGGGCCGCCGTCAGCTCCGAATTCTCGCGGGCGAGGCGCTCAACTTCTTTGGCGTTTTGCTGGATCTTCGCAGCAACCCGCTTCTCAAGTCTTCCGAGCTCCTCCTCCCGGAGGTGGATCTTGTTCCGGCGGTCGACCAGGTCCTTCTCCCTAGCCTCCACTTTCTTCTCCCGGGCGATAAGGGCACACTCGTATTCGTAGAGTTCCTGCCCCCGCACCCAGGTCTTCTCCTCTTCCTCGAGGCAGCGCTCTTCCAATTTCTTAGTGCGCTCCTCGAGGCCCTTGTCCGCCAGAGCTGTTTTCTCAGCGAGCTCTTCTTTCCGTCGCAAGACGTCATCCCGTAGCTCTAGGAGTTTTTGCTCCTCATCCTCGAGCCGTCTTTCCCTCCCTTCAAGTGCCTCTCGGCGCTTGATGAGTGCGGTGCTGATGGCCTCGAGCTGATCAAACCGAGCATTGGCCGCGTCGTTAGCAGCCTTAGCTTGGTCATGGAACTCCCGGGATTGAGCGTCGAGGGCGTGAGTCATGCTCTCCCTCTCGTCCAGCAGCTCACCCCAGAGCTCCAGGCGGATCTTCTCCCGCCTGATCCATTCCTTGTCATCCGCAAGCCTTGACTGCGCCAGCTTAGTCTCGAAGTGGAGCCGATTACGCCACCGCCTAAGGGTTTGGCGCTCCTCTTCAAGAGCCTTGCTGTCGTGGAAGAAGGCAAGTTGGACCTGACGTAGACTGGAGCAGGCGTTGTCGATGGACATCGACAGCGAGATGGGCTCTGGACCTGCTGGGATCTCTTCCGCTGGTTCCAGCGGGTCTTCACTTACAAAAATTGGGTCCCACTCTACGAGAGTGGAACCCCGAGCTTCCAAAGTGCTAGGGCCCTCCTCCGGGATGGCCTCAGTCGCCATCGAAGGAGGTCCCGCCACGAAGTCTTCATTTGCCCCCTCAGGCCGGGGGCCAGCGACTTCGTTCAGGCACTCTGGCTCTGCCACAGGTACCAGCGACGTCGTCGCCTCCACTGGCTCCGGCCGGGACACTTCTTCTGAGGGAGGCTCAAGCTCCCTCGCCTCTTCAGCCGCCGGCTCTGTGACCGGCGCTCCAACAATCACCGGCTCTGCGGCCGGAGCTTCGGAAGTAACCGGCTCAACTGCCGGAACTACTTCAACTTCCGGCTCGCATGCCGGGGCTTCAGCCACATCCGGCTCAATCGCCGAGGCTTCAGCACTTTCTGGCTCCGAAGCCGGGACTGCTACTTCCTCCGACTCAACAACCGGAGCTTCTACTACTGCAGCACCAGGACCCGAAGCTTCCACTTCCGGGACGGGTGCCGCTGGCGCATCTTCATTCCCGTGGTCCGGCGCTACCACGGGAACTTCTGGAGACGAGTCGAGGTCCATGACCACGACACCCGGCGCCGGAGCTGTCGCAGCCTCCGCTTGGGGCGGCACCGGGGCTGGAGCAGAAGCCCTCGCAGCCTCAGACACTGTGGCTGGGGGTGGAGCTTCACTCCCCTTCTTGGGAACGCTGCAGATGAAGAACGAAGAAATTGAGCAAACAGATGCTACAATTAAAAAGTTAATCGAGGTAAAAAAGAAAAATTACCTTGGGAGGCTCACGCACCAGCTTGCGCGGAACCTCTTTCCTGGACGATCCGGGCTGGCCACGGTCGGCATAGGAGCTCCGGGAGGACTCCCAGGACTTGCCACAGCCGCGGGCGTTTCCCGGGTCGGAGCTCTCCCTGATCGGGAGGAACTCCTGGACCTGGAGGCCCTCACCGCTCCAGATGCCGGAGTCGCGCGCCTGGAGCTAGCACCGCAGGAGGGATCCACCGCGGGGACAGTCGCACTCCGGGAGGATCCCACCGCCGGAACAGTAACGTTCCGGAAGGGCCCCACCACGGGGACAGTCGCCACAGCGGAGGAGGATCTTCCTTCCTGAGGGGGGGGGGGAACCGGGGGGGAAGTGGCAGGCCCGACGGACCTTCCATCAGCATGTCGCAGCTTTCTCTTCCGGCTCTCCGGCTCCTCCGCCGGCTCCTTGCCCTTGCCGATGACCTCAGCTCTTGGCTGTGGGACAGGGGCGGAGCCGTCTCCAGACAACCCGGGGATCGCCAACCGGGTGGTTGATCTTCTCTCGACGACACCAAGGTCGTCAAGCGCGGGCATCTTCCGCCGGAGCTCCCTGCTGAACTCAACTTCCACGTTCAGAGGGAGGAAAACCGGCGGCAGAGTCAAGTAATCTCCGTCAACGTCGATGCCATGCTGGAATTTCTTGAGGTGAAACTCCAAGGTCTTCCCCATCATGCTGGACTTCAACCCGGTCTCAACCCGGTCCTCGTCCATCACGCTGTTGAGGGCCCAGGCGAGTTTCTCCCTCCTCTTCAGCGGCGCCCACCTGTTGGACAGGAAGTTGCAGAACACCGCCTGGGGAGTCAATCCTCCCTCCACACATTGGCGGATCCTGGTCAGAACAGGGTCGAAAGCTTCCGCCAGCACTGGAACTTCGCTCCATACCGATGTGTCAATGCCGGGCAGACCGTCTGGCAACTCCAACCGCTCATGCTCCTCCACCCGGACGACTACCCAATCTTTCTTCCAGTCATCCCACTTCCCGGAAGGGAATGACCGGAGGTACTTGAATGGGCACTTCTTGCGCTTCACGAAGTAGTAGAAGCCAAGATACTCATCGCTTCGGCCGGTGGTTTGGACGGTGAAGAAGGTTCGGAAGAGCTCGATGCAGGGAGGGATGCCCACCCACATCTCGCATAAGTGGACAAAGATGGACACAAGGAGAATGGAGTGAGGGCCAAGGTGGTACAGCTGCAGACCATAGAAGTCCAGCAGCATCAAGAAGAAAGAAGAAAACGGTGGGATCAACCCCACCATGGCGTACGAGGAAAAGTACACCATTTCGCCAGAGTGCTCCTTTTCAAAGGGGATCTCTCCGCCGGCGCGGACCGAGCGGTTGAAGAAGTCCGAAGACCACCCCATGAGGGCCCGGACCTTCTTCAGATCGCAGTCCGTCTTCAAGCGACTCTCACGCAGACCTAACTCTATCGCAGCACAGCTAGGCAAGAGAAGAGGAGCAAAGTACAAGTCGGGAGTTTGAGCGCAAGAACAGATGGGAAGCGTAAAGAACTCCCGACGGCGCGCTTTCCTTCTTAAGTAAGCAATCGCAACGCTTGGATGGAAACTGCAGGAGAGTCAAGAATACTACTCAAGAATTCAACCCTGCCGATGACAAGAGGGCCCGGGACCACCCTGACGATCAAGTCGAGGTTTTTACCCAGGCGAACAGTTGTCATCACGAGGCGGGATATCCAAAGGCGGCGAACTGACAAGGCGCGCGGAACCGATACAGTTTTCGTATCGGGAACCGGCGACCTTCAATTGCGAGAGATCCGCACGTCAAAGATCTTATCTGCCGCCTGAGGTGCGCCACGCGTCGGGATTTAACCGTAAAGCCCCGCCAACGGCACCTCCGAAGACCCTTGAAGACCCAGTTCAAGAGTCGCGAGTATGGACCCACCTCCGATGGAATGACTTCACCCCGGTGACTTTCCCCGGAGGTAGGTCCAGGGGGCCACTATCGGTACCCTAAAAACCATACACCCCCTGAGGTTACAAAGATCTCAAGGGAAGGAAGTCTACTCAAATTGAAGACCCTCGGAGGCCCACTTGTCAGACATAACCGGACCTGCTTCTCCAACATGGTTAACCCCTAGGTTGCCACGTGTACTGCCAGACCGGAGCTACTACCCACAAGGGTGAAGCTACGGGCTAGGTACCGAAACGGCGCCTCCGGACTTAACCCCTGACCGAGAGAAGCTCCGGACCTGACACGTGCCAGGCCACCCCGGAGCTTCCCGCTTCCCACAAGCAAGCTCCGGAGCTGCCACGTGTCCAAACGTCGGAGCTGGCCGCCTCAAACCTCCGGAAGACATTGTAACGACTCCGGATCTTCAAAGGATAGCCGCGGACTTCAAGACCCGATTAATTGTCATTAATTCCATGTTAATGACACTTAATCGGATAATCTTAACACCTGTAATGGCACTGTCGGGGCCCGTTACAGGGTTATTAACAACAATTAATCGTGTATCAATACTAGTAACCGCCGGGGCCACATGTCGGGCCAGGCTAACTTGTAACGGTTTGTCCTTGTACTATAAAAGGACAGACCGACGATACACAAGGGAGGCGGAGAGGCTCTCGAACGCTCTCAGGCACACAAGCTAATACAACACCACACACCCGTGGAGTAGGGTATTACGCTCAGGCGGCCCGAACCACGTAAACCACTGTGTCTCTCGTGTCCAATCGTGATTCACCTTCTTGAGTCTCCGCGCGCCCACACCGAACTACAAACTCCTTCAACACTTTAGTAGTGTCAGGAGATCTGCCGACTCCAACAGTCGACATATACAATATAGATAGGAGTGGACGAAGTTAACTATAAACCATAAACCCGAATTGTACGGTCATGATTTTTTTGGATCACATTTGGTTATCAATTTATCATAATTGATTGTTTTCTTAAACAATTCTTTCATAATCAGAATAATCGAATTCACGCACCAGAGTGTATGTAGGGTCCCTAAACACGAAAAATGAATTTTGTATGTTCACTTTGATAAGAAACTTTTGTATTGGGAAATTAGGAACAAACAATTACACCCATTACGTTCCTTCAAATTTTTTGATGCATCAATCTATATAAAATTTGGAGGAAATCTAATATGAGTTTGGACCTCCTGGAAAGTTTCCTTGGTTTGTGTCTCTCTCTTCTCCAGAATACTATGTATGTTGTGTTGCATCCACACACTATATTCAAAATTTTCTTGCGTTCTTAATTTCTATGGGAATTCAAGTGACACCTTTGATCCTACACATTATATATTTTTTTCAAAAATTATGAATTTTATTCAAAATGGGTCTCTGGTGTGGATAGTAAACTACGCCTATGAGAATGGTTTAGATACCCATGTATTTATTTATTGAATAATAATTCTAAGACAATAAACGGTTGATTGTGAGATATTGTTGTACGATTGTTTTGAATGTTCACATATTTGTTAGACTATAAGAAGATATTAAACCATCCAGTAGAGATATCAAAAAATACTAGTAACCGCCGGGGCCACATGTCGGGCCAGGCTAACTTGTAACGGTTTGTCCTTGTACTATAAAAGGACAGACCGACGATACACGGAAGGGGCTCTCGAACGCTCTCAGGCACACACGCATTGACGTGAGCTTTCATACATAAACTAATACAACACTACACACCCGTGGAGTAGGGTATTACGCTCAGGCGGCCCGAACCACGTAAACCACTGTGTCTCTCGTGTCCAACCGTGATTTACCTTCTTGAGTCTCCGCGCGCCCACACCGAACTACAAACTCCTTCAACACTTTAGTAGTGTCAGGAGATCTGCCGACTCCAACAGTCGACAACGTTGATGGAGAAAAGCCGGAGCTAACTAAGCTCCGACTCCCCCAAGGGGGCCAGCCGTCGACGCTGAGTATAAGATGGTGAGAAGACCCTGTAAATGGAGTCTGCTGCCAACAAACCAAGTGTTGGCAAAGGTCACTGCCGGAGCTACTCAGCTCTGACACCTCGGAGGATTAACTATCGACGCTCTACGTGTTGATAGAGGCTATCGCCGAAGCTATCAAGCTCCAGCGATGGACAATGCCAGAGCTTCTAAGCTCCGACAACCTCAGGGGACCTTCACTATCGAAGACTTCGGACCTAAAATTCTACAAGTTCGGAGCAAATGAGTCTTCAACAAAACACAGTATCCTTTTGGTACATGTTCACAATCAAATTGTGTACATCTACCACGAGGCCAAGTGAAGATAAAGATGTTGAAGACAAAAAGTGAAATTCGCAAAATTTTGGGGATTTCATTCATCTGGAGACAGGAGATTACATCTGAAGACAAGGGATTACAAAATTGAGGAAGAAGAAGAGAAAATACAAGTGAGAGCTAAAGAGATGGTCTTAGACCCTATGGAAGAACTCAGCGACCTTCTGGGCGACCTCCGATACGCTGGCTCGGGTAGCTTCGCCTTCTCCTTCGACGGGGCCTTCAAGCACCGGGTCCAGAGGAAATTGGGGGTTCCGGCTGGTGTAGCACGTCAGCACATATTCTGTGAGGTTCCTCGCCAGGGATTGCCCCTCAACCTCCAGTTGGTCCGCGATGACGTCGCCCACCTTGGAGAGCTTGCTACCTGCTGCGCTCAACGCCTGCAGCGCTAGGTCCGGCTCCGACTCCGGATCGTCCGGGCGCACGGGGCTGAAACCCATCGGTGTCAGCGCATCGTTGGCCTTGCCCAGGAACTCCCAAATCTGCAGGGAGTTCGCGGTCCTCAAGCCCTTCATCTCTTCCAGGGATCTCTTGGCCGCCGTCAGTTCGGAATTCTCACGGGCGAGGCGCTCAACTTCTTTGGCGTTTTGCTGAATCTTTGCAGCAACCCGCCTCTCGAGTCTTCCGAGCTCCTCCTCCCGGAGGTGTATCTTGTTCCGATGATCGACCAGGTCCTTCTCCCTAGCCTCCACTTTTTTCTCCCGGGCAACAAGGGCACACTCGTATTCGTAGAGTTCCTGCCCCCGCACCCAGGTCTTCTCCTCTTCCTCTTGGCAGCGCTCTTCCAATTTCTTGGTGCGCTCCTCGAGGCCCTTGTCAGCCAGAGCTACTTTCTTGGCGAGCTCCTCTTCCCTCCTCAGGACGTCATCCCGCAGCTCCAGGAGTTTCTGCTCTTCATCCTCGAGTCGTCTCTCCCTCTCTTCAAGTGCCTCTCGGCGCTTGACGAGTGCGGTGTTGATGGCCTCAAGCTGTTCGTGCCGAGCATTGGCCGCGTCGTTGGCAGCTTTGGCCTGATCGTGGATCTCCCGGGATTGAGCGTCGAGGGCATGAGTCATGCTCTCCCTGTCATCCAGCAGCTTGCCCCAGTACTCCAGGCAGATCTTCTTCCACTTGATCCACTCCTTGTCATCCGCTAGCCTCGACTGCGCCAGCTTGGTCTCAAAGTGGAGTCGGTTACGCCACCGCCTAAGGGTTTGGCGCTCCTCTTCAAGAGCCTTGCTGTCGTGGAAGAAGGCCAATTGGACTTGATGCAGACTGGAGCAGGTGTTATCGATAGACATCGACAGCGGGATGGGCTCCGGACCTGCTGGGGTCTCCTCCGCTGGTTCCAGCGGGTCTTCACATACAAAAATTGGGTCCCACTCTACGAGAGCGGAACCCTGAGCTTCCAAGGCACTAGGGCCGTCCTCTGGGATGGCCCCAGTCGCCATCGAAGAAGGCCCCGCCACCAAGTCTTCGTTCACCTCCCCGGGCAGGGGGCCAGCGACTTCACTTGGGCACTCCGGCTCGGCCGCAGGTACCTCCGACGTCATCGCCTCCGGAGCAGGAGCTGCTACTGGCTCCGGCCGGGACACCTCTTCCGAGGGAGGCTCGAGCTCCATCGCCTCTTCAACCACCGGCTCTATGACCGGCGCTCCAACAATAACCGGCTCAGCGCCCGGTGCTTCGGAGGTAACCGGCTCAACTGCCGGAACTACCTCGACTTCCGGCTCGCATGCCGGGGCTTCAGTCATCTCCGGCTCAACCGCCGGAGCTTCGACAAGTTCCGGCTCCGAGACTGGAACTACTACTTCCTCCGGCTCAACAGCCGGAGCTTCCATCACTGCAACACTAGGACCCGGAGCTTCAACCTCCGAGACAGGTGCCGCTGGCGTGTCTTCACTCCCGTGGTCCGGCGCTACCACGGGAACTTCTGGGGATGAGTCGAGGTCCATGACCACGACAACCGGCGCCGGAGCTGTCGCAGCCTCAGCCACCACCTGGGGCGGCACCGGGGCAGGAGCAGAAGATCCCACGACCTCAGACATTGTGGCTGAGGGTGGAGCTTCACTCCCCTTCTTGGGGACGCTGCAGATGATGGATGAAGAAAATCAACAAACACTCGCTACAATAAAAAGTTAACCAAGGTAAAGATTAAAAATTACCTTGGAAGGCTTTCGCACCAGCTTGCGCGGAACCTTTTCCTGGACGTTCCGGGCTGGCCACGCTCAGCGTAGAAGCTCCAGAAGGCCCCCCGAAACTTGTCGCAGCTACGGGCGTTTCCCGGGTCGAGGCTCTCCTTGATCGGGAGGAACCCCTGGACCTGGAGGCTCCCACCATCCCAGGTGCCGGAGTCGAGCGCCCGGAGCTAGCACCCCAGGAGGGTTCCACCACGGGGACAGACGCGCTCCGGGAGGATCCCACTGCAGGAACGGTATCATCTCGGAAGGACCCCACTACGGGGACGGTCGCCACGGTGGCAGAAGATCTCCCCCCCTGGGGAGAAGGGACCGAGGCGGGAGTAGCGGGCCTGACGGACCTTCCGTCGGCATGTCGCAGCTTCCTCTTTCGGCTCTCCGGCTCATCCGCCAGCTCCTTGCCCTTGCCGACGACCTCGACCCTCGGTTGTGGAGCAGGGGCGGAGCCGTCTTCGGGCATCCCGGGGATCGCCACCCGGGTGGTTGATCTTATCTCGATGACACCAAGGTCGTCAAATAAGGGCATCGTCCGCCGGAGCTCCCTGGTGAACTCCACCTCCACGTTCAGAGGGAGAAAGGCTAACGGCGGAGTCAAGTAATCACCGTCGACGTCGATGCCGTGCTGGAATTTCTTGAGGTGGAACTCCAAGGTCTTCCCCACCATGTTGGACTTCAACCCGGTCTCAACCCGGTCCTCGTCCATCACGCTGTTGAGGGCCCAAGCGAGCTTCTCCATCCTCTTCAGCGGCGCCCACCTGTTGGCCAGGAAATTGCAGAATACCGCCTGAGGAGTCAATCCTCCCTCCACGCATTGGCGAATCCTGGTCAAGGCAGGGTTGAAAGCTTCCGCCAGCACCGGAACCGCACTCCAGATCGTCGTGTCGATGCCGGGCAGGTCGTCGGGCAGCTCCAACCGCTCATGCTCCTCCACCCTGACGACTATCCAATCTTTCTTCCAGTCATCCCACTTCCCGGAAGGGAACGACCGGAGGTACTTGAACGGGCACTTCTTGCGCTTCACAAAGTAGTAGAAGCCAAGGTACTCATTGCTCCGGTCGGTGGTGTGAACGGTGAAGAAGGTCCGGAAGAGTTCGATGCAGGGGGGATGCCCACCCACATCTCATAGAAGTGGACAAAAATGGACATGAGGAGAATGGAGTGAGGGCCAACGTGGTATAGCTGCAGACCATAGAAGTCTAGCAGCATCAAGAAGAAGGAAGAAAAAGGCGGGATCAACCCCACCATGGCGTATGAAGAAAAGTACACCATTTCGCCGGCGTGCTCCTTCTCGAAGGGGAGCTCTCCGCCGGCACGGACCAAGCGGTTGAAGAAGTCCGAGGACCACCCCATGAGGGCCCGGACCTTCTTCAAATCGCTATCGGTCTTCAAGCGACTCTCGCGCAGACCCAACTCTATCGCAGCACAGCTAGGCAAGAGAAGAAGAGCTAAGCACGAGTTGGGAGTTTGAGCGCAAGATCAGATGAGAGGCGTAAAGAACTCCCGATGGTGCGCGCTTTCCTTATTAAGTAAGCCCTCGCAACGCTTGGATGGAAACCGCGGGGAAGTCGAAGATACCATTCAAGAATTCAACCCAGCCGATGAAAAGAGGGCCCGGGATCACCCCGACGATCAAGTCGAGGCTCTTACCCAGGCGAACGGTTGTCATCACTCGGCGGGAAACCCAAAGGCGGCGGCCTGACAGGGCGCGCGGAACCGATACGGTTTTCGTATCTGGAACCGGTGACCTTCAATTGTATGAGATCCGCACGTCAAAGATCTCATCTGCCGCCTGAGGTGCGCCACGCGGCGAGATCTAACTGTAAACCCCTGCCAACGGCACCTTCGAAGACCCCTGAAGACTCAGTTCAAGAGTCGCAAGGATGGACCCACCTCTGACGGAACGACTTCACCCTAGTGATCTTCCTCGGAGGTAGGTCCAGGGGGCCACTGTCGGTACCCTAAAAACCGTACACCCCTTGAGGTTACAAAAATCTCAAAGGAAAGCCATCTACTTGGTTTGAAGACCCTCGGAGGCCCACTTGTCAGACATGACCGGACCTACTTCTCCAACATGGTTAATCCTTGGGTCGCCACGTGTACAACTAACCCGAAGCTACCTCCCACAAGGGGGAAGCTCCGGGCCACGTACCGAAACGGCACCTCCGGACTTAACCCCAGACCGAGAGAAGCTCCGGACCTGACACGTGTCTGATAGCCCCGGAGCTACCTGCTTCCCACAGCAAGCTCCGGAGCTGCCACGTGTCAAATCGTCGGACCTTCCAGCTTTTAACCTCCGGAAGACCTTGTAACGGCTCCGGATCTTCAAAGGAGAGTCAAGAACTTCAAGACCCGATTAAGTGCCATTAATACCATATTAATGACACTTAATCAGACGATCTTAACACCAGTAACGGTGCTGTCAAAGTCCATTACAGGATCATTAAGAGTAATTAATCGTGTATCAATACCAGTAACCGCCGGGGCCACATGTCGGGCCAGGCTAGCTTGTAACGGCCTGTCCTTGTACTATAAAAGGACAGGCCGACGATACACTGAGGGAGGTTCACGCACGAACGAACTCACGCATCCCACACGCTCGTGGCAAGCTCATACTGCTAATACAACATCAACACACCCGTGGAGTAGGGTATTACGCTCAGGCGGCCCGAACCACGTAAATTCTTGTGTCTCCTGTGTCAAACTCCTATTCACCTTCTTGAATCTCCGCGCGCCCACACCGAACTTCAAACTCCCCAATCTCTTTATCAGTGTAGGGAGATCCGCCGGTTCTCAACCGCCGACATTGTCCTTAATACCACCTAGATTTACTATCTCACCAATTTTCAAACTAGACCATGAACTCCCTATTGATTTTCAAGCACCTCAGTTGTTGAAACCTTCTACACAACATGGTTAAACTCAACTCAAAAAATTTAAAATCCTAATTTTTAATCTTTGAGTTTTCGACACCATTTCTCACTCTTTTTCTTGTTGAGGGTATCCAAATCCATTTCCAACTCGATCACCAGTGCTTATACTCACGAAGCTCATTAATCTCTTAATTATTGTCATCAATCATTCAAAACTCACAGAGATTACCTAGATGCACTTCCAAGAGGGTTCCAAAATTGATAATGTATCCAGGGATTGACCTCAGTGATCCATCGTTGCAATCTAACAATGTGTCTCTCTTGATAGTATTCTATTTTCTATACTCGAGAAAAAATAAAATTCTAATATTATGAGTCTTCACATCGTTTTTTTTCTTTTTCCATTTGAGTGATCCATCACAACTTATAATTCTACACATATCTCAATTAAAATCATTAACTCTTTAATTGTTATGTCATTAAAAAACTAAAACCCATGCAGAATGTATGGATGCACTTTCATCCTCATCTTCAAGTTGCATTTGCTCAATGATATCACTCCATCATTAGCAAATCCTTGAGGTTCTAACGCTTGAGCTAGTTCAGCGGCACAACTTTTTTTTTGTATCTACTTGTTTTTCAATGGACCGTTGTGGTACGGTCACCTCGAAGCTCTGAACACGTATTGCAAGTGGCAATTGATACTCAAGTGCATTTCTCATGTAACTCAATCATTCTTCCGTGTTTGTAGGAAAATGAAAGAGTCAAACTAACGATAAAATGATGGCCATAAGCTCCCAAACAAAGGCACAAAAAACGAGATTCATCACACATTGAATTAATATAATGGATTTGGATCACAACCGCAACGCGCCACACTGGTCAATGTGCAATTGCGGAGCGCGTGTTGTGGATCGGTTTTGGTTTCGCTAATATAGTTAGGCTTGCCATGGTCGCCATGCCACTTTGCAGTTCATTTTTTGCGACTCAGCGTGCCGTGGGAGTGGCGGTAAAATTGGGCGCCGCAAGTGCAGTGGCGCTGCAAGTCTAGCACGACAAAAGCTGGCCGCAAAGCAAACAACCCCTAAGAGTGTTTGAATCTCCAAATCCACTTTAAATCACTGCATCAATCAATCATACACAGATTCGAAACTTCTTTTTTTTTTGAATCCTACTGACATATTTTATCTGATACTGAAACTATGATAAATCTATCCCATGCGGCCCATGATTAACATTTCCCTCTCCATAATAAACAAAATGTGTTTTTTATATTTTGACCATAAATAAATTAACAGTATTAATATCAATGTAATGTAGCTATTTAATCTAAAACATAAATTCGCAATAGAAAAACTTAGTTACCTGCGTGCAGATCTTGAACCCGTGAGTGCGAATATTCGAACTGGCAGGACTTCACCTTTGTCCTTCTTCCACCTTTTTTTTGAACTTAGAGTGATTTTTATGAAAATTCTTAGTGTGAGGAAGATTTATTTAGTGCCTATATAAGCAAGATCCTTGAAAAAATCTACACTTTGACCCGTGATAAAATTACATCATTTTAAGCCTCCGACCAGATTTCACCTCTGGTGGGGCAAGATTTGAAAAGGTGGGGAGATTTATTCTCGTGTGATGGGAGGCGAGAGGATCATATTTCTGCTATAGTTTGAACCGGACACCCAGTTTCGTAAATTTGTGAAAAACACAATTTTTGAAAAAAAACAAAAAAATCGGTGCTAAAAGCTATGCCATGACACCGACACTCCAACCATAAGTTGCGATGCAATGATGGTAATGATCACGGCTTCACACAGAACTTGAACGTGACTCGAGATCGGTAATCTCGGAGTACACGACCAAATGGAGATGGGGTCATCGTCATGACTCATGAAGCATACAATGTCGGCGACGGGCAGCACAGAGCCCTCAAACTCCGTTAATTCGGGGACGCCGGCAGCCGCGAACTACTTGACTGCTCGAGGCGAGCAAGCTGCAGAGGTAGCCGGCGGTTCGCCACGAGGATGGTCCATGTGGTCCGTCCAAAGACGCCGCCTTCCGTTGTCCCACTGCTCTATCTCCCAAGTGCAGAAACTACCAAAGCTAGGCCAGGTCAGTGCCACTGCCATGGCCTGCACAAAACTCATTCGCAGCAGAACACTGATGCAGCGTGCCGAGCGATCGGGACGAAACGGTCGCCGTCCACCCGCGCTTCATTCTCCGTTTTTTTCTGCTACGCCCCAACCACGGCCGCGCGCGTCACTCCAGCCCGGCCGGCCGGCCGCAAACGACCGCGACCTCCTTTGTGAGCAGTGTGTAGGAACTTGTAATTTGGACGCTGGTCTGGCTGAACGCCTAGTGATTGTAGACTTTTTACAACGTGACAGTGCAGCTGCCGCATCCTGACGTTCATTCTTCCAATCTGAACTCATGGCAGGCAGAAAGTTGCAGCAGGGGAAAGTTGCACCAAACGGAAGGAAGGCATCGATCGAGAACAGTGAACAGCTACTGCACCCTACAGCGGCACGACGGACGACGGTCCTTTCCAGCGCCGTGGCGCTTGCTTCGTAGGACGGCTACCCTCCGAACACGTACCATGCCAGAAAGGACGTGGTGAAAATTCTTCGTCATGCTGTCCCAAAGTCGTACTCGTGTTGGAAAGAGAAGTTGAGCTCGGCCATGGACGGAGCATGTCCTGGATTTCCGCGATACACTGGTTGCCAATTAAGTCGCCCCTACGCGGTCCCGAGATTCCACGATTCAGTTATTCACACACGGTCGCGCGCTGTGCCCATGCATGCCCCACCATCGCTGCCGCATTCGCCATTCGGTGGTTAAGGTGAAGCCGCGAGCGATGCATCTCGAAACGAGGACAAAACGCAACGATCACAGGCGACATCCCGTAATTGTACTCATCCGCACTGTGCTTCCAAAAGAGGCCATCGCAGCTAGTCACGCTTCAGAGGCGCCATGCTCTGCAGATTCTGAACCTTTTTCTTCCTCCGCCATGTGTTACCTTGGCGTGGCTCTTCCGCGAGGGACTTTCATGTCCACCGTTCTACTCCAGTGAACCCGCCCCGGCGCCCGCCGCGCACCAAGTCACCGCCTTCCGTACGTACCGACACGGTCTGCAGTTAACCCCACTGTGAGTGATGTACTTTTCTCCCAGCCTTCCACCGAAAAAGGCGGCGGCCGTGCGCGGGTGGGGGGGAAACAGGGAGGAAAAAACCACCGTTCCTCACTCACGCCGTTCGACTGTCTCGACCACAGACACGCGGGCCCCGGAATACTCTGGCCTACTTCTAAGTGGAACGTCTAAGCTGCGAGCATGAAACGTGCGAGTACGAAAAGCGGAGGGATGAAACATTTCCAGCCGTGGCGGCGTGGCCCCATCCCCACTTTGGGTTCATTCACAGCTGCCAGTGTCTGCGGCCACTTCGTTTAGTGCTTCGCCACGTGGTCCCTCCCAGGGTCTTGAGGCCCCAACGCTGACGCGTGTGACCCGCCGCATACGGTCCCACGTACCAGTGGCTTTGTATTGACGGAAGCGGGGACCGCAGAAGGGCGTTTCGTGTGACCGACCGGATTCAACACGCCGAAATGGCGGCTCGCCGAGGACGCTCCTCGCTTCGACTCGCACCTGAAGTTCCGAGTTCCGAAGACCACGCCACAAATAGAAACCGAAGCAACGACACCGAAATTTTGAAAGTTAGGAGGAGAATTCTGTTCCTAGTCCGGAGAATTCTGATTTCGTACCACGATGAGGGGAAGAGAAGTCGTGAGCGCGCTGCTGGCCGTCGTGGTGGTGGTAGCTGGGCTGTTGCTGTCGACGGCGGTGGGGGCGGAGAACGGCGGCCTCCCGCGGCGGCGGTCGCTCCACCAGCCGTTCTTCCCCATAGAGTCGTCGTCCCCGCCGCCCCCGGCGTCCGACGCCTCGCTGGTTCCGCCGCCGCCTGCCGCTCCGTCGTCGGCGTCGCAGGCGGCCAAGGGCGGCGGGCGGTCGGGGAGCAGCCTCACCAACGCCGTCGCCATCGCGCTCGCGGCGGGGCTCGTCGCGCTCGCGGTGGCGGGGTACTCGTGCTTCCTCCTGCTGCGCCGCCGCCGCTCCGACGGGCCCAAGTCGGCGCGCGCCGTGGACGCTAGAGTCGCGAGCAGCGACCGGCACCACCGGTCGCCGCCGCCGAGCTCGACGGCGTCTGACGGGATATACATCGACTCGCTCGCGACGACGACGATGGTGGAGCACCGGCAGAGCCCGGACCTCCGGCCGCTGGCGCTCGTGAAGCAGCCGAGCCCTGACCTCCGGCCGCTGCCGCCGCTGAAGCGGCAGGCCCAGCAGCCCCCGCACCCGCCGGCGTCGACGCCACCGATGACTGCCACGGGTTATTCATCCGACGAGGAATACCAGGAGACGTTCTACACTGCCCGGAAGACCGCCATGTCCTCGTTCAGCCGGAGCACGAGCCAGCGCAGCACTCTGGAGCAGACAGTGCATGAACCACCCGCGACAGCTTCCGCGCCCACACTCACGCCGCCGCCGCCACCGCCACCGCCACCGCCGCTGCAAGCTAATTCTCCAAGGCCTCCTCGCCCGCCGCCGCCCCCGCCACCGCCGAGGCAGAGACTGCTGCGGCCGATGCCGGAGGAGTCCCCATCCCCGCCTGCGCTGGCCAATTCCTCTGTTCAGGACAGGGGAGGCGAGAACCCGGACGGCAACAGCGCGGGCGCTCCGCTGCAGAAGCCGCCGAGCCTAAAGCCGCTGCACTGGGACAAGCTCCGCGCCATCTCCGGCCGCACCACAGTCTGGGACCAGGTCAACAGCTCCGACTCGTTCCGGTGTGCACCCCTCCGCCCGCCTCGTGTTCTCACCTTTCACAACATCACTTTGTTCGTTGATGCTGAGCCATGAACCTTGTGGTGATGCTGCAGCTTTGACGAGAAGGCAATGGAGAGCTTGTTCACAAACAAGACCGGCGGCGGCACGGGGAGTTCCGGTCAGGCGGCGAGGAGGGGAGGCGTCGGGAAGCAGGAGAGCCGGCTGCTCGACCCGAAGCGGCTGCAGAACGTCGCGATCATGCGCAAGGCGCTCAATGTGACGTCGGATGATGTGATTGGTGCACTCGTGCACGGTAAGCTTCTGTGCTCGTTTTACAAATCATAATTCTAGCCTGGTCCCGTGCTTAGAATTTTCTAAACTGTTCTTGTGCGATCCCGATGTCCACATGTCCTCACAGTACGTTCTAGCTACTGGTAAACTAAGTAAGTACAAGCAGCAACGTGACAGGTCAATGATGCATTTTTTAACTGGTCCCTGAAAAATTCCAAGCAAACCGTTTCAGTTTTCGAAATAGCCGTCTGAGTGCCAGGTGCCACTCTCCGCATAGCGCCCAATCGCTGATTATCCTGCTCAATAAGCGATTATGTGCTAGACTGCTAGGCATCACCCAGCACTCTGGGGTTGGTTAATTAGTTGAGAAAAGGAAGTGATGAAGGATTAATAGGAGAGTCAATCTGTTTGACTGAAACATTTTTTGCTTATGAGTTGAACGTTATACTTTTTGCACCGCTCACCAATCCCACAATTCCAAAACCACTCGCCAGACCCACAATCCCATTCTCTAGTTGTTTGGTTCATGCATTATTTGTGTCCATAGTCTTCTGTTTGTTGAATGGAGCAGCTGAACGTGTTTCTTTTTTTGAAAGGCCGAGCAGCTGAACGTGTTACTCTGTTTTTTAGTGCCCTCCATGTATGACATTCTCTGCTAGATTGTATTTGTACCAAAAGGCCTACAAAATTCTCAGGCGTCGGTAGTTGTTGTATATTGCTTATCTAACGAATATACTTTCCTGTCATATAATGGAATCTCTGCTAGTTCCCTACAAAATACCTTTTCTTTTGTTTAGATGTGAGCTGATAGTGAAGGCTCCTATACCTGTCCTGCTTTTTGACCACAATTTCCACTATCAATATTTTATTGGTGAGGGGTTACTTTCACTATCACATAGACTAATGCAATGCGCTCCAGCGAGGATATTCTTGCATGATTTGTCATATAATCATTTGGAACACTTCATTGTTTCTTAACTTTCTGTTTGTTGATAGTTGATTTAGATCATTTCTTCTGATTAGAACTTGAATCTTATGGCTTATGAAGTTATATGGTTAAGTATTAAATAGGTGGTGATGTACCATTATCAGTCATTTCATGTTAGGTCACTGTAAGATTGAGACGCGGATTAGGACATGTACTACCTCCGGATTTTAGTAACTAAGGGAAAGAACTAAGGAAAGAACTAAAATACAACTAAGGGAACCTGTCGGAACGTCAATAAAACGAGCCAGGGGGGGTATTTGAGAGGAGGTGCATCTTTCACAAAGATGCCTGCCCTTATCTTTCAATGTTTCTTCTTTGTCTTATGATTATGTTGTATTATTACAAGTCATTTTCAACTTGGTAACAGATGTGAATAGTTTACTAAATAGTCACAGCAACGTGCTGTTGAACACACAATTGTTTTAGAGCTTAAGTACCTTTCTTTTCCAACATGCTCAAGATGATCAATAACTTTCTTGCACTGTCCTTTGGATGTATCATATTCATTTGCTTCATAAATTTCCATCAACGGTGTAGTTTCTGATGTAGATGGTAACAGAACCTCCATTATCCGGTTATAGGAAAAAAAAAGTTGACTACCTGTGAGGGACCTGGTATTTCTTCATTAAGAACAAAAAATCACTGATGTTAAGATTAAAAAAAAAACACGGGTGTGGTCATGTACACCCAGCACCTCTCACTAGCTTAGTTCCTTGTAGAAGTAGTTGCTGTAGGTTCACTTGTTTCATGGTTATCTTTCCATGCATTGCTCCTGTCAGTTGATCGTAGTACGAGTTATCCGAATTATTTACTTTGCATGGAATGTCATTTTACATGTAACACTACCCCCCTTTTTTGCGTAACAAGCTGCATAAATCACATGGAAATGGTGGAAATGCGTGAGTCACAATTGTATGGTAACTGTTATTGACATAAGAGACGGTGGTTGACTGATGAGTTCTTGAAATGAAGGATTTAGTGTCGCACGCATAGCTTCTAGTGTTTACCATGGATGGGCTTATTCTTTAACTAGACTTCTTTTATAGGAAGTTACCCTATGATTAGTTAGTACAGAGTTGTTTTTTAAAGTTGCTACAGAGTTGTTGGGTGTTAGTACCACTTGATCTGTTATTACACTTATTTTCCCTAGATTTATCTTATTTTTGTGAAACACATCAGGACTTCAGGACATGTACAGTACAATCTTGACATGAACAATGCACATAATGAGCCCCATAACTGGATCCAAACGTGACTTGTATGCCTTCTGTCCCACGTTGCTTCTTGTCATGATGTTTAGGTGTCTTCCTCATCTGGCATTCACCAACTAGAATTATTAGCATGTACCCTTTTATTAAATTATGGAATTCCTTTTGTAGATATAGGTAATGCTGTTCATGACATGGTAGTGGGCCTATGATTTAGTTGTTTTCTTATGAAAACACGTGGAAACATTGATTAGGTGTACCTTTTGGATGCAACAAAACTTTCAATTCATGTCCTGTGTTTATTTTTTCACAACAAACATATACCATAGAGATGGTTAGCCTCAATGCAGCTTCCAACAATACCATTTACTACAGAAACTGAATACATAGTATATATAATCGATGCCTCATGCTAATCACATAATTACAAACCTTTAGCAGAAATAATATTTGTGAATTATTGGTAGTTGTAGCTCATTGCTATTCAGAGTGCGTTCCAAGTTTCTGGTCTGCAGAATGTTCTCTGCGTAACACATACTCTTATGTTCTTTTTTCTTTTTCTTTCAAAGATCATATTGAAGGGAATCTGAAATAGATTCCTGTGATGTTTATTGTATACTTTCTGGTGTCTACTCACACTAAGAAGAATAGGCTTGTTCGTTCTGATTCATTTACTTGTTGCAATTTGAATATGTGTAACAGGAAATGGAGATATGGGGCCCGAGCTTTATGAAGCACTAGCCAAGATGGCACCGACAAAAGAAGAAGAATTAAAACTAAAAGATTATAGTGGTGATTTATTAAAACTCGATCCAGCAGAGCGCTTTCTGAAAGACATACTTGATGTTCCTTTTGCCTTCAAGAGAGTGGACGCTATGCTGTACAGAGCGAACTTTGACACTGAACTGAATTATTTGAGGAAATCTTTTGGAACGCTGGAGGTAAAGAGTCATGATGATTTTCACTTTTCATATGAATTTTATAATGCTTCCTCAATATAGATTTAAACCTTTTATGAAGTAGTTTTCCATGTGTGTTCATTCCTCAAAAAAAAGAATTTTGTCATACTCAAAATTCCTAAAGCATGTAACCACTAAATGTTTAAAGTAGGCTGCTGCCCTGAAAAAAAGACAGGCACGCCACTTTGTAGCTGTGCATAGTTCTTAATGTGTATTATTCATCGTTTTTATAGATTTCGTGACAATTCCTTTGTAAATTCGATGAACTGAGAAAAAGCATCAAATACATTTGGGCCTATTATCAAAATTAACATTTCTTCAGAACCTTTCCAGGCAGCTTGTGCAGATTTAAGAAGCAGCAAGTTATTCCTGAAGCTGTTAGATGCAGTTCTGAAGACTGGGAACCGCATGAATGACGGAACAAATAGAGGAGAGGCAAGGGCCTTCAGACTTGACACTCTTCTGAAGCTTGCAGACATCAAATCCACAGATGGAAAAACAACCGTGCTCCATTTCGTTGTACAAGAGCTCATCCGAGCAGAAGGCTTAGGTTCCAATCAAACAGAGGGAAATCCTGGCGGCGCCAGTAAAGAGCAGTTCAAGAGGGACGGCCTGAAAGTACTTGCGGAGCTCAGCAGCGAGCTTTCGAACGTGAAGAGGGCTGCCGCGTTGGAGACGGATACGCTGATCAGTAATGCCTCGAGGCTCGAGACCGACCTCGTGAAGGTTAAGCAAGTGTTGGAACTGAAGGAGACATGTCCCGGTCAAGGTTCAAGCGACAGCTTCTTTGACGAAATGGATGCGTTCCTCAGCAGAGCGCAGGCGGAGATAGAGAGCGTGAAAGTGGCCGGGGAGAGCGCATTGCGGCACGTGAAGGACACCACGGAGTACTTCCATGGCGACGCCGAGCCTCACCACTTGAGGATATTCATGGTGGTGAGCGACTTCCTCGCGACACTGGACCGGGTATGCCGAGACGTCGGCAGAACACCGGAGAGGGTGATGATGGGGTCCGGCAAGTCATTTCGCGTCACGGCAGGCACTTCCTTGCCGCCGCGCCGATATGAGCATCGAAGGGAGCTGAGCTCCTCCGATGAGGACAGCTCGTCGTCTTAGATTTACTATCTAGGAGCCTCCTTTGTCTGATGCATAGACTAGTTGTTCAGATTTCAGAGAAGTGATTCTTGCAGAGTTCAGAATGTACAATCATCGTCAGATCGAGCTCACAAGGAAACGTATGTGTAATACAGTAATAGATGTTTATAAAAAAGAACTTCAAAAATATTTATAGATGTACAAAGACAAGGTTTCTTTGTTTTGCGTCATCATAGATTCGTCATAGATACATGGCAGGAGAACTGAAGTTTTTTTTAAACTTATTCACAAAATTATGCAATAAGTTATCCCAAACAACAGATTGTACTCCCTCCACCAAAAAAGAATGACGCTTTTTGAACTAATTCTAGTTAAAAAAAACGTCCTTTTTGAATGGAGTGAGTACAACTTATTATTTGAACAGCTTCTTAAAATGAAACTAAAAGTAGGATATACACACAAACTGTTATTCATCAGGGTTTTAAATAAATTATTTTTTAACAAACTCAAGCTCGTTTACCATCTTATTTATTCATTTGTATCAACTAAGTCCCCAATTGTCTGTCTCGGCAGCAACACTGATGTGGAGTAGTACGGTCGATGCACCTGGCATAATACAGGTTTGTATATTTTCTTAGGCAATCTTCTCTACAATGAGCCCATAGACATTCTCCTTCCCAAACAAAGCAATACTCTATTGTCGATGGTGGTGGTGGTGATGCTTTGGGCTTCCCACAGCCAAAACCTACACAGCCATAGCCGATTAATCAATCATTCTAATCATTTATAATAAATTATCTCCTTGTTTTAAAAAAATTATCAACATAATAAACTTTTGGAGACGGATGAAATAATGCATAAAGTAGCAGATATTACATCCTCCAGCTTGGACAGGCGAGAACGTAGCCATATGAATCATGAACAGAAAAGTTGTCAAAATCAAAATCCACGTCGCATTTCCCATAACGAAAGTGATGAGGATCAAAGTACAATATCAGTTTCTTTCTTTTCGCAAGGAGGTGGAGAGGATAGTTGTGTTTGTATTATATTCTGTTTTGGAGTGTATGTGTTTATATAGATCTGATCTCATTAATCCTTTGATATCTGGATTTAATGGTTTGATATCTTCTCACACAAATAAATATAAGAATTCAACATAATTATGCACCAATATCTCACAACTAAGAGTTTGATGTCTTATTTATCTTTCAATAAATAGTTGAGTATCTAAACCATTTTAATATCTAGAGTATGGAATCCTTGTGCATGATTCTTAAACATATAAATAGAAAAACAAATGTGTAGCTTGATATCCGTATAGAACTAAGCAGATTTAGGAGTCATAAAAAAGGTACATAGAAATAAAAAATTGGACCTCTATTGCAAACAAAGAGTAGCTCAATTGGTTATGTTTTTTGTGGTGAAACCAATCTACCTGTATTAAAGTACTAGAATTGACATTTGTGTTGCATTTACGACAAATTATTTTTTCAATAGGACACTGTCAGTGGTTTTGATCCGGCAGATCTCCTGACACTACTAAAGTGTTGAAGGAGTTTGTGGTTCGGTGTGGGCGCGCGGAGATTCAAGAAGGTGAATTGTAGTTTAACACAGGAGACACAAGGATTTACGTGGTTCGGGCCGCCTGAGCGTAATACCCTACTCCACGGGTGTGTTGGTGTTGTATTAGCTTGTCACGAGTGTATCAGGTGCGTGAGTTCGTCTGTGAACGTCCCTGAGTGTATTGTCGGCCTGTCCTTTTATAGTACAAGGACAGGCCGTTACAAGCTAGCCTGGCCCGACATGTGGTCCCGACGGTTACTAGTATTGATACAAGATTAATTGCTGTTAATGATCCTGTAACGGGCTCCGACAGTGCCGTTACTAGTGTTAAAATCGTCCGTTTAAGTGTCATTAATATGGCATTAATGACGCTTAATCGGGTCTTGAAGTCCTTGGCTCTCCTTTGAAGATCCGGAGCCATTACAAGGTCTTCCGGAGGTTAGAGGCTGTTAGGTCCGACGTTTGGACACGTGGCAGCTCCGGAGCTTGCTGTGGGAAGCAGGTAGCTCCGGGGCTACCTGACACGTGTCAGGTCCGGAGCTTCTCTCGGTCAGGGGTTAAGTACGGAGGTGTCGTTTCGGTACGTGGCCCGAAGCTTCCCCCTTGTGGGCGGTAGCTCCGGTTTGGTTGTACACGTGGCGACCCAGAGATTAACCATGTTGGAGAAGCGGGTCCGGTCATGTCTGACAAGTAGGCCTTCGAGGGTCTTCAAACCAAGTAGATGACCTTCCTTTGAAATCTTTGTAACTTCAAGGGGTTTACAGTTTTTAGGGTATCGACAGACACAATGTCTCTATTAATATAGAGACACCCATGATTACTTCTTGAATATCAAGATCATTCGATCTAGCCTTTTGGAAGAATAGCATGTGCATGTGTGTGTTTATCGAGGTTCGTATATTTAGTTCTAAACTGAAGTTTTGTTCTAATATATCCTCACCGATTTTTTGATATCTCTACTGGATGGTTTAATATCTTCTTATAGTCTAACAAATATGTGAACATTCAAAACAATCGTACAACAATATCTCACAATCAACCGTTTATTGTCTTAGAATTATTATTCAATAAATAAATACATGGGTATCTAAACCATTCTCATAGGCGTATGTCGGTACCCTAAAAACCATACACCCCCTGAGGTTACAAAGATCTCAAGGGAAGGACATCAACTCAAATTGAAGACCCTTAGGGGCCCACTCGCCAGACGTGACCGGACCCGCTTCTCCAACATGGTTAACCTCTAGGTTGCCACGTGTACTGTCAGCCCAGAGCTATTACCCGCAAGGGTGAAGCTCCGGGCCAAGTACTGAAACGGCACCTCCGGAGGTAGCCCCCGACCGAGAGAAGCTCCGGACATGACACGTGCCAGGTCACCCCGGAGCTTCCCGCTTCTCCCAAGCAAGCTCCGGAGCTGCCACGTGTCCATACGTCGGAGCTAAACCGCTTCAAATCCCCGGGAGACGTTGTAACGGCTCCGGATCTCCAAAGGACAGCCACAGACTTCAAGATCCGATTAATTACCATTAATTCCATGTTAATGATAATTAATCGGACAGCTTTAACACCTGTAACGGCACTGTCGGAGCCGTTACAGAGTTATTAACAACAATTAATCTCGTGTATCAATACTAATAACCGCCAGGGCCACATGTCGGGCCAGGCTGACTTGTAACGGTTGGTCCTTGTACTATAAAAGGACAAACCGACGATACACAGAGAGAACTCTAGAACACTCGGAAGCTCACAAGTTAATACAACAAACACACATCCGTGGAGTAGGGTATTACGCTCAGGCGGCCCGAACCACGTAAACCACCGTGTCACTCGTGTCCAAATCGCATTTCACTTTCTTAGATCTCCGCGCGCCCAGACCGAACCACAAACTCCTTCAAACACTTCTCATAGTGTTAGGGGATCTGCCGACTCCAACAGTCGACAGTTGGCGCGCCAGGTAGGGGAATATTGCAAAGTGGGCAGCGGAACTGGCTGAATTCGACCTCGAATTCATTCCAAGACAAGCAATCAAGAGTCAAGCGTTGGCAGATTTCGTGGCAGAATGGACTCCCTCTCCATCAAACTCTGGGGGCCCCAGCGAGCAGAAGAAGGAACCACAAGTTCCGGCCTTCACTAAGCCTCACTGGACCCTTTACTTCGACGGCTCCATGCAAAAGCAGGGAGCCGGAGCTGGAATCCTTCTCCTCGCACCAACCGGGGAGAAGGTAAGATACATGGTGCACCTTGATTTCAAGGCAACCAACAACATGGCGGAGTACGAAGCACTCATATATGGATTAAAGGTGGCACTATCCTTTGGTGTCAAGCAGTTGCTGGTCAAAGGAGATTCACAACTTGTTATCAAACAGGTGAAGGGTGAATGCTCCTGCAATAATCTCCAGCTGGCTGCTTATCTCCTTGAAGTCCAGAGGCTTCAGAAGGACTTCGAAGTCCTAGACCTTCACCATGTTCAGCGTGCTCACAACGCTGAAGCTGACGAACTCTCGACCAAGGCGTCAACCGGAGCTCCGGCTCCTGACGGAACCTTTGTCCGGAAGATGTCAAAACCCACAGTTCAGCCTGCCGAGCTGAACGAAGGGGGCGAGATCAGCATCCCGAAGCTGACGGTCCCGATGGCCCTGTTACCATGGCAGCCATCAAGGGTCGTAGGTGCTGCCGGAAGCTCCGAGCAACCCAGCACGCAAGACTCAAATGCTCAAGTCAGTTCCGATGCATGGATCTCGGAGATCCGGAACTACTTGAAAGACAACATCCTTCCTGACGATGATGTATCCGCTGACCGGGTAGTCAGATTGGCTAAAAGATACACGTTGGTAGAAGGGGATCTCTACCGGCGCGGTGCCAACGGCATCCTAATGCGGTGCATCACAAGGGAAGAAGGCTGCGAGCTCCTCGCAGAAATCCATGGAGGCGAGTGTGGGAACCACGCGTCTTCCCGCACGCTGGTCGGAAAAGCCTTTCGGCACGGCTTCTACTGGCCAACAGCGCTCCAGGATGCTACTGAGCTAGTGAAGAAATGCAAAGCATGCCAATTTCATGCAAAGCAAATTCATACACCTGCTCAGCCCTTACAAATGATACCTCCTACGTGGCCTTTCGCCGTGTGGGGGATGGACATCTTGGGACCCTTCCCAAGAGCCGTCGGAGGTTACAAGTTCCTGTATGTCGCCATCGACAAGTTCACCAAGTGGCCGGAAGCTACTCCTGTTGTGACGATCAACAAACAATCTGCAATCAATTTTCTACAATCTATCGTGAGCAGATTCGGAGTCCCAAATAAGATCATCACTGATAATGGGACTCAGTTCACAAGCTCCTCATTTCAAGGATATTGCGAAGACCTCGGCATACAAGTTTGCTACGCCTCCGTAGCTCATCCTGCCAGCAATGGGCAAGCCGAGAGAGCAAACGCAGAAATCCTTAAAGGACTAAAAACGCGCACTTATGAGCGTTTGAAAAAGCACGGAGCTAATTGGATCGAGGAGCTTCCGCCCACTCTATGGGCTAACAGGACTTCTCCAAGTCGGGCAACCGGAGAAACACCCTTCTTCTTGGTGTACGGAGCTGAAGCGATCCTTCCTCCGGAAATCACCTTGGGTTCCCTCCGAGTCCGGACCTTCGACGAAGCCGCGCAGGACCAGCTCCGGCGTGAAGACCTAGACCTCCTCGAGGAGGGAAGGTGCCAAGCAGCTGTTCGGAATGCCCGATACCGTCAAGCTCTTCGGCGCTATCATCAGCGGCATGTACACAACCGACAGCTCGAGGAAGGCGATCTGGTGCTACGGAGAATACTATCCAGAGAAGGGCAAAACAAACTCTCCCCCGGCTGGGAAGGACCCTTCCGAGTGATCAAAGTATCCCGTCCCGGAAGCGTTCGCTTGGCTACCGAGGATGGGACACCTCTCCCAAATCCTTGGAACATCGAGCACCTCCGTAAGTTCTACACTTAATTCCACGGAGGTGAGTCTTAAGTAACTTGAAGTGTATGTTATAGAGTCATTGTACAGAGTCGGGTAATTCCTCCGGGAGAGCAGCCGGACCTTTCCCGAAAGGTTTGAAAAGCTCATGCAACACTTGATACAGTCTCCGGACTAGAAGTGTAGCTAATTACCCTGGGTTAAACGAGAAACCAAACACACTTAGCCTGGTTCCGTACCCTAAGAGTGTACTCGTTTCCCATGTACCCCGGACCTATAATGAAAGACATCTTCATGTGAAATAGACTCCACGTGCATTCATTTTTGCATAAGGCTCGACATTTTTATTTTTCTCTTTCTTGTCTATAACAGAGATGTGCAATTCTTAAGAAGTTCTAGTTTAACCGATTTATGTACGATTTGAGTTGAATTGTCGGATTTTTTAGATTTAAATGTCGTCTGTGGCCAACTCGCCTGAAAGCCGCCAAGCCATTCTAGGGCCGGAGTGCGCTATCGACTTAGCCTGGTCAAGCACCCTAAGTACGCCACTCTACCTACACCCCGGCAGGCCAAAGTAAGGTGGGTCCATGGACAATTAGATCTAAAAGAAAAGACAATTCATCCAATCATACTAAAAATCGTGTTCAACTTGAAATTCTCTTGAGAACCGTAAGCCGCAACGAAGTTATAGATAAGGAACGAATTTTACTGTTTTTCTTGGCCTAAGTGTGCAGGAAGAATAAACCCAACATTGATGGAGAAAAATCGGAGTTAACCAAGCTCCGACTCCCACCGGCGTTAACTTGAAGATGGTGAGAAGACTCTATTACTAGAGTCTGTTGCCAGCAAGCCAGGCGTGGCAAGGGTCATTGCCGGAGCTACTAAGCTCCGACACCTTGAAGTATTAACTATCGACACTCAACGTGTTGGTAGAGGCTATTGCCGGAGCTACTAAGCTCCGACGATGGACAGTGCCGAAGCTTCTAAGCTCCGACGACTTCAAGGGACCTTCACTATCGAAAACTTCGGACCTAAACTATACGAGTTCGAAGCAAATCTGTCTTCAACAAAAATCAACATCCTTTTGGTACATGTCCACAATCAAATTGTGCACATCTACCAGGGGGCCAAGTGAAGACAAAGATGTTGAAGACAAAAAAATGAAATTCACGAAAAATTGGGGATTTCATTTCATCAGAAGACCGGAGATTACATCTGGGGACAAAGGATTACAAAATTGAGGAAGGAGAGAAGATACAAATAAAGGCTAAGAAAGATAGTCCTAGACCCTATGGAAGAACTCAGCGACCTTCTGGGCGACCTCCGACACGCTGGCTCGGGTAGCTTCGCCTTCTCCTTCAACTGGGCCTTCAAGCACCGGGTCCAGAGGGAATCGGGGGTTCCGGCTAGTGTAGCACGTCAACACATATTCTGTGACGTTCCTAGCCAGGGATTGCCCCTCGACCTCCAACTGGTCTGCGATGACGTCGCCCACCTTGGAGAGCTTGCTGCCCGCAGCGCCCAACGCTTGCAGCGCAAGGTCCGGCTCCGGCTCCGGATCATCCGGAAGCACGGGGCTGAAACCCATCGGCGCTAGCGCGTCGTCGGCCTTGCTCAGGAACTCCCAAATTTGCAGGGAGTCCGTCTTCCTCAGGCCCTTCATCTCTTCCAAGGACCTCCGGGCCGCCGCCAGCTCCGAATTCTCGCGGGAGAGGCGCTCAACTTCTTTGGCGTTTTGCTGAATCTTCGCAGCAACCCGCTTTTCGAGTCTTCCGAGCTCCTCCTCCCGGAGGTGGATCTTGTTCCGGCGGTCGACCAGGTCTTTCTCCCTAGCCTCTATTTTCTTCTCCCGGGCGATGAGGGCACACTCATACTCGTAGAGTTCCTGCCCTCGCACCCAGGTCTTCTCCTCCTCTTCGAGGCAGCGCTCTTCCAATTTTTTAGCGCGCTCCTCGAGGCCCTTGTCCGCCAGAGCTGTCTTCTCGGCGAGCTCTTCTTCACGTCGCAAGACGTCATCCCGTAGCTCCAGGAGTTTTTGCTCCTCATCCTCGAGCCGCTTTTCCCTTCCCTCAAGCGCCTCTCGGCGCTTGATGAGTGCGGTACTGATGGCTTCGAGTTGATCGTACCGGGCGTTGGCCGCATCATTGGCAGCTTTAGCTTGGTCGTGGTACTCCCGGGATTGGGCGTCGAGGTTGTGAGTCATGCTCTCCCTCTCGTCCAGCATCTCACCCCAGAGCTCCAAGCGGACCTTCTCCCGCTTGATCCATTCCTTGTCCGCAGCGATCCTCGACTGCGCCAGCTTGGTTTCGAATTGGAGTCTATTACGCCACCTCCTCAGGGTTTGGCGCTCCTCTTCAAGAACCTTGCTGTCGTGGAAGAAGGCTAGTTGGACTTGGCGCAGACTGGAGCAAGCGTTGTCGATGGACATCGACAGCGAGATGGGCTCCGGACCTTCTGGGGTCTCCTCCGCTGGTTCCAGCGGGTCTTCATTTACAAAAATTGGGTCCCACTCTGCGAGAGCGGAACCCCGAGCTTCCAAGGCACTAGGGCCCTCCTCCGGGATGGCCTCAGTCGCCACTGAAGAAGGTCCCGCCACCAAATCTTCATTCGCCCCCTCAGGCTGGGGGCCGGCGACTTCGTTCAGGCACTCTGGCTCCGCCACGGGTACCATCGACGTCGTCGCCTCCAATGGCTCCGGCCGGGACGCTTCTTCTGAGGGGAGCTCAAGCTCCCCCGCCTCCACCACCACCGGCTCTGCAGCCGGCGCTCCAATAACTACCGGCTGTGCGACCGGAGCTTCAGAAGTAACCGGCTCAATTGCCGGAACCACTTCAACTTCCGGCTCGCACGCCGGGGCTTCAGCTGCCTCCGGCTCGACCGCCGAAGCTCCAGCATTTTCCGGCTCTGAAGCCGGGACCGCTACTTCCTCCGGCTCGACAGCCGGAGCATCTACTTCTGCAGCACCAGGGCCCGGAGCTTCAACCTCCGGGGCGGGTGCCGCTGGCGCATCTTCAATCCCGTGGTCCGGCGCTACCACGGGAACTTCTGGAGACGAGTCGAGGTCCATGACCACGACAGCCGGCGCCGGAGCTGTCGCAGCCTCCGCCTGGGGCGGCACCGGAGTTGGAGCAGAAGCCCTCGTAGCCTCAGACACTGTGGCTGAGGGCGGAGCTTCACTCCCCTTCTTGGGAACGCTGCAGATGAAGAATGAAGAAATTGAGCAAACAGATGCTATAATTAAAAGTTAATTGAGGTAAACAAGAAAAATTACCTTGGGAGGTTCACGCACCAGCTTGCGCGAAACCTCTTTCCCGGACGTTCCGGGCTGGCCACGGTCGGCGTAGGAGCTCCGGGAGGACTCCCAGGACTTGCCGTAGCCGCGGGCGTTTCCCGGGTCGGAGCTCTCCTTGACCGGGAGGAACTCCTAGACCTGGAGGCCCTCACCGCTTCTCGAATCGGAGTTGCCTGTCCGGAGCTGGCACCTCCGGAGGGACCCATCACGGGGACAGCCGTACTCCGGGAGGATCCCACCGCCGGAACAGTAGCGCTCCGAAAAGACCCCACCACGGGGACAGACGCTACAGCAGCGGAGGACCCTCCTTCCTGAGGACGGGGAACTGGCGGGGAAGTAGCAAGCCCGACGGACCTCCCGTCAGCATGACGCAACTTCCTCTTCCGGCTCTCTGGCTCCTCCGCCAGCTCCTTGCCCTTGCCGGTGACCTCAGCTCTTGGCTGAGAGACAGGGGCGGAGCCGCCTTCCGACAACCCGGGGATCGCCAACGAGGCGGTCGATCTTCTCTCAACGACGCCAAGGTCGTCAAGCGCGGGCATCTTCCGCCGGAGCTCCCTGCAGAACTCAACTTCCTCGTTCAGGGGGAGGAAAGCCGGTGGCGGAGTCAAGTACGCTCCGTCTACATCGATGCCGTGCTGGAATTTCTTGAGGTGAAACTCCAAGGACTTCCCCACCATGCTGGACTTCAACCCGGTTTCAACCCGGTCTTCGTCCATCACGCTGTTGAGGGCCCAGGCGAGCTTCTCCCTCCTCTTCAGCGGTGCCCACCTGTTGAACAGGAAGTTGCAGAACACCGCCTGGGGAGTCAATCCTCCCTCCACACATTGGCGGATCCTTGATAGGACGGGATCGAAGGCTGCCGCCAGCACCGGAACTTCGCTCCACACTGACGTGTCAATGCCAGGCAGACCTTCTGGCAGCTCCAACCGCTCGTGCTCCTCCACCCGGACAACTACCCAATCTTTCTTCCAGTCATCCCACTTCCCGGAAGGGAACGACCGGAGGTACTTGAACGGGCACTTCTTGCGCTTCACAAAGTAGTAGAAGCCAAGGTACTCGTCACTTCGGCCGGTGGTTTGGACGGTGAAGAAAGTGCGGAAGAGCTCGATGCAGGGAGGAATGCCCACCCACATCTCGCAGAAGTGGATAAAGATGGACACAAGGAGAAGGGAGTGAGGGCCAAGGTGGTATAGCTGTAGACCGTAGAAGTCCAGCAGCATCAAAAAGAAGGAAGAAAATGGTGGGATCAGCCCCACCATGGCATACGATGAAAAGTATACCATTTCGCCGGAGCGCTCCTTTTTAAAGGGAAGCTCTCCTCCGGTGCGGATTGAACGGTTGAAGAAGTCCGACGACCACCCCATGAGGGTCCGGACCTTCTTCAGATCGCTCTCCGTCTTCAAACGACTCTCACGCAGACCCAACTCCATCGCAGCACAGCTAGGCGAGAGAAGAAAAGCAAAGCACGAGTTGGGAGTTTGAGCGCAAGAACAGATGGAAAGCGTAAAGAACTCCCGACGGTGCGCTTTCCTTCTTAAGTAAGCCCTCGCAACGCTTGGATGGAAACTGCAGGGGAGTTAAGCATACTACTCAAGAATTCGACCCAGCCAATGACAAGAGGGCCCGGGACCACCCTGACGATCAAGTCGAGGCTCTTACCCAGGCAAACAGTTGTCATCACGAGGCGGGAAACCCAAAGGCGGCGGACTGACAAGGCGCGCGGAACCGATACGGTTTTCGTATCGGGAACCGACGACCTTCAATTGCGAGAGATCCGCACGTCAAAGATCTTATCTGCCGCCTGAGGTGCGCCACGCGTCGGGACTCAACCATAAAGCCCCGCCAAAGGCACCTCCGAAGACTCTTGAAGACCCAGTTCAAGAGTCACAAGTATGGACCCACCTCCGACGGAACGACTTCATCCCGTTGGCCTTCCCCGGAGGTAGGTCCAGGGGGCCACTGTCGGTACCCTAAAAACCATACACCCCCTGAGGTTACAAAGATCTCAAGGGAAGGACATCAACTCAAATTGAAGACCCTTAGGGGCCCACTCGCCAGACGTGACCGGACCCGCTTCTCCAACATGGTTAACCTCTAGGTTGCCACGTGTACTGTCAGCCCAGAGCTATTACCCGCAAGGGTGAAGCTCCGGGCCAAGTACTGAAACGGCACCTCCGGAGGTAGCCCCCGACCGAGAGAAGCTCCGGACATGACACGTGCCAGGTCACCCCGGAGCTTCCCGCTTCTCCCAAGCAAGCTCCGGAGCTGCCACGTGTCCATACGTCGAAGCTAAACCGCTTCAAATCCCCGGGAGACGTTGTAACGGCTCCGGATCTCCAAAGGACAGCCACAGACTTCAAGATCCGATTAATTACCATTAATTCCATGTTAATGATAATTAATCGGACAGCTTTAACACCTGTAACGGCACTGTCGGAGCCGTTACAGAGTTATTAACAACAATTAATCTCGTGTATCAATACTAATAACCGCCAGGGCCACATGTCGGGCCAGGCTGACTTGTAACGGTTGGTCCTTGTACTATAAAAGGACAAACCGACGATACACAGAGAGAACTCTAGAACACTCGGAAGCTCACAAGTTAATACAACAAACACACATCCGTGGAGTAGGGTATTACGCTCAGGCGGCCCGAACCACGTAAACCACCGTGTCACTCGTGTCCAAATCGCATTTCACTTTCTTAGATCTCCGCGCGCCCAGACCGAACCACAAACTCCTTCAAACACTTCTCATAGTGTTAGGGGATCTGCCGACTCCAACAGTCGACAGCGTAGTTTACTATCCACACCAGAGACCCATTTTGAATAAAATTCATAATTTTTGAAAAAAATATATAATGTGTAGGATCAAAGGTGTCACTTGAATTCCCATAGAAATTAAGAACGCAAGAAAATTTTGAATATAGTGTGTGGATGCAACACAACATACATAGTATTCTGGAGAAGAGAGAGACACAAACCAAGGAAACTTTCCAGGAGGTCCAAACTCATATTAGATTTCCTCCAAATTTTATATAGATTGATGCATCAAAAAATTTGAAGGAACGTAATGGGTGTAATTGTTTGTTCCTAATTTCCCAATACAAAAGTTTCTTATCAAAGTGAACATACAAAATTCATTTTTCGTGTTTAGGGACCCTACATACACTCTGGTGCGTGAATTCGATTATTCTGATTATGAAAGAATTGTTTAAGAAAACAATCAATTATGATAAATTGATAACCAAATGTGATCCAAAAAAATCATGACCGTACAATTCGGGTTTATGGTTTATAGTTAACTTCGTCCACTCCTATCTATATTGTATATGTCGACTGTTGGAGTCAGCAGATCTCCTGACACTACTAAAGTGTTGAAGGAGTTTGTAGTTCGGTGTGGGCGCGCGGAGACTCAAGAAGGTGAATCACGATTGGACACGAGAGACACAGTGGTTTACGTGGTTCGGGCCGCCTGAGCGTAATACCCTACTCCACGGGTGTGTGGTGTTGTATTAGCTTGTGTGCCTGAGAGCGTTCGAGAGCCTCTCCGCCTCCCTTGTGTATCGTCGGTCTGTCCTTTTATAGTACAAGGACAATCCGTTACAAGTTAGCCTGGCCCGACATGTGGCCCCGGCGGTTACTAGTATTGATACACGATTAATTGTTGTTAATAACCCTGTAACGGGCCCCGACAGTGCCATTACAGGTGTTAAGATTATCCGATTAAGTGTCATTAACATGGAATTAATGACAATTAATCGGGTCTTGAAGTCCGCGGCTATCCTTTGAAGATCCGGAGTCGTTACAATGTCTTCCGGAGGTTTGAGGCGGCCAGCTCCGACGTTTGGACACGTGGCAGCTCCGGAGCTTGCTTGTGGGAAGCGGGAAGCTACGGGGTGGCCTGGCACGTGTCAGGTCCGGAGCTTCTCTCGGTCAGGGGTTAAGTCCGGAGGCGCCGTTTCGGTACCTAGCCCGTAGCTTCACCCTTGTGGGTAGTAGCTCCGGTCTGGCAGTACACGTGGCAACCTAGGGGTTAACCATGTTGGAGAAGCAGGTCCGGTTATGTCTGACAAGTGGGCCTCCGAGGGTCTTCAATTTGAGTAGACGTCCTTCCCTTGAGATCTTTGTAACCTCAAGGGGTGTATGGTTTTTAGGGTACCGACAGTGGCCCCCTGGACCTACCTCCGGGGAAAGTCACCGGGGTGAAGTCATTCCGTCGGAGGTGGGTCCATACTCGCGACTCTTGAACTGGGTCTTCAAGGGTCTTCGGAGGTGCCGTTGGCGGGGCTTTACGGTTAAATCCCGACGCTTGGCGCACCTCAGGCGGCAGATAAGATCTTTGACGTGCGGATCTCTCGCAATCGAAGGTCGCCGGTTCCCGATACGAAAACCGTATCGGTTCCGCGCGCCTTGTCAGGTCGCCGCCTTTGGGTTTCCCGCCTCGTGATGACAACTGTTCGCCTGGGTAAGAGCCTCGACTTGATCGTCAGGGTAGTCCCGGGCCCTTTTGTCATCGGTAGGGTTGAATTCTTGAGTAGTATCCTTGACTCCCCTGCAGTTTCCATCCAAGCGTTGCGAGGGCTTACTTAAGAAGGAAAGCGCACCGTCGGGAGTTCTTTACGCTTCCCATCTGTTCTTGCGCTCAAACTCCCGACTCGTACTTTGCTCCTCTTCTCTTGCCTAGCTGTGCTGCGATGGAGTTGGGTCTGCGTGAGAGTCGCTTGAAGACTGACAGCGATCTGAAGAAGGTCCGGGCCCTCATGGGGTGGTCTTCGGACTTCTTCAACCGCTCGGTCCGCGCCGGCGGAGAGCTCCCCTTTGAAAAGGAGCACGCTGACGAGATGGTGTACTTTTCCTCGTACGCCATGGTGGGGCTGATCCCACCGTTTTCTTCTTTCTTCTTGATGCTGCTGGACTTCTATGGTCTGCAGCTGTACCACCTTGGCCCTCACTCCATTCTCCTTGTGTCTATCTTTGTCCACTTCTGCGAGATGTGGGTGGGCATCCCTCCCTGCATCGAGCTCTTCCGAACCTTTTTCACCGTCCAAACCACCGGCCGAAGCGATGAGTATCTTGGCTTCTACTACTTCGTGAAGCGCAAGAAGTGCCCATTCAAGTACCTCCGGTCATTCCTTTCCGGGAAGTGGGATGACTGGAAGAAAGATTGGATAGTCGTCCGGGTGGAGGAGCATGAGCGGTTGGAGCTGCCAGACGGTCTGCCCAGCATTGACACGTTGGTATGGAGCGAAGTTCCAGTGCTGGCGGAAGCTTTCGACCCTGTCCTGACCAGGATCCGCCAATGTGTGGAGGGAGGATTGACTCCCCAGGCGATGTTCTGCAACTTCCTGTCCAACAGGTGGGCGCCGCTGAAGAGGAGGGAGAAGCTCGCCTGGGCCCTCAACAGCGTGATGGACGAGGACCGGGTTGAGACCGGGTTGAAGTCCAGCATGGTGGGGAAGACCTTGGAGTTTCACCTCAAGAAATTCCAGCACGGCATCGATGTTGACGGAGATTACTTGACTCCGCCGCCGGCTTTCCTCCCTCTGAACGTGGAAGTTGAGTTCAGCAGGGAGCTCCGGCGGAAGATGCCCGCACTTGACAACCTTGGTGTCGTCGAGAGAAGATCAACCACCCGGTTGGCGATCCCCGGGTTGTCCGAAGATGGCTCCGCCCCTGTCCCACAGCCAAGAGCTGAGGTTATCGGCAAGGGCAAGGAGCTGGCGGAGGAGCCGGAGAGCCGGAAGAGAAAGCTGCGACATGCTGACGGAAGGTCCGTCGGGCCTGCCACTTTCCCCCCGCTTCCCCCTCCTCAGGAAGGAAGATCCTCCGCCGCCGTGGCGACTGTCCCCGTGGTGGGGTCCTTCCGGAACGTTACTGTTCCGGCGGTGGGATCCTCCCGGAGTGCGACTGTCCCCGCGGTGGATACCTCCTGCGGTGCTAGCTCCGGGCGCGTGACTCCGACATCTGGAGCGGTGAGGGCCTCCAGGTCCAGGAGTTCCTCCCGATCAAGGAGAGCTCCGACCCGGGAAACGCCCGCGGCTGTGGCAAGTCCTGGGAGTCCTCCCGGAGCTCCTATGCCGACCGTGGCCAGCCCGGATCGTCCGGGAAAGAGGTTCCGCGCAAGCTGGTGCGGGAGCCTCCCAAGGTAGTTTTTCTTTTTTTTACCTCGATTAACTTTTTAATTGTAGCATCTGTTTGCTCAATTTCTTCGTTCTTCATTTGCAGCGTTCCCAAGAAGGGGAGTGAAGCTCCACCCTTAGCCACAGTGTCTGAGGCTGCGAGGGCTTCTGCTCCAGTCCCGGTGCCGCCCCAAGCGGAGGCTGCGACAGCTCCGGCGCCGGCTGTCGTGGTCATGGACCTCGACTCGTCTCCAGAAGTTCCCGTGGTAGCGCCGGACCACGGGAATGAAGATGCGCCAGCGGCACCCGTCCCGGAAGTGGAAGCTCCGGGTCCTGGTGCTGCAGTAGTAGAAGCTCCGGCTGTTGAGTCGGAGGAAGTAGCAGTCCCGGCTTCGGAGCCGGAAAGTGCTGAAGCCCCGGCGATTGAGCCGGAGGTGGCTGAAGCCCCGGCATGCGAGCCGGAAGTCGAAGTAGTTCCGGCAGTTGAGCCGGTTACTTCTGAAGCTCCGGCCGCAGAGCCGGTAATCGTTGGAGCGTCGGCCGCAGAGCCGGCGGCTGAAGAGGCGAGGGAGCTTGAGCCTCCCTCAGAAGAGGTGTCTCGGCCGGAGCCAGTAGCGGCTCCTGCTCCGGAGGCGACGACGTCGATGGTACCTGTGGCAGAGCCAGAGTGCCTAAACGAAGTCGCCGGCCCCCAGCCTGAGGGGGCAAATGAAGACTTGGTGGCGGGACCTCCTTCGATGGCGACTGAGGCCGTCTCGGAGGAAGGCCCTAGCGCTTTGGAAGCTCAGGGTTCTACTCTCGTAGAGTGGGACCCAATTTTTGTATGTGAAGACCCGCTGGAACCAGCGGAAGAGATCCCAGAAGGTCCGGAGCCCATCTCGTTGTCGACGTCCATCGACAACGCCTGCTCCAGTCTACGTCAGGTCCAACTGGCCTTCTTCCACGACAGCAAGGCCCTTGAAGAGGAGCGCCAAACCCTTAGGCGGTGGCGTAATCGGCTCCACTTCGAGACTAAGCTGGCGCAGTCGAGGCTTGCAGATGACAAGGAGTGGATCAAGCGGGAGAAGATCCGCCTGGAGCTCTGGGATAAGCTGTTGGACGAGAGGGAGAGCATGACTCACGCCCTCGATGCTCAATCCCGGGAGTTCCATGACCAAGCTAAGGCTGCTAACGACGCGGCCAATGCTCGGTTTGATCAGCTCGAGGCCATCAGCACCGCACTCATCAAGCGCCGAGAGGCACTTGAAGGGAGGGAAAGACGGCTCGAGGATGAGGAGCAAAAACTCCTGGAGCTACGGGATGACGTCTTGCGACGGGAAGAAGAGCTCGCCGAGAAAACAGCTCTGGCGGACAAGGGCCTCGAGGAGCGCACTAAGAAATTGGAAGAGCGCTGCCTCGAGGAAGAGGAGAAGACCTGGGTGCGGGGGCAGGAACTCTACGAATACGAGTGTGCCCTTATCGCCCGGGAGAAGAAAGTGGAGGCTAGGGAGAAGGACCTGGTCGACCGCCGGAACAAGATCCACCTCCGGGAGGAGGAGCTCGGAAGACTTGAGAAGCGGGTTGCTGCGAAGATCCAGCAAAACGCCAAAGAAGTTGAGCGCCTCTCCCGCGAGAATTCGGAGCTGACGGCGGCCCGGAGATCCCTGGAAGAGATGAAGAACTTGAGGAAGGCGGACTCCCTGCAGATTTGGGAGTTCCTGGGCAAGGCCGACGACGCGCTGACGCCGATGGGTTTCAGCCCCGTGCACCCGGATGATCCGGAGCCGGAGCCGAACCTTGCGTTGCAAGCGTTGAGCGCCGCAGGCAACAAGCTCTCCAAGGTGGGCGACGTCATCGCGGACCAGCTGGAGGTCGAGGGGCAATCCCTGGCTAAGAACGTCACAGAATATGTGTTGACGTGCTACACCAGCCGGAACCCTCGATTTCCTCTGGACTCGGTGCTTGAAGGCCCCGTCGAAGGAGAAGGCGAAGCTACCCGAGCCTGCGTGTCGGAGGTCGCCCAGAAGGTCGCCGAATTCTTCCATAGGGTCTAGGACCGTCTCTTTTAGCCTTTACTTGTATCTTCTCTTCTTCCTCAATTTTGTAATCCCTTGTCTCCAGATGTAATCTCCGGTCTTCAGATGAAATGAAATCCCCAATTTTTTGCGAATCTCATTTTTTTTGTCTTCAACATCTTTATCTTCACTTGGCCCCCTGGTAGATGTGCACAATTTGATTGTGGACATGTACCAAAAGGATGTTGAGTTTTGTTGAAGACGAATTTGCTTCGAACTTGTGGAATTTAGGTCCGAAGTTTTTGATAGTGAAGGTCCCCTGAAGTTGTCGGAGCTTAGAAGCTCCGGCACTATCCATCGCCGGAGCTTAGTAGCTCCGGCAATAGCCTCTATCAACACGTTGAGCGTCGATAGTTAATACTCCAAGGTGTCGAAGCTTAGTAGCTCCGGCAATGACCTTTGCCACACTTGGTTTGTTGGCAACAGACTCCAGTGACGGGGTCTTCTCACCATCTTTTAGTCAACGCCGACGGTTGACGCCCTGGTGGGAGTCGGAGCTTGGTTAGCTCCGGTTTTTCTCCATCAACGTAGGGTTCATTTTTCCTGCACACTTAAGCCAAGAAAAATAGTAAAATTCGTTCCTTGTCTATAACTTCGTCGCGGCTTACGGTTCTCAAGAAAATTTTAAGTTGAACACGATTTTTAATACGACTGGATGAATTGTCTTTTCTTTTAGATCCAATTGTCCATGGACCCACCTTACTTTGGTCTGCCGGGATGTAGGTAGAGTGGCGTACTTAGGGTGCTTGACCAGGCTAAGTCGATAGCGCACTCCGGCCCTAGAATGGCTTGGCGGCTTTCAAGCGAGTTGGTCACAGACGATATTTAAATCCAAAAAATCTGACAATTCAACTCGAATCGTATGTAAACCGGTCAAACTAGAACTTCTTAAGAATTGCACGTTTCTGTTATAGACAAGAAAGAGAAAAATAAAAATGTCGAGCCTATGCAAAAATGAATGCACGTGGAGTCTATTTCGCATGAAGATGTCTTTCATTATAGGTCCGGGGTACAGGGGAAACAAGTACACTCTTAGGGTACGGAACCAGGCTAAGTGTGTTTGGTTTCTCGTTTGACCCAGGGTAGTTAGCCACACTTTTAGTCCGGAGACTGTGTCAAGTGTTGCATGAGATTTTCAAACCTTTCGGGGAAGGTCCGGATGCTCTCCCGGAGGAACTACCCGACTCTGTACAATGACTCTATAACATACATTTCAAGTTACTTAAGACTCACCTCCGTGGAATTAAGCGTAGAACTTACGGAGGTGCTCGATGTTCCAAAGATTTGGGAGAGGTGTCCCATCCTCGGTAGCCAAGCGAACGCTTCCGGGACGGGATACTTTGATCACTCGAAAGGGCCCTTCCCAGCCGGGGGAGAGTTTGTTTTTCCCTTCTCTGGATAGTATTCTCCGTAGCACCAGATCGCCTTCCTCGAGCTGTCGGTTGTGTACATGCCGCTGGTGATAGCGCCGTAGAGCTTGGCGGTATCGGGCATTCCGAACAACTGCTTGCCACCTTCCCTCCTCGAGGAGATCTAGGTCTTCGCGCTGGAGCTGGTCCTGCGCGGCTTCGTCGAAGGTCCGGACTCGGAGGGAACCCAAGGTGATTTCCGGAGGAAGGATCGCTTCAGCTCCGTACACCAGAAAGAAGGGTGTTTCTCCGGTTGCCCGACTTGGAGAAGTCTTGTTGGCCCATAGAGTGGGCGGAAGCTCTTCGATCCAATTGGCTCCATGCTTTTTCAAGCGCTCATAAGTGCGTGTTTTGAGTCTGTCGACAGTTGGAGTCGGCAGATCCCCTGACACTACGAAAGTGTGGAAGGAGTTTGTGGTTCGGTTTGGGCGCGCGAAGACTCAAGTAAGCGAAATGCGATTGGACACGAGTGACACAGTAGTTTACATGGTTCGGGCCGCCTGAGCGTAATACCCTACTCCACAGGTGTGTGTGTGTGTATTGACTTGTCAGCTTCAGAGTGTTCGAGAGTTCTCTCCTCGTGTATCGTCAGTTTGTCCTTTTATAATACAAGGACAAACCGTTACAAGTCAGCCTGGCCCGACATGTGGCCCTGGCGGTTATTGGTATTAACACACGAGATTAATTGCTGTTAATAACCCTGTAACGGCTCCGACAGTGCCGTTACAGGTGTTAAGATCATCCGATTAAATATCATTAACGTGGAATTAATGATAATTAGTCGGGTCTTGAAGTCTGCGGCTGTCCTTTGGAGATCCGGAGCCGTTACAACGTCTCCCGGGGGTTTGAAGCGGCCAGCTCCGACGTATGGACACGTGGCAGCTCCGGAGCTAGCTTGGGAGAAGCGGGAAGCTCCGGGGTGGCCTGGCACGTGTCAGGTCCGGAGCTTCTCTCGGTCAGGGGTTACCTTCGGAGGTGCCGTTTCAGTTCTGGGCCCGGAGCTTCACCTTTGCGGGTAATAGCTCCGGTCTGACACTACACGTGGCAACCTAGGGGCTAACCATGTTGGAGAAGCGGGTCCGGTTACGTCTGGCAAGTGGGCCCCCGAGGGTCTTCAATTTAAGTAGATGTCCTTCCCTTGAGATTTTTGCAACCTCAGGGGGTGTACGGTTTTTAGGGTACCGACAGTGGCCCCCTGGACCTACCTCCGGGGAAGGCCAACGGGATGAAGTCATTCCGCCGGAGGTGGGTCCACACTTGCGACTCTTGAACTGGGTCTTCAAGGGTCTTTGGAGGTGCCTTTTGGCGGGGCTTTACGGTTAAGTGCCGACGCGTGGCGCACCTCAGGCGGCAGATAAGATCTTTGACGTGCGGATCTCTCGCAATTGAAGGTCGTCGGTTCCCGATACGAAAACCGTATCGGTTCCGCGCGCCTTGTCAGTCCGCCGTCTTTGGGCTTCCCGCCTCGTGATGACAACTGTTCGCCTGGGTAAGAACCTCGACTTGATCGTCAGGGTGGTCCCGGGCCCTCTTGTCATCGGCTGGGTTGAATTCTTGAGTAGTATCCTTGACTCCCCTGCAGTTTCCATCCAAACGTTGCGAGGGCTTACTTAAGAAGGAAAGCGCACCGTCGGGAGTTCTTTACGCTTTCCATCTGTTCTTGCGCTCAAACTTCCAACTCGTGCTTTGCTTCTCTTCTCTCGCCTAGCTGTGCCGCGATGGAGTTGGGTCTGCGTGAGAGTCGTTTGAAGACGGAGAGCGATCTGAAGAAGGTCCGAGCCCTCATGGGGTGGTCGTCGGACTTCTTCAACCGTTCAGTCCGCGCCGGCGGGGAGCTTCCCTTTAAAAAGGAGCACTCCGGCGAAATGGTGTACTTTTCATCGTACGCCATGGTGGGGCTGATCCCACCGTTTTCTTCCTTCTTCTTGATGCTGCTGGACTTCTATGGTCTGCAGCTATACCACCTTGGCCCTCACTCCCTCCTCCTTGTGTCCATCTTTGTCCACTTCTGCGAGATGTGGGTGGGCATCCCTCCCTGCATCGAGCTCTTCCGCACCTTCTTCACCGTCCAAACCACTGACCGAAGTGACGAGTACCTTGGCTTCTACTACTTTGTGAAGCGCAAGAAGTGTCCGTTCAAGTACCTCCGGTCGTTCCCTTCCGGGAAGTGGGATGATTGGAAGAAAGATTGGGTAGTCGTCCGGGTGGAGGAGCACGAGCGATTGGAGCTGCCAGACGGTCTGCCCGGCATTGACACGTCGGTGTGGAGCGAAGTTCCGGTGCTGGCGGCAGCTTTCGACCCCATCCTGTCCAGGATCCGCCAATGTGTGGAGGGAGGACTGACTCCCCAGGCGGTGTTCTGCAACTTCCTGTCCAACAGGTGGGCGCCGCTGAAGAGGAGGGAGAAGCTCGCCTGGGCCCTCAACAGCGTGATGGACGAGGACCGGGTTGAGACCGGGTTGAAGTCCAACATGGTGGGGAAGTCCTTGGAGTTTCACCTCAAGAAATTCCAGCACGGCATTGATGTAGACGGAGAGTACTTGACTCCGCCACCGGCTTTCCTCCCCCTGAACGTGGATGTTGAGTTCAGCAGGGAGCTCCGGCGGAAGATGCCCGCGCTTGACGACCTTGGCGTCGTCGAGAGAAGATCGACCGCCCGGTTGGTGATCCCCGGGTTGTCGGAAGGCGGCTCCGCCCCTGTCTCTCAGCCAAGAGCTGAGGTCACCGGCAAGGGCAAGGAGCTGGCGGAGGAGCCGGAGAGCCGGAAGAGGAAGCTGCGACATGCTGACGAAAGGTCCGTCGGACTTGCTACTTCCCCCCCCCCCCAGTTTCCCGTCTTCAGGAAGGAAGATCCTCCGCTGCTGTAGCGGCTGTCCCCGTGGTGGGGTCTTTCCGGAGCGCAACTGTTCCGGCGGTGGGATCCTCCCGGAGTGCGGCTGTCCCCGTGATGGGTCCCTCCGGAGGTGCCAGCTCCGGACAGGCGACTCCGGTTCGAGAAGCGGTGAGGGCCTCCAGGTCTAGGAGTTCCTCCCGGTCTAGGAGAGCTCCGACCCGGGAAACGCCCGCGGCTACTGTAAGTCCTGGGAGTCCTCCCGGAGCTCCTACGCCGACCGTGGTCAGCCCGGAACGTCCGGGAAAGAGGTTCCGCGCAAGCTGGTGCGTGAGCCTCCCAAGGTAATTTTTCTTGCTTACCTCAATTAACTTTTAATTATAGCATCTGTTTGCTCAATTTCTTCATTCTTCATCTGCAGCGTTCCCAAGAAGGGGAGTGAAGCTCCGCCCTCAGCCACAGTGTCTGAGGCTGCGAGGGCTTCTGCTCCAGCCCCAGTGCCGCCCCAGGCGGAGGCTGCGACAGCTTCGGCGCCGGCTGTCGTGGTCATGGACCTCGACTCGTCTCCAGAAATTCCCGTGGTAGCGCCGGACCACGGGATTGAAGATACACCAGCGGCACCCGCTCCGGAGGTTGAAGCTCCGGGCCCCTGTGCTGCAGAAGTAGATGCTCCGGCTGTCGAGCCGGAGGAAGCAGCGGTCCCGGCTTCAGAGCCGGAAAGTGCTGAAGCCCCGGCGGTTGAGCCGGAGGTAGCTGAAGCCCCGGCGTGCGAGGCGGAAGTTGAAGTGGTCCCGGCAATTGAGCCGGTTACTTCTGAAGCTCCGGTCGTAGAGCCGGTAATTATTGGAGCGCCGGCTGCGGAGCCGGTGATTGTGGAAGCGCCGGCTGCAGAGCCGGTGGTCGAAGAGGCGAGGGAGCTTGACCTCCCTCAGAAGAAGCGTCCCGGCCGGAGCCATTGGAGGCGACGACGTCGATGGTACCCGTGGCGGAGCCAGAGTGCCTGAACGAAGTCGCCGGCCCCCAGCCTGAGGGGGCGAATGAAGATTTGGTGGCGGGACCTTCTTCGGTGGCGATTGAGGCCATCCCGGAGGAGGGCCCTAGTGCCTTGGAAGCTCGAGGTTCCACTCTTGTAGAGTGGGACCCAATTTTTGTAAATGAAGACCCGCTGGAACCAGCGGAGGAGACCCCAGAAGGTCCGGAGCCCATCTCGCTGTCGATTTCCATCGACAACGCTTGCTCCAGTCTGCGCCAAGTCCAACTAGCCTTCTTCCACGACAGCAAGGTTCTTGAAGAGGAGCGCCAAACCCTTAGGAGGTGGCGTAATAGACTCCAATTCGAGACCAAGCTGGCGCAGTCGAGGATTGCTGAGGACAAGGAATGGATCAGGCGGGAGAAGGTCCGCCTGGAGCTCTGGGGTGAGATGCTGGACGAGAGGGAGAGCATGACTCACAACCTCGACGCCCAATCCCGGGAGTACCATGACCAAGCTAAGGCTGCTAATGACGTGGCCAACGCTCGGTTTGATCAACTCGAGGCCATCAGTACCGCACTCATCAAGCGCCGAGAGGCACTTGAGGGAAGGGAAAAGCGGCTCGAGGATGAGGAGCAAAAACTCCTGGAGCTACGGGATGACGTCTTGCGACGTGAAGAAGAGCTCGCCGAGAAGACAGCTCTGGCGGACAAGGGTATCGAGGAGCGCACTAAAAAATTGGAAGAGCGCTGCCTCGAGGAGGAGGAGAAGACCTGGGTGCGAGGGCAGGAACTCTACGAGTATGAGTGTGCCCTCGTCGCCCGGGAGAAGAAAATAGAGGCTAGGGAGAAAGACCTGGTCGACCGCCGGAACAAGATCCACCTCCGGGAGGAGGAGCTCGGAAGACTCGAAAAGCGGGTTGCTGCGAAAATTCAGCAAAACGCCAAAGAAGTTGAGCGCCTCTCCCGCGAGAATTCGGAGCTGGCGGCGGCCCGGAGGTCCCTGGAAGAGATGAAGGGCCTGAGGAAGACGGACTCCCTGCAAATTTGGGAGTTCCTGAGCAAGGCCGACGATGCTCTGGCGCCTATGGGTTTTAGTCCCGTGCTTCCGGATGATCCGGAGCCGGAGCCGGACCTTGCATTGCAGGCGCTGAGCGCTGCGGGCGGCAAGCTCTCCAAGGTGGGCGACGTCATCGCAGACCAGCTTGAGGTCGAGGGGCAATCCCTGGCTAGAAACGTCACAGAGTATGTGTTGACGTGTTACACTAGCCGGAACCCTCAATTCTCTCTGGACCCGGTGCTTGAAGGCCCCGTCGAAGGAGAAGGCGAAGCTACCCGAGCCAGCGTGTCGGAGTTCGCTCAGAAGGTCGCTGAGTTCTTCCATAGGGTCTAGGACTATCTTTCTTAGCCTTTATTTGTATCTTCTCTTCTTCCTCAATTTTGTAATCCTTTGTCCCCAGATGTAATCTCCGGTCTTCAAATGAAATGAAATCCTCAATTTTTCGTGAATTTCATTTTTTGTCTTCAACATCTTTGTCTTCACTTGGCCCCCTGGTAGATGTGCACAATTTGATTGTGGACATGTACCAAAAGGATGTTGATTTTTGTTGAAGACAGATTTGCTTCGAACTCGTATAGTTTTGGTCCGAAGTTTTCGATAGTGAAGGTCCCTTGAAATCGTCGGAGCTTAGAAGCTCCGGCATTGCCCATCGTCGGAGCTTAGTAGCTCCGGCAATAGCCTCTACCAACACGTTGAGTGTCGATAGTTAATACTTCAAGGTGTCGGAGCTTAGTAGCTCCGGCAATGACCTTTGCCACGCTTGGCTTGCTGGCAACAGACTCTAGTGATAGAGTCTTCTCACCATCTTTAAGTTAACGCCAGTGGGAGTCGGGGCTTGGTTAACTCCGATTTTTCTCCATCAATGTTGGGTTTATTTTTCCTGCACACTTAAGCCAAGAAAAACAGTAAAATTCGTTCCTTATCTATAACTTCGTCGCGGCTTACGGTTCTTAAGAGAATTTCAAGTTGAACACGATTTTTAGTACAATTGGATGAATTGTCTTTTCTTTTAGATCCAATTGTCCATGGACCCACCTTACTTTGGCCTGCCGGGATGTAGGTAGAGTGGCGTACTTAGGGTGCTTGACCAGGCTAAGTCGATAGCGCACTCCGGCCCTAGAATGGCTTGGCGGCTTTCAGGCGAGTTGGCCACAGATGATATTTAAATCTAAAAAATCCGACAATTCAACTCGAATCGTACGTAAATCGGTCTAACTAGAATTTCTTAAGAATTGCACGTTTCTGTTATAGACAAGAAAGAGAAAAATAAAAATGTCGAGCCTTATGCAAAAATGAATGCACGTGGAGTCTATTTCACATGAAGATGTCTTTCATTATAGGTCCGGGGTACAGGGGAAACAAGTACACTCTTAGGGTACGGAACCAAGCTAAGTGTGTTCGGTTTCTCGTTTAACCCAGGGTAATTAGCCACACTTCTAGTCCGGAGACTGTATCAAGTGTTGCATGAGCTTTCCAAACCTTTCGGGAAAGGTTCGGCTGCTCTCCCGGAGGAACTACCCGACTCTGTACAATGACTCTATAACATACACTTCAAGTTACTTAAGACTCACCTCCGTGGAATTAAGTGTAGAACTTACGGAGGTGCTCGATGTTCCAAGGATTTGGGAGAGGTGTCCCATCCTCGGTAGCCAAGCGAACGCTTCCGGGACGGGATACTTTGATCACTCGGAAGGGTCCTTCCCAGCCGGGGGAGAGTTTGTTTTGCCCTTCTCTGGATAGTATTCTCCGTAACACCAGATCGCCTTCCTCGAGCTGTCGGTTGTGTACATGCCGCTGATGATAGCGCCGTAGAGCTTGGCGATATCGGGCATTCCGAACAGCTGCTTGGCACCTTCCCTCCTCGAGGAGGTCTAGGTCTTCACGCCGGAGCTGGTCCTGCGCGGCTTCGTCGAAGGTCCGGACTTGGAGGGAACCCAAGGTGATTTCCGGAGGAAGGATCACTTCAGCTCCGTACACCAGGAAGAAGGGTGTTTCTCCGGTTGCCCGACTTGGAGAAGTCCTGTTAGCCCATAGAGTGGGCGGAAGCTCTTCGATCCAATTAGCTCCGTGCTTTTTCAAACGCTCATAAGTGCGCGTTTTGAGTCCTTTAAGGATCTCTGCGTTTGCTCTCTCGGCTTGTCCATTGCTGGCAGGATGAGCTACGGAAGCGTAGCAAACTTGTATGCCGAGGTCTTCGCAATATCCTTGAAATGCGGAGCTTGTGAACTGAGTCCCATTATCAGTGATGATCTTATTTGGGACTCCGAATCTGCTCACGATAGATTGTAGAAAATTGATTGCAGATTGTTTGTTGATCGTCACAACAGGAGTAGCTTCCGGCCACTTGGTGAACTTGTCGATAGCGACGTACAGGAACTTGTAACCTCCGACGGCTCTTGGGAAGGGTCCCAAGATGTCCATCCCCCACACAGCGAAAGGCCATGTAGGAGGTATCATTTGTAAGGACTGAGCAGGTGTATGAATTTGCTTTGCATGAAATTGGCATGCTTTGCATTTCTTCACTAGCTCAGTAGCATCCTGGAGCGCTGTAGGCCAGTAGAAACCGTGCCGAAAGGCTTTTCCGACCAGCATGCGGGAAGACGCGTGGTTCCCACACTCACCTCCATGGATTTCTGCGAGGAGCTCGCAGCCTTCTTCCCTTGTGATGCATCGCATTAGGATGCCGTTGGCACCGCGCCGGTAGAGATCCCCTTCTACCAACGTGTATCTTTTAGCCAATCTGACTACCCGGTCAGCGGATACATCATCGTCAGGAAGGATGTTGTCTTTCAAGTAGTTCCGGATCTCCGAGATCCATGCATCGGAACTGACTTGAGCATTTGAGTCTTGCGTGCTGGGTTGCTCGGAGCTTCCGGCAGCACCTACGACCCTTGATGGCTGCCATGGTAACAGGGCCATCGGGACCGTCAGCTTCGGGATGCTGATCTCGCCCCCTTCGTTCAGTTCGGCAGGATGAACTGTGGGTTTTGACAACCTCCGGACAAAGGTTCCGTCTGGAGCCGGAGCTCCGGTTGACGCCTTGGTCGAGAGTTCGTCAGCTTCAGCGTTGTGAGCACGCTGAACATGGCGAAGGTCTAGGACTTCGAAGTCCTTCTGAAGCCTCTGGACTTCAAGGAGATAAGCAGCCAGCTGGGGATTATTGCAGGAGCATTCACCCTTCACCTGTTTGATGACAAGTTGTGAATCTCCTTTGACCAGCAACTGCTCGACACCATATGATAGTGCCACCTTTAATCCATATATGAGTGCTTCGTACTCCGCCATGTTGTTGGTTGCCTTGAAGTCAAGGTGCACCATGTATTTTACTTTCTCCCTGGTTGGTGCGAGGAGAAGGATTCTAGCTCCGGCTCCCTGCTTCTGCATGGAGCCGTCGAAGTAGAGGGTCCAGTGAGGCTTAGTGAAGGCCGGAACTTGTGATTCCGTCTTCTGCTCGCTGGGGCCCCCAGGGTTTAATGGAGAGGGAGTCCATTCTGCCACGAAATCTGCCAACGCTTGACTCTTGATTGCTTGTCTTGGAATGAATTCGAGGTCGAATTCAGCCAGTTCCGCTGCCCACTTCGCTATATTCCCAGTTGAATTGGGATTATGCAGGATCGCTCGAAGTGGATATGAGGTTACCACCGAGACTTTGTGAGCTTGGAAATAGTGTCGAAGCTTCCTTGAGGCAATAAGAACTGCGTAGAGCAGCTTATGCACCTCTAGGTATCGAGTCTTGGCATCGTGTAACACTTCACTGATGAAGTATACTGGACGTTGAATGGTCCGGACCCTTCCGGAGGGGTCCGGAGCTTCCTCTCCATTGATTCGGACCCTGTCGGAGGGGTCCAGACTATCTTCGGGGACCTCCGGGTTCTGGGTAGAGGAACCCGGAGCTTCTTCAGGAATGACCTGGATCCTATCGGAAGGATCCGGGTCCTCTGAAATGGCTTCTTGTGGGTTCAAGTCTGGGAGCTGGGACCCAGACCCGCTTTCAGGAACCTCCGGATCCTCCCGAAGGGATCTGGATCCCTGAGTATTGGGTAGTTCCGGTCTCTCCGCAACCAGAACCATACTGACGACTTCGTCAGCTGCTGAAATGTAAAGCAATAAAGGCTCACCGGGGTTCAGAGCTACCAAGACTGGTAGGGTGGTGAGGAACTGTTTCAGCTCCTGGAATGCCTTCTCTGCTTCTTCAGACCATTGGAATGGTCCGGACTTCCTCAGTAACTTGAAGAAGGGAAGTGCCCTTTCTGCCAGTCTTGAAATGAATCGGCTGAGGGCTGCTAAACATCCAGTTAATTTTTGGACGTCTTTGATGCGGGTTGGTGGCCGCATGTCTTCAATGGCTTTTATCTTCGCGGGATTAGCCTCTATGCCCCGGTGACTTACCAGGAAACCAAGAAGCTTTCCGGAACTAACCCCGAAGACGCACTTGTCTGGGTTTAGCTTTGTGCGGGTGGCCCGCAGCTTATCGAAGACAGCCTGCAAGGTATCGAAGAGGGACTCCTTGTTCTTGACTTTGACTACGATGTCATCAACGTACACTTCCACTATGTCTCTGATGAGCTCTTCGAAAGTTTTGTACATTGCTCGTACAAAAGTTGAAGCTGCATTCTTGAGACCAAAAGGCATGGCTGTGTAACAATACAATCCATCCACTGTGATGAATGAAGTATGTTCTTCATCTTCCCTAGACATCCGGATTTGATGATATCCTGAATATGCGTCTAGAAAACACAGCAACTCACACTCGGAGGTGGAATCCACTATCTGGTCTATTCTAGGTAGTGGGAATGGATCTTTTGGACATGCCTTATTCAGTGTGGTGTAGTCGATGCACATCCGAAGTTTCCCGCCGGCTTTAGGCACAACGACTGGGTTTGCCAGCCATTTTGGATGGTAGACTTCTCGGATGAATCCGGCTTCGAGCAACTTCTTCACTTCTTGTCGGATGAAGTTTTGTCGCTCTACAGATTGCTTCCGAGGTTTCTGGTGCACAGGCCGAGCGTCGGGGTAAATCTTCAGATTGTGCTCAATCACTTCCCTGGGGATCCCAGGCATTTGTGACGGTTGCCAAGCAAACACGTCAACATTAGCCCGGAGGAAAGTGATGAGCGCGAGTTCCTATTTGTCGTTCAAGCCACCCGATATGCGGGTAGTTTGAGTGACTTCAGAACCAATTTGGACGACTTTGACGGGGATGTCGGTGTCGCCTCTTGGCTGCACACGAGGTGCAGAAGTCGAGCCTCGTTGACGAATGCTCGGAGGTTGTGGAGCTTGCTTCTGTCTGGAGTCCTCTTCTTGCGCTGTGGTGAGTGCGTGGAGTTCCTCCAGAGCAGTTACTCCGGCAGTGCGATCTCCACGGATCCGGAGAACACCTACTGGTGTTGGCATCTTCAACACCAGGTATCCATAATGAGCAGCTGCCATGAATTTGTACAAGGCAGGTCTACCCAAAATGGCGTTGAATGGTAAGTTGATCTGAGCGACGTCGAAGATCAACTTTTCGGTGCGATACTTCTCCCGGGTCCCGAAGGTGACAGGAAGAGTAATAGCTCCGAGTGGGGTTATGGCCCCCGGACCTACTCCGGAGAAAGGTCGAGAGGGCTGGAGGTCCGAAGGTCGGAGCTGAAGCTTAGTGAAAGCTTCGAAGCTGATGAGATTAAGCCCCGAACCTCCATCTACCAGGACATGATGGAGCTGGATGTTGTTGATGGTGGGAGATACCATCAAGGGTAGCTGGCCAGCTCCGACCATGCTTTGAGGACAGTCCGAAGCATCAAAAGTGATGGGTGTGTCCATCCACTTTCGATGTGGCTCCGGTCTAGCTGTAGGAGCTACAGCAGCCATATCCCGTCGCATAGTCTTGATGACACGACGAGAGGTGATGTCCCATGATCCACCAAAGATGGTGTTCATGGTTTTTCGACGCTCGTTGTCGGAGACGTCGGAATCATCGTCGACGGAGGTGTAGACGGCTTTCAAGACCTTTTTGGGGTCCTGAAACCCCAACTCCTCTTCAGCCGGAGCTTCATCGACCTTTTGTTTTCCCTCCCTCTGTCGGAAGGGAGACCCTTCCCGGCGCTTGTGGTAGCGCTCGGCAAGGTTTTGGACCTCCCGGCAGTCCTCCAGTCTGTGGCTGCCCGTTTTGTGAATGGGGCACCACATCTTGGGTTTGCCACCGTCTTCAGAAGACGGTCGAGGTCGCTTCTCGGGGCGTGGCCCCCGGCCACCAGGAGTTGCAGCGGCTGCAACGTTGGATGTGCCGGCCGACGGCTTCTTCTTGCCGTTGGTCTTCTTTTTCTTCTTGCCACTCCCGGAGGTAGCGGCTTCTTCTTTGGAGGATTTTTTATGATCCTCCAGGGCTGGTTTGGAGTGCATTTCACGGCCCTCCGCAGCTCTGGCACATTTGTCAGCCAGGCTGAAGAGCTCCGTGACGCTGGTGATCTCTTTGATCGCCAGCTTCTCCAACATCTTCTTATCTCGTACACCCTGTCTGAATGCTACAATGACAGAAGCGCTTGAGATAGAAGGGATTGTGTTACGTACCTGAGAGAATCTCTGGATGAATGACCGCAAAGATTCTCCTCCTTTTTGCACGACCGCAAAAAGGTCCAGTTCAGTGCCCGGACGGGTGTATGAACTCCCGAAATTGGCGGTGAACTGACGGCACAGCTCCTCCCAACTGTCGATAGAGTTGGGTGGAAGGCTCATAAACCAGGACCTGGCGGTCCCAGTTAAGGCCACTGGAAAGTAATTGGCCATTACAGTCTCGTTTCCTCCAGCTGCTAGGATCGCAGTGGAGTATATCTGTAGAAATTCCACGGGATTAACAGTCCCGTCGAATTTTTCCGGCAAGTGTGGCCGGAACTTCTGTGGCCATCTAACCATGCGCAGGTGCATGGCTAGGGCGGAACAGCCTCCTCCTACTCCTTCCAGAGTAGAAAGGTCTTGAGCATCTCGTCTTTCTCGAGCTCGCTCGATGTGGACACGGCCATCCTGTTGGCGGTATCGGCGATCAAGCTCAGCCCGGAGGTCGTGTGTCGAAAGCCGAGATGCAGTATGGGCACGTCGTGCCCCAGAGGGCAACGACGTCACTTGCTGTGACGCAGCTCTTCTCCGGTTGTTGGAGACATGTGGACCAAGTCTTCCAGACAACGTTCGTCGCTGCGACGGGGCCCGCCCTGAAGGAGGTGGACCCTGATTGTTGAGGCGTTCGGCCGCTGCTGCGACCAAATGCTCAATATCAGCTCTCCATTGCTCCACGGCACCTTGAGATGCATCCGGAGGCGGTGGTCGCTGAAGGAGAGCACGCGCTGCATGGAGCGCGTGTTCTGGGTTGTCACGACTTGCCGGCGCAGAATGCGACGCCGGTGCACCATCATGTCGTTCGGCATGTCTTGCCGGAGAAGATGGTGGTGGTGGGAGTGTGACTCCCGCTGGAACTGAGGCTCCTGCCGGTGGTTGCATGTTGGAGGGATTGCCTCCGACAGCCTGAGCAGCAGGTTGCCCGTTGGATGATCCAGCCGCAGAATTCACCATTCTTGAAGATCTCAGGCGCCCCTTCCTGGCGCGCCAACTGTCGACAGTTGGAGTCGGCAGATCCCCTGACACTACGAAAGTGTGGAAGGAGTTTGTGGTTCGGTTTGGGCGCGCGGAGACTCAAGTAAGCGAAATGCGATTGGACACGAGTGACACAGTAGTTTACGTGGTTCGAGCCGCCTGAGCGTAATACCCTACTCCACGGGTGTGTGTGTGTGTATTGACTTGTCAGCTTCAGAGTGTTCGAGAGTTCTCTCCTCGTGTATCGTCAGTTTGTCCTTTTATAATACAAGGACAAACCGTTACAAGTCAGCCTGGCCCGACATGTGGCCCTGGCGGTTATTGGTATTAACACACGAGATTAATTGCTGTTAATAACCCTGTAACGGCTCCGACAGTGCCGTTACAGGTGTTAAGATCATCCGATTAAATATCATTAACGTGGAATTAATGATAATTAATCGGGTCTTGAAGTCTGCGGCTGTCCTTTGGAGATCCGGAGCCGTTACAACGTCTCCCGGGGGTTTGAAGCGGCCAGCTCCGACGTATGGACACGTGGCAGCTCCGGAGCTAGCTTGGGAGAAGCGGGAAGCTCCGGGGTGGCCTGGCACGTGTCAGGTCCGGAGCTTCTCTCGGTCAGGGGTTACCTCCGGAGGTGCCGTTTCAGTTCTAGGCCCGGAGCTTCACCTTTGCGGGTAATAGCTCCGATCTGACACTACACGTGGCAACCTAGGGGCTAACCATGTTGGAGAAGAGGGTCCGGTTACGTCTGGCAAGTGGGCCCCCGAGGGTCTTCAATTTAAGTAGATGTCCTTCCCTTGAGATTTTTGCAACCTCAGGGGGTGTACGGTTTTTAGGGTACCGACAGAGTCCTTTAAGGATCTCTGCATTTGCTCTCTCGGCTTGTCCATTGCTGGCAGGATGAGCTACGGAAGCGTAGCAAACTTGTATGCCGAGGTCTTCGCAATATCCTTGAAATGCGGAGCTTGTGAATTGAGTCCTATTATCAGTGATGATCTTATTTGGGACTCCGAATCTGCTCACGATGGATTGTAGAAAATTGATTGCAGATTGTTTGTTGATCATTACAACGGGAGTTGCTTCCGGCCACTTGGTGAACTTGTCGATGGCGACGTACAGGAACTTGTAACCTCCGACGGCTCTTGGGAAGGGTCCCAAGATGTCCATCCCCCACACAGCGAGAGGCCATGTGGGAGGTATCATTTGTAAGGACTGAGCAGGTGTATGAATTTGCTTTGCATGAAATTGGCATGCTTTGCATTTCTTCACCAGCTCAGTGGCATCCTGGAGCGCTGTAGGCCAGTAGAAGCCGTGCCGAAAGGCTTTTCCGACCAGCGTGCGAGAAGATGCGTGGTTCCCACACTCGCCTCCATGGATTTCTGCGAGGAGCTCGCAGCCTTCTTCCCTTGTGATGCACCGCATTAGGATGCCGTTGGCACCGCGCCGGTAGAGATCCCCTTCTACCAACGTGTATCTTTTAGCCAATCTGACTACCCGATTAGCGGATACATCGTCGTCAGGAAGGATGTTGTCTTTCAAGTAGCTCCGGATCTCCGAGATCCATGAATCGGAACTGACTTGAGCATTTGAGTCTTGCGTGCTGGGTTGCTCGGAGCTTCCGGCAGCACCTACGACCCTTGATGGCTGCCATGGTAACAGGGCCATCGGGACCGTCAGCTTCGGGATGCTGATCTCGCCCCCTTCGTTCAGTTCGGCAGGCTGAACTGTGGGTTTTGACAACCTCCGGACAAAGGTTCCGTCAGGAGCCGGAGCTCCAGTTGACGCCTTGGTCGAGAGTTCGTCAGCTTCAGCGTTGTGATCACGTTGAACATGGTGAAGGTCTAGGACTTCGAAGTCCTTCTGAAGCCTCTGGACTTCAAGGAGGTAAGCAGCCAGCTGGAGATTATTGCAGGAGCATTCACCCTTCACCTGCTTGATGACTAGTTGTGAATCTCCTTTGACCAGCAATTGCTTGACACCGTATGATAGTGCCACCTTTAATCCATAGATGAGTGCTTCATACTCCGCCATGTTGTTGGTTGCCTTGAAGTCAAGGTGTACCATGTATTTCACCTTCTCCCCAGTTGGTGCGAGGAGAAGGATTCCAGCTCCGGCTCCCTGCTTCTGCATGGAACCGTCGAAGTAAAGGGTCCAGTGAGGCTTAGTGAAGGTTGGAACTTGAGGTTCCGTCTTCTGCTCGCTGGGGCCCCCAGGGTTTAATGGAGAGGGAGTCCATTCTGCCACGAAATCTGCCAACGCTTGACTCTTGATTGCTTGTCTCGGAATGAATTCAAGATCGAATTCAGCCAATTCCGCTGCCCACTTTGCAATATTCCCAGTTGAATTGGGATTATGCAGGATCGCTCGAAGTGGATATGAGGTCACCACCGAGACTTTGTGAGCTTGGAAATAGTGTCGAAGCTTCCTTGAGGCAATAAGAACTTCATAAAGCAGTTTATGCACCTCCAGGTATCGAGTCTTGGCATCATGTAACACTTCACTGATGAAGTATACCGGGAGTTGAATGGTCCGGACCCTCCCGGAGGGGTCCGGAGCTTCCTCTTCAATGGTCCGGACCCTCTCGGAGGGGTCCAGACTCTCTTCGGGGACCTCCGGGTTCTGGGTGGAGGAACCCGGAGCTTCTTCAGAAATGACCTGGACCCTCTTAGAGGGGTCTGGGTCCTCTGAAGTGGTTTCTTGTGGGTTTGAGTCTAGGAGCTGGGACCCAGACCCGCTTTCAGGAACCTCCGGACCCTCCCGAAGGGGTCTGGATTCCTGAGTATTGGGTAGTTCCGGTCTCTCCGCAACCAGAACCATACTGACGACTTCGTCAGTAGCTGAAATGTAAAGCAACAAAGGCTCACCAGGGTTCGGAGCTACCAGGATTGGTAGGGTGGTGAGGAACTGTTTCAGCTCCTGGAATGCCTTCTCTGCTTCTTAAGACCATTGGAATGGTCCGGATTTCCTCAGTAACTTGAAGAAGGGAAGTGCTCTTTCCGCCAGTCTTGAAATGAACCGGCTGAGAGCTGCTAGACATCCAGTTAATTTTTGGACGTCTTTGATGCGGGTTGGTGGCCGCATGTCTTCAATGGCTTTTATCTTCGCCGGATTAGCCTCTATGCCCCGGTGACTTACCAGGAAACCAAGAAGCTTTCCGGAACTAACCCCGAAGACGCACTTGTCTGGGTTTAGCTTCGTGCGGGTGGCCCGCAGCTTGTCGAAGACAGCCTGCAAGGTGTCCAAGAGGGACTCCTTGTTCTTGACTTTGACCACGATGTCATCGACGTACACTTCCACTATGTCTCTGATGAGTTCTTCGAAAGTTTTGTACATAGCTCGTACAAAAGTTGAAGCTGCATTCTTGAGACCAAACGACATGGCTGTGTAACAATACAATCCATCCACTGTGATGAATGAAGTATGCTCTTCATCCTCCCTAGACATCCTGATTTGATGATATCCAGAATATGCGTCTAGAAAACACAGTAACTCGCACCCGGAGGTGGAATCCACTATCTGATCTATTCTAGGTAGTGGGAATGGATCTTTTGGACATGCCTTATTCAGTGTGGTATAGTCGATGCACATCCGAAGTTTCCCGCCGGCCTTGGGCACAACGACTGGGTTCGCCAGCCATTTTGGATGGAAGACTTCTCGGATGAATCTGGCTTCGAGCAACTTTTTCACTTCTTGTCAGATGAAGTTCTGTCGCTCTACAGATTGCTTCCGAGGTTTCTGATGCACAGGCCGAGCATCGGGGTAAATCTTCAGATTGTGCTCAATCACTTCCCTGGGGATCCCAGGCATTTGTGACGGTTGCCAAGCAAATACGTCAACGTTAGCCCGGAGGAAAGTGATGAGCGCGAGTTCCTATTTGTCATTCAACCCACCCGATATGCGGGTGGTTTGAGTGACATCGGAACCAATTTGGACGACTTTGACGGGGATGTCGGTGTCGCCGCTTGGCTGCACACGGGGAGCAGAGGTTGAGCCTCGTTGCCGAATGCTCGTAGGTTTTGGAGCTTGCCCCTGTCTGGAGTCCTCCTCTTGCGCAGTGGTGAGTGCATGGAGCTCCTCCAGAGCAGTTACTCCGGCGGTGCGATCTCCACGAATTCGGAGAACGCCTGCTGGTGTTGGCATCTTCAACACCAAGTATCCATAATGAGCAGCTGCCATAAATTTGTATAGGGCAGGTCTACCCAAGATGACGTTGAATGGTAAGTTGATCTGAGCGACGTCGAAGACCAACTTCTCGGTGCGGTACTTCTCCCGTGTCCCGAAGGTAACGGGGAGAATTATAGCTCCGAGTGGGGTAATGGCCCCCGGACCTACTCCGGAGAATGGTCGAGATGGCTGAAGATCTGAAGGTCGAAGCTGAAGTCTGGTAAAAGCTTCAAAGCTTATAAGGTTCAGCCTCGAACCTCCATCCACCATAACATGATGGAGCTGGATGTTGTTGATGGTGGGAGATACCATCAAGGGTAATTGGCCAGCTCCGACCATGCTTTGAGGACAGTCTGAAGCATCAAAAGTGATGGGTGTGTCCATCCACTTTCGATGTGGCTCCGGTCTAGCTGTAGGAGCTACAGCAGCCATATCCCGCCGCATAGTCTTGATGACACGACGAGAAGTGATGTCCCATGATCCACCAAAGATGGTGTTCATGGTTTTCCGACGCTCGTTGTCGGAGACGTCGGAGTCATCGTCGACGGAGGTGTAGACGGCTTTCAGGACCTTTTTGGGGTCCGTAAACCCTAACTCCTCTTCAGCCGGAGCTTCGTCAACCTTCTGTTTCCCCTCACTCTGTCGGAAAGGAGACCCTTCCCGACGCTTGTTGTAGCGCTCGTCAAGGTTTTGGACCTCCCGGCAGTCTTCCAGCCTGTGGCTGCCCGTTTTGTGAATGGGGCACCACATTTTGGATTTGCCGCCGTCTTCGGAAGACGGTTGAGGTCGCTTCTTGTAACACCCTAAATTTTCGCATCCTGCATTGCATACATGATCATGCATTAAACATTAGTAGGGTAAAAGAAAAATGATAAAATATACAAATGTATGTAGCAAAAGAAGAAATAGAAAATAATAATTATTGTCTAAAACTTGTAATGAGAAATAAGTATAAAAATAATAATAAAAAAAATATATATATAAGTATATATATAAGAATATATATATAACAATATATAGAAATAGATAAAATATTAATATTAACAATATATGTTATAAAAATAATAAATAATAAATATAAAACAATAATAATAATATATATAAAGAAATATATAAATAAATTATATAACAATAAATATATATATAATAATAAATAAAATAAAATAAGATAAATAAAAATAATAAAACTTAAATAATAATATATATAAAAAAATAATATAAATAATAAATAAATAATATAAAAAAATAAAATAAATAAATATAAATTATAAAATAATAATAATACTAAATGGAAAAAAAAAAAGAAAAAAAAAAACGGCCGGCGGCCGAGCCGCCAGCCGGCCCCGCCGCGCGCCCCGAGGCGCTCCGCGCCGCGTGCCTGAGCGCGCGCTCGCCCCGGGGGCCCCACCGCCGCCCGCCCCCTCGCGCCTGCCGCTGCAGCGCAGCGCTGCGCCCGGGCCCCGCCCGCTGACCGCGCCCGCCCCGAGGCCCCGTCCCACCCGCGCCGCCCGCCTGTCCCCCGGCCGCGTGCCGCCCGAGGCTGCGCCGGGCCCCGCCTCCCACCCCGTCGCGCGCCTCCCGCTGGGCCCGCCTCGCACGCGCTCCAGCCCGCGCCTGGGCCCCACGACGTGCACCGCACGCCTGGCCGGCCTCGCACCCCGCGCTCCCACGCGAGCCCCGAGTCCCGCTCGCCCACGTGCCGCAGCGCGCACTCCCGCGCCGGCCCTAGCGGCCCTAGCCGCTGGCTATAAAAGCCAGGGCTCCGTAAATCCCCGATCCCAGGAACCCTAGCCGCCAGAAAACGCCACCGCCATCCCAGAAAACAGCGCCGCCGGTACAGAGGGAAAAGGGCACCAGGAGCTCTGCGCCAGGGAAGAAAAAGAAGAAAAAGAAGGGGAAGAAGAGGGAGAAAAAGAGGAGGGCACCACCGTTCGCCGGAGATCGTCGCCGACATCGCGCCGCCGTCGTTGTGCCGCCCAAGTACTGCTGCACCACCTATTTCGTCTACGCGTCGCATTTATTCCGCGACCGTCACGCCGTCAGATCTACGGTAGGGTTCGTTCCCGATGCGAATTTTTGCGATCACATTGAATCTATTAGGCGTAAATTAAATTTAGTTGCACCATGATTTTATTTTCAGCAGCATTAATCCACCCTAAAATCCCCGTAAACCCTTATGAACACGTATGGACTAGTCGCATCTAATTAATAAATGACCGTAGTAAATTAATTATTAAACTGTGCATGCATGCATGTCATTGCATGTTGATTATTTTGTGTGCATTATGTTGAATTGTATGTATTTTCTTGTATGTGTGATCACGAGTAGAGGGAAGTGCTCAAGAGGTTGCATACGAGGATTTCCAAAATCAAGACTTTGAAGCGCTTGAGCAACCCCATCCGCCGGAGCAAGGCAAGTGTCCTTGAAGCATATTGATCCTGTTTTAAAATAAATGTTTTGTTTGCAAAACTGCATGCTATGTCAATTTGATGGGAATCCTATGGTAGGAAGTTTACTAGATTTGTTAAACCAACCTTGTCACCTGGAATTTATGGTAGAGAGTCGGGAAGGGTTTTTACCTTTTTGCTTCGCTTAATTAATTGGGATGGAAAACAACACTACACATTTAATTATGCATCAATGATATTCTGGTTAATGTGAATTGGTCAATACGATGGGTGATCTAAGCAAGCCTGGTATGTGGATGGGTTGGATGTTATGGTGGTTTGCTTGCTTTAGATCTAAGGACCGGTTCATGCGAGAATACGCCAGGACTACAGTGCCACCACGAGGCCAAGTATGGGTGCGGCGTAGCTGATTAATTAGGGCTTTGCTAGTGCTGTTTGGACCATTGTGGATGCTCGGGGAAGGGGTAGTCGGATTGGGTTTGTTGATGATTGGTGGGACTACCCTGGGATCCGAATGGCTCAAGAGGGGGCCCTTGGTTGAAGATGTGCTCAGTTGGAGGCATCGCCACCGGTGAAACCTCAGTGGGGTCTGAATAGGCTAGTAATCCCTTTGTAAAGGCTATTTTGTGATCTCTTGGCCTTACACCAAAGGAAGTGTAATTGGCATAAGGGAGTTTCTTCAGTCGCCGACGGGTGATGAAATCACAAACACGTGGGTAAAGTGGTACAAACTCTGCAGAGTAATTAAAACTATCATGATAGCCGTGCTCCCGGTTATGAGCGCCTGGATGACCTACATGATTAGAGTTGGAATTGGGATTTGGGTTGGTTATGGTTATGGTTGGCCTATGGTTATGGTTGGTAATGGTTATAGTTGGTTTATGGTTATTGTTGGTTTATAGTCATGGATATGAATTTGAGTTATGATAATTGGACATGGATAATGGTGATGTTGGCAATAATTGGATATGGTTTATATTACGTTAATATGATGGTTATGATGGGATTATTTCACATAGACATAGTGTAATGCTTTTCAAATGTTTTACTGTACTTTTCAGCACTTAGCCATTATTACATTCGTCATTTGAATTAGCCACATGTCATACTTTCCACACTTGCTGAGTACGACATGTACTCACCCTTGCAATCCCCCCCCAACAGCTACTGGAGACAATTGGGAGTACCCTGAGGATCACGAGGAGTACTAGGTTGCGTACCGCCGTCAATTGCCTGTGGATTGGAGTCGTACTGCTTAGTTTATTTTCCGCTGCAATTATTTAGAGTTTTATTATTTGTGAACTATTGGATTATTGTAATAAAGTACTTATTTATTAGTTAAGACGTGGTTAAATTCTGTTTATCATTTGTGAATCATTCGTGTATGTGTGTTGAACATCCTGGGCACACATATGCGTTACGCTTGGTTCATATTCGGAACCGGGTGTCACAAATTGGTATCAGAGCCGCGTTGACCGTAGGACGCAAACCTAGGTAGAATGGACACTTTAGAGCACATAGGAGCACTCAGGAATCGATGTGTTTTTGTTGGTGTGCTGTTTGCTATATATATATTGGTTGCTTGTGTGCTTAATAGAGGATTTTGGGATGCCTTAGCATTGCCATGTCCACCTAGGCTAGTATAGCTAGTCAGTTAGCTTCATATCCCTTGATGCATATAGTTGGGGACGTTTCTAAATTCTTACCTATTGCTTTTCTCTAGATGGTGAGGACTCGCAACCAGAGAGATGCCAATGACGAGGAGGAGAACAATGGAGAACCTCAGAACAACAATGGACAAGGACCTGCTCATGGAGCTATTAACCTTGAGCAACTATTGGCTATGCAAAACCAGCTCATGCAGACCATGATACAGACCATGGGACAGCTGCAGGCTGGCAATATCAACAATCAGCCCCACATGCCTCCACCGCCACCCCCGCCTCCTCATGACCGATTGGGAGAGTTTATGAGGACTAGGCCGCCAACCTTCGCTCAAGCTGCCGACCCTATGGATGCTGATGATTGGCTCAAGTCCGTGGAGAAGAAGCTAGCTATTGTCCAATGCAGTGACCGGGAGAAGGTACTATTTGCATCTCATCAACTCGTTGGAGCAGCCGCCGATTGGTGGGATTCACTATGCAATGCTCATGAGAATCAAGAGAGGATCACCTGGGCAGAATTCAAAGAGAGTTTCCGTTCTCATTACGTGCCGGAAGGTGTTATGCTCTTGAAGAGGCAAGAATTCGAGAACTTAAGGCAAGGAAGATCAAGCGTGAGTGAATATCTCAACAAGTTCACTCAACTCTCAAGGTATGCTCCCGAGGATGTTAGCCGAGACAGCCGGAAGCAATATTTGTTCATGAGAGGCCTCAACAATGAGATCCAAGTGCAACTACTCAACTGCGATTATGCCAATTTCCAGAAGCTGGTGGACAAAGCAATTGTAGTTGAGAACAAGATCCGTGAGATGGAGCAAGAAATCAAGAGGAAGGTGCCGTATCAAGGACAGCAACAAGGAAGTAATGTGCGCCCTCGCCTTGCACCACCAAATGCGCCTCATTACAGCTCCCCTATTCCTGCTCAGCGCCCTGGTTATGCACCACACCCAACTCAGTTTGTGCAGCAGCGCCCTGATATGCAAGCAATACCTTATGCACCTCGTGTTGATTTTCCTGGAACCAATGCTCAAAATCAAGCTCGTCCTAATAATTCTGGTGGAGTCAAGAGGTGCTATACTTGTGGAGAAGCTGGACACTTTGCGAATCAATGTCCTAAGTCAGGCCTTGGTCAAAGAAGCAATGCGCCGAGACAAAACCCAAGACCTAATGGAGTACAGCCACAAGGAAACCGTGGACAACAGAATCTTGCTCGTGGCAATGTGAACCATGTCTCTACGGAGGATGCTCAACAAGCGAATGACGTGGTCACTGGTATGTTTCTTGCTAACTCCAACCCCGCGACTGTGTTATTTGATTCTAGAGCATCGCATTCATTCATTGCATCGGAGTATGTCACCAAGTATAGTTTGCCTATCTCTCATTGAAGTTTACCCTATTGGTCAAGTTTCCTGGAGGAGAGATGAGGACAAATATAATATGTCCAAAAGTAAGCCTTAAAATAAGGGGGGGTAAACTTCTCCGCCAAATTCATCGTTTTGGATTCACAAGGAATAAGAGGATCCGTGGGTGCAAGGTGCAATGGAACCACCATACGGAAGCCGAAGCTACGTGGAAACGTGAAGAATATCTGAAGGCAGAATTCCCTCACCTTTTCTCCACGCTATCGAATCTCGAGGGCGAGATTCATTTTAAGGGGGGTAGAATTGTAACACCCTAAATTTTCGCATCCTGCATTGCATACATGATCATGCATTAAACATTAGTAGGGTAAAAGAAAAATGATAAAATATACAAATGTATGTAGCAAAAGAAGAAATAGAAAATAATAATTATTGTCTAAAACTTGTAATGAGAAATAAGTATAAAAATAATAATAAAAAAAAATATATATAAGTATATATATAAGAATATATATATAACAATATATAGAAATAGATAAAATATTAATATTAACAATATATGTTATAAAAATAATAAATAATAAATATAAAACAATAATAATAATATATATAAAGAAATATATAAATAAATTATATAACAATAAATATATATATAATAATAAATAAAATAAAATAAGATAAATAAAAATAATAAAACTTAAATAATAATATATATAAAAAAATAATATAAATAATAAATAAATAATATAAAAAAATAAAATAAATAAATATAAATTATAAAATAATAATAATACTAAATGGAAAAAAAAAAAAGAAAAAAAAAAACGGCCGGCGGCCGAGCCGCCAGCCGGCCCCGCCGCGCGCCCCGAGGCGCTCCGCGCCGCGTGCCTGAGCGCGCGCTCGCCCCGGGGGCCCCACCGCCGCCCGCCCCCTCGCGCCTGCCGCTGCAGCGCAGCGCTGCGCCCGGGCCCCGCCCGCTGACCGCGCCCGCCCCGAGGCCCCGTCCCACCCGCGCCGCCCGCCTGTCCCCCGGCCGCGTGCCGCCCGAGGCTGCGCCGGGCCCCGCCTCCCACCCCGTCGCGCGCCTCCCGCTGGGCCCGCCTCGCACGCGCTCCAGCCCGCGCCTGGGCCCCACGACGTGCACCGCACGCCTGGCCGGCCTCGCACCCCGCGCTCCCACGCGAGCCCCGAGTCCCGCTCGCCCACGTGCCGCAGCGCGCACTCCCGCGCCGGCCCTAGCGGCCCTAGCCGCTGGCTATAAAAGCCAGGGCTCCGTAAATCCCCGATCCCAGGAACCCTAGCCGCCAGAAAACGCCACCGCCATCCCAGAAAACAGCGCCGCCGGTACAGAGGGAAAAGGGCACCAGGAGCTCTGCGCCAGGGAAGAAAAAGAAGAAAAAGAAGGGGAAGAAGAGGGAGAAAAAGAGGAGGGCACCACCGTTCGCCGGAGATCGTCGCCGACATCGCGCCGCCGTCGTTGTGCCGCCCAAGTACTGCTGCACCACCTATTTCGTCTACGCGTCGCATTTATTCCGCGACCGTCACGCCGTCAGATCTACGGTAGGGTTCGTTCCCGATGCGAATTTTTGCGATCACATTGAATCTATTAGGCGTAAATTAAATTTAGTTGCACCATGATTTTATTTTCAGCAGCATTAATCCACCCTAAAATCCCCGTAAACCCTTATGAACACGTATGGACTAGTCGCATCTAATTAATAAATGACCGTAGTAAATTAATTATTAAACTGTGCATGCATGCATGTCATTGCATGTTGATTATTTTGTGTGCATTATGTTGAATTGTATGTATTTTCTTGTATGTGTGATCACGAGTAGAGGGAAGTGCTCAAGAGGTTGCATACGAGGATTTCCAAAATCAAGACTTTGAAGCGCTTGAGCAACCCCATCCGCCGGAGCAAGGCAAGTGTCCTTGAAGCATATTGATCCTGTTTTAAAATAAATGTTTTGTTTGCAAAACTGCATGCTATGTCAATTTGATGGGAATCCTATGGTAGGAAGTTTACTAGATTTGTTAAACCAACCTTGTCACCTGGAATTTATGGTAGAGAGTCGGGAAGGGTTTTTACCTTTTTGCTTCGCTTAATTAATTGGGATGGAAAACAACACTACACATTTAATTATGCATCAATGATATTCTGGTTAATGTGAATTGGTCAATACGATGGGTGATCTAAGCAAGCCTGGTATGTGGATGGGTTGGATGTTATGGTGGTTTGCTTGCTTTAGATCTAAGGACCGGTTCATGCGAGAATACGCCAGGACTACAGTGCCACCACGAGGCCAAGTATGGGTGCGGCGTAGCTGATTAATTAGGGCTTTGCTAGTGCTGTTTGGACCATTGTGGATGCTCGGGGAAGGGGTAGTCGGATTGGGTTTGTTGATGATTGGTGGGACTACCCTGGGATCCGAATGGCTCAAGAGGGGGCCCTTGGTTGAAGATGTGCTCAGTTGGAGGCATCGCCACCGGTGAAACCTCAGTGGGGTCTGAATAGGCTAGTAATCCCTTTGTAAAGGCTATTTTGTGATCTCTTGGCCTTACACCAAAGGAAGTGTAATTGGCATAAGGGAGTTTCTTCAGTCGCCGACGGGTGATGAAATCACAAACACGTGGGTAAAGTGGTACAAACTCTGCAGAGTAATTAAAACTATCATGATAGCCGTGCTCCCGGTTATGAGCGCCTGGATGACCTACATGATTAGAGTTGGAATTGGGATTTGGGTTGGTTATGGTTATGGTTGGCCTATGGTTATGGTTGGTAATGGTTATAGTTGGTTTATGGTTATTGTTGGTTTATAGTCATGGATATGAATTTGAGTTATGATAATTGGACATGGATAATGGTGATGTTGGCAATAATTGGATATGGTTTATATTACGTTAATATGATGGTTATGATGGGATTATTTCACATAGACATAGTGTAATGCTTTTCAAATGTTTTACTGTACTTTTCAGCACTTAGCCATTATTACATTCGTCATTTGAATTAGCCACATGTCATACTTTCCACACTTGCTGAGTACGACATGTACTCACCCTTGCAATCCCCCCCCAACAGCTACTGGAGACAATTGGGAGTACCCTGAGGATCACGAGGAGTACTAGGTTGCGTACCGCCGTCAATTGCCTGTGGATTGGAGTCGTACTGCTTAGTTTATTTTCCGCTGCAATTATTTAGAGTTTTATTATTTGTGAACTATTGGATTATTGTAATAAAGTACTTATTTATTAGTTAAGACGTGGTTAAATTCTGTTTATCATTTGTGAATCATTCGTGTATGTGTGTTGAACATCCTGGGCACACATATGCGTTACGCTTGGTTCATATTCGGAACCGGGTGTCACACTTCTCGGGGCGTGGCCCCCGGCCACCAGGAGTTGCAGTGGCTGCAACGTTGGATGTGCCGGCCGACGGCTTCTTCTTGCCGTTGGTCTTCTTTTTCTTCTTGCCACTCCCGGAGGTAGCGGCTTCTTCTTTGGAGGATTTTTTGTGATCCTCCAAGGCTGGTTTGGAGTGCATTTCACGGCCCTCCGCAGCTCTGGCACATTTGTCTGCCAAACTGAAGAGCTCCGTGACGCTGGTGATCTCTTTGATCGCCAGCTTCTCCAACATCTTCTTGTCTCGTACACCCTGTCTGAATGCCACAATGACAGAAGCGCTTGAGATAGAAGGGATTGTGTTGCGTACCTGAGAGAACCTTTGGATGAATGACCGTAAAGATTCTCCCCCTTTTTGCACGACCGCAAAAAGGTCTAGTTCAGTGCCCGGTCGGGTGTATGAACTCCCGAAATTGGCAGTGAACTGACGGCACAGCTCCTCCCAACTATCGATAGAGTTGGGTGGAAGGCTCATAAACCAGGACCTGGCGGTCCCAGTTAAGGCCACTGGAAAGTAGTTGGCCATTACGGCCTCGTTTCCTCCAGCTGCTAAGATTGCAGTGGAGTATATCTGTAGAAATTCTACGGGGTTGACAGTCCCGTCGAATTTTTCCGGCAAGTGTGGCCGGAACTTCTGTGGCCATCTAACCATGCGCAGGTGCATGGCTAGGGCGGAACAGCCTCCTCCTACTCCTTCCAGAGTAGAAAGGTCTTGAGCATCCCGTCTTTCTCGAGCTCGCTCGATATGGACACGACCATCCTGTTGGCGGTATCGGCGATCAAGCTCCGCCCGGAGGTCATGTGTCGAAAGCCGAGATACCGTATGGGCTCGTCGTGCCCCAGAGGGCAACGACGTCACTTGCTGTGACGCAGCTCATCTTCGGTTGTTGGAGACATGCGGACCAAGTCTTCCAGACAACGTCCGTCGCTGCGACGGGGCTCGCCCTGAAGGAGGAGGACCCTGGTTGTTGAGGCGTTCGGCCGCTGCTGCGACCAAATGCTCAACATCAGCCCTCCATTGCTCCATGGCATCTTGAGATGCATCCGGAGGTGGTGGTCGCTGGAGAAGAGCACGCGCTGCATGGAGCGCGTGTTCTGGGTTGTCACGACTTGCCGGCGCAGTATGTGACGCCGGCGCACCATCATGTTGCCCGGCACGTCTTGCCGGAGAAGATGGTGGTGGTGGGAGTGTGACTCCTGCTGGTGTTGAGGCTCCTGCTGGTGGCTGCATGTTGGAGGGATTGCCCCCGACAGCCTGAGCAGCAGGTTGCCCGTTGGATGATCCAGCAGCAGAATTCACCATTCTTGAAAATCTCAGGCTCCCCTACCTGGCGCGCCAACTGTCGACTGTTGGAGTCGGCAGATCTCCTGACACTACTAAAGTGTTGAAGGAGTTTGTAGTTCGGTGTGGGCGCGCGGAGACTCAAGAAGGTGAATCACGGTTGGACACGAGAGACACAGTGGTTTACGTGGTTCGGGCCGCCTGAGCGTAATACCCTACTCCACGGGTGTGTAGTGTTGTATTAGTTTATGTATGAAAGCTCACGTCAATGCGTGTGTGCCTGAGAGCGTTCGAGAGCCCCTTCCGTGTATCGTCGGTCTATCCTTTTATAGTACAAGGACAAACCGTTACAAGTTAGTATGGCCTGACATGTGGCCCCGGCGGTTACTAGTATTGATACACGATTAATTGTTGTTAATAACCCTGTAACGGGCTCCGACAGTGCCGTTACAGGTGTTAAGATTGTCCGATTAAGTGTCATTAACATGGAATTAATGACAATTAATCGGGTCTTGAAGTCCGCGGCTATCCTTTGAAGATCCGGAGTCGTTACAATGTCTTCCGGAGGTTTGAGGCGGCCAGCTCCGACGTTTGGACATGTGGCAGCTCCGGAGCTTGCTTGTGGGAAGCGGGAAGCTCCGGGGTGGCCTGGCACGTGTCAGGTCCGGAGCTTCTCTCGGTCAGGGGTTAAGTCCGGAGGTGCCGTTTCGGTACCTAGCCCGGAGCTTCACCCTTGTGGGTAGTAGCTCCGGTCTGTCAGTACACGTGGCAACCTAGGGGTTAACCATGTTGGAGAAGCAGGTCCGGTTATGTCTGACAAGTGGGCCTCCGAGGGTCTTCAATTTGAGTAGACGTCCTTCCCTTGAGATCTTTGTAACCTCAGGGAGTGTATGGTTTTTAGGGTACCGACAAACGTAGACTTTATTTTTCCTGCACACTTAAGTCAAGAAAAATAGTAAAATTCATTCCTTGTCTATAATTTCGTCGCGGCTTACGATTCTCAAGAAAACTTTAAGTTGAACGCGATTTTTAATACAACTGGATGTGTTGCCTTTTTCTCTTAGATTCAACTGTTCATGGACCCGCCTTACTTCGGCCTGCCGGGGTGTAGGTAGAGTGGCGTACTTAGGGTGCTTGACCAGGCTAAGTCGATAGCACACTCCGGCCCTAGATTGGCTTGGCGGCTTTCAGGCGAGTTGGCCATGAGCGATATTTGAATCCAAAAGAACTGACAATACAACTCGAATCGTATATAAACCGGTCGAACTAAAATTTCTTAAGAATTGCACGTCTTTGTTATAGACAAGAAAGAGAAAAATAAAAATGTTGAGCCTGTACAAAATAAATGCACGTGGAGTCTATTTCACATGAAGATGTCTTTCATTATAGATCCGGGGTACAGGGGAAACAAGTACACTCTTAGGGTACGGAACCAGGCTAAGTGTGTTTAGTTTCTCGTTTGACCCAGGGTAGTTAGCCACACTTTTAGTCCGGAGACTGTGACAAGTGCTGCATGAGCTTTGCGGACCTTTCGGGAAAGGTCCGGCTGCTCTCCCGGAGGAACTACCCGACTCTGTACAATGACTCTGTAACATACACCCCAAGTTACTCAAGACTCACCTCCGTGGTATTAAGTGTAGAACTTACGGAGGTGCTCGATGTTCCAAGGATTTGGGAGAGGTGTCCCATCCTCGGTAGCCAAGCGAACGCTTCCGGGACGGGATACTTTGATCACTCGGAAGGGCCCCTCCCAGCCGGGGGAGAGTTTGTTTAACCCTTCTCTGGATAGTATTCTCCGTAGCACCAGATCGCCTTCCTCGAGCTGTCGGTTGTGTACATGCTGCTGGTGATAACGCCGTAGAGCTTGGCGATATCGGGCATTCCGAACAGCTGCTTGCCACCTTCCCTCCTCGAGGAGGTCTAGGTCTTCACGCCGGAGCTGGTCCTGCGCGGCTTCGTCGAAGGTCCGGACCCGGAGCGAACCCAAGGTGATTTCCGGAGGAAGGATTGCTTCAGCTCCGTACACCAGAAAGAAGGGTGTTTCTCCGGTTGACCGGTTTGGAGAAGTCCTGTTGGCCCATAGAGTGGGTGGAAGCTCTTCGATCTAGTTGGCTCCGTGTTTTTTCAAGCGCTCATAGGTGCGCGTTTTAAGTCCTTTAAGGATTTCAGCATTTGCCCTCTCAGCTTGGCCATTGCTGGCTGGATGAGCTACGGAGGCGTAGCAAACTTGTATGCCGAGGTCTTTGCAATATCCTTGGAATGCAGAGCTTGTGAATTGAGTCCCATTATCAGTGATGATTTTGTTTGGGACTCCAAATCTGCTTACAATGGATTGCAGAAAGTTGATAGCAAATTGCTTGTTGATCGTCACAACTGGAGTTGCTTCCGGCCATTTGGTGAACTTGTCAATGGTGACGTACAGGAACTTGTAACCTCCGACGGCTCTTGGGAAGGGTCCCAAGATGTCCATCCCCCACACGGCGAAGGGCCATGTAGGAGGTATCATTTGTAAGGGCTGAATCGGTGTATGAATTTTTTTTGCATGAAATTGGCATGCTTCGCATTTCTTCACCAGCTCAGTGGCATCCTGGAGCGCTGTAGGCCAGTAGAAGCCATGCCGAAAGGCTTTTCCGACCAGCGTGCGGGAAGATGCGTGGTTCCCACACTCGCCTCCATGGATTTCTGCGAGGAGTTCGCAGCCTTCTTCCCTTGTGATGCGCCGCATTAGGATGCCGTTGGCACCGCGCCGGTAGAGATCCCCTTCTACCAGCGTGTATCTTTTAGCCAATCTGACTACCCGGTCAGCGGATACATCATCGTGAGGAAGGATGTTGTCTTTCAAGTAGTTCCGGATCTCCGAGATCCATGCATCGAAACTGACTTGAGCATTTGAGTCTTGCGTGTTGGGTTGCTCGGAGCTTCCGGTAGCACCTACGACCCTTGATGGCTGCCATGATAACAGGGCCATTGGGACCGTCAGCTTCGGGATGCTGATCTCGCCCCCTTCGCTCAGTTCAGCAGGCTGAGTTGTGGGTTTCGACAATCTCCAGACAAAAGTTCCGTCAGGAGCCGGAGCTCCGGTTGACGCTTTCGTCGAGAGTTCGTCGGCTTCAGCATTGTGGGCACGCTGAACATGGTGGAGGTCTAGGACTTCAAAGTCCTTCTGAAGCCTCTGGACTTCTAGGAGGTAAGAAGCTAGCTGGAGATTGTTGCAGGAGCATTCACTCTTCACCTGCTTGATGATGAGCTGTGAATCTCCTTTGACCAGCAGTTGCCTAACACCGTATGACTGTGCCACCTTTAGTCCGTAGATGAGTGCTTCATACTCCGCCATCTTGTTGGTTGCCTTGAAGTCAAGGTGTACCATGCATTTCACCTTCTCCCTAGTTGGTGCAAGGAGAAGGATTCCAGCTTCGGCCCCCTGCTTCTGCATGGAGCCGTCGAAGAAGAGGGTCCAGTGAGGCTCGGTGAAGGTTGGGGCTTGATGCTCCGTCTTCTGCTCACTGGGGCCCCCAGGGTTTGATGGAGAGGGAGTCCATTCCGCCACAAAATCTGCCAACGCTTGACTCATGACTCCTTGTCTTGAAATAAATTCAAGATCAAATTCAGCCAATTCCGCAGCCCACTTTGATATATTCCCAATTGAATTGGGATTATGCAAGATTGCTCGAAGTGGGTAGGAGGTCACCACTGAGACTTTGTGAGCTTGGAAATAATGTCGAAACTTCCTGGAGGCAATAAGAACTGCATAGAGCAGCTTATGCACCTCTAGGTATCGAGTCTTGGCATCATGTAATACTTCACTGATGAAGTATACCGGGTGTTGAATGGTCCGGACCCTCCCGGAGGGGTCCGGAGCTTCCTCTTCATTGATCCGGACCCTCTCGGAGGGGTCCAGATTCCCTTCGGGGACCTCCGGGTTCTGGCTGGAAGAACCCGGAGCTTCTTCAGAAATGACCCGGACCCTCCCGGAGGGGTCTAGGTCTCCTGAAGTGACTTCTTGTGGATTCAAATCTGGGAGCTGGGACCCAGACTCGCTTTCAGGAACCTCCAGACCCTCCCGAAGGGGTCTGGATTCCTGAGTGTGGGGTAATTCTGGTCTCTCCGCAACAAGAACCATACTGACGACTTCGTCAGTAGCTGAAATGTAAAGCAACAAAGGCTCACCAGGGTTCGGAGCTACCAGAATTGGTAGGGTGGTGAGGAACTGTTTCAGCTCCTGGAATGCCTTCTTTGCTTCTTCGGACCATTGGAATGGTCCGGACTTCCTCAATAACTTGAAGAAGGGGAGTGCCCGTTCCGTCAGTATTGATATGAACCGGCTGAGGGCTGCTAGACATCCAGTTAACTTTTGGACGTCTTTGATGCGAGTTGGTGGCCGCATGTCTTCAATGGCTTTTATATTCGCCGGATTAGCTTCTATGCCCCGGTGACTTACCAGGAAACCAAGAAGTTTTTCAGAGCTAACCCCAAACACGCACTTGTCCGGGTTTAGCTTTGTGCGGGTAGCCCGCAGCTTGTCGAAGACAGCCTGCAAGGTGTCTAGGAGTGACTCCTTGTTCTTGACCTTGACCACGATGTCATCGACGTACACTTCCACTATGTCTCTGATGAGTTCCTCAAAAGTTTTGTACATTGCTCGTACAAAAGTTGAAGCTGCATTCTTGAGACCAAAGGGCATGGCCGTGTAGCAGTACAATCCATCTACTGTGATAAATGAAGTATGCTCTTCATCCTCCCTAGACATCCTGATTTGGTGATACCCATAATATGCGTCTAGGAAACACAGTAATTCACACCTGGAGGTGGAATCCACTATCTGATCTATTCTAGGTAGTGGGAATGGATCTTTTGGACATGCCTTATTTAGTGTGGTATAGTCGATGCACATCCGAAGCTTCCCGCCGGCCTTGGGCACAATGACTGGGTTCGCCAGCCATTTTGGATGGAAGAATTCTCGGATGAATCCGGCTTCGAGTAGCTTCTTCACTTCTTGTCGGATGAAGTTCTGCCGCTCTACGGATTGCTTCCGAGGCTTCTGATGCACAGGCCGGGCATCGGGGTAGATCTTCAGATTATGCTCAATCACTTCCCTAGGGATCCCAGGCATTTGTGACGGTTGCCAAGCAAACACGTCAACGTTAGCCCAGAGGAAAGTGATGAGCGCGAGTTCCTATTTGTCGTTCAACCCTCCCGATATACGGGTGGTTTGAGCGGCATCAGAACCAATTTGGACGACTTTGACGGGAATGTCAGTGTCGCCGCTTGGCTGCACACGGGGTGCAGAGGTCGAGCCTCGTTGACGAATGCTCGGAGGTTTCGGAGCTTGCTCCTGCCTGGAGTCCTCCTCTTGCGCCGTGGTGAGTGCGTGGAGTTCCTCTAGAGCAGTTACTCTGGCGGTGCGATCTCCGCAGATCCGGAGAACTCCGACTGGTGTTGGCATCTTCAACACCAGGTATCCATAATGGACAGCTGCCATGAATTTGTACAGGGCAGGTCTACCCAAAATGGCGTTGAATGGTAAGTTGATCTGAGCGACATTGAAGACCAACTTCTCGGTGCGATACTTCTCCCGTGTCCCGAAGGTAACAGGGAAAGTAATAGCTCCAAGTGGGGTAATGGCCCCCGGACCTACTCCGGAGAAAGTTCGAGAGGGCTGAAGATCCGAAGGTCGGAGCTGAAGCTTAGTGAAAGCTTCGAAGCTGATGAGGTTAAGCCCCGAACCTCCGGCTACCATGACATGGTGGAGCTGGATGTTGTTGATGGTAGGAGATACCATCAAAGGTAGCTGGCCTGCTCCAACCATGCTCCGGGGACAATCCGAAGCATCAAAAGTGATGGTTGTGTCCATCCACTTTCGATGAGGTTCTGGCCGAACTGTAGGAGCTACAACGGCCATATCCCGTCGCATAGTCTTGATGACGCGACGAGAGGTGATATCCCATGATCCACAAAAAATGGTGTTCATGGTCTTCCGACGCTCGTTGTCGGAGACGTCAGAATCGTCATCGACGGAGGTGTAGACGGCTTTCAGAACCTTTTTGGGATTCTGGAACCCTAACTCCTCTTTAGCCGGAGTTTCGTCGACCTTCTGTTTTCCTTCCCTCTGTCGGAAAGGAGATCCTTCCCGGCGCTTGTTATAGCGCTCGACAAGGTTTTGGACCTCCCGGCAGTCTTCCAAACCGTGGCTATCTGTTTTGTGAATGGGGCACCACACTTTGGGTTTGCCACCGTCTTCAGAAGATGGTCGAGGTCGCTTCTTGGGGCATGGCCCCCGGCCACCCGGAGTTGCAGCAGCTGCAACGTCGGATGTGCCGGCCGACGGCTTCTTCTTGCCGTTGGTCTTCTTTTTCTTCTTGCCACTCCCGGAGGTAGCGGCTTCTTCTTTGGAGGATTTCTTGTGATCCTCCGAGGCTGGTTTGGAGTGCATTTCACGGCCCTCCGTAGCTCTAGCACATTTATCTGCCAGGCTGAAGAGTTCCGTGACGCTGGTGATCTCCTTGATCGCCAGCTTCTCCAACATCTTCTTATCCCGTACGCCCTGTCTGAATGCCACAATGACAGATGCGCTAGAGATAGAAGGGATAGTGTTCAGTACCTGAGAGAACCTCTGGATGAAGGACCGCAAAGATTCTCCCCCTTTTTGCACGACCGCAAAAAGGTCCAGTTCAGTGCCTGGTCGGGTGTATGAACTCCCGAAGTTGGCAGTGAACTGATGGCACAGCTCCTCCCAACTGTTGATAGAGTTGGGTGGAAGGCTCATAAACCAGGACCTGGCGGTCCCAGTTAAGGCCACTGGAAAGTAATTGGCCATCACAGGCTCGTTTCCTTCAGCTGCCAAGATTGCAGTGGAGTATATTTGAAGGAATTCGGCGGGGTTAATAGTCCCGTCAAATTTTTCCGGCAGGTGAGGCCGGAACTTCTGTGGCCATCTAACCATGCGCAGGTGCATGGCTAGGGCTGAACAGCCTCCTCCTACTCCTTCCAGAGTAGAAAGGTCCTGAGCTTCCCGTCTTTCACGGGCACGCTCAATATGGACACGACCATCCTGCTGGCGGTATCGGCGATCAAGCTCCGCCCGGAGGTCATGAGTCGAAAGCCTGGATACCGTGTGAGTGCGTCGAGCACCGGAGGGCAATGGCGTCACTTGTTGAGATGCAGCACGTCTCCTGCTATTGGAGGCGTGCGGACCAAGTCTTCCAGACAAAGTCCGCCGCTGCGACAGGGCTCGTCCCGAAGGAGGAGGACCCTGGTTGTTTAGGCGTTCGGCAGCTGCTGCAACCAAATGCTCCACATCAGCCCTCCATTGCTCCAGCGCTTCCCGAGACACATCCGTAGGTGGTGGACGTTGGAGAAGAGCACGCGCTGCATGGAGCGCGTGTTCTGGGTTGTCATGACTCGTCGACGCAGTAAGCGACGCCGGCGCACCATCACGTTGCCCAGCACGATTTGCTGGAGAAGATGGTGGTGGTGGGAGTGTGGCTCCTGCTAGTGCTGAGGCTCCTGCTGGTGGCTGCCTGTTGGAGGGATTGCCCCCAACAACCTGAGCAGCAGGTTGGCCGTTGGATGATCCAGCAGCGGAGTTCACCATTCTCGAAAATCTCAGGCGCCCCTACCTGGCGCGCCAACTGTCGGCGGTTGAGAACCGGCAGATCTCCCTACACTGCTAAAGAGATTGGGGAGTTTGAAGTTCGGTGTGGGCGCGCAGAGATTCAAGAAGGTGAATAGGAGTTTGACACAGGAGACACAAGAATTTACGTGGTTCGGGCCGCCTGAGCGTAATACCCTACTCCACGGGTGTGTTGATGTTGTATTAGCAGTATGAGCTTGCCACGAGCGTGTGGGATGCGTGAGTTCGTTCGTGCGTGAACCTCCCTCAGTGTATCGTCGGCCTGTCCTTTTATAGTACAAGGACAGGTCGTTACAAGCTAGCCTGACCCGACATGTGGCCCCGGCGGTTACTGGTATTGATACACGATTAATTACTCTTAATGATCCTGTAACAGACTTTGACAGCATCGTTACTGGTGTTAAGATCGTCCGATTAAGTGTCATTAATATGGTATTTGTCGACTGTTGGAGTCGGCAGATCTCCTGACACTGCTAAAGTGTTGAAGGAGTTTGTGGTTCGGTGTGGGCGCGCGGAGACTCAAGAAGGTGAATTGCGATTTAACACAGGAGACACAAGGATCTACGTGGTTCGGGTCGCCTGAGCGTAATACCCTACTCCACGGGTGTGTTGGTGTTGTATTAGCTTGTCACGTATGATTGCTTGTCAACGTCCGTGAACGTCTGTCCCGCGTGTATCGTCGGCCTGTCCTTTTATAGTACAAGGACATACCGTTACAAGCTAGCCTGGCCCAACATGTGGCCCCGGCGGTTACTAGTATTGATACACGATTAATTGCTGTTAATGATTCTGTAACGGGCTCCAACAGTGCCGTTACTGGTGTTAAGATCGTCCTTTTAAGCGTCATTAATATGGCATTAATGACGCTTAATCGGGTCTTGAAGTCCTTGACTCTCCTTTGAAGATCCGGAGCCATTACAAGGTCTTCCGGAGGTTAGAGGCTGCCAGCTGTGACGTTTGGACACGTGGCGGCTCTGGAGCTTGTTGTGGGAAGCAGGTAGCTCCGGGGCTATCTGACACGTGTCAGGTCCAGAGCTTCTCTAGATCAGGGGTTAAGTCCGGAGGTGCCATTTCGGTACTTGGCCCGGAGCTTCCCCCTTGTGGGCGGTAGCTCTGGTTTGGCAGTACACGTGGCGACCTAGGGATTAACCATGTTGGAGAAGCAAGTCCGGTCATGTCTGACAAGTGGGCCTCCGAGGGTCTTCAATCCAAGTAGACGGCCTTCCCTCGAGATCTTTGTAACCTCAGGGGGTATACGGTTTTTAGGGTACCGACAGTATTAATGGCACTTAATCGGGTCTTGAAGTTCTTGACTCTCCTTTGAAGATCCGGAGCCGTTACAAGGTCTTCCGGAGGTTAGAAGCTGGAAGGTCCGACGATTTGACACGTGGCAGCCCCGGAGCTTGCTGTGGGAAGCAGGTAGCTCCGGGGCTATCAGACACGTGTTAGGTACGAAGCTTCTCTCGGTCTGGGGTTAAGTCCGGAGGTGCCGTTTCGGTACGTGGCCCGGAGCTTCCCCCTTGTGGGAGGTAGCTCCGGGTTAGTTGTACACATGGCGACCCAGGGATTAACCATGTTGGAGAAGCAGGTCCGGTCATGTCTGACAAGTGGGCCTCCGAGGGTCTTCAAACCAAGTAGATGGCTTTCCTTTGAGATTTTTGTAACCTCAAGGGGTGTACGGTTTTTAGGGTACCGACAGACAATGTCTGACTTGTCCGGGCCTGAGAGCCGAACTAGCCTGGCAGTACTGAAATCTTCAATGTTAGACGAACCAAAGGGTACTATGTGAGTTCAGACTTGTCCGTTTGGGGACAGACTAGTCCGTGGTTGAGTGAGACTAAGCTTTTCAGGTACTAAGTCCTAAAGGGCCAAACTAGTATGCCCATAAGACCAGACTAGTCTGCCCTGACATACTTGTCCGTTTTCATATAGAAGATAACCTTTTGTGTGATTTTAGACTAGTTCGTTGTGGAGCAGACTAGTCTGTTATGAGAAAGTCCTAAAATGTCGGACTAGTCTGCCATATTGGTCAGACTAGTTCGTCTGTCCAGACTAGTCTAACTTTAGCCGGAAGAAATGGTTCTGTGTGACTTTGGAATAGCTCGGGTGTGGACAGACTAGTTTGTTTTCTGAGAGAAGAGAGTTGCTGGGACTAAGTCTTGGTATGCCGAACTAGTCGGTCCAGTGGTCGAACTAGTCTGCTTGGATCAGACTTGTCCGTTCTCAACCAGAACAGAAGGTTTTGTGTGAGATTGGACTAATTCGTTGTGGGACGGACTAGTCCGGGATCTTATGATCGTTTGAATTCAAAAGATGGTAGGGACTTTAGTAGGTGATTTTAACGTGTGTGGTCCTCTCAGGCCGCACTAGTCTGTGATGTTATCTGGACTAGTCCGGTCTTTAGTGGTTGGCAACGATAAAGTATCGAGACCTCTATAGAAGGGGACCTCCATCTTCATTTCGACCACTCATGAACCCTAGAGCTACCATAGCAAACCTTGAGCTTTTCTAAGCCTTCCTCCTCACTTTCTTAAGCCTGAAGAGCAATTCTTGAGGATTTTGGGGATTTGTGAGAGGGGAGAAGGGTGTTTGACCAGTTGAGCTCTCTATTTGATTCTCTCGTGCTTGACCTATTGATTTGTGTTTGTGATTTTTTTTTTTTGATTTTTAAACTTGTTGGGTTGTTGTAGGAGCCTCAAGTTGTGAGTAGCCCCAAGGATTTTGTATTAACCCTTGTGATTTAGGGGAGAAGTCAAGTTAACCTTTGTGGTGACTTGGGGAGGTTAGAATTGAAAGAGTCCCGGTCGTTCGTGAACTCTTTAACGGACATGTAGATTCCTCTGTAAAATCGAACCTCAGAATAAATCGTGTCTCTTATCTCCTTTACTCTTAAGTTATTCGCTATAATCATTTGCTAGGGCTTGTTTCATTCATATCTAGTTTATCTCTCTCTCATAGTTGATCTTGCAATCCAACATGTTTGTAGTACTTGCACTTGTTTGATTAGGTTGTTAGATTGTTTACTCACATTCCGCACAAATATATTTTAAGAAAAACTCATAAAAATTCAATCTTTTGCGCATTTACTTATCCTGGTCGAACTAGTCCGCTCTTGACCAGACTAGCCCTCCCCTAAATTGCTGATCACGTTTAATTAACTACTTTCAAGTTTTATTAGCCTATTCACCCCCTCTAGACAACTTTCACCTCTTCGTGGAAACATTGTGTGGTGTTTGCATTTATCCGAATTAAACCATGTAATTCTTGTTTCAGTGTGGATTAGATTGATGGTATATTCACAAAGCTTTCTCATGGTACCCATGAACAAATCTGCTACAATCTCAATCGAGCAAGTGGTTGATATTGATGAAGAGTGTTAGACATATTGAAATGTTTGCTATTGTTAGAATATATTTAGTAAGCTTGATAGACTACCATATATGCTAGAGTATATTTGTTAAGGTATACTAGTTAGTCTGCTATATATATATGAAGATTATTTGGTAGACTAGATAGACTGCTATATATATATATATATATATATATATATATATATACTTCGTAGGATATATATGATCATCATTTAATGCCATCTATATTAACTTCATGTACACTATATATAAATATCGGACGAGAGGCTCATCGCAATACATCAATAAATATACAAAATATACTCAAGCCTTCACACATCTCTTGTGATCATAATAGCACTGCTCGTAAACTGCAGAAGGCATACTGCTACGCTAGCTGGAGGTCGCGGTGATGACAACCCACAACCTCCGCATGCTCCTTTTTCTTGTCGTGCAGGTATGCCTTATTGTGGTTATGGCTACGTCGGTTGTGCAAGGCAGCAGATATGATCCTGGGACCATAAAGCGGGTGATAAATTTGTGTTGCTTTGAAAATTGCCCCGACTGGTGCACGAAGTACAACCCCCCATGCTGCAAGGCCATCTTAGACGCCAGGACCTTCACCAGTCCCCAACCTGCAGTATCCGCATCCCCCTCAATTAATAGGTGATCTAGCGTGATAAGGATCATGACTTGTGCCCTGTCATTGTATTGTCACCTTGTGTTAATAAAATGGTATGGTGAGTTGGATTTCGGGCCATGCTCCTTATTAAGCAGCTTGTTTTGTTGTTTGAAAGAAATAATGTGTGATGCACGAGGAACAAACTATAATCTGTAGCGAAAGCGCTCCCCGCAGTGCTAAGTTCCCTGGTTGGAGAGGGTGTCCGTCCATGTTCGATCTGTAGTGCTGCACTTTTCCAGTCTAGGGACGAGATTCCTCTCATTAGGACACGAAGCTTGCCCTGGCATGAGTGTGAGTGAATCACCCAATTAAACAAAACACCAATATTTTTGGTATATATTCCTATATTCTGTAACATGTAAGCATAAAGGATATGTTCATGCTACTTGCAGTGTGGTATTTTTTTAGATAATAGGATTAAACCCGACATTCCTCTTAGAATAGATTATCGCCAAAGCATTACAAAGTTCTTACATCAGCATGATAATGATAAGTTCATCAGAGCAATAGTCTGGCTAAATCCCGAACCATATTCGATAAAGACATTCATGACGACGACTTCTCCATTGCGCCGTAAGCCGTTCTCATCCTGTATGTCTTCTCCTAAAGCTTTTGTAACCACACTCGCTACGTACCTGGATATACATTTTTTGGGGACATTTGTCAAAAATCTATCATTTCTGCTCAACCATAAAGTCCAACATAAGGGTGCAGCAACAACCGATATCAACTTTCATGATGAAGTTAATCGCAACAATCATCTAGATAAATCTTGCATAACGACAACACAAAAGAAATGTTGAATTGTTGCATCATGCATACAAAAGGTTCCCTTCTTGTCGTCGTTCCAGTTTTGCCTCGCTATATTATCGTATGTTAGTATTACCCCACGACTTAGGTACCACATAAATATTTTAAACTTAGATTATTACACAACTTTCTATTTCTCCTCAGGTCGCCTTTTTGTCAGGCCCGACTCTGAGATTTCAGGGGCCCGGGGCGGACTCAAAAATTGGGCCCTCTTTGATATAAATAAAATTTTAATCTCTTGATATACACATATATTTATCATAAAAAATAATAGTATATCAAAAACATATCAAAATATAGCAGTCACGGTACAAAAAATAATATGCATACTTCCTAGTTGGCATGATTCGATTATCTACAAAAAATTAAGAAAACGAATATATTCAATTGCATGTCAAGGTAGGACATGTAGAAAAAATGTACAAAATCCACATGTATTTACACCCGACGGTTGTACCTGTAACCTGCAGAAGCTAACGAGCAGTGCGCTGTGCGCCAAGATCATTCACCAACCACCGCGGTCCGCCGTCCGCGGTGTCAAGCTGGTCAAAGCCGCCAGACACCAATGTGTTGGCGTGTTGCCGTTGCTGATTTGTTATACGGATCGTCTTCTACGCACGCCGCCGCCACCAGAAAACGATAGGCCGTTCCATGTGTATATCAGTATATGTACCATGTATACATGTCAAAGGTTAGGGAAGGGGCCCCTCAGATTTTGGGGCCCAGGGCGGCCGCCCTGGTGGCCCTCTCCCCAGAGTCGGCTCTGCTTTTTGTGATAGTAACCTTATACATGGAGTTAACAAAGAAAATATCATTTTGCTGTAGATCATATAAAAGCATCCTCTGCATTTTTAAATTTGACTTTTACTATCATGATAATCAGTCTGTTCCATCTAACCAGATTATTATCCATCAAACCTCTACGCAATGAAACATTCAGTGGGACAGAACTGAGTACTTACGCTATTGTGACATGTCTTTGCCACTGTCCAATTTTTTACAGGTCCACATTATGTAACTGTCCAACTCAAATAGCCGATAAAATCTGAATCGTACAGCTGCTCGAGCAGCCCCGCCGTCGAAACTATCTCCTGCCCACCGAACCACGCCACACGGTCCCCAGTATCGGCACCTTCCCACGCCCCTTCCCCAAGGGATCCAACAGTCGAAAGTCTGACATGACGCCTCAGGCTATGCATCCTCTAAAACATCCTCTAAAGATTTATTTTTCTTTATTTTTCAGTATTTTCTTCTAAATTCTCTAAATTTACACTTATCTAGTAATCTTTACGGTATGCCTCTACGGATGGCTTCAACGTCTTTCCTCGAGCTCAGCCGCGACGCTCCTGTCGCTTGACGTCGATGCGCACGCCCAACCAGCCTGACCTGGGCATGTCGAGCGCGACCTACCCGTGTCGTGCGTGCCAGAGCGAGACCGGATGCATGCCCCCGTCTGCGCAGCCATGAAGAACGGCTTACTCGACATCATGTTCTCTTGAGGCCCACCGCGTCCATGCACATACGGAAGGCAATCAGTCAGGTCTTGTGAGCACTCCGATGAAGAACGATTAGAACTGCATTCTGAAATGGGGGTCAAATGTGCTCTATGTTCGTTGCTACACAAACCCCTGAATAACATATACTCCCTCAAAATCTTCGGAGTCGCCGGCGGCGGCAAATTTACCTCGTGAAGCTGACCCGCCGCCGCTGGTGCTTACCACCAGCGCTGATATGTTACGGTGGCCGTGGAAGACGAGGCAGGGGGTGTGCGCCGGCCTTCTGACATTCACCCAGACGGCACTCGTGAAAGTTGACATGTGGGTCTGAGAGGCATCGGTCCCACATGTCAATGAAATATTACTGTACTGCAGTTACTGGGATGAGAGTCCGTGGAAGTTCAGAAAACACGTAACAGGGGTACGAGAACGGCTGACCCCTCCTCACAAAACCCAGCGAGCCCACCTGCAGAATTGAACACTGGGCGGCGCGGCACGGCGCGCGCTCGGCTCGCCCGACCACGCACCACGAGACGCCATGCCGCGGCCGGCGCCCCTCGCATCCACCTCCCTGCCGTACCAATGCTCCGTCCTCCTGCGGCGCCTCGCCGCACACGGCTCCCTGGTCGCCTCCTCCTCCTTCCTCCGCGCGCTCCGCTGCCTCCACGCGCGCCTCGTCACCTCATGGCTCCTCCACGCGCCGTCGCACCAGCACCTCACGCTCCGCCTCATCCACCTCTACACCCTCTCCTCCGACCTCTCCGCCGCCACGCTCCTCTTCCGCGCGGACCCGTGCCCCATCGCCGCCACCTCCCTCGTCGCCGCGCACGCCAACGCGGGCCGCCTCCCTACCGCCGTATCCTTCTTCGACGCCGTCCCGCCCGCGCGCCGCGACACCGTCCTCCATAACGCCGTGATCTCCGCGTACGCCCGCGCGTTCCACGCGGCGCCCGCCGTCGCCGTTTTCCGCTCCCTGCGCAGTTCCGGCTCCCTTCGCCCCGACGACTACTCCTTCACCGCGCTCCTCAGCGCCGTGGCCCACCTGCCCAACCTCTCTGTTCCGCACTGTGCGCAGCTACACTGCGCAGTGCTCAAGTCCGGAGCCGGAGCTGCCTTGTCAGTATTCAACGCACTCATTGCGTTGTACATGAAATGCGAAGCTAATGAAGCGCCTTGGTCCGCACGGAAAGTGCTCGACCAAATGCCGAATAAGGATGACCTTACATGGACTACTATGGTCGTCGGGTATGTAAGGAGAGGAGATGTCAACGCTGCTAGATCAGTTTTTGAAGAGGCCGATGGGAAGGTCGATGTTGTGTGGAACGCTATGATCTCAGGGTATGTGCAATCTGGAATGTATGTGGAGGCATTTGAACTGTTCAGGAGGATGGTGCTAGAAAATATGCCGCTTGATGAGTTCGCGTTTACTAGTATCCTGAGTGCTTGTGCAAACAATGGGTTCTTTGTGCATGGGAAGTCTGTCCACGGTCAGATCATTCGGTCGCAGACAAATTTTGTCCCAGAGTCAGCTTTGTCTGTTAGCAATGCACTAATGACCTTGTACTCAAAGAGTGGTAAATTTGTTGTTGCAAAAAGGATATTTGACAGTATGAAACTGAAGGATGTTGTTTCCTGGAACACCATTTTGTCAGGGTATGTCGAGAGCAGCTCTCTGGACAAGGCAGTTAAGGTATTTAAGGAGATGCCTTATAAGAATGACTTGTCATGGATGGTGATGGTCTCAGGATATGTCCATGGAGGGCTGTCAGAAGATGCACTAAAGTTTTTTAATCAGATCAGGGCTGAGGACGTCAAGCCATTTGATTACACCTATGCTGGTGCAATAGCTGCATGTGGTGAGCTTGGGGCACTAAAGCATGGGAAGCAGCTCCATGGGCATATTGTGCAGCTTGGTTTCGAGGCAAGCAATTCAGCAGGAAATGCACTTATAACCATGTATGCTAAATGTGGGGCTGTGAATGATGCTCGTCTTGTGTTCCTTGTGATGCCCAATGTCGACTCTGTCTCGTGGAATGCCATGATTTCAGCCCTTGGGCAGCATGGACATGGAACAGAGGCACTTCAGCTCTTTGATCAGATGGTTGCTCGAGGTATATATCCTGATCGGATTTCCTTTCTCACAGTATTGACAGCTTGCAATCATGCTGGTTTGGTGGATGAAGGCTTTCAATATTTTGAGTCCATGAAGGGAGAATTTGGCATTATCCCTGGAGAAGATCACTATTCACGGCTGATCGATTTGCTTGGTCGGGCTGGACGAATTGGAGAAGCTAAAGATTTGATAAACACAATGCCTTTCGAACCTACCCCATCCATTTGGGAGGCAATTCTCTCTGGTTGTCGGACTAATGGAGATATGGAGTTTGGTGCTTATGCAGCAGATCAGCTTTTTAAGATGACACCGCAGCATGATGGCACATACATCCTACTGTCCAACACTTATTCAGCTGCAGGACGTTGGGTAGATGCTGCCAAAGTAAGAAAGCTAATGCGTGATCGGGGGGTCAAGAAGGAGCCTGGATGCAGCTGGATAGAAGTTGGGAACAATGTTCACGTGTTTCTGGTGGGCGATACAAACCATCCAGAAGCACAAGAAATTTACCAATTCCTTGAAATAGTTGGCGCTAAAATGAGGAAACTCGGATATGTTCCTGACACAAAGGTAGTGTTGCATGATATGGAACCTCATCAGAAGGAGCACATACTATTTATGCATAGCGAGAGGTTGGCAGTTGGTTTTGGACTTCTAAAGTTACCACCTGGAGCTACAGTTACAGTTCTTAAGAACTTGAGAATATGTAGTGATTGTCATACTGCAATAATGTTCATGTCCAAGGCAGTTGGACGGGAAATTGTTGTTAGAGACGTTAGGCGGTTTCATCATTTCAAGGATGGTGAATGTTCATGCGGTAACTATTGGTGAATATGCTTTTGCTCACAGCTATGCTCCTACTAACGTATTTCCTCCAGCTCCATGTCTCAACTTTATTTTACCAGCCATCTTGGTTATGAACAGAAAGTTTGAATTGGAATTCAGAGACTGGACTGATTTGGATAAAAGAAGCATGGCCTTTTTGTGGCAGATCTGTTGATTGAAGACTGAATGTATTATTCCGCGCTCATAAATAATGGCAGATAGTTGTGCTAAATGAAATGTTGCCTTGGACGCTGGGTTCCCAATGCTACCAGTGTCATCTGTGACAAATCCTTCCGTCACAAGTACAGATAGCCACGGTGATTTTCCTGATTTAGATTAGCATATTGTAGATCCTAATGCTAGCATATTAGATGTTCTGCCGAGTTCAACCATGATGAAGGATCAGGTCTAAATTTACAGTGCAGCTAGATGACACCAAGTGCCTGGGCAGCCCTGGAACCAAAAATGCTCATCAGCTACAATGGTTGAACTTCCACATTGAACTAATCCACACAGCTGCATAAGTATGAAACTTGTAAAATCAATGGTAAGTTTTTGTTTCACCCTTCATTAATCTTAAGAAATACACATGTGTTATTGTTTTTTTGTCTTGTTTTTCTCTAGATTACCAGAATGCACAGTTATTTGCAAAACTAATCTTGTCTCATATTACATCTCGATTGCTTTTGTTCCTCACAGGAATGAAGACATCAGTACAGCATTGTCTTGAGATGATGAGCCGGCTTTAAAGGTGTTCAACTTTCATAGTTACTTTTGATTTTTCTTTCCCAAGATGATTTTTATCCTAATTTTGGGATGTAACAACTCATATAGTTACATACTCATTCCGTATTGAAATTGCTATCAATAGGACAAATAAATTTAGTTAAAAAATGAACTAAAGTTGTCGTCCTAGACAATGTACATTAGAATAGTTCAAATCTGAGATGAAATATAAAATTCCAGGCATGGCTGATATGCTTCTGTCAGCACCTCTGGTGTGAGCAAGTTTATCCACTGTAAACAACGGGTGAGATTCAAAATGCTCAAATCACACAGGTCATCGGAGCTGAATGGCTGCACGCCATAGATCGTTTTCCCTGAACCCCTGTTTCGGCCCCTTCCTCCTTGCTCCGACCCAATCAGCACGTTGCTCCCGTCACCTTCGTCATACGCGCCGAGGTCCTCGTCATCGCGAACGCCGGAGCCGGTGGACTTTGGTGCCATGTCGATGTCGTCGAATCCGTCCACCGTGGGTACGGAGCGGAGGATCTCGGCCGTGGAGTTGTTGGGCCTTGGGCGCGCCGCTGAGCGCTGAGGACTGTTTCTCTCCGCCCCCCCGAATCGGGCTCAATTAATCACGATCAGGTTATTTTGCATAAAAAACCAATACCAAAGCGCGAATAATAGTCGCGATCAAAATATCCAATTACTCCCTCCTTTCCATATTAATTATCGTTTAGAACAAAGATTTTAGTTCATTTTGAATTAAAATTCTTGTTCTAAACGACAAATAATATGGGAAGGAGGGAGTACTTACATGTCGCGGCGAATTGCGGTGTCACCGCCGCTCCTCCAGCGAACCCGCGCCCTTGTACGGCGACCTCCCAGCTATGCTTTCTCCTACGCCGCGCTTTGTCGCTGTCACCGCTGCGCCAAGCCGCCGACGCGGCCTCATTCTTCGGTTTCAAGCTCAATGGCAGCGGAAGGTGACGACGGACCTCCGAGACAAAGTCCTCTCCATTGTGCCCCCAATGATCGCCCCCAACCATGGCGGTTGACATCGGGGAGGCCATCCTCTTCCACAACCGCAAGCTCGGCCGACAACACCACCTCGTAGAAAAATAAATGAACTGATCCATGAAGAGGGAGGCAGACGAGAATTCGCATTTGGTTCGAGGGTCACAAATGGAAAGCCTAGCTTTCAGCATGGATTCCCTACAAAGGAACTTGATCCAAGGCATGGAATGGTTTCCTCCACCAATCCCTCAATTCCCCGGACATAGTAAGATTTACAGAACGCATAAAGTGAGGAACAGGCAATACAAATCGTGGATGGCGTCCTTGAACCGAATAACCCAAAATGGACCAAACACAAGATTTGCGCACATTTCACGTTATTATAGGCGTGCCTAGATGCATGTCGGCTAAAGCCTAATCCCAAATGAATACGTACTCATTCAACATGCCATTGTATTTTACACAACGTAAAGGCAGCAGAGACGTGAGCATGGTAACTATAGCACCAGGAAGGGACAAAATTCACTGGATGCACTCGCAGCGGTTTACACAGATAACAATCAAGATAATGAAAATTGAGACAATGTGAAGGCGGAGCAGGTGTCATTTATTCCATCCCATTACTCGATCAGCATAGCAGCGTTCTTCCTAGCCTGCCGTGACCAAAGCATCAAATATACAGAAATGGTCAATAGGAGTGAACGCTAGTCAAATTTTCATCGCTGTTCTCTTAAAAAAAATAAAGAATGCTGGCACAAGCGAATAATGAAGAAGATAATATATAGCTGCTGTTATTCATATCGAGAGCAAATCATCATCAAACAATGCAGAATACGAGAGGATGCTCATAGTTACATGGGAACACAAACATCCACATGTAAGGGTTTCAAAAGTGTTGCAAGCGTACCACATACCAAAAATTTTAAACAATGTTCATACAATGATGAACAAATAAGTCCACGTCAAGTGATACCGAAGAAAAGCAAACACACATGCAGAATTGTACTTAACATGAAGACATTCGTAATACCTGAGCTAAACGGCGATCCTTGTTTAACTTCAAGGCCCTCTCTTTTTCTTCTCCAGACCTGAAAATTTTCTGCGAGAGATTTGGATTGTTTCTAATCAGAAACAGATACATATTGAGTTTATCGACAAGAAACTCCCAGCAGAGTAAGTAGCAACCCTATAAAAAGGGCATAGCAGCAGGAGCCTCTTGAACAAATAAGTAATGGAAAGGTTGCAAGCAAGCAGTGTGCACATACAGCGATAATGATTAAGGGCTTGGTTAACCATGCATTGAAAAGGCAACAGACCTTTTATTGTCCTCAGGGCAATCAGTTTTACCACGTTCAGGAGCCTTTTAAAGTGTTAAGGACCCCAAAAGCCTTAATGCAAAACATAGATAAAGAATCGCGAATTTATGCCTGATCTTGTTAGCCTTTCTACCCTTCTCATTGACTCCTGCTATTTATACAAGGCAAGAGCCTTCAAAATCATGTGACGGGTCAGAAATATCACTTTAGGTAAGATTCACACCAACTGGCATGGGTTGTGTGGCTCCACATTCAATGGGGAACATTGTTCAACTTTGATCGATCCCCCCCCCCAGATGAAGTAGACCAGCTTTGTTTACAACAATCATATAAAGGGTCAAGACTCAAGAGTGTACCCAGTGCCGAAGGCTCGCACACGTTGTTAACAACAATGATATACAGCAACCATTGCAACTCAAGTCCTAGATGGCATTGGTGGTCTTACCTTGTCAGTGGATGACAGAGTTTCAGTTGTATCAGTCTTGATGTCAAAAATATCTTGAAGAAGTCCATTTTCCTGTATACAGAGCAATGTGAACATTCATATCGAATAGATCTAAACAGTAAAGGGCGTACTCAATGTTGAAGGCTTCCCACACATTGTGAGGTCTGGGGAAGGGTTATTTCTAGACAGTCATACCAATGTTTTGCAGAGAGGCTTGTTCGAATCCAAGCCCTCAAATCACAAGTGGAGACACAGTTCCACCGTGGACTGTCCGACACTCTAAGCAAATTTAAACAGTAATAAAAAAAATCTGCAGATTGTACCTGCACATGCTTCAGAAATCCTCTCCCAAGGAACCGCTTTAAGAAATTCAACTGTTGACAAGGAGAAATTAAGTTACAGGTCCGTGAAGAAAAAAATGTATTTCCAAACTAATTGAGAAAAAAGAAAAACACCTGAATTAATTCACACCATGATGAAACTCTTAAGACGTCACGCTTTCCGGCAATCTTAACTGATTCTTCAGGACACTCACCATACTACAGAAAACCATCATCAATGTTAAGAGAAACAAAACTGAACATTATTTTAGGGGTCTAACTAGGGCAGGGATGAACATACCTTCACAAAATCCAAGATACGTTGAAACAAGTCTCTTTGGTCGGTCAGGTTTTTCTTGTCTGCACCTTTTCCCCCTGCCTCTGCAGAGAGATTAGAGGCCAAACCTGCTATTTTGGCTTTCAATGCTTGCATATCCAAGAAAAGCTTGTTCTTAGGACCACCAGTTGCTACACTGTTAGCATCAGCATCTTCGAAAGAAGAAACATCAAGCAGCTTTAACTCAAAGCACATAGCTAATGCTTCACCAGAAGCCATTCGAACAGCACGATCCTCAGCCTCTAGAAGAGTAGAGAGAAATGCAATCGGCCTAGAAAATAAAATAAAAAAGATAAAGGTAGGTATTTAATTTGATCATTATATTATTGCACATACAAGTGTCTAGACAGAAACGAAAGGGGGAGGGGGTGCTCACTCTTTCCAACTGTCAGTATTTATCCTCCAAGAACCAATAGTTGTTAGGAGAAATGTCCATGCAGATAAGGCAGCTGCTAGCAAAGGCGGTTTGGGTTTCCGGACAGTTCCAACCTACAGGGTTTCAGGGTGTTTGACAATCAGATGCGAGTTTCTTCAATATTAGCTTCCAAATTATGGCATGTAAATCCAGACACGTACATTTGAACCTGACTTTGGATGAATCACATCCCACATGGCTTTCAGAGATAACTCTGTTTCGGCCAAATCACTCGCGCCAACAAATGTGATGACAGCCAAGCAATCAAGTGCCTGTACAAGATCAATTGACAATTTGAGATTTACTATGCTGAAAGTAAATTAAAGATGGGGACCAAATGGTCAAAGAGAGACTACGTACAGAAATCATCTTTGTCGCGTCAGACCAAGACTGAAGTACTTTAGATAGCTGTGGATGTGACTCCTCCATTATTTCATGTGAACTACTTCCAGCACCAAGTGTAATGGCCAATAACCCTTAAAGTCACATAAAAACACAGTCAAACATTAATTTGTTTTGAGCTACAGCGTACAAAGATGAGCAGGGTACGAACCAATGGCATGGGATGCCAAGCAACTCTCCTTAGTAGATCCTTTTTTAACAGAACTGTTGAATTGACTCAGAAGAGTGGCATACCTTCAAAGGATAAAGGAAAAAATGGTAATGTATTGAACAGGGTGGATTCAGACATATGTGTTTAAACCTAAAGGATAGCCTAATTAACACAGAATGTAACTAGGTGGGATTTGGAGGCTATGTAGTGTCCACGATAACACCAAATAAGCAATATGCATATGACTCTCAATAAGAAGACAGCATGGAGTGTATAACATACTTGTTCTCCACAAGACCATGAAGCATAAAGCTTTCAAAAGCATCAACCAGTTTAGACAATGCCACCTCTCTTGTGGAACCCCTGAAAAAAAGAATATGACCATCACATTCCAATCAATTAAAAAGCATACTTAATCAAAACTGGAACATCATTCATATAGTCATCCATAGTTCTCATAAAAAACATAACATAATACATCAATATCTCTCTCCATACTGACATCATGATGCAAATACATAAGGCTCCTCATCCCTATTACCTTTTAAATATTTTCACATGAACAATATGGAACAGGTCTGTACAATATTAACCCTTAGGAAGATTATTTCCCAGATTGTTTTTCTAATTTAGTAGTATAGCCAAATAAAATCTGGCATCAAATTGAACGACTTCACACAGGTCAAATGCTGGACTTCTTCATTTCAGTTTACTGAGTGTACAGCTGTAGTTACCACAGAAGTACAGTATAAGAAATAAACTCTGGTAGGTTTGCCACGAAAACCAGAACTCCTGAAGTATACTTACTTCCTACTATCTTCATCAGTTGAAGACTACAACGAACTAATTGATAACCGTAAAGAAGTAGTTAGTGCATAGTGTGTTCTTCTGCTGAATGTTATCATCACATCATAAAAGCTTGTAACAATAGAAACATGCAAAGTAGACCAAACACTCCATATGCAATTATCCTTAGCAAAGGTATGCCTCCAAGAGCCCTTGCGTCAATTGGCAAACATCATGCAATTCTCAACAAAACCAAATTCCCAAGCCAACTACAAGCAGGGTGATCCATTAGAATAATATGCCCCATCATAAATAGAATCGACGTGAAACCAACATACTCCCGCCATTCACTTTTATTTGACGCCATTGACTTAAGTCATGCTTCAAATAGCTAAACGATGAAACGGGATATATGATATTTACTAAAACTTTTTGGAATAACACAGATTGTCAAGCAACTCAAGAAGACAACTCCGTCCAATAAAAGTGAACGGAGGGAGTATAATACATGGGCGCAATCCACGGAATCGTGGTCAACAGAAATGGCTATCACACCATGAGCGCCCGAAATGCCTGAGGCCAGGAGGGAATGCTAGGGAAATGTAAGCCTCACCTCTTCTCGTAAAGCGCGTCGATGTAGTTGTCGAGGGCGAACTCCTGCGAGTTTACGTGCTCGGTGGCGTACGAGATGGAGAGGTCCGACATGGCGGTGGAGGAGGAGGCGATGCTGTCGGCGTCACTGCTGTCTAGCAGGTCGTCACCGACGACGCGGGTCTTGTTCTTCTTGCCTGCGGGAGCACACACACGCCCACAAAATCAGCACCAGAACCGAGCCCGCCCATCAATCAAGAGCAAAAAGAAAAATCCAAGTAACCGGCGCAGAACAGAGAGAGGAACTCACTCTTCCCCATGGCGGCGATACCGCCCGAGAACCGGAACCCAGCAACACACAATCGAACCCCGAGTCAACCAACCGCGCGAGACGAACCGGAAACCGCCGCAAGAGCGAGGAGGAGGCGGAGGGAGGCGCGCCCGGAATCAGGAGCGGGTGCGGTGGACGCGGAGGGAGGCGTAGGAGGCGCTGGCGGCGGCGAGATCGGGACAGGGGCGCGGATCGGCGCAGGGGTCGGAGAAGCAGCAGGAGGAGCAGGGGACGTTCTTCTCAAGTTGCTCGCGGAGGCGCGGCGCTGCCATGTGAGGATGACGCGACGGGGAGGGCGAGCCGGGGTTGGACGGTTTCTCTCTCGCCTTGGGAGACGACGACTCGGACGAGGCGTCCGGCTGCGGCTGCGGAAGGGGGGTTTGAACGAGCGGCGGTGGTGGATCGGAAATGGAAGGGAGAAGCGGCGCTGAAGGGGACGGGAAGAGAAGACGGCTTGTGGCAGGTCCCAAATGGAAGCTAGGGCACGCTGGCTTTTTCCATTTTCTTTTCGCTTTTCTTCCTCGTTTTGCCTTTTTAATGTAGTTTCCTTGTGCTAAAAGAGGGGGAAATGATCTGCTCCTCGTCCTTTTTTGATTTGGAACAAATCCAAATGACGTCATAATGTCTACACATTTAAATTTCGTACTTAGGCACTCAGCTGACCACAACAAGTGGATCCATTTCCTTGCGGAAAAAGAACAAGAGAATCCCTTTTTCTCTTATTTTTTCCCTTAATTTTGCAACTAGGTTTCTTAGAAAGAAGGCATTGACTTGGCAAGGGCTGAGTAGTACGGAGTACGTGTTAGGGAGTCACCTTGCGTACGAGCAAGTATGATCGACGAATCGCTCAATCTAAAAGCAAGAGACTATCTCCATGCTCGAGTCGAGTCACCACTTGGCCGGCGCGTAGCTCAGGCAGGGAACGCGTCGACCACCCGCGGGCGCCGCGGCAGGTGTCAGGCCTCGCCGAGTGCGACGCGGGCCGCGAGGGCGCGCGCTGCGAGTGCGCGTTCACTGCGTGGGCCAGTGGTTGGTCGTCCGCGTCCCGTGGCCCGCTGGGAGACAGGCAGACAGCAATCTGAAGTTGGGTTCCACGCTTCCAGCACGTTCGGCTCAGCCGTCCGGCGACCCGGGGCGACCGCGCGCACTCGAGACGGTCGTTCCACACGCGCGTGCGTCCGCGCGGCGTCACAGCTGCAAGTAACGACCGAGACCCTGCGCTGCGATGAGAAACTAGTGTGCAAGTAGCAAACAATTAGGAAATCCTGGAACTTGCTAAGAATACGTCTACGTGCGCAAGGCCGTGAGCAGGTGCTGGACAACCAACCGTCCTGCGCGGTCAGGGCTAGAGGCCACAGGCCAGTGTCGGGATACGAAAGATAACCAAAACTAGGCCAGGCCCAGAAACAGTATAACCACTAACCAGCCTGGGCCTCCGATTTCGGAAGCCTTTTGTCGACTTATCCCCGAGGCCCGAGCCCGGAGAAAATCCCCAGCTTCTTCCCTTTTTCGTGATAGCCTCCCTTCCGTTCCTGGCAGATCAGGCGACCTGATGACTGCTGTTTCAATGTTCTCTTTTGCGAAACACGCGACTGGTTCCAGAATGCGGAAGCTTCGAAATCTTTTTTTTTTTGAATGTGGAAGTTTCGTGGGATCACCCGTCTCTCCATTCTTGGAATTTGTTTGAAAGTGCCTTCCTCGTGACATAAGCATCACCTACTGCTCAACGACTGCGGCGAGAGATAGTGATGTAGAAGCGGACTTGTTGCTTCCCGACTGCTAAAGTGCGTCAGTCACACGAGTTGCCGTACCAGCCCGCGCCTTTTCTTAATTTCTGAGTTCTGAGGTCATAAGACGTGATCTTATTATGCTTATTCCTGTCACACGCGCTGTTCTTCACGGCCCCTGGTCCGAGTCCAAATTCCAAACCGTGATACGATACCGGCGTACTACCGCGTATTAAATTTAGAAATCGAGTAGCCAAAGATGATGCAAATATGTTACATGTTGTTATGCGGCGGTCAACTTCCAGAAGTGCGTATTTGTTTTGTGTTTCTTTAGGGATAGCGTAGTACATGTGCTTTCTGTGTGTGTGTTGTTCGGCATTGGAATATCGGTGATGGGTGGTATTCACAGGCGCACTTGGTATGGGTTCAAGGAATTCCGCAACTGAAACTATCCGCACCAGCATACTCTAAAGCATACTCTATATACTATTCTACTTCAGCTTTTACAGTATGTACTTTAAATTACACTGTTAAACAGTGTATCCAGTATGCTTTACAGCGTACCACTGCGGGTGGTCTGAAAGGCTCGTTCCTATTCACATATAGGAGAATCCTGTCCTTTTTCTCGTGGTTTCTCGTGTCATCACTTTGGTCTCTCGTGAATAGTTGACATATAGTTTACAGAACATTTTTATCGACACTCAATACAATAATTTTTCGGAAAAAGTGTTACTCCATCTATTTTTTTTATTTATCATCAGTTAGTTCACAAATAAACTAGCGGATGACTAATAAAAATAAACAAAAAGAGTACTTAAAATTCTTTTCTCTTTTCCTGCGAAGTTCTCAAGTTCTGAGCGGTGCTTCAGTTTTTGAAAGCATCATCATTACAAGCTGAACATTCTGTGCGAGTACTACAACGACACCGACAAAATCAAATAAAACATTTAAAAATAGTCCAAGCTATCTTTGTACCAACGAAAACGAAACGCGCAAGCTAACTTGGTACACGGGCTAATCACAAAAAAATTGGTAGCTTTTCCGTATATATGTTGGCACAACACAGCTATCTCAACAGATTTCCTTGTCATCGCAACCACTGCATGGACTTGTCTGACGCAGCCGGCCGATTTGCTCCAGTCCAAATAAAATGCCAAGGGATCTCAGCGTTCTCATGCAACAGCTCGCAGAAAGCAGGATGGGGACGACATGTCATCGATATTTAATAGTGCCGTGTCGCCGCTAAAGCCCGAATGATTCACGCCCCTTATGATTCTGTCCTTGATTTCCTTCTCTCGCTGGTTTCTTAAGCTGACAGGACAGCTGGTTGTGTAGGTCTGCTCAGGGACAAACACGCCAGTGACAGCTCACAAATCTGAACTACTAGAAAACAGGAAATGTACTTGGGGCGAAAAATATGGAACAGTAGGAATCTTTCTTGGATTTGATTTTTTTAGTTGCAGATTTGCAGCTCCCTAGAAGTATCTACATACAAATATCAACAGTACTACCAGTAGTACTGTTTTTTTTTCTTACATGGCAGAAAATGTCACACCGGACAAAGATAAAAAAAATGAACGTGAGAACATTTTTAAAATGCCGACGAAAGTGTTTTGATTTTTTAGATTGGGGGTTGCCGGGCGACATGTCAGAAAGTAAAATTACAGTCTGGTGCTTCGTGCTTGGCAGAGGGCCCAGAAAACATTTCAGGCTCTGCCTCTGAATCGTGCGAGAACAGTTGTCGTTTCTGAACACGGTTCAGAGCATGTACTGCATCCACAGAGCTATGCTTCAGACCTCCACTTCTAAATTATTGCACATGAGAGTCCACAATTATTAAATTTATGCATCATGGAATCATATAGTATGTATAAACTGTTTGGGGAAAAGAATACTCCATGTGCTTTACTTGCATGCACTGTTGTATAATATATCTGAGGATGTTGTCTGCATCATTGAGCGCCTGAATAAAATAGAGAGAAAAAATTAAGGACGGTGCATATGATTTATCTGAACGGCGGACACAGGGGGGCAACTTGCCAGTTTTATATGCTAATGATGTCCATCACTGTTATCGTCGTCATAGACAAGGTCATGCCTAAATGAATACAAAGTTCAATGGGTTAAAAACACGAAACGGAAACGGTCATCTTGGAAGATTTTCTGAAGTGTAACGTCACAGTGCGTAGATAGAAATTCCAAGTCTCCGGCCAAAAGAAGTAGCAGAAGAACACTTCAACAACACAGGACGAACTTTTCTCCTCCTTGCAGGGACTTGAAATCGTGAAACAAGAAAGAGCAGTTTTCCAGAGGTCATCGAGTGTATTTTTAACTCTACGTAACCACATCACGACCGATGTCAGCAAAATAAAACTATTCAGGGCGGGGCAAAGGAAGTGATAATACTATAATGGTAGTAAGTTGGTACCCCCGTTTCGAGAACGCGACACCGTGCTGACGCCACGACGGCGCCTGCAGAACTGACGGTGCCGATCGATGCTGACTGGGGCAGCTAGCTGCTTGCTTGCTAACCTGCTCTTGTGTCGGACGAAGCAAGCGTCCACAACATCACTCTGGCCCTGGGCGCCGATCACGATCTCCGATCTGGCGGCGCCTTTTCCACGTGGCTCGATGCCGCGATGTGACTCGCAATTTTATCAAGCAGTGGCCGTGCGCCGAACTATTTACGAACTCAACAGGAGGACACGCGCGGCGCGGCCGGCGAAACGGACGGAGTAGTGCGCGAGTCCGTCGGCGTCGGGTTCTCGAAGAGAAAAGGAAAAGGCAGCATAATTCGTTCCGCGGCCGGACGATTAGTTGGACACGGATCGGGATCGGCACGGATCATTTGGCGACGGCGACGGCAATTACTTGCGGCGTCGGGTGCGGTGGGTTCGAGCCCATGCGGCCAGCAAGCGGCGCCCTTGGTCGCGGTCTTTCGCCGAACGACCGAGCGGCAGGCAGCTGGGAGCAGTGCGGTGACGGGTCCAGAAGGCTCCGAGCTGCGGCGGCGCCGGCGTGGCTCCGCGCGATCGCGCCGTGCGCATCTGGCTCGCCGCTGGACACGACACGGTACTCCGCGCCCTGGCTGTGGTTGGTCGAGCGGCCCCGGTTCCATGAATGACTCGGCAGTGGTCCGGGACGCCGGGCGGCAGCTGGGTGCGTGCATCTGGCACGTCCAAACCCACCGTGGGCCTGAGCCTGGGCGCCACGTGTCTAGTCTGGCCACCCCACTCCAAAGACGACCTTAACCATACCAATGTGAGCAGGCCCTGCACGCACCGCTCATCATACACAGTGCACGCGCCCACCTCCCACATGCTGGCATCTCTCCTGCGTAGTATACACACACCTCTCCCCAGCCAGTCACATACTACTGCTCTTCTCCGTGGTGACGCATTTGAGGAGAACGTGCCAATCGAGGAGCACGGAGGAAGCAGCGCAGACTGAAGCAGCATTGTCTAATGCTGTCCCAACCATATTCTTCTCCACCGTTCCTGCTTTGCACTGTAGCCCTACACATGGTAACACCTGCATCGACAAATGACAACAGAATTCCGCCGGCCCCGGGGGGTGAGTCCTGGAACCCGAGACGTAGCATCTACTGTACTGCAGAACACGTACCTTGCTGGGAGCTGGGTGCTCCGAAAGGATCTTTTGTTGGCTCCAGCTCTGCTTGAAAGTGATGAGCGGGGCATGTGCCGTCACATGACATGATTGGGCGCTCCATGTATCGGCACCAGCAGAAGCAGTTCGGCAAGAGGTGGACGGCGTGACGCAATCAATTCACGGTGCCGGCCCGGCGGGCCCCTATCATTGCCACCCGTTGGCTCCCTGCTCGTGGCCGGTGTTTATCAGCAACAGCAACAATATCCAGCTGCAGTAGTGGCTCCAGCGAATCTGGGAACGGGACGCGCTTCAGTGCATTGGAATACGGCTTGGGTGCTCCCGACTCATACTTCCAAGTGTACTCCCGTGATGTGGCGCGATTCTATTAGTTCATCATGAGGTGACTGGACTCCACATAAAAAAGATACGTCAATAAAAACGTGACATTTAATAGGAGTACCAATGGGAACACCAAACGGGAGCACCGAAGCCGCGTTCAGTGCATTGGTGGCTGGTGGGTGACCCCGGGCTTTTGCTTGCCCCCACAGCGCCGGCCAGACCCAACACGTGGCGCGCGGCGGCCCGACCGACGGGCGCGGGCGTCGGGACCGAGCTTCGGCCGGCCTCTCGCTGCGATCTGGTGCGGCGGGGACGCTGATCTCGCTAGCGGCACATGCCCGTTTGTGAGGCGGCCGGCAGGGCATGTGTACGATGGCGAGGTCGCTCCGCTCCCGTTGCTGGGTTGGTGGCCGTCGTCGTGTTAATCTGCTTTTCCCGATGGAGGAAGGGAGTGGTGGTTCCTGGCCGTCGTCGTTTCGGCGGTGGAAGGAACGCAGGGGATAACGAAATCAAGCGCAAATACGCAAAGCGGCTGGTTATCTAAAGACGCGAGGTGTGCGCGCAGTTGGAGGTCACTAAACTTTTTTCCATTGCACTGAGCTGCACGGCTAGCGTTTTTTTTTTCTCTCGCTTTGCAGAGAAGCAAGAAGGTTCCGGAAGTGGGATTGTGGGAATGGGATACTGTCAACGACATACGAGTAGATTAACTGATCTTGAAAGAGCCCTGAAGAGTAGTTGGATTCAATGCGCCAGTGGTGATTATACAACATGCGTGTTGAGTAGCCTTAGCAGTAGTAATGTACTAGTAGTACTTTACTATCACATCAGGTTGCGAGTGGCCAGCGCCATGCATCGACGTCATCCGAAAACGAATAGTACTACCATATATACATCTACCGGATAGGTAAACGACAAGTGGTCGATGTGGTTGCCCTCTTCAGCTCTCTGGATTTCCACTCCGGCCACACCAGGATTCAGAAGATACCACCACCCAATCCCAGCGACGACAAAAAGAGTGCGCAAAAGTGGGGAAAGAAAGAAACAGGCGGCATGGCATGGCGATATGGGCAAGCATGCGCTCCACGCCACGGAAAACGAGATATCCAGCAGAGGATGCTAGATTCATCTCCCAGAGATCAGCGTCGTTTTCAGTGAGACCAGCAAGGTCGCGGCCTGACACCGGGCAGGGCAAGGAGAGATCTCATCAGCTTTACCGCGAGCACAGGAAGAACGGGACGGACCCCGTCCATCATCTTTCAGACCACAAGAAGCGGCACTGAGGCAGAACCAGAGCCTTTCGATGGCGCCAAAAGATACAGCGAAGTAGGTGGCGGAGGGAGATGCCGCTAGAAAAAAAAAAAACAGATTTCCTTGCGTTCGGTCTAGGAAAAACAACAACCGAGCTATCTATCGCCGTCGGTTGAACCGGTAAAAGGTTGCCGATTTACCAAGCAAGGCGTGTCACGGCCAACGAGGACGACTTCGACGATCACCACAGATCGGGTGCGCGCCGGCCGCCAGTGGTGGGTAACACAACACCAACCACGAGTGGAAAACGTTACGAAGACGTTAAAAACCGCATCCAACATCAGGATCGAATCAAATTGCGAGGTTAACCAACGGTTGCTTTTCCAGAGGAGACCAGAGGGCTTTTCTTGTATCCACAGGAGATCAGAAACCAAGTTGCTTCCTGACGTTGCACACGTACACACTAGGACTAGCACAATCCATTCCATTCCAACCCACAAGCGCACGCGGATTCAAAGTTTTTTTTGCAGGTTTTACTGCACACACCTTTCTTTGCTTCGCCGGCGGCGAGGAAGCAGCCAAACTAGAGTGGAGGGAATCAAAGAGAACGTTTGGAACGAAGAAATTACAGGGAGACTAGACTATTCTTCGCTTCTCCGGACGAACATCTCGCTTGAGGGAACTGTACACTCGCTTGCGGACGCAAACACGCTGCTGGATATTTACACGCGCGCCGCCAGCCGGCCGGCCGGCCGACCGGCGCCGGCTCGTCTCGCTGAAGAAGTGAAGAAGCGGGCAGGACCAAGGTAGGGTGGGAACTGGGGTTGCCTGCGGTCACTCCGCCGCGACGACCGCCGCTGGCCTCGCGCGCAGGCTCGGGCTCCGCGGTTGCCTCAGCATCTCGATTAGCGCCTCCGCCTGCGGGTTCCGGACTGGATTAGTTTGGAATCGTATGGGGTTAAGCGGAACGGAGGGAATGATGCGGGAATGTTTATGCGGTGTTTATTACCTTGGTTTTGAGCTTTGGGCGTGCGGAGGATGATTGGGAGAGGGCGACGAGTGGAGGGATGGCGCCCTCGCGGGCGACCATGTTGCGGTACACGGCGCTGTCCTTGCAGATCTGCAGCAGGGAGAGCGTCGCGATCTCCTTCTGGCGCGAGGTGCCCACCTCAACCATCTCGACGAGCACGGGGACGCCGCCCTCCTCGACGGCGGCGGCGCGGCCCTCGGAGCAGCCCAGGAGGGAGTGGAGGACGTAGGCAGCCTTGTCCACCATGCCGGACTCCGGGTCGGCCATGAGGTCCAGCAGGGGCCGCACGGCGCCGGACTCGACGGCGCGGAGCCAGTTCTCGCGCGCGCCGCTGCAGAGCGCGTAGAGCGCCGTGGCGGCGTCCTTCTTCCCGCGCGCGCCGCCGGTCTCGAGGAGGGAGACGAGCAGCGGGACGGCGCCCGCGCGGCCGATGTCCGCCGCCGCGGAGCCGTCGAGCTGCGCCAGCCGGAGAAGCGCGCACGCGGCGTTCTCCCGCACGGCGGGCGACGCGGCGGACTTGAGCGCGCGAACCAGCGGCCGCACCGCCCCCGCCTCGACGATGATCCCCTTGTTCTCGTCGCAGAGCGAGAGGTTGAGCAGCGCCGTGACGCCGTGCTCCTGCAGCACCGGGTCCGGGTGCGACAGCAGCGCGACGAGCGGCCGCACGGCGCCAGCCGCCGCGATGCGGACCCGGTTGTCCGGGTTGTGCTTGGCCAGCAGACGGAGCTCCATCGCCGCGCGCCGGAGCGAGTCCAGCGACGGCGACGGCGACTCGAGCTCCCCGACGAGCGACGAGATGGCGTCCTCCGACGCCTCGGCCGCGCAGGAGAGCAGAAGGCGGTGGATGCCCGCGGCGGCGGCGGGGCTGAAGGAGAGGTCGTCGCTGCCGCACTCGCTGAAGGGCTCGGAGCAGGAGGAGTCGCCGCTGTCGCTGTGGCAGCTGGTGCTGCGTCGCCGCGGGGAGGTGGACGCGTAGGACTCCATCCCGGCTTGTTCAGCTCGGACCAAAGCAAATGCCGGGAGGCGAGAGGAGGAGGTGGCGGCGAGGCCGGGAGCCGCGGGTGGGGAATGGAATTGGGTTCCTTGCCCTTGCGTTTGGAGAGCGGAGACGACGCGAAGGAGCGAATGAAATAGGCATGCGGGCGGGCGGGCGTGTTAACCCACTCGCGCTAACGAATTCACGCGCCCTAACCATTTCCCCGTCATCTTTAGTGCAACGATAGCCGCTCAGATCGTATCCGACGCCGTCCGTGTGCTAGCCTGATGGAAGCGTGGCGAGCGACGGAGGAATGGCGTCTTCCGCGTGGATTTACCACCGTTGGATCGGGACGCGACGGCGGAGGCGCGCATCTCGTTTGTGACCATGCGTACTGGTGGGCTTGGGCGAGAGGAATTGAAGGTGTGACACGTTACATGGTGCACGCGAAATCGTCAGGACGCGTGCGGTTCCGGGACTCGGTGCTGGTCCACCACGCTGGGCAAGTTTCAACAGCAGGCCCCATGGCGCAGAGCCATGTTACAGATGTTGATGGACGGGGTGTGCGTGGGCTGGGCTAGCTCGGGCCTTGGGGTCATTGGATAGGTTGCGCTGGGGGACTAGTAATCGCTGATTTCATGATGGTTTCGGATCAGTTCTGTCTGAAATGGAGAGGAATGGCAGCAAGACTTGGGGAATATAGGTCGGCTCAGTTCGGCTCGTTGTGGTCTAGTTACAATTAAAGAAAAGACTCCGAAGATAAGAGGAGTCAATACCGCACAGTCCACGAATTGCATCGGTCGTTTTCTCCTCTTCTCAGTGAGCCTCCTGGATGAGTGATCTTGTGAATAACGTGTGACACCGTACGTTAAGGCCAGATTGGGCGATTGACTTCTTTCTTTAATATAAGTTGTAAAAGCTGATGCACCGGCGACGATAATTTGGGTGAGGAAGACTGAGCGTCCACCGGCGACAAGTAATCCAAAAACAGGCTGCCAAAAGAGATCCATTTCAGTGGTTGGTGACACGCGTTCCTGTTGACTAACAAACTCGTCTTCTTCATCCAAATCTCCCGCGGGCCGAAGTTTAGTGTTGTGTACTACTCCCTCCGTTTCGTTTTAATTGTCGTTAGGACAACCTTTGTTAGTTCATTTCTAGTTCATTTGGTTGTCTGAAACGACAATTAAAACGAAACGGAGGGAGTAGTACGTACTACTAAAGAAAATATAGGCGGGCAAAGTTCATCAGAGCAGGAACCTGTTTCATCTGTACGTTGTCATCGAGTTGTGTACTGACAACTGATGTGTCTCAACTTACTGCTCTGTTTATAGAAACACCAGCCGTAGATGCTAATAACTGGAGCTTGTAAGCTGATCTCCGTGCTTAATTACATTACTCTCGTTGACGAACTGAACGTCTATTCAGCTTTTCTAACTGAATTTTCCGAAGATAGGGACATAAAGAACCTTCAGTGCGAACAAGATGGAGCAGGGCAGCGGGCCGAGTACAAGCGATAGGACACTCGAACCTATAGTAGTTCAAATTTCCGCTGCAAATTTGTAGTGTGCGTTGATGTTGTCCTGTCGAAGTACTACGCATCTTGATTTGTGATCGTTGAGCAGGACCATTTTCTGAACTGCGTTCCAACAACTGTGGTTTCAATGCAGCAGCACTACCTGACAGTGTCACAAGTCCGGCTGATCCTTGCAGACCAGGACTGCCCGTGCCATCCCAGAGCGATGGTAGTTGCGGTACGAATACATGTGTTGATGTGTATGTGCGCTAATAATGCTAGCTGCAGATCTCAGGTTTAGCAGAGTCCATTGATTTTCTTGGGCCCAAAACGCCGATACAGAATTTGGGCTTCAGCTAATGACCTGGGCGGGGTCGCGTTTGACCTACAGGTAGTATTCCTTTTTCTTTGGACCACACCAGACAGCCGATCATTCTTTATTAAAAAGGAATCTAATGTAGGGGCAAAATAATTGATCCAGAGACGCTCCAAAATAATTTACAAAACGATTGTAACAGAGTACAGGATATTTTTGAATCTGGTGATCAGATGAGAGCATATATAACGTAAACATTTTATCAATATTAACGAAAGCTTAAACCGGTGCCAATACAAACAAACGAACGAACTTTTGTTGAAGTGGTTACACTACACCTTTCCCCGGAGAAGTCAAGGGTCAAAGTTTTGGTGCTTCGGTTGCGTGTGTATGCAGACCCTGAGAACAAGATGCCTCACTTTCCAAATTCGCGATTGTATACTGTTCCACAAACACAACATCGCCATCATACAAACCTGGGGAACTTAACCAAGACCGGGACACCACCAAACCAGGTAGCAGCTCGCTGATGACCATGTGACGAAATGGAACCGAGCAGACAGGAGCCCGGCAGAGCAACGAAACTTCCAAGCCGGCGCCAACCGGACCGGTCACGCCCGCCGGATCGTGCATGGACAAGGTACACCAGCGACGAGCGCGCCGCCGCCACAGGCCTGTATATAAATTGGCACGCCGGCACTCGTTGCCATTGCACCGTACCAGGTCGAAGTTCGAATCGCAGAAGCAAGCTCACCAGCGCGCGCGATGGAAGGCCTGATCCCGTTCGTGATCGACGTCATCAGGAGGAGCCACGACCACGAGCGTGGCACCTACCGCAGCCTCTCGTCGGACGGCAGCAGGCGGCACCTGATCGACTACTCCGAGCTGCCCGAGGAAGCCGGCGACGGGCAGGCGTCGAGCTTGCGTCTCGCCGAGGAGTACGGCCGGCCGCCTGCGGCAGTGGTTTCCTCTGAAAATCGGAGGAGCGCGGCTGTTGCACTACTGCTCTGTTAATAACCAGTATTGAATTGCTTCTGTTTCATTTTGCTCGCATCCTCATAAGGGTAAAGTGAAATCCTTCATTTCTGTTCCTAAAAGACACAACAAATATATCAATACATTCATCGCTCAAAAAGGAACCGTCAGTCTTCACAATAAAGAATCGCCAACATATCATAGTATGATTTCCCTGACGTTACCAGGAAATGGCCGTGCACATGCACGGCCGAAACGGCGTTATCCTGCCTGTGCTAGGTCTCACTCACTCAGCTTCAACGTAAAAGCAGCAGCAGCAGGTCCGGAACGTGTCGCCCTTGCTGCTCTCTGGTCTCTGCTGCTCTGCAACTCGTGTGTCCGTCGCATCGCATGCATTCAGATCCGAGTGTTCAAACTCAGCTCTCGAAGTAACCAGTCACTGTCGAAAATTCTAAAAAATTACCCGAATGCGGAAGGTGAACTGTTCCTGCGTCACGCTGCGGCCTCTTTATGCCCGGGTTATTTACTGCTCTGCGTGTCCTCGCATCGGTTCAGGCTTGCTGGTCCATACATTCGCTTCATTGCTTCGGAGGATTGCTTCAGATGATACTGTATTTCTTTGCGTCAGGATGTGCAGTGCAGCGGCAAAAGAATTACTAGAAGACTACTCAACAGTGCAACGTTCTTTCCAGACTGACAATGGCCCAATGCATCTGTTAACGAAGTCCTCTCCGTCGTGGAAGGCTTCGAGATCTCTGCCTCAGCAGTGTTCTTCAGACAAGATCCGCAGGGAGGAAACCAGAGTTTCTATGCTGACGGTTTCTCCTTTCTGGAGTTCCAAAACAAACGATGCAACACCAGTGACCAAGTCACTCACGGGTACTGAAGAAATGATGTCCATCTACTAATTGACAACGTTACCGACACCGGCGTGTCGTTCCGGACGCTGAACCGCCCCATTTGTGTCACCTACGACGGCTGAACAAGTACTACTACGGGTCTGGAACACGCGGGAACAGTTAGTAGTAACAGTAGTAGTAGAAGTCAAGACGCGCACGGCTATCGGCTGACGAACAGAGCGAGCCAGCGCGCAAGATCGCACGCACGGACCGCGAGATCGTGAAGGCGAGTGTTGACCTCAGGACGTCACGCGTCGATCGGCGTCGTATACCGTGGCGCGAGCACGTACGCCGCGACAAAATTAACCGTACGAGCTAAGCATACAAGCGCTGCGGACACGGATCTCGACGACGCCCTTTGCTTGCGGCGCACCCTAGCCGTACGTAGCACGTCGTACTACGTTTACGGCAACCGTTTTAAGTCGTCGCGCGTTTCAGGAGGAGGGGTACAAAGAACTGACAGGATTCGGGCTCGGCGCCACGACACGCGGATGAACACCTTCGTTCTGCTGCTATGGAGGTGGCGGGCAACTCGCAACAAGGGAAATTCTGGAGACAGGATGCTGGGCCCAGTTAGCCAGAGATGATCAAGGAATTTCTTTGGATGGAGGACCAGAGCAGGTAGACTTGAACGAATACGGAATACCTTCTGTTCTACTAACACGCGAAAGCCAAGGTGATCTTGTGACGTCGGTCTGCAGAGATCTGCTTCACTAGCAATGGCAAAAATTATTCTGGAAATCGATGTTGTTAATCACGCCACTGTGCTGAATAAGTCGGATGAGCTGGACAGAAGCCTGTACGGATACTTACTTGTCCATGCATATTAGGAAAGTTCGTCCAAGATCTTATAACAGCTAATAGGAAACTCGATCCTTTGAAGTGCATGTTAAAAATGAGCCAAACCCCGGCGGAGCTTCGTATCCTTTCTGGTCGCGTGCGATCTGTCTAGCTAGTGCTAGTGTGTAGTGATTGAATTTTTCCGTTCCGATAAAAAAAGGAACCGGTTCTGAATTCGATCCATCCGTTGCTTGGTGTGCAACCGCTACGTGTGCTCCTCGTGCGACGGCAGCCGAACCCCTGCAGTGAGGTTCAAAACATCGGAGCAGAGCAGCACACGCAGCGCTGCAGGAGACGGACGGGGGCGCCACCGCATTTACCCTCCACATGCGAGCATTCAATGCCGCCACGATTTAACGCGCCCCCGACCCCTCCTCCTCCTCCTCCAACTGGCATCGCCGGGTACCGCACTACCGCGACGCGAACGCGGCAGCACCAGCCAACACACCACCCACTCCAAACCAGAGAGGAAGGCGAAAGGGTGAGAAGGAGCGAGGGCGAGGCCATGGAGATTGGAAGAGGGTGGCAGGAGCTCGGCGTCGTGGACACCATCTACGAGGACGACCACGAGGAGGACGACGAGGAGTGCTTCGACTCGCCCACCTTGTCGTCGTCGGCGGCCACGTCGCGGTCGTGCTCCCCCTCGGCACCGGCGGCGGCGGCGCACGCCTCGCTGCCGCCGGCGCTCAGGCGCGCCGTGCAAGCGTGGTAAGTTACGTTCCCGCGTAATCGGACTTCATTCGGAGGTGCAATTGGGATTGGGGAATGTGTGCGTGGAACTCGACACCGATCTAGCAGAGGAGACTGACGTCGTCTCGTTGGAACGGATGGATCGTGCAGGTTGCGGGCCAACGGGTCGCGCGAGCCCGACGTGATCGTTCGCGTCCAGGAGCATTGCCTACACCTGCACAGGGTATGTACGATCATCACCATTCCTTTCCTCGAATCCAGTCTCATCGTAACATCAGTGGTATCTCCATCGAAATTCGTCGTCACGTACGACAACTGTTTTTATCTGCATCGATACTTGCTTTCAGTTTATTTTCCTATATTTATGACACATCGTGTTGGGCCTCTATGGCTTCCGTTACAAACGTAATTTATTGTTCATGGCGAATTAACTTTTGCCCTGCCGACCTGAGCTGCATGGATGCACACAAACGGCAATCCATTCAATTTCACATGTCTAAGCACACGTTCCCTGTGAGGGCATGAAACGAGCAATTCGTAGCATTATCTATTGCGCTTCCTCTGCACCAAGAGACAGTGGCCATATAGATTCTCTCCTCCTGATGCACCTGCGCCACGCACGCACGAACTCGTCGTTGCCTAACCGCAGCAACTACTCGTGCCAGTTCAGTCGAATTTTGAATGTGGAGTTTGGTTTGGACGCCCCTTTGGCTGAGCTGTCGAATTTGAGCCAAAAATGGCAGCTCTCCAGATGCCCAGGTCGTTTCCTCTCTCGTTTGTGTGCTCTGCCCAACAAGGAACAGCTCCCAACAATGGCACCCGAAGAGGCAATAATTGTTGACGTACCTGTAGGACATTTAGTGCGTTCCGTCCCCGCCCTGGTTCGCGCAACGAAACGGATGAGTCATAACATTCAGTCGCAGAAGTTACAGACATTTTTACACTCACTGATGAATCGTATTGAGTGTTCTAGTACTGCTGTTCCCCTATTCTGGAGAAATTTAAGATGGGGATGGAGAGATCCAGGGATTTGGATTTCGGTCCCTCCGTGACATGTGCTATTAGTTTGGCTCTTAAATTTTACAGGCAGATATACAGGTGACCTTGCCGGGATTAGAATACGGGCGACGGGTTGGATTGGGTCCAGATCGTAGTGTCCACGTACTCGCACAGCGTTGCCATGCCCAACGGCACTGCTCACTGCATTCATGCCTGCCAGCACAATGTCATTGATAATTGGAGTACTCTGAACGTAGTGGCAATTATGCAGCAGGACTGGACACTGGTTTGTCCGAGCATATCAGAAAATGCTGTTTGTTAGGAGTACTTGTAGATTTGTACTGTAGTCCGTAGCACCCCTTCAGCAGAGAGAGATTCATTGTCTGTGAATAACTCTTCAATCCAGTTTACTGAATAATCATTACAACTAGCTAGTAAGTCAAGATCATCATAATGTGCAAATGTTCTGTGGGCAAGTTTCTGCCTGATGTGACAAAACAAACCGACAAGTTTTGATTTCTTGTTCAGTTCTTCCCCAACAGATTGCAGAGTAACAATAATTTGGCACGGTTTATCTGCTCGTTTGTAGTACCGAAGTACACCTTGCCCAACATTATTGATACAGTTTGTCATGTGGCTTGCAAAATAATTAACATTTGTCCTTACTGTCTCGTGGGCTCGGCTAATTATCATTTGCCAGATCGAATGGTCTAGCTCCATGCTAATTGCAATGATATCTGACAGTACATGACGTACAATCGTACGTACTGACTTTGCTCTGTTCGCAGGATGTGATCACGTCGCAGAGCAGCTACCTGAGGCGGCAGCTGCTGGAGTCCAGCGACGCCGCCGTCACCCTACCGGCGGGCCTCACGTTCGACGCGCTCGTCAACGCCATCGCGTCCTGCTACGGCGCCGACGCGGCGCTGTCGCCGGCGACCCTCGCGTCGGCGTGGGTGGCGGCGGGCTGGCTGGGGATGAGCGCCGAGGACTACGACGGGCTGGCCCGCGCCGCGGAGGACTACTTCTTCCAGGAGGTGGCCACGCACTGCGCCAGCGCCGCGGCGGTGCTGCGGTCGTGCGCGGCATTCCTAGGCGGCGAGGCGGCCGGGCCGGCGGCGGAGCTGCTCGCCCGGTGCCTGGAGGCGCTCGCGGCGTCCGGCCTCGTCGCCGACGACGGCGGGAAGTGGTTCGATGACGTGGTGGCGCTCCCCGTGGAGGAGTTCCTGGTGGTCGTGGAGGCCATGCGCGCACGGCTCGTGCACGACCACGACCTCCTGTACACGGTCGTCGATCGTTACCTCGAGGTACACGTCATCCCAGTTCGTTTGCCGCCCGTCCGCCTTTATTAAATTTTTGCAATATTGAGTTAGATTCGGCCACTTTTTTCTCAATATCCCGAGATTTTAGTTAGGCTTGGATCTGATGCTGTGCCCAGTTACTTTACCCGATAGCATGATCCGAGGAGCTAAGGCCGTCTTTAGATTGGAGGAATTGAAAAACACAGTAATAGAACAAACATAGAAATTAAGATTGTATATTTTTTAATCTTATGGAAATTGAAAATATAGGAATTGATATAAGAAACCCTTTGGTAGCATCATAAGAAAAACAAAGAAACTTGTAACATGAGTAAGGAAAAAAAAAGAGGTCTAAGCTCAAGTTTTCTACAAAATTTAGTAAAGGAATTCATTCCTATGAAAACTACTATTTGTTTTTCATGTGAGCCAAATGGTCATGTAAAAAAAATCATATACAAATCCTATAATTTAAAATTCCTTTGTCATTCCTTGGATGCAAAGGGAGTCTAAATTAGTGGAGCGCACTGCAGTGGCCGTGGTGCTGAGGCCCCTCTCACATCACAAACCTTCACGGAGTTCAATATAGATTCCAGATACCTTGCTTACGTTGGTGGTGATATCACAGGTAACGTAGAAGTAGAACCAGTAGTTAATTAACAGCAGAGCAAACAGCACCACACATCACCGAGTTTTTTAGGGCCTGTACTCTGAAGCTTACGCATCTCAGAGCAGAGTTCGGTTGCTGGCACCACCGTTCGGACTCCCATCCCATTGACACCGATCTTGACATGTATCGTAATTGTCCGAAATGCAATGAATTAGTATGTTTGAATCTTGATGTCTTTGATTATTTGCACCATCACATACGAACCAGTTGATGTCATACAATATGACGGATCATACATGTTGGTAATCGCTACTGATTTTCTGGACACTGCACGTCGTCTGTGTGTGCAGAACCACAAGGGGAAGCTGACGGAGGAGGAGAAGAGCCGGCTGTGCTACAACGTGAACTGCACCAAGCTGTCGCAGCACCTCTTCATGCACCTGGTCCAGAACCCGCGCCTCCCGCTCCGCTTCGTCGTGCAGGCCATGCTCGTGGAGCAGCTCCATTCCCACCAGTCCATGCTCCTCAGCCACCACCACCACCACCACGATGCCGCCACCGCGCCGCCTCCGGCGCTCCTCAAGGGCTCCCTCTCCGGTGCCTTCAGCGCCACGGACGCTGCCGCCAGCATGACCCTCGGCGACATCCTCCAGCGCGACTCCGTGCTGCGGCAGTCCGCGCACATCCGCGCGTCCATGCAGGCCACCAGCACCCGCATCGAGTCGCTCGAGCGCGAGCTCGCCGGCCTCCGCACCCGCCTGCGCCGCTCCGAGCAGCAGCAACAGCAGCACGCTATGGCCGGCGCCGCGATCGACCGCGCGCCCGGCAAGTCCGCCAGCTTCCGCATCCCGCGCAGCCGGCTCTGGGACGGCGAGGACCTCGCCGCTGCCCACGGCCGCACCACCGCCATCAGAGACACGAACGCGAGCAGGGGCGGCTTCAAGTCGCGACTGGTGCACGGGTTCAAGAACCTGTTCGGCCGGCGGCCGGCTGGGACCGGCGCGCCGTCCACGTGCGGTGACGATGCCGCCAGTACCCCTCGCGGCGTGCGCGAGACAGCCGCTGATGCGCGGGAGCTGGAGATCGACGCCGACGAGGAGCTGTGCATGGAGGAGGGGTGGCGGCCTCACCGGAGAAACCACTCCATCGTGTGACCGCCCGGTACGTAGAGAGATATCAGCATTGACACGTTGTATGGAGTTGCAAAGGTCAAGGGTTCTGTTATTGTACTGCCTCTATTTTTTTTCATACGGCTAAACGCTGACATCGTGGATGCTTCGTTTGCTTGCATCCCTTGATGGAAAATGTGTAGTGTCCATGACTGTGCCAGCCGTTATGTTCGATGGATACGCGTGAATTGGAGACATTACTCCACAAGAAACCATGGGGTGTTCGCAGGATGTTCAATGTTTGATTCTTATTGAAAGGTTTTTTTTTGGATTTTTTTAAATATCTTGTAGGGCTGTAAAAGTGACAACGTACTCAGAATTTTGTGGTCTCTAGAAACTAAGGAATCACCTCGGTTTTCAGAATGGAAGATAGCTAAAGAAGCAGGCCTAGCATTTGGCCGATGCAATGCTGGCGAATTAGAAGATCCTTTATCCAGTGTAGGATCTCCAAGAATTTGAATCCCTGGTACACGTTGTGAGAATGCTGCTAGCGAGACCGGAGGAAGATGAACTCATAACCTGGAAGAACTAGAGTGAATGTAAAGTGGGAGAAAGTGAAGTAGGCGTTGAGCCATGTCGCATGTGTTACGTTTAAGATCTGTGCTGCTTTAAGATTTAAGGTGTTAAAACGATGCAAACCTCTGTAACCTGTACTCTGAACGTTTGCTGGTTGGAAAAAGATAACAGCATATAGACTGAAACTTAGCTCTAGACAAAGATTATCGGAGCAAAAACTCTATATGCCATATGATCTCCGATCAAGTTTTTGGTCTGAAAGGAAATTCCGAATGCAAAAAAAATAATAATAATAACAGCGTACCCACAGAAAAATTACCACAGCTTCTTCGCAAAATAACAAAATTACCAAAGCCGGTCAGGTCAACCAAGACAGAACAAAATGGGATTCAAAACAAAGCTTATCTACACGCTCCTTGATTAACATGCCAAACAAGGGGCCAAACTGTAAAAATGATGCCATCCTGCCACCCCAAACGCTCGCATTGACCCCCGGAATCAGCTGCAGTCTCCACCGGCGCGGGGGGCCCACCGCCGCCTCCGTCAACGAATCCCACCACCACCCCGCCCCGGTTCGTCCTCGAGCGCCGCGACAAGGCCCAGCGTGACGCTCACGCCTCGACGGAAGACTGCTCCGGAAGTCATCAGGGCAGGCAGGAATCCACGACGCGGCCTCCGCCCGCCCATTCTCCCCCGACTGGCTGGATCTCGTCTCGGCGGCGGTCGCGGCTGCGGTAAGATGTCCGGTCGGCGAGAGGCCCCGCTGATGCGCGGCGGCGGCGGCGGGGGCGGGCAGCCGATGTCGCGCGGGACCCGCATCGCCGCTGCGGTCGCCGTGGGCGTCGCGCTTGGGTGCGTCTGCGCGTTCCTCTACCCCGACGGTCTCATCCCCCGCTCCCCCGACTCCGCCCTCCATTGGCCTCGTCGGGTACGTGCGCCTCCTCCTGTCGTTGTCTGTTCCTTCAGTTCGTGGGAGCAGAGTGTCTGAGATCTCGAGGATTGGGCTGGGCCGGTAGCAGTTTGTATTGAGTTTGAAAGTTCTGTTGTGCTCATTTACCTGATACTACCTATTTCTATCCACACGTGATTCCGTTTGGACAAATTCAACCGTGGGAAAAATGATGAAGTCATATATATCCTTAGCAAGCCAGCTTGTTGAGTTCTGAATGGTATGTATTTTCCTCATTTGGATCAGTCCAGAACAAACTATGAAGAATGCTAGGAATATGTAGTAGTCAGAGATACTGCTTGTTGGAAAAAAAAACAGAGGTGACTGACTACCTGAAGCAATGATATATTCCAGAAAAACCAAATGATATAGCTGTAGATAACACATCCAGAAAGTAATCTTTTATGTGGAGAACTAGGGAGATCATATTTGATGATAATATTGTTCATTTGTTCTGGTATCTCGGGCTGCTACTAACCTACTATGCTATATGACTGCACACAAATGTGGTCTTATTCAGTTAGCGCCGAGAGTAAAATCGTTGTTTGCAGCACGTGTTGATAGATTGTGTTGCAACTTGCAAGAGATGAGTGATGGCGTTGAACCCCTGCCCAATTGCTACTATTTTCTGCTATGTGTGCATTCATTTGTGGACAAGCAGTTTTCAATTAGTTATGTTCATCTTTGTGCACGTAGACATGAAATACAATCAGGGTGCTAACATGGCCTTTGCCAAGGAGTAATGTATGAAAAAAAAGAGAGTCAGATTAAAGCAGACAAGGCACATAACTGGTTGGCGATGTGAATTTTCAGATTTCTATATTGACTAGGATGATAGAGATAAAAAGTGGAAGCTTCCATCTCTAGGTGTTCTGAAGGTTCCCACAACATTTTCGTTCAATTTGAATGAGACACCCAGCTTAAAATCAAGGCACGGTGTTTAGAGAGTTTTTGTCTTGATTCCGCATCAAAAAAATCGAAAGGCTAATCGATGGATCATAACAGAAATATTTGGCATTCTTCTAATTTAATCCGGATCTCAAATACTACCCTCTGTTAGCGTTGCTGTGATCATTGAAAGTAGTTGCTATAGCTTTCTCTGGACATTACATCAACTTTTCCCTTTCACTACTCAATTTATCAGCTGTCATCAAGACAGTGCTACACTGATATCTCTCTCTTTTTTTGCACTGTACATTGCCGTTTAATTATTTCATTGAAAATTTGTAAGAGCCTTACAATGTGCAACCATTGTTTGTCTAGTGTCTACCCTATGATACTAAAGGTTATGATTGAGCCACTTTGTTGAGAATTCTGTCATGTCAAAAATAAGTGTCTATAACTTCCTTTGTGTTTTTTATATTTACATTTGTTGAGTGCTTAGTGTAGATTTTATGTATACATTTCAGAGTGTTCCACAGCTAAAATTCTCTGATTGGGCAACTTGATGTCCATTTGCGGAACATTTTGTTGTTATCATATGTTTTGATTATACTCTTTTTTCTTTTCTGTAGGCTGATGCAGTTGTTTGTGATACATCTGGGGAAGTTACCAACCTAAAGTCACAGCTAAAATCGTTGGAAAGAAAAAATGCTGAATTTCAGAAGCAGATCAATGAACTATCAATGAAGCTTCAATTGGCTGGACAAGGGAAAAAAGAGGTTCCATATAAGGCTGGTCCGTTTGGTACTGTGAAAGCGCTAAGAACAAATCCAACAGTTACTCCTGATGAATCCATCAATCCCAGGTTGGCTAAGATATTGGAACAGGTTGCTGTAAGGAAGGAGCTAATAGTTGCATTGGCGAACTCTAATGTGAGAGATAGCCTTGAGATCTGGTTTACTAACATTAAACGAGTTGGGATATCAAACTATTTAGTTGTTGCATTGGATGACAGCATAGAGAGTTTCTGCAAGTCCAAAGATGTCCCAGTTTACCGCCCAGATCCTGATGAGGGCATTGATAGTATTGGGAAGACTGGTACAAATCATGCTGTTTCTGGACTGAAGTTTCGCATACTGAGGCAGTTCTTGCAGCTTGGATACAGTGTTCTGCTATCTGACATTGATATTATTTTCTTCAGAAATCCCTTTGACCATCTTTATAGGGATTCTGATGTGGAGTCAATGAGTGATGGCCACGACAATATGACAGCTTATGGATTCAATGATGTTTTTGATGAGCCTTCAATGGGCTGGGCAAGATATGCACATACAATGCGCATATGGGTTTACAATTCTGGATTCTTTTTTATAAGGCCAACAATCCCTTCAATTGAGCTTCTAGACAGGGTAGCTGGGCGCCTTTCTAGTGAACCCAAATCATGGGACCAAGCTGTTTTCAACGAGGAACTGTTTTTCCCCTCACATCCTGGTTACGAAGGTCTTCATGCATCAAAAAGAACCATGGATATATACCTCTTTATGAACAGCAAGGTTCTCTTCAAAACAGTGAGGAAAGATGCTAAGCTGAGGAAATTGAAGCCAGTGATTGTGCATTTGAACTATCATCCTGATAAGTCAGATCGCATGAAAGCAGTGATTGAATTTTATGTCAATGGAAAAGAAAATGCTCTTGATCATTTCCCTGATGGATCAGAATGATAAACAGCTGCTTCTGTAGAACAGAAATGACCATTTGTAGTATCTAGTTGTCTTGAAACTCTCGAGTGAAAACATATGTTGTCACTATACGTAATGCGTTGCCATTTTAAGTCGATTGGTTTAATACTTGCAATTTATCACTTGTACTTGCAATCTATCACTTGCTCAATACTTGGAAGCTGATAGCACACAATATTTTACAATGGTGTTCTAGATCATGAGTTTCCATTTAAGGTTCAAATGTTAGGAGTTTCGAATGTTTTCAGCAAGGATTGATGAATGCTCCAACATGTTTGAAGAAAGGCCAGGACATTTCAGCTTTCGACTGGATGTCAGCCGTTTTAAAGACGAAATGCCAACAATGGTTGATGATGTTCCGTTTCATCAAGGTTGACGCCGGTATCGGTCGCCTATGCCTTGTAAAAACTGTCGGCACATCAAGGATTGCTCGTCTGAATTAACTGTAGTAGATGGAACGACTCGAAATAATTCTGTGCTGGAAACCAGCCAGTTCCTTCAAACAATTCTCCGTCGCCGTCTGGCTTCCAGGAGTGTCCACCCGTACGTACAGGTTTGACACGTGCAGTGCACTGTGCGCAGGAGCGAGTGTTTCTCCAGCTAATCATGCGTGTGGTCACTCGGACGCATTCGACGGAGGAGGAGGCATGACAAGCTACCTCACTGTTTACATTCACTGTGCTGACACTGTTTCCGTTCGAAACAAGAACGCCAAAAGAAAAACAGTGAGGAGGCTTATTCGGTTCTCCCCTGTTTCAGCCCATCCAAACCCACAACGATCGAGCCAGTTTTTTTCGATCGAGTCCGTATATCTTCGTTGCTTTCGCAGGCCAGTCGTGCAATTGAACATGATAGGGGGCGTGGGGCCGTAGACGTGCCAAAGCCCAGATGTGCTGTGATCCAAACATGCTAGCTATTCTCATGCCTGTCAATAGTCGAAAAAGATTGGCAAATGCTGCTACCTACCGACCGCAATTTAAACACCCCACTGTAAAAAGGTACTCCCTCCTTTCCCGAAAGATTGTCACCTTTAGTTCAAAAAATGAACTAAAGGTGACAATCTTTTGAGAAAGGAGGGAGTAATCGCTTTTCTCAGCAGGCAATAAATTCAGGTTCGGCACACATGTTATGTTCAAACTTGAAACGATCTCTTAGTAGTACTTCTCTTCTGTGCGTGGTTCAGTAATCCCAGATTGAACCGAGTTAACCCCAAATATATAGTTACCCAAGATTGAACCGAGTTAACCCCAGGGAGTAAGAATCATCTAGAGGAACTTTTATTAATCCCATTTTGTCCAAAGCCCCCTTAGTACTCCATCAAAATGAGGGATCCCAAATCGGCGGCGTGGCATAATCATCCGATCCATGTGCCGTACCCAATACACAGGCAGAACCAGCATGGTGCCCTAAAAATCCTGAGCTATCGACTTCAGGACGTGACGTCCTTTGCGTACTTAACAGTCGGAATTCTCGATTGGGATTTGAAAGGGAGAGGTCACGACATGTCAATGGCGCAAGCAGTTAGCTGCTTTCGCGTGGAATCATTCGCTGCATGCAGACCCATCAGGGCCCCCCACGCGCATGCGTGCGGCAGTGTGCGTCCACTCGTCGTGCTTGCTTGCTTGCCCCCTCTCACCACGATTATTCCCTCCTATCGGTACAGCGACGATGGTGATCGGTGAATGTGGGCCATCCCGGCCGGCTTGCTGCTATGTGCTTGCACGGACGTCGCTAGCTGTAATACTCCCTCCTGATCTTTTTAATTAACGCTTCTTACAAGAAAATGAACTACAAATTGATATCTGAACGTCAAATAAAAAGATAAATAGAGAGTATAAGTCAGGGCTTAATGGCTGTCTACTAGTGCCGGTACTCGAACAAAAGATGATTCGAACGGCGTAGATGCTTGCGCTGGAACGAGCCATGGACATGCGATGCGATGCGTTATGGGCAGCAGCAGTGCAGTGTGCTAGCTGGGGACGACGCGCTGTGCAAGCCACGGCATGTATTTTCGTGCCTGCGTGGATGTCGGTCTTTCTGAGGTCAGTGCGCTGACAAAAGGGCCTCGCGCCGCATGCACGCAGGGCAGCACCATACACAGCTTTTGAAGGCGAGCACTCACTTCTTCCCCTGGGTGCCTCTGGGCCATGCCATGCTGCGTGGAGGACCTAAACAAGTGTTTATTTCTTCGCGTCGCTAAATTAATAATTCATGGGCGCAGTAGTCCCTCTGCCCAAAAAGTTTGTTGCTTTGTAGTTTATTTTTAAATTACAAAGCGACAAACTTTTTGGAACGGAGAGAGTATCATTTGGAAAGGGATGAGCCCATGTGGTAAGTATTGCTGTTGAGCGCAGACGGCCGTGGCGCTATTCTCAAGAAGAACACAGCTAGCTCGTTGCTTATTAGACGCTCGGCCAGTGAAGAATCACGATGTGCACCAGTGCTTTGCCTGCCCGACGATGGTGATGCGTATGACTAGAACGTAGCTTCCAAACAGAGTGCATGCGCAGCAGCTCATCGTTCGATGTATAGCCTACGTGAGTCATTGTGTCTTCCTCACAGGTTCCATGGAGCACTCACTACTTTCAAGGCTTCAACAAAACAAGCTTATCCCTAACTACAGGATTAACCTTTGCCAAACAACTTTAGAACGAATGGGCACATGACCTGCAGCACGCCTGGCAGAGGTAGTCTCCGCAAATAACAACAGAATATATTAGCTACCTAGTGCTGCGGCACCAATCACACAAACATGCACCGATGCACGCATCAAGGGAAGTTCAGAGAAAACTAGCAATAACCCCATGCCCTAAAAGAAGGCCTGTGCAAAGGGCCTGTTGGTACAGCAGAGATGGAGGAGCGGCCATGCATGTCTCTCTATCTCTCCTTGCCCACACCACTGCACCACCCCCTAAAAAGGAGCTCCCACTATATATGTTCCTCCCGCTCCCCTTTTGGTCCAAGATATTGCATGCACGCTTGGGTGCGGCCGGCCATGCATCCACCTCGACGCAACACTATTCTGCCTTCTCGTAGTGGAGTGGAGACGATGTACATGGACCATTCTGCCTTTTTTACCCTTCTCTGAACTTTTCCCGCAAATAATGAACACAATCTCTCTGAAGTTTGATGGAACATATATACCACCATGGATCAAGATCAACGAGAGATGATTCCTTATATCCTGATTTACAAGCACTTAGATTGGAAATTTGTTGATTACTTGAGAAAAAAGGTAAAGAAATTTAAAAAAGGATCACAGTTTGTGGAGCAAGCCATCTGAATCCGTGCTTGCTGAAAAGAGTAGCAGTCTGCTGCTACGCATGCCCGGCAGCGCAGAGATGTTCAGATCAAAGTTCTCTATACAGGAGGCACTCCTTTTGTGTGTTTGCTGAATTATTCTTTCGAATAAAGGGCAGCCATTTGTCAGACTCCCAGGCATGGCACCGCACCGCAGCGCAGAGCTGGTCGTCTCAACGCCCTGCGCTATATACATTTATAGGCGGCACACACTGCCAACAATGCTTCAGTGTACACTGTAAACTGTAAACAGACAAATCTGCTTCCATGCATGATTCGACCTAGCTAGAAGTATCTCATGATCTCGACCTGTCAATCGATGATGTGAAGAGCATATATACTACGTACGCGACGCTGTTCGTCTCCAGTACGTAGCTCTGAATGTGCCCGTTTTGAGAGCCTCAAATAATTGGTATTACATGACCTTCAATTCCTTTTTCTGCCCTTCGTGTAGGTATTTTCATACACAATACGTTCATGCTAGATTCTCTGCAGTAGACGTCCGCAACTTAGACGAACCCCAAGTTGGCATGCAGCATTTTTCTCCTCGGGTACAACCAACGGCATGAACAACGCCCGGCTATTCAAAAATTGACAAAGGCTGCAAGGGGACCGCCGGCGTCATGATTCGCGCAGAATTGGATTGAAAGCTCGCGCAGCTCATGGCCTCGTTTGACCCCGCGCGTCCAGGAAAGAAAGCACAGAGCTAGCTTTCTGATGCGCCATCAAGTTGACAGTAAGCTGTGCATATCTCTATCAGGGACTCGGGGTCCCCATCACAGTCCCAGTCAGCTATAGTTAGCCGAGTTGAAATGAAAACGAAATCTGAAAACATGGAATTAGCAAAGACCCGGTCGATTGATTAGTTCGACCGGCGCAAAAACTGCTGCTAACTGTTTTTGTCCCATGCTATGAAATTATTAGCTGCACAAAACGTCTCTTTGCGTGCGTGATATATGATCAACAGAGGATGGCGCCATCCACAATTATATGGGAGAGAGAGCCCTAATCCACTGCATTTAATCTGGAGGGGAAAACTATACGGATCCTAGTCAGGTATACGTATAGTCACCATCCATCAGAAATCGCATAAGATCGCAGGTAACATATCTGGCTTGACGTGGAGACACGCGCGGATGCGGAAGGCACGTGCTTCCAACGCAGACCGGCCGGCCGGCCGCGAAAGCGACGGCGCCGCGCGCACGACGACGACGGCCGGACGGAGACGAGCGCCGCGGATCGGGTCGGGGGTTTGTGCGGCCGGGCGTAATGATTTCGTTCGGCGGGCGAAAAGGGCGTCGTCGCGATCGTGGGGCGGGGCGCCAGTCCACTAGCCGCCCGTCCGTCCGTCCGTCCGTTCGTTCGTCTGGCAAGCCGATCGATCGGGTCCAACCATGCAGCAGCATCCCACCACCTCGTTTTGTCTTTAGATTCCATGACGCCTCGTCGCGAGATTCGCTTGCCCCCCCCCCCCCCCCCCCCCCCCCCCCCCTCCGCGCGCGTCGTCCGCTCCTCGGCTACCAACAGCACACGTACGGCCGAGAGGCGCTCCCCCGCGGATGCATGGGACGCGGACAGACACTTCCGCGGCGGCGCTGCTGCCGTTTCCCCTCGTCATTTTCTCCGTGCCGCGCCCACACGCGCTACACGCCGTTTTCATTCCTAGCCCATGCCCTGGCCGGCGGCGGGCGTCGTCTGCTCTAGCTAGCTCTACCCGACCCGCGACGATACGATCCGGCCGCGGGCGGCAGTTGTGTGTAGTTTCGCATGCGACTGGGGCGGCTTTGTCACGTACGCCGCACATGAAATGTCACCGAGCGAGGACTACTGTTGCAGGCGCGCAGCAGGCGGACGGCTGGGTCGTCGTCGGGTTTGGCGGATGTGGTTGGAGTGTTGTTCATAACATGTTTGTTGTGCATGACACCATCCACTCCACTCGCACCACCAGCTGCAGGGATCGATGATCATGTGCATTACGTTTTTGTTACGCGTCTGTCCATTGAAAGTGCAACACATTTCTGATTCTGACTAATGGATGTTTAATCACAGGCTGCGCGTTGCTCTAGCTAGGCCTCTAACTTAAACACGTAATCACTCGATAGGTAATGGTGAAAGAAGGCCACACGACAAGAGATCAGCACAAAACGTCGACGGCAAGGAGATGTGCGCGTCAAGATGACTGAAAAATTCTGTGGTAATGGGACGGTTGCTTCGAGTGAAAACGACAGGGGAAGAAGGGTGGTACACAAATGAATGGTATTTTATTTTCCTCTGAGCTCGTGATGTCACCCCATCACCCAATCCTCTCTATCAGCAGCCGTTTATGCTTCGATAATATAATGGTCGCAAAAAATTATTGCCGTTGAATTGTTGTCATTGTCAGTTGTCACTGCCACTAAGTATAACAACTCCAGATCATTGTCTTACATCATGGGTGGAGGCTAATCAGTCAACGACAGGCCGGCCGTTAATTTCCAAAAGGTCCTAGCTTGCAGTCGACACAACGAACGGCTTCTTGGACTAATACTGGATGATGCGGACAGCAAATTACGTACTAGCTGCTCCATTTATTTGTGCATTAGGTATTCCAAAAATGCATGTTATCCCAGGTCATCAACTGAAGCCGTATGGTATGATGCCGTTTGTCGCGCTAACTTAATAATAAAAAATATACATACTGGAATACTGAACGTTTCAGGTCTATTTGGACATGGACGTCATTGCTTAGCTAGAATTTCATTTAAATCGTCCGTTTTTTCTTAGTAACACACCTGATCTCGTGCAGATCCTATGAATGTCGGCCCAAACATACTCTTGTGGATCAGGTAAAATGTATGACTTGAGCTTCTTGGACCAGACTAAAACGGAATTATTTTGACATTTGAGGGGAATGTAATGCAAATCCGGTACTAGCAGGAAGATATAATGTGGTGGAAAATAAAGGGGGCAGTAAACAATCAAGCACAGGCAAAAAAAAAAGATATGCTATATCCTGGTGTTGCTTTAGTGCTTTCTTGTTTAATGCTAGTACTAGTAACCAAAAGTAGTAGGCCGTGCAAATGTCTGTCGTCCTAATTAACATCCTCCGATCCCATCAAGAAGTAACATCTCAGCAACCATTATACAAAGCATCATCAATCTTTTCAATCATCACCTAATGTAGCTGCCTACATAGAGATGCTGTGTATGACCAAACCATGCACGTAAAATCCCTCAAAAAGGACGAAAAGTTGTTAACCTTACAAGACAAAACACAGGGGAATAACGAAAACGAGAAGCAAAACCAAATAAATCATAATCATCACGCCAAGAACTTGTGACGACTGATGGTTTAAGAGAACCCATGAAAGTCTAACAAACCTAAAAACTATCACACCTCCTTCCATCCTCTCGACCACCGTACCTCGCTGCAATGCAACCAATGTGTACGTACGTGAGCAATTCCCCTCTAGCTCCCTACGCTTACGCTGCTCCAAAACCCTACATCCATGAGCCATCAATTTTTAGACGATGAGCAGCCACCATACACATGCATGCGCCGTGTGAGATCCAGTGCATGGATGCATCAACGTGGCTGGGCATGGCGCATTTTCTTCTCACGCACCATGGCTCCTGCCGATCCACGTAATATTACTCACCGATCTTGCATTTACGTCGATGATCTTGAATGATCTCTGTCGTCATGGCCTCCAGGCGCTCGCCCACACGAGAGGCTGCTCCTTCCACGCGAGGAACACGCCCGCTCCGGCCGCCGAGTCGTCTAGGCTGGCATCGCGCATCGACCAGCCCTCTCGGTACCGGCGCAGCAGGGACCGCACGTCGTCGGCGACGTCCTCGCTGAACGTCACGGGAGAGAACCCGGCCGACCGCATGCGACGCGCCCAGGAGGCCGCCGTCTCTCGCCGCTCCATGGACTCCGACGCCGGGCACGAGACTAGGTCAACAATGGCGCGTCCTGCTCCCCGCTCCAATGCCAGCCTCTCGTTGCTGGTCTTCGGGAAGCTCTCCTCGAGCGAGTCCATGTAGGCCGAGAAGAACCGTAACCCCTCGCTGAACACCTTCAAGAACGTCGCCTCCGAGTCGCCGCCGCCGCCTTCCTCGGACGACGCGCCGTCGGAAGCCACGAGATCGGCCTCCTCCTCGACGACGGTGACGACCCGCGGGTCGAGGCGGCGGAGCGACGCGGCGAAGGCGTCCCTCCGGCGCGCGCCGCCCGCCGGCACGACGCCGCGCAGGGAGTTGACGCAGTTGACGGCGAGCGCGGTGCCGTCGCGGAGGTCGAGCGCGTCGAGGTCGAGCTCCGCAAGGTCCCCGGCGTGATGGACCGCGCGGAAGCTGAAGGGCACGCCCATGAGCCGCGCGAACCTCTCCATCCTCTGCCCAATCTCCCGCATGACGCGCTGCACCGGCGCGGACGGCGCGGCGGACAAGACCACGCTGGTGATGGACACGTGCGGCGTGTCGTCCGTGGACCGCGTGGCGAGCGCCTCCAGCAGCGTGGGCCACTGCGTGCAGAACGTGTTGCTCAGGTCGAGGATGTGGAACCGCTGCGGCTCCGACGGCGAGGCCGCGGCGGCCGCCTCCAGGAAGATCTCCAGGATGGCCCCGTTGGCCGCCACGTGGCCGAACGAGGACCACGGGCTGAGCTCCTGGAACCGCAGCGCCGTGCGCCGGGTCGAGTCGAACGACGTGTTCCGGTCGGACGCCGCCGCGAGCGTGCGCAGCGTGCGGGGCCCGGACGCCGTGAGCCGCGCGAACAGGCCCTGCAGGAAGTAGGACGCCAGCTTCTGCTCCAGGTCGCCGTACGGCGACGCCAGCTCGTTGAGCATCCACATCAGCTGCTGCACGCGCTGGCTGTCGCGCGCGGCCACGGCGCGCGCGCACTCTAGCAGCAGCTGGCTCCCCCACCTCCCGCCGCCGCCGCCTCCGACAGCCGACGACACGCCGCCACCACCGCCGGACGACGACGCCGGGGAGGAGAAGTCGAGGTTGAGGTCCGGCGGGTACGACAGTTCGGCCGCCTCGAACAGCGCGTGCGCCGCACCCGCGGCCGTGGACGACGTCGTGGACAGCGGGGGAGTCGGCGCCGCCGTGGGCGTGGCCGCGGACGACGTCGGCTGCTGCTGCACCGTCCCGCCGTGCGAGTGGAAGTGGTGCCTGGAGGAAGACGAGGAGGAGAAGTCTTCATCCATGTAAAGGTGGTGGGCGTTGCCGCATTCTTCTTGGTACGGCTCCAGGTAGTACGACTGCTGGTGGTGGTGGTGCTGGCCGTAGTAGTACGGCCCGGCGCCGCCGCCGCCGCTGCTGGTGCTGTGGTAGTAGTAGTTGTAGGAGGCGTTGGTGTGGTGCGACGACGACCTGGAGCCGCTCGACGTGGTGCTCCTCGAGTTGAAGGACGCCGACTCCTGCTGCTGCTTCTGCTGCTCGGAGGCTTGGAGGCTAACCAACCTAAACAACGTATCCATGTAAGCTACTGCGACGGCGAGGAGGCAACATATGGTGTGTGCAAGCTCAAGCTCGCCGTGTAACAAGCATGGGGGTTTTTAATGGCAGGATGATAGTGGCAGGAGAGGAACCGCTAGCTAGCTATAGCTACTAAGAGACTAGTAGGCTATGGCTATGTGAATTTGCGAGGAGCAGTACTGGTTGTGGCTATGAGAGAGAGGGTGATCTATTCTTTTGAGCGAGAGAAAGGGGAGGCTCGCTGCTTTCTTCGTGTGCTGTGGCTGTGTGCCCCCTCGATCCCCAGTTCCACTGCTCTTTTGGCAAGACCGATGGAGCAATATGCTCTGCCTTGCTTCGCTTTTGGCCGGATCGATGAGGTAGGAATGGTTGTGAAAGTTGGATGAATTGAAGCGTACAACATCTCCTGGTGCTGGTGCCGCACACTTTCCATTAAATAGTCGATCATGTACTTTGAGGGTTACAAACGTGATAACCACGTCAAGATTTACAGCAAACTCAGGATTACATCTCACCAACATCTAGAATATCTCTGATGCTTCGAATATGTCATCAGGAGTACTGTATATGCTGATGCTTATCTGAATATTTGCCATCTGACAATGCTTCGGATTGTAATGGACGGGATTTTTACTGCTGTGTTGTGCGCAGCGGGTGTGGGCGACTTTTGCCTTTGCTTTTAGTTTTTTTTTTCATTGCCTTTGCTAACGAACTGAAGGCTATTCACATAAGTCACAATGCACGCTGTGGCTGTGCAGGACACACCCAACTGTGACCCTGCAAAGGTTGGTCAATTTCTGCCATTTTGTTGGTTGGCATTGTATATTGCAACATTGAACTGAGCGCGCTGAAATAATTTTGTGGCTTATTATGGGAGATTTCAACCTCATATACCAGGACCAGGATAAGAATAATGGAAATCTGAATAGACGACTAATGTCGCGTTTCCGGAGCGCGCTGAACCATCTTGAACTGAAAGAAATACCGCTCCTAAGGAGGCAGTTCACCTGGTCCAATGGAAGAAGTTCACCGACCCTTACCCGGATTGACAGGGCCTTTACGACCATTGGATGGGAGGAAACCTATGCCAACGCCGCCCTATATCCACTGTCAACCTCCATATCAGATCATGCTCCTCTACTGATACAGCCATTGGAAAGACCATTTATCAAGCTTCCCTTTCGTTTTGAAACACACTGGACGAAAATGGAGGAATTCCAGGAGTGTGTTAAGAAAGCTTGGGAAGCTCCTCTTCATATTATACAGAATCCATTACTCAGAATACATATCAAGCTAGAAAGGACAGCAAAAGCCCTCAGCAAGTGGTCCCGAAGTTTAATACCCCAAGGGAAAATGGCCGCTACAATTTGCAGGGAAGTGATAAACCAGTTGGACAAAGCGCAAGAGGAGAGAGTCATACAGGAGAGGGAACTGGAACTTAGGACTCTGCTGAAACATCAGCTATTGGGACTAGCAGCCATAGAAAAATCAAGAGCTAGGCAAACCTCAAGGCTGACATGGCTAAAGAAGGGAGCAATCAATTCTAAATACTTTCAGACCATAGCAAATTCTAGAAGAAAGAGAAACTTCATACACACTCTGCAAACTGACGAGGGGCTAATATCAGACCACAAAGGCAAGACTGAAGCCATCTTTCAGCATTTTTGAAAACAATTGGGTACATACACCTCAAGAGGCATATCTCTCAATCTGGAACTACTCGGATGGCAGCCTCGAGCATTAGAACATTTGGAACTCCCTTTCACGATACAGGAAGTAACGAACGTGATACAAAATTGGCCAAAGGAAAAATCACCAGGACCAGATGGGTTCAGTGGGGCTTTCTTTCGTAATTGCTGCTCTATCATTCAAGAGGATTACCTTGCTGCAATCCAACATTTTTACAACATGAATCAGCAGGAGCTGCACTTGCTAAATAAAGCCTACGTGGTCCTGATTCCCAAAAAGGAAAGTGCTACCCAAATTGGTGACTACAGGCCAATCAGCCTAACTCATAGTTTCTCCAAGCTAGTCTCAAAGCTAATGGCCAACAGACTGGCTCCAGAGTTACAACATCTGATAGCAATGAACCAGAATGCCTTTATCAAGCAAAGGACAATACATGATAATTTTGTATTTGTGCAACAGCTGACCAAGGAGCTGCATCGAAAGAAAATTCCCGCCCTCTTCATCAAACTAGACATCTCAAAGGCCTTTGATACAGTAAATTGGGCATACCTACTGGAAATCATGACTTTCTTAGGCTTCGGCAGAAGATGGCGCAATTAGATCTCTAATCTATGGGGAACAACTTCTTCATCATTTCTGCTAAATGGTGAGCCCGAGCCCCCAATTCACCATGCGAGAGGAGTTCGACAAGGAGACCCGCTATCGCCTATGCTCTTTATATTGGCTATGGAGCCACTGCACTGACTGTTCACTTATGCTCAAGATATGGGGCTCTTGCAACCAGTCCACAAGCATTGTCGTCAATTCAAAGTCTCACTCTACGCAGATGATGCAGCAATTTTCATCCAGCCGAAAGAGCAAGACTGGGAAATCACCAAAATGCTCCTTAGCCTCTTTGAAAAGGCATCTGGACTTCAAATTAACATGCAGAAAACCCAGATATTCCCCATAAGGTGCCAAGGAATTGATCTCACAACCTTCTTAGGAAATCATCAGAGAACAGAGGAGTTCCCCACAACATACCTTGGACTCCCTCTCCACTGCAAGAAACTACCTAGATCGGCCATTCACCCATTGATAAATAGAATAGCCAGTAAACTCCCGGGGTGGAAGAGAAGACTACTGTCTTATTCAGGAAGGGAAGTCCTAATAAAATCAGTACTGACAACATTGCCGACATACTTCCTCACGGTGTTCAAACTGCCCAAATGGGCCATGAAACAAATTGATAAGTACAGGCGTAGCTTCCTTTGGAGAGGAGACAGTCCGAATCAGACGAGCAATGTTCACTGCTTAGTCAAATGGGCCAAGTGCACTAGACCGGGAAAATGGGGGGGGGGGTAGGAATAAAGGAGCTGGAGAAATTTGGGAGAGCGCTTAGAATGTGTTGGCTCTGGTTCACTTGGAACACGCCAGACAGACCTTGGAAACCTTTGCTGAAAATACGAGATGGAAAGGACAGAGACCTTTTTTTTTCAGTTCCACTCAAGTGCAGTTAGGGAATGGGAAAGACACTCCATTCTGCGAGGCCAGATGGCTCAATGGCACATCACCGAAAACCATTGCTCCACACTTATTTGAACAGGCAAGAAATAAATTCAGATCGGTCGAGGTAGAAATGCTCAACGACAATTGGATCAGGAATATACAACGATGTGACACAGAAGAGCTCCTGAAGGAATACATCAACTTGTACACATCCCTCACTACAGCTCAGATCACAAATGAAAAGGACACTATAACCTGGAAGTGGACAAGTTTAGGGAAGTTCACCACTAAGTCGGCATATGAAGCACAATTCTTAGGAGCTTTTGAAAATATCAACACAGAGTTCCTATGGAAGGCGAACACAGAACCTAAATGCAGATTCTTTGCATGGCTTGCGATGCAGAACAAAGCGCCGACAGCGGACAATCTTATCAAAAAACACTGGATGGCAGACCCAATTTGCTCACTGTGTTCACAGGACATGGAATCCATCTCCCATATGTTGATCGACTGCGACTTCACTAAGGCAACCTGGGCTCTTCTAGTGCAGAGGATGCAAGAGCACCCTGGACTACCAGTGCTGTTACAACAGGGTGTGCAATGGTCCATTGAACAGTTAATGAGCTCGGGATCAAGAAGGCAAAAGAGACAGAAAGTGGGCATTCTAATCTATTTTTGGTGGTTTATATGGAAGGAAAGGAATCAGCGTCTATTCCAACAAAATCACGCTTCCGCTGAATCAGTATCTGGTCTCATACTAGATCGGATATGGGATTCCTCCAAATGATCAGGCGTAGGTGTAGAGATGGAGAGTTTATTCTGGTTTGTAATCTTCTGTGTTCTTCAATGGTGAGGTATGCCTCTCATTGAACTGATGGCTCTAGCCATCAGATTAGATGTTGTATGCACTAGGTTGTATGCCTGTTTTCCTTCTTAATGAAATGGGCAGCGCTCCTGCCTTAGTTTCAAAAAAAAAAATATTGCAACATTGAAATATCATGATTTTTTAAAAATAAAAATAAAACAGGACTAGTTGGAGATATGCCCACCTTGGAATTAATACCAAACATTGGTAGTTGATATCATATTCACTACTCAATTCATCTTATACATATTCTTGAATATTACCATTTTTCATAAAAAGCGATATGTGCTCTTCTCGTCCCAACGAAAAAAAAACAGAGAAAGAAAGAGAAAAACTTTTATTAACCGATTTCATCACATGAGGGATGTTGGTGATTAGTTGCTCGTACTAACCCTTGATTACAACTCGCGACCCCTTATAAAACCATATTTCTCTATTTATCATCTTCGACGATTCATTATTGTCACACTGCTACTCTTTTAAATTTGCCGAAATAGCCCTCATACAGTCATCCTTATAGGTGGCCAGATGGGTCGGGTCAGATGGATCGACACGAATCCCACAAAAAAGCACAGCTCGGACCCCGCCATGGCCCGAAAAAATCAAACTCAGGACGGCCCGGAGCCCAGTGCGGGCCATACCCGGGTCTTAACCTTCGGCCTGTTGGGCTTGCCGGCATGACCCGTTTAGGCCTGGTACGGCCCGTTTTGGCTTGAATGATGATTTTTCACTTTTTTTAATGTATTTTTAACTTAAACGGGTCACGAGTTGGGCCGGTCCGGCATGACCCGTTTATAGCCCGGCATGGCCCAATTTTTTCGGGTTGAGGCTTTCAAGGTCCGAGCCCGGTCGAGCTCAAGCCGGGTTGGCACGGCACGGCCGGTTGACCACCTATAGTCATCCTACCCACTGGAGCAAACCCCCAAAAGCCGCCATCCTCCTCCACCCTCATCCATCTTTTGGCAAAGCGGTGTAAGCTTTGTCTCATTGGTTTGTCCATATATAGGCATCATTTTTATCTTTTATTGTCCTCTTTTCCCTCCATTTTTTTGGTTCCCCCAATTCGCAGTTCGAGAACCCAATCTATGAATGCAAAAGACATTAACTAAAAGAGCTTACTTAGATGGGAGAATATCATTTTGATCATTATAAGCTCATTTTCGGAATGAGATTAACCTTGTTCTGTGACACACGAGATCGATAGGATTCAACGCTGTAACTTTGATCCAATGAAAATACACGCTTCATTTGGCTCGTGCATGCACACTAGATTTGCATGGGTTCATAATTTTATTTACGAGGGATAGCTCGATCTGGCGTTTGAAAATGTAATGTGACGTAAAGCTTGGAGCAATCGGTATTCTGGAATACTCCATCCATCTCGAAAAGTTTATCGTTTTTTAGTTCATTTTTGAACTACAAAGCGACAACTTTTTCGAGACGGTGGGAGTATCTTGTTGCATGTGTGTTATCGATATGTTTGTTACACAACCTGTATATATCAAACATATGGTTACGTTTACAATTAATGCACTTCAAATCGTAGCTTAATTAGTGTCGTTACAACTCACTTCAAACCGGACGCCTTTTTTTCCATGGCTTGTAGCTAGTGGGGCTGCGCGCAAATAGCTGCACCCTGATGACCATCCCAACAATCGTTGAATGCAACATGGCTGCTAAGACCATCCGCAGTGGTACACTATAAAGCATACTGGATACACTGTTTCGCAGTGTAATTTAGAGTACGTACTGTAAAAGGTGAAGGAGAATAGTGTATAGAGTATGCTTTAGAGTATGCTGGTGCGGATGGTCTAACCCGCGCGAGATCCTGAAATGGCCGTTCGAGGGTGACACCAACCCGCCTGGACTTTGCGGCAGGCTGCTTCTAGCGTTGGCTCGACCAAAAAATTATTCCGTTTCCTCTCGCACGCGACGTCGATCGCCTTCTTCAGCGCCACACATCTCCTGCTGCTCATCTCATCCTTTACTACGCGCAGCAGGGCAGAAAGACGAGTGCGCTGCGCACACAGGCACGAGCGAGGCATGCACACCAGCGACCGGCCGGCCGGCCAAAGCAAGGATCGGAGCGGCAAAAGCTGGGGACGGCCTGGAACACAGCGTGCACGCGGCGATGGTGCGGCGGCCATCATCATCACATCACCACCAGAAATGGGGCCGTATGCACGCGTATTTCACGTAGTATCTTCTTTTGAGATTCCGGAGAGAGTGTTCGTTCATAGATTCGTGGTGAATTATAAAGTAGCGTCGCGTTTTGGTCGGCGTTCTTTGAGATCTCTCTCAGGCAGCCAAGGCCGGATTATTGATCGCCCGTCGTCTCTCTCCTTTTGGAAGGCCGGAAAGACGCGCTGTTTGTCTGCATCGTTGAGCACGCACGTAGGAGTATATATGCTTTGCTAGTAGTGCGCGCCCGCCGCTGCCGGCCGGCGCTCGGCGCTCGGCTGTGGATACGTACTGACCTTTGCTTTATTTTCCTGGTAGCCGTTCGGCTCCGGCCGCTCCTAAAAGATATGCGACGATGCTGTCCCTCTTTGCCCGGGTGCTGCCCGCCGAGTCAGCACAGGCACAGCAGCTGTTGCCGTTGCTGCTGCGGCTACGACTACGAGACGACTGCTCCCATCTCTTTACCTAATTTTTCATCAGCTTGTGCAGTGGCCGGCTGGGGCCGTGCATCATCAGGCCATGGAGTGAGGCGCGGCAGGGCGTGCAGGGCTGCTGCTGCTGGTGGTGGTGCTGGTTAGGTAGGTCACGGTTTTGAGGACGACGGCATGCACTGACGACGACTGACCGGGATGTTGTGTTCGCTGTCGACGGGCCGGGGGATGACTGAGCTGGAGTAGTACAGCAGTTGACTGTGCCGCGCACTGTGTGCACGCACAGCACGCCATGATATGATGGCCTTGTTGGATCGTTTGATGAGGGTTTTGAACGGGAGGCTATAGCTGGCCGGCTGCCCGAATTGATTGACCGTGTGTGTGGCCGGCCGTGCTGGCGGTAGTCTCTCGCGTCGTCTCTGAAACTGATCACAGTTGCATATAACTTCGTGATGGCGTACATTTATTTTCCTGAAAACGGATCTGGTGGCATAACTTCGCCGCGCGCAGAGAGAGCGAGGTTTTTGTTACCAGGATCCTGTATTTGGCACGTTGTTGCAGGAAATAACTACGGATCAGTCGTCTCTCTCTCTCTTTCTGATGGCAATTAAGTTGAAGGGTCGGCTGATTCTGTTGCCTTTACATTCAGTAGTTTTGGACGCATCGTAAGCTTAACAACCTTTCATGTCAGGCAGCCAGTCAATTATGCACGCAGTTTCGTGTCGGGCCTAGCAGTAGCAGCTACTCCCTCCTTCCCAAATTAATTGTCGTTTTGGACAAGAAATTTAGTTTATTTTGATCTAAAAATCTTGTCCAAAACGACAATTAATTTGGGAAAGAGGGAATAGTACATATATAGAGGTGTCGTATCATACGTCGCATGATCGTCCGTGCCTTTCCTTTTCCCTTTTTGGGATGAACAATAAGGACCTGATCACAAGAGAAGCTGCATGCGTAGCGATAGTAAAGTGTATTCATACTGCAAACGTACGCATATGTGTCCCCGGTACGTCCGTATTCGATCGGCTCATGCATGCATGGTCATGGAGCCGACATGGGCCAGTACTATGTCGTAGATGAACGAAGAAGCCGCGAACGCGACAAATTCCTCATGCCCTGCACGCTTCTGTAGCATGCATGGTTACCCATATCATGGATTTAGCCTGATTCTATAGTCTTTTGCACCCAGTATGGGATGATGATCTTCCTGCACACCCAACAAACAGAATTTTCAGCGTCTGTACGTATTTATCAGTGTGCTCCAGCAGTGGCTAGCTTCCATGCTTGACAGGTTTGGATTTTCCAAGGGAAAAAATAATAAAAATCACCAAAAAACAAACAGCATGATTGGGAAAAGACGGGGAAAGCTTGCAATTATTCAAGCGACGATGCAGCTGTTCAATCATCAACAGTTCTCTTATCTCATCCATCGACCTGTTCTTCTCACGCCGATTGAGTGGCTAGTGAGGTCGATCGTCCCCCCCCCCCCCCCAACGGCTACGATGCTTGCCAGTCGTCAAAGAACAAGCATGGTTCAGGCGGGCCACACCAGCGTATCAACCTTTTGGAATCGAACGGATGAATGCATCGATCTTTAAACCAGCTTTGCGACCCACCAAATCATGGCGAGAATCTCACAAGTGGATTCGACCCGTCCGTCCGGGCATTCGCGGAAGCTTTTCTGAGCGCACGCAGCCCACGCCACGCACCAACGCAGGGGCCTCGCTTTGGCTGCCCCCGACCACCATGCCCATGCACGCCGGGACCGGGACCGGGAGCTTTCGTTTCTCGAATCCATCCAAGGAGCTGAGGAGGCCGGCGAAAGTACGGCGACACCATCATCGCCGCGCGTTTTGTCACGGCGCCCAACGCAGCAATCACGCCTTCCCGTTGCATCGTATAATAACGCTGCAGCCAGCGCGGGGCCCTGCATGCGTTCTGTTCTGTCCTCCCGGCCCCGCGGCCGCGGCGTCGTTCAAACGACACCATCCTTCTGCCGGCCGGAGACCCGCGGCCGTGCGGGCAAAAGAACCGCACGGTTCACTAAAGCTCCAGCGCGTGCTGCATGCACAACTTTTTGTTTTCCTTAGCCCTTTTCCAGTTTCGTGAACAAGTTTCTTGGCCGTGTCTAATATCCACAGCTTAGACGATTGACTGGAAACGGGGTCTCACCATTACGTGTTGCCCTTTCAAAATGGGACAGTATCCGCTATCCGGTGCTTTTCCAGCCCCCATCTCCTTCTCCAGTGTGGTATGGTCCAATTAGATCTAGGAGATGGGTAGGGATGGCAACGGATAAAAAACCCGCGGATAGTAATCATATATACCCGTACCCGTTGGATAAAATGCATATCCGAAACCGTACCCGAAACCCGCAGCGGGTACAAATTGCTACCCGAACCCGATACCCGCGGATATTTTTTATCCACGGATATACCCGTTACCCGAAAAATATAACATTCATAGTCCAACATAACAGTCATAATAACACAACAGTAATACACAGAAGAACTGGGACATCAACCACGCAAGCAAGGCATCGGGAGTCTGCATCAACCATGCAAGCAAGGCATCGAGAGGCTCCACGAGCAAGGCATCAACCACGCGAGCAAGACGGGGGCACGCGAGCGTTGTGGCGGAAGAAGCCGGCAACTGGATCTTGCCGCTGGCGGCGGGGACGCGGAGCTGCAGTGGAGACTTGGACCGGCGTCGGGGAACCAAAGCGGGGCGAGCGGGCTGGCGGCGAGTAGGGCGAAGGGCCTGGCGACGAGCAGAGCGAGGGTCTTGGCCGCGACCGTCTGTGAAGCGACGACCCACGGGCGATCTGCGGGAGTTTGGGAGCGGCGAAGCGAGCGGTGGGAGTCCGAGCTCGGAGAGATTGCGGTGCGGCGGCTGGGTGGAAACTAGGAACCGGGTATGGAGAATGAGTGTGGAAACCCTAAAACTGTGTATATATATGACATTTTACTGGACCCCGCATGTCAGTGCGGGTACGGGTATACGAGTATGGATATAGGTTTTGTTTACCCGTTTAGAAATATCCATTGGGTACAATTCCTTATCCGAACCCGTACCCGCGGGTACGAATTCGTATCCAAACCCGAATTTATCGGATCGGGTATCCACGAGTAAGCGGGTAATGGATATCCATTGTCATCCCTAGAGATGGGCCATCAGCCACGTCAACCTGCTACCCCAGGTGGCACGCACACGTTGTGAGTGAGATCCAGCTCACCTCTGCGCGTCGCTACAACGCTCAGCCTCGCCACGCCTTCGCCGCAATCCACGCTCATAATGCGATCGATCCACGGGAGCGCGCGCGACAATTGGCTGCTTTGCCGAGCTTTTCCCGTCGCATCGACCCAGATCATTGGCCATGCCCTGCATGCCTCTATTTTTCTGCGAGGTGGCACTACTGTTGCAAAGCTCATTGGACATTTTCCTTGTCAGAACTTAGAACCGATCTGCCGGGGAGTGGGAGTGCGCCAGTGGTAGCTGGAGTGTTGTATCGATCTGCACGTACTCCCTCCGTCCCCATAACTTATCCAAGTTTATAGGGACGGAGGGAGTATTCAATATTGTTCCGTTAAAAACAACCTAAACGGCGACCTTGCTTTGCTCGCATCGGCGCGAGTTTTTTTCCCCAATTGCAATGGAAATGTAAGTGTTGTTTCCTGTTAATTTTTTATAAGCTGTATGTGCACTTTTTCTAAGGCAGTAAAGCATGTATTGGGTATCAATATATGAATATATGTCTGTAAGTTGCCACGCTTTTGAAGTGTGCTCTACAGCGTACGTATTACGTGGAAAAGAAAGCTAGTTCTGGTGTCTTTTTGGAAAGAATTGAACTGTGCGACTCCAGTTTGCCACGACATTTGGAGGCATAGAACTGCCTGCAGATCTTCCTTCAGTTGTTGCCTACTTGCCTTAGTTAACCTCGCCACTGATTTTTTGTCCATTCATACGCGTCCTAACATCCATAAGCATATTTGCCTCTAGATTTTCGTCATTTGTAGAAATGTGTAAGATAGTATCTCATGAAAGCATCAGATCGAAGAAATACATAAGCCGACTTGGAATCTTGGAATTGGTGCGGGATCTAGGCCGTATAGCTGAACCCGAAAATTCTGGCTGAGATGCATGTTCCCTGAAACTGCTGCACTGAGTTGGTCGCATCTGAGATGCTTGTCAGGTAAATCATCGCTGGAAAATTTCGGAGCCTGAACCTGACCTGTTTGCCATTTCAAGCACGCGAAACCTTATCTGGGCCGGTAGTAGGCCCAAGTCATCCGTGTGGCCCGTATAGAATACTTGGACTCGGCGGCGCGGCCCTCAGCCAGTTTCGTGTTCATCCCCGGACACGTCGTTTCTGTCGGCCTCCGACCCGCAAATCGTCGCCGGCCAGCAAGTTAGAGGGCTCGCCGCCGCTGAGCGCTGACGCGTTGATCTACGGGGGGGTTTTACGAATACCGCACCGCTTAATCTCCTTTTCAGGCCGTCGTCCCCATCTCCGCGCCGACGCAGGTGAGACGCTTAACGCTCCCTCCCTCTCGCGATCGCCGGTGGAGGCGCGCGCGTGGATGTGTCCGTAGGCGCATCATTGCGGGTACTGCGTCGTGATCCTCGCTTCGTTTAAGCTGGTGTCTCTCAGCAGGGGCTTACTCGTGGCAACTATCGATCCCTGAGTCGTCGGTAACGACGAAGATGGGTCTTTCGGCTTTCGGGAATGCCTGGCCGCGTTAGTGGTTCGCTGATGGAGACTTTATGGACAATGATCCTGTGAAATGGTTGCTGCTCGGGCGAAGCTAGATTGAAATTCATGGTGGTCGTCACACCATGTCATACGTGTGACATGTCTAATTCCTAGCACTTTTATCAGTTTTAGCTGTTTAACATGAGGCGTTTAGTAATACCTCTGATCGTAAAAATTAACATTTCGGACAAAGAAACATATTAAAAATAACCTGCTGCTGGCTCTGCGGACGACAAACTTTTCGATCGGGAGGGAGTACGTACTAATTCCGTTTTCCAGTGTGGTGCCAGTGCATCAGGGTAACCCGACCTAGTTTTGACAACCAGTACATTGGATTTAGAATTAGGATTTTCCTTTACAATATCCAACTGATTTTTACTCACAGTTTCTGTAGCTTCTAGCAAGGGCGGACATATGCATATTGGTGAAGTAGAGCATACGAACCAGACGCTTTTCAGGTTTGTATTATAATTATTTCTACAGATATGCTACACATCAGGCGTCTGAAACAGCCCCGTGTTTTCAGGCGGGAACAACTGCTGGCTCGGGAACAGAGCCAACACACTGGAAATAAACTAAATTTTTTATTGTTAACCTGTTTTCTTGTAGAAGTTATGTTTATTTTAAAATAATCAAACAATTTTTTTGATTGATTAACCTATAGAAGAAAGGATTAAATATTAATAGCAAAATTAGTGATTAATGATGATAATTAGGTGCTAAGTACCCGGTGTCTGAAACTTTAAATAATTTCAGACGTCTGACAAATAAGCAGACTCTTATTTCTATTTTGTAAATCAAAATTATAGAACCCGTGCTAGAAATGACTCATTAAGTTATTTTTACTGAATTGAGGCCCTGAAATCCTAAAGCATTGTCAATAATATTCGCCTTCAGTCCTTTACATATTCCTCGCAACAGATAATATTATCATTACGTATCTTAGGATAAACAGGAACAACTACTATAGCTAGACTAGATATTTTGATGCCACTTTGTACGTACGCTCGAGATCTTTCCATTAGTGCTTGATAGCTGCCTCCTAGATGATTCTGTTCCTTCTTTGTCCTAGTTTGGACACCTACCTGATCCTTCCTAACAGCTTCTAGTTTCTAGCTAGTCCTCTATCATGCATTCTTGTCTGTTATTCACTTCTGTCGATTTCCTTGAACCATAGATATGATAGAATAAGGCAACAAGCATTCCATGGGCAAACCTCCTGACTCTCATGTCACGAACACATCACATCGAACCATGCATGCATGCCAGACGTTCATACTGATTCTTCCTTAGCACACTTGAACACAAAAGTGCCGAATGGTAGAACGATTCATCTGTTTTCACGTAGAAGATGACGTCAGCGGGCACTATTTCCGTGGACGTGTCCACCGAAATAGACAAGATTATCTTTGGTTCAAATCACGAGTTACCGGATTTGTGATCATGCTATTATAATTATATTATTCAGATGTGCAAAACTAGTTGGTGATGTTTACAATCCACCAACTGGCCATACAAGCAAAAGGCAAACCTTATCCCGGACCTAACCCGGTTAATTAGGGAAACCTTATCCCAGACCTAGCTACCGCGCCACGCAAAGGCAAGACGCTTTCGTTGGCCACCGGCATCCAACCACCGCCGCCGAGGCTTGTTTTGGCCTCTCGTCGCCGGTGAGCTATTACCCGGCGCTGACGGCGGCACCGCCCGCAACAGATCCTCACCGGAACTACTTGCCGTTGCCGGCGCCAGTGGTAGCGTTAGTTTAGCCGTTGCCCTTTCTTCATTGCCTCCCCAGCCTGCTGGCTGCTGTTGAAAAACATAACAATCATAAGAGTAGATTTGTCTATTCAACTTTTTTTTAAGCCAAACATCTTTAATTACAAATGTCATAATAAATTCTGGAGGCTCTTCATTCCAAAACTCATTCTTTTTTATTTTGTATGCGTATTTTTGTCATCTCGTGAGCCACCTGATTTGTTTGAACCTAGTGTTTGTGGAACAGTGTCTGCACCCTAAACCTTGAATATAAACATGTTTGGGCCAGGTGGGCTCAAGGGCCCGGGCTTGGAACAACCGGGCCCCCAAGTTGGCTGAGGTCGGCCCACAAAAAGGACCGGATCTCGCAGGTCTCCGTCGTCCACTGTAAAACAAATCAAAGAAAAGCGCGGTATCCATGTGAACGAAATCGTACACGGTACCCAACGACCGCATTTGCAAGACCCGGGAGCGCACATATTCCCCGAAATCGGATTTTTTTTTTGGGAAAAAAAAACGTACTCTATTTCCTCCAAATCAAGTGTAAAACGTGGATTAACTTGACCTTTTAATTCCTTAACCGAAAAGAAGTGGATTAACGTGACTCACACTCACCCCCGCCCGCGCCCACAGATCATTCCGCACCGCACCTGATCGATCACCGCGCAGTTAAACGTGGCCAATTAATGAATGATCCCGCTTAGCTAGACCCTTCATCTGAGCAGCGCTAATCCACCACGTAACCCCCTCCCCGCCCGGCTCCCCGTCCGCCCGCGCTCGTCGTCGTCGTCGCGTTGCGTGACAAGACAATACCAGTTACCAGCCAGCCTAGCTTGCGATGCGATCACAGCAATCAGTCAATCACGCCGCAGCCAGCCGGCAGGCAGAAAGATCGCGCGCGGCTACCGCCAAGCTGTTTCCCGCGTAACTTAACCAGGTGCCCTATGCCCAACCTGTCATACGCTCACGGCCACACAGCCGCAGGCAGGACACGAGATTCGTTGCTTAGTCACGTAGCCATCCGTCGTCCGTCCGTCCGAGGACGAGCTATGGTGATGCCCACCAGCTGGTACAGTACAGTTTTTCCCAGCCTGCGTGCGTGCATGCATGGTCCAGGGGCTGCCTGCCTGCCTGCCTGCCTGCCTCTGGCTACTGGTACTCGCGGTCGACGAATAGGAATATATGCTCCCCTAAAGGAAAGCGCGCAAAAGCCCGGGCCTCGACGTGGTCCGTCCGTCCGTCCGTCCGGCGTCCGTGCAGCCTGCTGCCAAACCCCCCCTGCTTTGCAGGCTGGACGCAACTACAGTATTCGCTGGCAAGCAACCCGCGCCCGATCTAGATCTCGCGGTCCGATTCAGTTAAGTCCTCGAACTGGAAAGGAGGGGCCGGGACGGCACAACAGTTTCGGCTTCCGCTTCTCTCATTCTCTGATCATCCGTCGATCCAGCTTTGTTCCGACGCGTCGCCTTTAGAGCAAGTATAATAGAGCCTAGTCAGCTGGCTCAAAAGAATCCACATCAGCATATTGCTTACGTGGACGAAGGAGTAAAGAAGAGAGAGAGAGTTGCTGGCTCCAGAATAGTAGCCAGGCGCAGCGGCATTTACGAGGTGACTCTACCTATGTGGCTGCATGCGATTGGGGGTAGGCAAAACAGGGCATTTATTCCAATCACTTTACAGTCAATCTAATAGCTAGTCTATTATATAAGAAGGCTAAACTGTTGACTCTAAAGTGACATGGCATTGAGTTACAGCCTGCAACCGGCTACTCCATTATCCTTGCTCTTATTCGGGGGATTAATAATAAAAAAACAAAAGCGTAAAGGGTTTGCTCCACTAGTTAAGCAAATTCGGAGTGATCATCCTGTAGTGCCACCCACCGCTCGGGGTATATATTGGCCGCCTCCCCTGCCGATCCTTCCCTACGAACGACACCGACCCCAGCTGAAACTGAAACACGCAGAGTGCTTAATTATACACGGATCGAGAGTGAGCTTTGGATTGCTGGCCATGGCAATGGCGGCGCATGGCAGCTTGTCCTGCTCTACTACTACGGGTGCATGGAGAGAGCTCACCAACACGAGCTGGTGAGTGGTCGACGATCCATCCCTGTCTAATAATTAAGCGGATGCATGATCGCTGCACGTATTGATGATCTTTTGCCGAGAAGGGATATGATGAGAAATGCTTGTGGTGCTGATGCGAACATTGGTTTCAGGAGGGACGATGACTACAGGCGGATGGTGATGGCGTGCCTGATCGAGGCGGTGTACCTTCTGGAGCTGGAGCGGCAGGAGCGCCGGGACGCGGCGGCGCTGGCGCAGCAGTGGTGGAAGCCGTTCCAGTACCGCCTGGCGCACGAGCTGGTGGACGAGCGCGACGGCTCCGTGTTCGGCGCCATCTTCGAGCGCGACCACCACCACCAAAGCCCGAGCCCGAGCGGCGCGCCGAGCGCGGTGATCGCGTTCCGGGGCACGCTGCTCCGCGCGCCGACCATCCGGCGCGACGTCGAGGACGAGCTCCGCCTGCTCGCCTGGAACAGCCTCAGCGGCTCCGCGCGCCTGTCCCGCGCCGTGCAGGCGCTGCGCGCCGCCGTCGACCGCTTCGGGCCCGAGAACGTGTGCATCTGCGGTCACTCCCTCGGCGCCGGCTTCGCGCGCCAGGTCGTCCGCACGCTCATGTCCTCGCCGCCGCGCCACCACCAGCCGCAGCCGCAGACGTCGCTCGAGTTCCACCTCTTCAACGCGCCCTACCTGTCGCTGCCCAAGGGCGTGAGGTGCGTGGTGAAGACGGCGGACTGCCTGCTCAAGGCCGTCCGCTCCAGCGTGGCCACCGTCGGTAGGTGGCACGGCAAGGCGCTCCGCAACGTGGCCTACGCCAACTGCATACTCGGCTACACCAGGCTTGAGACTTGAGAGCAGCAGGAGGTTGTGAGATGATCCATGACCACCAGAACAGAACCCGATGCAAGTAGCTGGCATCAACCGTGCGTCAAAACGACAACTGTATCTACGCGAGTCGACTGTGTGTATGATCGTGACCTTGTACTAGCTAGAATTCAATTCAATCCAATCCTAGGAAACAAATACGTAATAAACATCCGGCCGGAGTGAGAGGGTGCACTGCACGGCTTTGCCTGCACGCCAGTGTTGTACGACGTACGAACAAATTTGGCACTCTCAATTAATTGTGAATTATTCTAGCAGAAAATAAAATCGTTATTCATGTAATATTTGCCCTGTCTGATTTTTTATTGAAACCGTGCTTATTAGTTTGTTTTTTGCGAGTGAAAACGTGTTTATTACTTGTTCACGCTTTTTCATTAACAGGTGTCCGTCTGTCCGATCTACGGGCAATGTCAAGGTGCGACGCTCGCGGGCTCCGCGAAGACGACGATTGGATCTGGTTGCCGGACCGGAGTCCTGGCATGAGCGGCCGGGTCCGGTTGCCGCCGTGTTTGTGACTGGCATCCTTGTTCTGAAACTCAACTGTTGCTTTCATATCTGAATTATTAAAACTTTTTTTTTTTGTTTCACTACATGCACTTCGCTACTACACAGTCAAAAAACAGGTGTGCAATGGTTTCTTTTTTTTTTTTGACGAAATTGTGCAATGGTTTTCTGTTCAGGGTATTCTGGATTCCGGAACACATTCAGTCTGAATTCTGGAAAGTTCGTAGAAACTCTCCGCAACTCAGGTTCCAATTGTCCAGAACGCGTCCTTGGAAACTTCGGCGAAGGAACGGCTACATTGTTGGAACAGGTGGACCGTGGATTGTCCTCATCTCTGTACACATAACGCGATTATTCAACACATCTTGGACCTATCTCCGTCGGTGAGGACCATCCACATCGATGATCACGCGAAGTTGTTGGCAAAAAAATCAAGAACAACGAATGTGGCTGGGCGCTCACATGCGACGCGCACACCCGGTGCCAAGGGCGGCAGCAAAAGCGAGCGCGGCTTCCGCAGCAGAAGCAGACAGCGGAGGAAGGAACGAGCGGAGAAGCGCGACGAAGCAAACCCGCAACCGGCGAGCCGCGCGTCGTGGCGTGTGCCTCCGATTCTGGCCGGCGCTGGCAACGGACGTTTTCACGGCCGGCGACGCCACCACGTGACCACGAGGGCCTCTGCCTATATGCGGAAGGAGCGTGCCGTACCGCTGGCCCTCATCTTGCCCCCAGAGGCCCAGAATAGATTGCACCGGCAAGGAACACAGGTGTTTACCACTTACCAGGGTGAGATGAGATGGAGCAGCGACCAAAACAGCTATAACAGTCTGTGAAACTGCAAGTACCAGCCTGCTGAAATCTTACGTACAGCTGCGTTCTAGCTAGCTAGCTAGCTTCCTCGTTGAACAGCCATCTCGCCCTTTTTTAGGTTCGCCGCTTCGGACAAATAGGAAGGTCGCGAGATATTTCTCCACGCCTGAAGAAGCATTTCTCCACGCCCCGTTCGCTGGTTCGACGTTGAATTTCTTGCCCCCGTACGGCGTTCTCATTCTCAACAAAATGCAGCATCGGAATGCGTTTCAGCACGACGGCGCACAAGGTAACCATGCCTTAATTGGGATCGATTTCGTTTCCCCATCTTCTACATCGTTCCGGTGCCAGAAAAAAATGAACACATCTAATTAACCGAGTTCTCTGGAATTTTCTACGATTTTTATCACAAGAGGAACGCGCTGGTTCCCCAAAATTTCTTGGTTTGCTGTTAACATATCTGCTGAACTTCCATCGCAAAAAGCAAAAACATTTCTTCCGAATTTGACGTATTTTTCTTTTCCTGATGACGAGCTGATCGTGTTGAATTTGCAATCGTAGGGTCGCCGGGGCCGATGACCCCTCCATCTCCATCGGCGCCGCCACACCAAGCACCGCCGGACCCTCCGCAGCCCAGATGTGGCTTCGTGGAAGGATTGTAAGCGACGACGCCATTGCTGCTAAACACATTGAATCCATTAAGTATTTACACGTACTAGCAGCAACGAAATAAGGGGATATGTATTCTCATGACAGTTTCTTATGTGTGATGCAGTTTCATGGCGCTTTGTTGTTGCTGCCTAGTCGAGGAAACCCTGATGTGACAGTATGTTTAGGCATAGATGTGTAGCTGTTCAGAAATCAGAAATTAGGCTTCCTCTCTGTCTTGAGCATTTTTCTATGGTAATTAGAACATGTTGTCGAAATACGAAGGCCTCTCGTGCGAGAACCAATTCAAAAATGGTTTGATATAATACCAAGAGGTGTCAGGGAATAGCAGGAGCATGATTTATGAATGGAAATTTGATGGCCTAAGGTTAATTTGAGAACTGGTCACATCCAAAATTGTAAGCGGAAAACATTGGCGCGAGGCTGGGTGTCAATCCGAAATTGTAACGCGTGACCTAAAAGTAGAACACGAACGCGCCTGGACCTTGGGCCGGAGGACCCGCGGGCAAAGTCCACAGTCCCGGTTCGAACCCAACCGTGCCCGGCGGGTCACGGCCCTCCCAGTCCAACGAGATTTCAAAACACGACACGAGCCCGCTCCCGGCGGCGAGGGCCGTTGATGCGGCGGCGGTTGGACTGGGGTAGCTAGACAGCCACTGCGGGGGTAGGGGTGAGGCCGGACTAGCCATGCCCGTGGCGGCGGCTGCTGCTGCCGCCGCCAGGCTGAAGCGGGAGGACTGCCCCCGCACCAAGCACGACTCCCTCTTCTCCCCATGGAAGGTGCGCCGCTCCACTCATCTCAATCCCCTTCTCCTCCTCGCCATCCGCATCTGTCTCCGCCAGCCACGAGCTGGCTCGGTGCACGATGCACTTCGCAGGATTTCGCATACGGCGTCCGATTACACCGCGAATTCGACATTTCGCCACGAATTCCGGAGCCCAATATATCGTGAAATCTCGAGTTCTCGATTCGAGGCCGATCTGCGCCTGATGTTCTTGAATCTCCCATTTCCAGGTTCTTGTTGGCCCTTCGGACTGGGAGGACCACTCTGCCGGCAAGGAGGGGGTCCAGCGGTACCGCATCCGCAACCTCCCCGACAATTTCCCCGGCCTCTACGAGCTGGGCGTCGCCTCCGCGTCCGACGAGGGCGTCAGGGCCCGGGGCCGTGACTCGCGAGGCGTCGTGGTGGTGTACCTCGGGCAGGCCGATAACGTCAGGGCGAGGCTCCAGCAGTATGGCCGCTCGGGATCGCATCTGGACGCCGCGAATTCTGCTGGAAAAGATGAGGTGAACGCGCTTGCCGCCGGGCCTGGGTTGTTCAGAGATGTGTTCGCCAGAGGCTATTCCGTGGTGTTCCGATGTGCGATGGTACGTACTGCTTGTTTGTGATACTACTATCTTCCATTCGGGGTGGTTAACTGTAGAGTGTAGACTGCAGTATTACGCAAATGCACATTAACATGCTAATGATGTCTCACATCGGAACTGTAGAATGTAGTACTCCCTCCGTCCCTAAATACTTATCGTCTTCTAGTACAAAAATGAATAAGAAGACGACAAGTATTTAGGAATGGTGGGAGTATTAGTCAAGACTTAAGCTTACTGAAGTGCAAATATGTCTACTACAATTTAATAACCTCCGAACCATAACTAGCAGTAGCCAGTAGGTGCTGTTGATACAAGTGCGACAATATTGTATCTAGAACTGTAGTTTATGGCTATGAATCTGTTGTGGATGCGTTCGTGGGCCGCCAGTATGGCCGGCGTGGGGCCCACGACGCCCACAACCGGGCTGCAGCAGTCCTGCCGCACCAAGAAGATTGAAGATCTTCTAGAAGATCCATTAAATTAAGGAAAATTTAAAGAATAAAGAAGTTAGAGATTGGCTTGTATTTAAATAGGAAAGATAAGAGTCCTAATAGGTTAAGAATAAGAGTCCTAGTAGGAGGGTTGTATTTAAATAGGAAAGATAAGAGTCCTAATAGGTTAAGAATAAGAGTCCTAGTAGGATTTGAGAGGGCGCACCCAGGGGGTTCTCCCCCTATATAAGAAGCCCCTCCCCCTCATGTATGCTTCATCCAAGAATAATAGAATTACTCCTTTGAGTTGTTCTACCTCTTGGGTCACCGTGGCTACAAACCCTAACCCTAGCCGCCGTGACAACTCTTTCCCACCACCACGCTACCCTCTACGCAGCGATCCGACATCCTCCTCGCTGCTGCTCCCGCCCCTGCGCACCCCTAGGCGCAGCAGGAGGCCTCCACCCCACCACGATTCACAACATTTGGTATCCAGAGACTTCGGGGCAGCGACCATGTCCGGCCCCGTGGACGATCCTGGGACTTTCACCCTCCAAGATCTCGGCAACATGATGAGCAAGATGATGGGGCAGATCGACACCATCAACAAGCGCTTGGATCGCCACGACGTGCGCCTCGCACGCGTCGAGAAGGCGCCGGAGACGGAGCACTCCGGACAGGAGGACGAACAGCCGCACTCACGCGGCAGCCGCTTCTCCCGCGACAACGGCGGCGACGACAACAACATCCATCATCGGCACCACCAGAACCGCACCGCCTTTGACGACAGTGGTCTGCGTCGTCACAAGGTCAGTTTTCCCAAGTTCGACGGGGAAACCGACCCGCTGCCCTAGCTCACAAAGTGTGAGTCGTACTTTCGCGGGACCCGCACGATGCCTGAAGAAAAGGTGTGGCTCGCATCTTTGCACCTAGAGGGTGTCGCGGCCGAGTGGTACACCGCTCTGGAGCGCGACTGCGGCATCCTCTCCTGGGACCGGTTCGCGGACTTTGTCAACATGCGCTTCGGACCTCCGCTTCGCTCCAACGACCTTGCTGAAATTAAAGATCTTCGTCGAACGGGGTCGGTCGAGGAGTACCAGCCCAGTTTCTGGTCCTTCTCTGCCACTGTGAGGACCTCAGCCAGCACCAACAGATCAATCTCTTCACGGCTGGTCTGGGTGAGCCACTGCGTACTGATGTTGAACTGCAGTATCCGACTAACCTGCAAACCGCCATGAGCTTGGCCAGAGCTTACGAGCGCGATCACTGCAGAAGGTGGGACACAGAGGGGCGCCGCCTCTCAACGCGCTACGCGCCCCTCTCCTGTACCTCGCGCATCGACCACGACAGCAAACGGTGGCTCTCCCGTATCAAACCCGTCATCAACATCATCCTCTCGTCCGCGTCTTAAGCGGTTGTCGCCCGACGAGATGGCAGCTAAGCGGGCAAGCGGCGAGTGCTACCACTGTTCGGAGCGGCACACGCCGGATCATAAGTGTTCCGGTCGGGGGATCTTCCTCCTGGAGCTCGACGACGACGACGACATTGACGCGACCATAGCTGACATGGGCATCTCGCTACATGCCCTGACTGGCATCGACCTCGCCAATACGATGAAGCTCCAGGTCCACATCCGCGACAAGCTGTTGACCGCTTTGGTCGACACGGGCTCCACGCACACCTTCATCAGGGAGCCCCTCATCCAGGAGCTCGGTCTGGTGCTTCTGCCGCGACCAGGCGTCGGCGTTCGGGTCGCCAACGGCGACTCCATCTCCTGCACTGGCATTTGTCCACGTGTACCCTTATTGATTGCAGGAGATCGCTTCGACATCACGTGCTACGCTCTTCCGCTTGACGGCTTCGACCTCGTCTTGGGAGTTCAGTGGTTGCGGTCCCTGGGACCCATCCTCTGAAACCTCGCGGACCTCACGATGCAGTTGTGGCGTGGGGACCGCAAGGTGGTCTGGACGGGGCTGCGCAGCTCGACCCCTGTCTGCGTCTCTCTGGCGCCTCCCACGGATGTGATGGTCGCCCTATTGGACGGCTTTCAGGACCTCTTCGATGAGCCGTGCGGTCTTCCTCCTGTACGGCGCCACGACCACCGCATCAGACTCTTGCCGGGCACAACTCCTGTAGCTATTCGGCCGTACCGCTACCCCCAGCTTCTCAAGGACGAGATCGAGAAGCAGTGCGCCGAGATGCTTCGCCAAGGCATCATCCGGGAATGCACCTCTGCATTCTCCTCGCCAGTGTTGTTGGTCCGTAAGGCCGACAGCACGTGGCGCTTCTGCATCGACTACCGCGAGTTGAACGCCCGAACTTTGAAAGACAAGTTCCCTATTCCGGTGGTTGATGAGCTACTAGACGAGCTCCGCGGCGCGAGGTTCTTCACCAAGCTTGACCTCCGCAGCGGCTACTTCCAGGTGCGCATGCACCAAGATGACATCGATAAGACGGCGTTCCGAACTCATCGAGGCCACTATGAGTTCTTGGTGATGCCGTTCGGCCTCAACAATGCGCCATTAACATTTCAGTCATTGATGAACGACGTCCTCGACCCCTACATCAGGAAATTCGTTCTTGTCTTCTTTGATGACATTTTGGTGTATAGCAGGACTTGGGCAGAACACCTCCAGCACGTCAAACAGGTGTTCCAGACACTCCGGACACACAAGTTGTTCCTGAAGAAGTCCAAGTGCTTCTTTGGCCAGGAGTCTGTGTCCTACCTAGGACACATCATCTCCTCTCAGGGCGTGGCAATGGACCCGACTAAGGTGGAGGCCGTGGAGCGTTGGCCTACACCTCGGTCACTACGAGCCTTGCGGGGCTTCCTCGGGCTCACCGGCTACTACCGCAAGTTCATCGCGGGGTATGGGGCGGTGGCTGTGCCCCTCACGGCCCTCCTGAAACGAGAGGCGTTCCGCTGGACTGATGACGCACAGGACGCCTTCTCTCAGCTCAAACAGGCATTGATGACAGCACCTCTTCTACAGATGCCAGACTTCGACAAGCGCTTCATCGTCGACTGTGACGCGTCAGGCGCCGGCTTCGGGGCGGTCCTGCACCACGGTGACGGTGCCATCGCCTTCTTCAGTCGTGCCATAGCTCCTCACCACCAAAAGCTACCGGCATATGAGCGCGAGCTGATCGGCCTTGTGAAGGCCGTACGCCACTGGCGGCCGTACCTATGGGGTCGCCCTTTCACCGTCCGGATTGATCACTTCAGTCTGAAGTATATTCTGGATCAGCGACTCACGACGATACCTCAGCATGCTTGGGTGAGCAAGTTTTTTGGTTATGATCTGCAGGTTGAATATCGGCCACGGCGTCTAAACGGGGCGGCCGACGCCCTGTCTCGTCGCGACGAGGGAGACATGGCTATTCACGCCATCTCAGCACCGGTCTTCCCCCTCTTTGACTCACTTCGCGCAGAAACGAACACGGACAACCAGGCGCAGGAGTTGCGCGCCCAGCTCCAGGCGGGAGCTGCACCTGCGGATTGGGCTGAGCGAGACGGCCTTCTCCTATACAAGGGGAAGCTCTTCGTCCCCGACGCATCCTCCTTGTGGCCCTCCCTCCTAGCTGAGGCACACGATGGAGGTCACGAGGGCGTCCAGAAGACGGCGCACCGACTACGCCTCTCCTTCTACAACCCGTCACTGCTACGACGGGTGTGTGAGTACGTTCGGGGTTGCGTCACATGCCAGCGCAACAAGACGGATCATCTACATCCAGCCGGCTTGCTACAACCGCTTCCTGTACCTTCGGAAGTCTGGAGTGACATCTCCATGGACTTCATTGAAGGCTTTCCGAAGGTTGGTGGGAAGTCGGTAATCCTGACGGTGGTGGACCGCTTCTCCAAGTACGCCCACTTCATTTCCTTGAGCCACCCGTACAGTGCTGCATCGGTGGCACGGGCGTTCTTCGATGAGATCGTACGTCTACACGGCTTCCCTTACTCCATCGTCAGCGACCGTGATACCGTCTTCACCAGTCTGTTTTGGTCGGACTTGTTTCGGTTGGCCGGAGCCCGCCTACAGCTCAGCTCAGCCTTCCACGCACAGTCTGATGGACAGTCCGAAGTCGTCAACAAAATCATTACTATGTATCTTCGTTGCTTGGCAGGTGACCGACCAAAGACTTGGCTACAGTGGCTTCCTTGGGCTGAGTATTGTTACAACACATCCTACCAGACAACCCTCAAATGCTCGCCCTTCAGAGTGGTCTATGGCAGGGACCCTCCAGCTTTTATTGCTTATCAACAGGGCGTCTCCAGAGTAGCAGCAGTGGATAAACAGCTGAAGGACAGGGACGAGTTCTTGGCTGAAATTAAAGATAGACTTGTGCAGGCTCAAGTCACCATGAAGAGCTATGAAGACAAATCTCGCCGTGAGGTGGAATTTCAGATTGGTGATTGGGTTTGGCTGCGGCTTCATCAAAGGACAGCTGTGGGAGTAATAGTGGCACCTCCATCTAAGATTGGTCCGAAATATTTTGGGCCATATCAGATATTACAGCGCATTGGTGCTGTATCTTACAAGCTTCAACTGCCCCCTCAAGCTAGGATACATGATGTCTTCCATGTATCCTTATTAAAGAAGTTTGAAGGTCCTGCTCCAACAATGGTGGTGTCTCTACCACCACTCCTCCATGGAAGAGTTGTACCTACACCTGAAAAGGTCCAACGGGCGCGACTGAATCGAGGAGTTTGGGAATTGCTTGTCAAGTGGGTAGGTCATTCTGAAGCTGATGCATCATGGGAACAACTCGAAGACTTTAAGATGAAGCATCCCACCTTCAAGCTCGAGGACGAGCTCTTTGTCGGGAAGGGGAGAAATGTTGTGGATGCGTTCGTGGGCCGCCAGTATGGCCGGCGTGGGGCCCACGACGCCCACAACCGGGCTGCAGCAGTCCTGCCGCACCAAGAAGATTGAAGATCTTCTAGAAGATCCATTAGATTAAGGAAAATTTAAAGAATAAAGAAGTTAGAGATTGGGTTGTATTTAAATAGGAAAGATAAGAGTCCTAATAGGTTAAGAATAAGAGTCCTAGTAGGAGGGTTGTATTTAAATAGGAAAGATAAGAATCCTAATAGGTTAAGAATAAGAGTCCTAGTAGGATTTGAGAGGGCGCACCCAGGGGGTTCTCCCCCTATATAAGAAGCCCCTCCCCCTCATGTATGCTTCATCCAAGAATAATAGAATTACTCCTTTGAGTTGTTCTACCCCTTGGGTCACCGTGGCTACAAACCCTAACCCTAGCCGCCGTGACAACTCTTTCCCACCACCACGCTACCCTCTACGCAGCGATCCGACATCCTCCTCGCTGCTGCTCCCGCCCCTGCGCACCCCTAGGCGCAGCAGGAGGCCTCCACCCCACCACGATTCACAGCAGAATCCTGCATTATTTACATGGTCATAGTGAAAAAAGGGTATTTATGAGTGTTTCTTACCAAGGAATGACTAGAATGCAGCCAGCTCACCGGTCTAATCCTATAAAAATCACTTGTGAATCATATGATCTTCATCCTACGGTTATTGTCGTTTTGCACTTAAACCCCCTCCCCACCAGGTAATAGGATTCTTGTTGTTCAGTGGGAGGGTTTAATTATAAAAGTACGATGACTCTGGAATGAAGATCGCGTGGCTCATAATTGATTTTTGCACGATTGCACCGAGAGCTGATTGTATTCTAGTATTTCCCTTCTTACTCAATGTACACTTTGCTCCAGTTTTCACAAATCATTCTACTCCTACAATCGATATGTTGGATTGCTTCTGCCGTTACCTTTACTGTCCTGCAATATTACCTTAAGGACGGCCTTGAACAATGGTTGACACTATCAGTATGGCATTAGACATTAACACCCACTCTAATGTGTTTTAGTCATACACAAATATTTGTATTCTACAAATCCTGCAATATTTCTATAGTAGCTAAGGTCAACTGTCAATCTTCTTCTGTCAATTACTTTGCAAATAATTATCCTACGAATACACTTATCATTTTCGTATGCGTCCTTACTGTTGTAAAAAAACAGATGGATAATAAACAAGTAGCAGAGAAGACTGAGGCCCAGTTGCTGAGAGTTTTTGATTATGCATGGAATAAGCTTCAGAATGGTGCTTGTCGCCGTGAAGAAATACTACTCAAGTTGGAACATAGAGCAGTCAGCCATACATCATCTCTACTTAGCAGAGTACACCACATGACGCAAAAAATATTTGGAGAGAAAGCAGGTATAAAGATAAAGAGAAGTGGGTCCATTGACACCTCGTCTGGTTTTATGAGAAGTATGCTCCCAAGAGTCCGTACATTTGTTCGCTTCAGACCTAATTTAGTTAACTCTGACCATGGTGGAGAGGAGGCGATTGATATTGCCTGGAATAGAACAGATCATGGTCATACCCGTGGTAATAGACAACTACATGGTAAGAGGTCTGAAGGATATAAAGTGAAAAAGGTCGATGTTGCAAAACGGAGAACTGTGCCCATACAAAACTCTAACGCTGTTTGCGGAGTTGTGCTGGACGATGGTTCTCCATGTCTAGAGGAACCAGTTCAAGGAAGGAAGAGGTGCAACTTACACAAAAGTAGAAGAGTCAAAATAAATCCTAAATGCTCCCCTTCTAGTTCTGTTTGCCATGCTGAGGTTCCAAATACTGAATCCGTACCTCGACTCACAAAAAACTTGAGCAAGTCAAAACAAGCACAAGAAAGTGAACTCATGACCAATAATTTGGCTGCAACTGTGAAGGAACCATCAAGGCAAAGCAGTAGCTGTGAAACAAAGGTGGTAATAACTGGAGAAACTTATACCGAAGGCAGTGTATGTGAACCCTCAGGGGATGGTGGCATCCATGGGCAGAAGTCATCTCATGCAGAATCTCAATCCCAAGCGGAGCCTTCCGGGAGAATGTGGTTTGAGCTGCTCAAAGCTCAGAAGAAATCGGTCAGCATACACCCATCGAGGGGTCCAGGTTGTCAGGCAAGAGAAGCAGATGATGTAGCCCCAATCCGCGGAGCAACCACAGATAATGGGTCCTTCAAAATAAGCAGAAAAGGATGTGAGAATGAGAAGCTTAGTGAGATGACAATAACTGGTGCTTCGTTTTCAAGGAGCTCAGGATGGCCGTGTACCTGTGGCGCCCGTACATCTGATGGTTCACCTTGTATGAATCAGCCTGTTGAAGGGCGGAAGAGATGCGCATCGCACAAAGGGCAACGAGCATCATGCCCCCGGATACCATTGGTTGGATAGCCAGGACAGTTTCTTCCACTCTGTTGTTGTTTTCACTATTAAGTTTAAAAAATATTGAAACAAAGTAACCCCCCTAGCCCTATGTTGAACTTGATTTTCCCCAAATGTTGATTGATTATTCATACATTTGATCTGACCAAAACATTACAGAATTTGTAACTGTATTTGACGGGTTTATTAAGTACTGAAGAATGAATCTCTTATCCTGAATACTTTTCATCTGATGGACTTTCAAAGTGCTTGTTGAACATCATAATTCCCATGTTCCATCCAACGGGTTTTTATGCCCACTGAAATTCAATATTTGCTGCAATTTTTTTTTGTAAAGTGTTCTGTTTCATTTTGAAAAGATCGCCCTTCTACACGGGAGCACCTGCCACTCTGCGAGCAAGGTGCCATACTGGCGCTGTGTGGCGCAGGCCAGTGTTGCCACTACGTAGCAGGTGCGGTGCATACTGAATGTCGAACCATCCAATTTTCCAGTTGTGTAACTCGCGTATTTGGTGCGCTGGATGGTCTAAATCAATGCCACGTGCAGTCATCTAAGTCTTGCAACCCCATTTCGAAAGAAAACTTTATCGATTTTGCCCAAATTAAATTGTTCTTTTTTATGCAAACAAATTAAATCGTGCCCCCCTATGGATGCGAAATCTGCAGGCGTCCTCCTTCTCCCCTCCCCACTGCCGGTTTCGAGCATCCACATTTGCCTCCGAAAACACGAAACGGCTACGACCTCCTCCTCCACTCCGCCGGCATTTGGCTACCCATCCATCGCGCCGCGCTCTCGCGCATCGCGCACGATGCCCCAACAGCAACTCAGCATGCCCCTGCACCTCTCCCTCCACCCGGTCACCAGTGCCATCAGCTGCAGCCGCGGCCGCGGCAACCGCCGCCGCCGTCGCCCGAAGCCCAAGCCCATCGCATTTCCGCCGCCGCCCCTCCGCCGCCTCTTCTCTTCCTCCCTACGCCGCCTCCTGCGTACTCCGCGGCCCCTCACCGTGATCGCCGGCGGCGGCGGATGGTTCAGGCGGCGGAGGAAGATGCCGGCCGAGGAGGTATTGACGCTCGCGCTTTCCCTGGCGCTCGGTGGTGACCGGCTCGCGGGACTCGCGAGGGCCTGGAACGCGTCCGCGCTGGGACAGGCGCTCGGCATCTGGGCGGCTTTGTGCGGAGGTCGGGGGAGGAGAGGCGGCGGGCTCCGGAGGCTAGCGGCGTTCCTGCTCGGCGTCGCGTTCTGCGCAGTCGTATGCCACTTGAGAGGCGCTGCGTTCCTGGAAGGGATGCAGAAGACCGGCGGCGGCCGGAAACTTATGCGGATTCTGCTGCGCTGATCGATTTTTAGTTCGCCTTCTTGAGGTGCATTTCCACAATTTGGTGCAATTGAGGACCAGAACTTTAGGTTTCCTTTAACATTGCGGATGGGTTACGTTCTTCGAATGTCTACTTGAGGTGTTTGAAAACGGTTGAATATTTCATATACAGTATAATTCGATTTGTTCTACTCGTCTGTTTTCATGTCTTCCGGTGTCCTTTACAGTGGAGCTGTAATGCAGATTTTACACAAGCTGTAATGTTGTTGGTATGACACTACGGTCTATCATATGTGAAAATGATGCGCAAATCTTACTCATGATGCACGAAATTTGCTTGCTGGGATGGTTTGCTAGCTGTTGATATAGTTTGCATGTCCTCCGACCTCCATCTTGTTTGCTATCCATCACCTGTCACTTGAACCAAAGTTCCCAGAAGGAACATAACACGGATCCAATGGAGAATGACAGTATGTAAGACCATCCACTGTAAAGCATACCGGACTGTAAATATAGAATAGATTACTGAAAGTATAGAATAAATGTCCAAAGTGAAGTATAAAGAATATACTGAAAGTATAGAAGAATAAAGTAAGTTTTTGAGGAAACCGCTGCAGATAGTCTAATGCATACTAAACAAATACTGTATCCATCAGCGTGGAGCTCTTCCACGGCTCCTAGATTCTGGTCCGACCATTTTAGTCTGAAACCATAAGCCTCCAAGGGCACCAGCGCACTTTCTGCATCTAGTGCCCTTGGCGGGGCACTAGCAGTAACACATTTTACATACTCGAAAATGGTTCCTACAAGATAAAATAGCATCACAAACTGAACAGAAAGTTGTCACCGTTGCCAGAATTTGGCTCTTTAGATACGCGACGCACAATCTTGCGCCAGACTGTCAGCAGGGCATTAGTCGCTCTTGTGCCTAAATACTACAAAATACAATCCTAAAAGGAGGCATCTAAGGCCAAAATTGTTCCAACTATAGCTATCAATAGATGCATCATCATCCTAGCACATCACCATAGAGATAAGTTAGAAAAGTTACATTTGAACAATGTGTTAGGCATGAGAGCACGGGTCAGCGAGAGCAATTATTGCTGGAGAAAAGGTGCTATTGCAATCTTTTTCTCTTGCCAAGCTTCGGATCCTCATCAAGCATACGAAGCTCATCATCGTCATCTTCAATAACTTGAGCGCTACTGGAACCAACCTCTGTAGGATTCTGGGCTGCATCAAAATTTCCATTTGACTCTAATACTTCACTCAGCTTGCGCTTCATTCCAGGATTGCCAGATACATCCTCGGCAGTACCATGAACTTCATCTGCACTTGACGAAGACGGAATTGATGTTTTCTCACCATTACTGTTTATTTGCTTATCCGCTGGCCCAGACCAGCCAGCCAGAACCATACCATCAGGTTCTTTCTCATCATCAAACTCATCCCTACAATGATCACTAAATATAAAGGTCTACCCTTGAAAAGATACAGAACTGTGCATGTGTAGTTGTGCACTATTACTGGCTACAGAATTGCATACATATCCTCTTATAAGAGCACAAGTTAATTATTTTGTGATACACAGTGAAGATGCAGCCTCATTACTCATTATACGCACACCCACCCTAACCCTATGAACACAAAGCTGTGCACACCCTACCCTATGAGAATGCAATTTGACAAAGAAAACCATGCATCTCACATCTAAACCAAGTTTATTTGAAAGATGTGCAAAAAGATCAATACGATTCATATTAGATCAGATGCAGCAAAAGTATCTTAAAAGATTGTCAAATATTCAAACAGTCGAACAAATAATGTTTCTCAAAATTGGAACCATGAAAAGCATAAGTTTAGTACAAAATGAGAAAGGTTTTAAACCTGTGTTTGATGTCGATGCTGCATTTTAATTCCTGCAGGAAATCATCAACGGTAAGATTTGTACCATTGACAACTGGAGCTGGCAGTTCAGCCAAGACCTGTAATAACTGATCATCAGTAAACCGGTTGTGGATACGACGAAGAGCTAAAAGCTGTAAACAATATAGAAAGAACACATGCTATATAGCATATAGGTGTCATTCTCGCACAGAAAAACAAACAAGGAACGAGAGCTATAGGAAGACATCACCTTCTCAAGGTTTACAGCATAATTAGCAGCCTCGTCCTCCTCTAAATCATCACCATCTTCAAAAACAAGTGTCATACCAATCATTACAGAGGGAAGGTTCATTCCAAGTTTGCTTTTAATAACCTTGTCAATGACCTCCCTGAGCTTTGTGGTCTTAGTGTTAACCTCCAGAATAAGAGGAGTCTGTTGCATTGAGTTTTGATTCATGTCAGCACCAAGAAACTGATAAAATGCAATAATAGAATATGACTAAACAGGTGCAAAATACCTCAGAACAGACATAGCATGAATTATTAGGTTCAAACGGCTCTACGGGCATTAAAAGCATCTTCCTTGCAGGATGTTCGAGACAATATGTCATTCTGTAAAATGTGAAACACTGAAGTTAAACAAAGAAGGTAAATCAACCAAAAAGGCTATGATAATAATATATAGTGGAATATTGGAAAAGGTGAAACAAGTTCCATGAAAGTATACAAATGTTGCACATTAAGACACTTCGGAAAATATCATACCCAGAAACCAGGCACTTGGAGTGAACTGCAAAACCTCAATGGAAATCACGAGCACAGAAAAATACTGTAAGGAGTAATAAATAATGAATGTAGCTACCTGTAGTTATGATAATCATTCTTGAGCACTTTGATTGCTTCAATAACGATCAAACCAGCTATTATAGCATTGGTTGTTGCAACAGCATGGACTATGTTCCCAGCGACACCTTTGGCTTCAAAAAGGCTATGCAGTGGTATTCCAAAAGAGGAAGCTCTGATATTGGCTGCAGCAGTAACAAACTCGACAGCCAGCTGGTCATCCTTGTCAAAAATAAGGTTCCCTATATCCTGAGAAACAGGAACTCTGGATCAACTCAACAACATGACTTTTATAGGGTATATAGAACTTAGAACAATATGTATAATAACCTTCTCTCTTTTCTCGAAAAATAATTTAAAAGCCTCTAAGAATATTTTTGAATTGTCTGCAAGACTCCATAACTCTTGTGGATTTCGGAGGCCTAGGGATGCCATAGCAGATGGTTCCTGTTCCTCATTATTGCTGTCGCTAAAACAACCATTTTCCTGAACAGCGTCATAAGGCAATGCATCTCTGACATATATTGGGTATGGCATTTTCCTATTTTTCCAAGTATCCTCATTAGCTAGGGCAGCTTCGATGTTGTAACCAAAGACATGATCATATATTCTCCTTGCATACTGATCAAGACCTTCATCTACATCCCTAACAAATACATCAGTTCTTGAATTGCTATCATCTTTCGTGTGCACATTAAGATCATTATCCTGGTTTCTATCACCGAACAGCTTTGCAAAAAGTAGGTCCTTTGCCCAAACAATGCAGTGAACAAACTGCAAAGAAGACAATCAGTCATGAATACTAAAATCAGAAACTGATCAGGCAATACAACACTATAATTATTTTGGCTGTGAGTTCACAAAAATATTACAAAAAATTAAAGCTGATGTGCTGATATTCATATTCTAGTTTCAACAGAATCCAAACAAATCAATGTTTGGAAGATGAATTCACAAAACATTTATACAGGTTGCACGTTTTGGATTCTAAAGTTTGCAAGATACACAAGCGATCCATAACAGGAATGCCTAAGCTCAGCATCATCAAATAGAATTTTCTTGGCAGATTCCAGTGAAGTTATTCAAATAGTTAGATAATTAGATGACAACAAAATAAATAAGACTTTTTCCACGTATGAAAACAGGGATATGCAAGAATGGAGCCAGAAAATTTTTACAACAGGGAGTTAAAGATCTAGGATCAAATGACAAGGGGGTGATGAGTAGTTATTTTTATCTTGATAGCATGCAAATATAAAGTGGGTCTGCAAAATGCCCAAACCAACAAATACTAAGTTACAAACTTAGCACTGCAGAAACGCCAGAACAAACCTCTGAGAAAATAATAAGTTCTTAGACAAATAGACAGTCAAGAAAAAGAACACAAAAAAAAAAGTAAAATAGATGCAGAAATGTAAGAAAAGGAACCTTCGATGGCGTGCTCGTAATTGTGCACACGGGGTATGATCTGGGGACAGGCTTTGGTTGACATTCATAGCACTCTGTTTTACCCTTGACGTGAACAGTAACCTGCAAGATACAGAATAATAACAATTTTGAGCAGAACATCAACTCCAGAGCAGGAATGTGCAGATTAATTCACTCAGCATTGGTAAATCGTCTTTAGCACAATGTCAAGAGTCTGTTTAGTCCACCAACGAAGTGGTGAGGATTTATATGTGGACAGAGACAGAAACACATTGGTTAACAGTAAAGGATGTACCGAGTGCTGAAAGCTCCCACACATTGTGGGGTCTGTGGAAGGGGATACAGTGATAGGTATATCTACTGTGCCTATTTCAAAATTCTGCAATTTTTCCCAGTTCGTATTTCTACAGGGCATTTCATATCCAGGAAGTATGGAAAGGAAGAAAACATCATTTACCAATGACAATCAATTAAAGTGTATACACAGCACATATAACATGTATAAATAAAATTGTGTACCTATCAGCAGGAATTTTGTACTGGGAGCCAATATTATTGTACTCTTGGTGATTCTTAAATAGTAACTGCAGTGATTATCTAAGGAAGAACCAGCAAGTAATTTTTTAAGTCTCCTGTCAATCAAAGGTTTCTAATCTTACAGTGCAAGCATCAACAGAGGATATACACAGATAAGAATATTAATTCTAGTTTGGTACCTGCAGCATCTCTAAAAAAAGTACCCAGTGCCAAAGGCTCCCAGACATTATGGGTCTAAGGGTTATTTCTAGACAGCCTTACCCCTGCTTTTGCAGTGAGGCTGGTTCGAACTCAAGACCTCATAACACAAGTGGAGACACACTTCTACTGCAGCATATCTCAAACTCAAACAACTAATTTTATTCCAGACATGTCACTGCCTACCCCAATCTGTTAGACTAAAAGGTTTTGTTTTTGTGTTGTTCTTGTGACATATCTCACTGCAGGCAGGAATGACTGCACATACTATCCAAATGCCTAGAACAAATATTAAGCCCTGGAATCAGTTTGTATTTATGGCCAATGCACAACAGGGATTAAACCAGAAAGGTGGACCAATAGAGTAAACATTATTGTAGTGATGCTGACTAAACAGAAGATGTCACTCAGGAGTCAGGACATGGAAAACTTCAGACTTCCGAGTGCCGGCTGAGTAAGGTGGCAATTAAAAATTGCTGTCCTGTGTTTAATGCTAACCGAATAAATCATATGAGAAATTACGGTCATAGCGACTGGCAGATGTAACAATATAAAATGCATAGTTGAGACATGTGTAGAAAAGAAAACTATGAACCATTTCTACATGATCAAAGACAAGACAAAACAACAATTTCAATATAGCTCCAAACACACTAATCACAGGAATTCCCAAGACTACAAAATTGTATTTGGTCACCTTACCTGTCCTAAAAAGCCGGTTGTACCACTTTCCACCAAAGGAACTTCAGCAGCAAGGCAGAGGCGATTAACATGTCGTCTAGCATCCAAATTATCAAGACCATTAAGAACAACATTAAATTGTTTGAAGAATTCAACATTGAATTGAGCATCTTTCACGTTCGCATGATATGGTGTTATATTGATATTTGGCCTAAATTTCAGAACAGCATCCCGAGCAACCTGGTAATAACAATAAAAGATCATAAGTAAAAGCAATTATCAGGTTATATTACAGAAATACTGAATAGTTATGCTAATATATACATCAAGGATTTATGCTTACTTTTGCTTTTGACTGCCCGACATGACTCTGCCGAAATAAAAATTGTCTATTCAGATTGCTAACTTCAATTGTGTCCAAGTCAACCTGCATAAAAAGAAAATCAAGTTCATTGGGTGCACCATTTGAGAGAAATCACCAGAATTTATTAGTTCCTGCCCTAGCAAAGGCTTATCTATCAATACATCAGAGGTAAGGGTATACCTGTCAGAGGTAAGGGCAAGATAACAGAAATAGAATAATGAGCAAAGAAATAATTGTATTGTTAGGTGTTCACAACATGTCATTAGGGAGAGTCCAATTTAGATTGGAGTTAGGAGTACTAATCCTAGTTGGAGTTTAGTTACGGTTGTAATAGGGGTCAAATTGGCTGTAACCGGACTACAAATAGCCACCAATCCCAATAGAATAAATGGGGCAATCAGAAGGGAATTTCGAGTTGAATATTTGTGATCCCGGAATTCCAAAATTTATCTCTATGTGTTGTACCAAAATGCAGCAACTGGCGTTTTTGTTTTCTATATGAAAGTCTATAATACTAGGCAAAGAAAATGGAGAAAAAAAATGATGCAGAAGAATGAATAACCATTTTATCACCCTGAGTTGCACTGAAGTGCAGTAACTTACATATTTGTGAAGCCACAAATTTAATAAAACGAAAGGGTGTACCCAGTGCCAAAGGCTCTCAGGCATTGGGGGGTCTGGGGAAGGAAGCCACAAATTTATTCTGATCGATAAAAACATGATAAAGAAGCCAACAATTAAAGTAACCAGCTACACACGAATAACCAATCATTAAATGTATCTTAAGCACATCGACTGGTGTGGCTTTGGTTTCCTATACAAGGACTGGGGCAGGTTCATTTACAAAGCAGTTACAGAATGTATCGACCTAAAGGAACTAAGGTAAAAGACGCTTTCAAACGAACATTGCAATAAACATGAGACCTGGGTAAGAGCAAGATCTTACGCAAAATTCTAGCTAAAATGAACTTAAAAGGCAATACATTATTTCATTCCATCCAAGACAGTTGCTATTAAAAGCATCTGGGATGCAATAAGCATTTTGGTGCAATCGTGCAAACAGCCCTCAAGTCCACACGATTTCAATCATATTGTCACTACATTTTTCACTTAAGCCCATCCACCTACAACAGTGTTCATTCCCACGAATCCCATCACAACAATAATTATCCTGATTGAGTAAGGGACAGCCTGTTGCATGTCAAGCTGTACTCATCCACTAATCAACTACTAGTCAACGATATCCCTATCACAGATCCCACTTCCAGCTTAGACATCACCACTTCACCAGCCATATGCTGTGCGCCTCTGCCGCCATCTACAGAGACAACACCCGAGCTCGATTCGAGCAGCGAGAATGGATGTAAACCTAGCAACAGCGCCCAGTATCAACAGCTAGGTAACGAGCCAGGTGGAAGCGAGGCAGGACAGACTCACGATGTGTATGTCCCGGAACCCGGAGAGCGCGAGCGTCTTGAGCAGCTCGCAGCCGATGCCTCCTGCCCCGACCATCAGGACCTTCGCAGCCTGCCGCGCCGACGCACGAGAGAGAGCACCCGACGCAGCATGCCACGAAAAATCGACACTGAATCAGTCCCCCGCGCAAAGGCGCGACCGAAATTCGACGGGGATTACGGGGGGATCACTCACCTTGACGGCCTCCTCCGATGAGGCGGCGACGGCCATGGCGGCGGAGCTGGCGAGGGTTTTGAGCGAGGTGGGGTCTGTTGGGGGTGGGGGGTTGCGAATTTGGGGGAGGGAGGTTTTTGGGGAGGGGAGGGAGGAGGTACAGGGCGGCGGGCTCCAGGAACGGAACCGCCGAAGCGTCCTGGAAATTGATGGGCGCGGCCGGGTCCGGGTGGGTGGCTGCCTGCATGACTTTACCAGGCTCCATCTTTTTCTTTTTTACTCCCTCCGTTTCGTTTTAATTGTCGTTAGAACAATCTTTGTTAGTTCATTTCTAGTTCATTTGATTGTCTGAAACGACAATTATTTCAAAACAGAGGGAGTAAGAGTAAACACGGATCGTTGCATGAGTCATATAGATTTCTAAAGTTGATCAGCGGATTGCGGATTTATTCAAAACATAAGCACGTTACGAGTCTATTGGCATGAAGAAAAAAATTACTCCCTCCGTCTCTTTCTAATTGTCCTTTCCGTCATCTTCGATCAAAATTAGGAACTGAGCATTATGATTTTGCCCTCCTCACCGCCGCCGCTCTCCAAACTCTGCACCGGTCGCGCTTTCGTCCTGTGCCCCATCATCTTTCGGCCCGCACCGGTCGTCCTCCTCGTCGCCGCCACTTCGCGCTCTATCAAACAAAAAAATTATAATTGATCAACCTATAGAATTAAATGTTAATGGTTAATGGCAAAAATAGTGGTTCATGACATTAATTAGCTGCTAATTACTCAATGTCTGGAATTTTATTAAATTTCATACACCTGAATTTTAGACGACCTCTTATGTTATTGATGGTTGATATTTTCCAACCATTTGCTTAGCTTTTTAGTGTGTGCCTTAAATGTTAGACGGAGTCTTTACGCAGTGGTTTTTTTTGTGTGGTTGTGTTTGCATGCACTCTACGCTAGTAGACAAAGTCTACATGTTGTGTAAATTTATAATAATTTGAGGTCAAATTGATCTAAGTAGGTCGGGACACTTCCATTATTAGCTTAATGAAATGAACTATCTATGTTAAAAAATTATGAGGTGCACTCAACTTCAGGCACAGCACCGTTGGCATGTTCGGATGGTCTAGCGTATGTGCGTCAGCGGCAGCTGTCACGGATTTCAAAGTTGAGCTCGGCAAGGAAAAAAACTATATTTCACTTGAGTATTCATCTCCAAGTTAGCACTTATTTATTCCTCTTTCTATTTGTGACGAGCGAGGTTGTAAAAGCGAATCAAACTGAATTCTCTGTATAATGTATGTACCAAAACTCCGGTGCATACTCATTCGAATTGATGTTACATCATCTCTTACTAATATCAAAGCAAATCCTAAATAGAAGAAATAATCGAAACTGGGCCCATCTAAACCCACGACCGTACCGAGTCCATCAGGAATGGCGATGCATGCGAGAAGGGGGTACGTGGAGCCAGATACGGTATGCACATGGTGCATACCGGATCTAGATTTTTTTTTTCAAGCGAATTGGACCCACATGTTAGTGCACTTACTGTAAAGAATGTGAACATAGTGAAAGAGGGATTATGTTGGAGGTACTCGATGGGCAAAGGTCTCTCTCGAGCTCTACGCCAACAGTCTGCCGAGCCTGGGCTGCGGCTTGCTGAGCGAGGATGTCATGGGGTTGGCTCTTGGTTGGAGATAGAAAACAACGCTAGAGTTTATTGGATCATGATCACATAATTACAAAAATTAAGTGCTGAGAAGGAAAAAACGTATTCTCTCCATCTATAAAAGTTTATTATCGTTAATTCAAAAATAAACTAAAAGATGCCAAATTATTGAAAACAAAAGTAGTACAAGTTTTATATAAACATCCCTATAACAAAACTTATATTACTACTGGGCTCCGGTAACGGTAACGGTAACGGCAACGGCCGGCACGCTAAGACCATCCGCAGTGGCACGCTGTAAAGCATACTGGATACACTGTTTCACAGTGTAATTTAGAGTACGTACTGTAAAAGCTGAAGGAGAATAGGTATAGAGTATTCTTTAGAGTACGCTGGTGCGGATGGTCTAATCCGGCAACATCGTCGGATGACGCGGCCTCCCGTAGGCGCAGGACACCGTGTGCAGTGCTCCACCGCCACCACCATCAAAACGCGGACCTGGACCTGACGCCACCGCGTGCCTGCAGCCCCCGGATTGTGAACCGCGCCGTCACGTCACCTTGTGCTCATTCCATCGCTATCGGTTATCGGCCACGGCACCTCTCCTTGTGCCGGCCGGCCGGCCGGCCCATATATTCGCCCATCCGCTTGAAGCCGAAGCCCCACGCCCCCCCACCATCACAAAACACACACCCGCGCCCCCGGCCTCACTCTCGATTCTCTCACTCGTGTCATTGTCCGCCGCCGCCCGCCGATCCCCGCCACACCACTGGTACAGCCTACCAGGGGAATGGCCATGGCCACCGCCGCGACGACGAGGGCCGCGCTGCTGCTGGCGCTGGCGCTGCAGGCGGCCTACGCGGGCGCGGACTGCCACTTCCCGGCAATCTTCAACTTCGGCGACTCCAACTCGGACACGGGCGGGCTGTCGGCGACCTTCGGCGCCGCACCGCCGCCCAACGGCAGGACCTTCTTCGGCATGCCCGCCGGCCGCTACTGCGACGGCCGCCTCGTCATCGACTTCATCGGTACGTTCACGGTTCACCAGCCCCCCCCCCCCCCCCCCCCCCCCCCCCCGAAACACTGACAGCCAGCCTTCACTCTACTGTGCACCGCTTTGCTTCTTCGGCATGACTCATGACTGCACTGGTCCTGGTCGTCAGGCCCATGTGGTTTGGCAGAGACCAAGACCTACCGCCTTTCACTTGCCGGACCCGATAAATGTAGCAGTAATTCGTCCTGGTCTCTAGTTCAGTCCCAAAGAAAATATTTCTACATAACCAATCCGTGGAAACGACAATAGGGAGTATGGGCGTGATTTGGCTCTAGCACAGCCGAGTACTACGTCCAGTTACTTCGCTAATCGTCATCCAACTTATCCTCACGGGAAGAACACAACGGGCACAGGATCCATGATCTGAAATGCTGAACCCATGTCGGGCTGGTCTCCGGATAGAACAGGACATGGGACGAACCAACACGGGCATGTTAGTCCTCGGACCATGCATCTGCATGTGCAGGAAGAGCATGGCGGTGCATGCCAGTGCTGCGCTGGCTCCGTTCGATCGAGCGGCCGTGCTTCCGGGGCAGGGCAACCAGCCAACGCCTACCGCCATATCCATCCACATCCAGCACGTGAACACGCGACTGATTATTTTTTGTAGCTGCCTACCGACACAATCTTGGTTTATTCCACGCAATCTGACAAAGAGTTCAGAGACCTACGCAAAGCTAGCATCTTTGCGTACGGGAAACGGGAAAAATCTCGTGTTGGGCTGCACTATGAAAAATGTCGATTTTCTTTTTAGCCTTTTCGAGATGCTGCTTTTGAGATATCTGACGTAAAGAAATGCTAGCTTATGCTTTGTGCTGGTAGGTATGTGAAAATATAGCGGGGGCAAATAGAAATAGGCATGAACAGAGAGTTAGGCTGATCATACTCGCGAAGCACTGCAGATATTGGATTGAAGTGGAGGATCATCAGATGTGGATGCTTACTAGCTTTAAAGATTCTGATCAAAGTTGAAGGGTGACAGTAGCTTAAAGTCGTCCAAATGTTGGGCAAAATAAGTATTGGTGTGAGAGTATCGGGAAGCGATGCCCAAAATAAGTATTGGCCTAGAGTACAAGCCATGTACAGATAGTTTTAGGATACAACAAGAGATCCTAATCGAACTCTATGTCTAGTGTACACGGCAAGGCATGTCTACGCCAACACGGTCGATCTCTAACAACTGGAACGCGTGCAGAAGGTAGGATCTATGTACTACTACCTCTCTATTTTAAATGATGACCCTCGCTAGTGCAAATTTACATTAACCAGTGTCATCATTTG